>CM068968.1:15973849-16040580 GCA_035128595.1 Eptatretus atami
AAGAGAGAGAGTGATGAGACATTCGAAAAAGGACAGCTGCGTTGGAATATTAATGGCCTCTTTACGCGGCACTGTAAGATAAATTATTGGCAACAATTACCTCCTGCGACGAGGCTTATAATTAAATCATTGCTGCCCTGATGCAAATAGCCGCATTAATTATTTATCCCCTCTAAGGTGTGCTCTTGCGATTTATTTATTTATTTGTTTGTTTTTCCTAAGCCCCCCCATCGAGAGGGCTCTCGCGCAGTGGAGCCGTGATGCCACAACATTGGGGGGGGGGGGGCACAAAGGGCGCCGACCTCTCCCCTGCGTGGCAAACAAACGAGCAGCAATTCCATGAATTGATTGCACACCAGATTTACCCCCAAAGAAGTTTAAGCATACGACACGTTCGGTTTGAAATTTATAGCCCTAACACATCCATCAGTGAGGTCCTGGCTTGTCCACAAGGCAGGGCCAGAATAGAAAAGTAAATGGGCACAATTCATTTAATTTTTCAGAAACTTTTTTTTTTTTCAATTAACACAGAAGGGAGGCCATCATGACGCAATTGAAAGCTTCACAATGGTTAACAAACCCCTATGGTCGTTTATCCATGTTCTATCACATTTTAAATGGCTACCCATAAAGCAAGGGACAGATCTGTCACCGGAGACTCATTGAAATTTCTTCCAGAGTACCTGGTGATAACTCGCCGACTCTTCACATAAAAGATGCGTGGGAATCTTTACGTCCGCCAGCTAATCTAGGGCAGACTGGACACTTGGTGTTGACGTCCATTTCCCGAGGGACGTTGACTTGGTTGATATTCATACTGGGAAACACCAATCCAACATCTGATAGTCCAGGTTGAGAATGGAGACCCAGACTTGAGCTGCAAACTATTTCAGATTTTGGAGTACGTATTGTAATATTGATAGCTGCTCAAGATTCTATATGAAAAAAAAAGAAAAATGAAAAAAAAAAAAAAAAAAAAAAAAAAAATAAGAAAAAAGATCCATTAATGAGCGTTCTTCATGCACTGGTGGATTTAATATATATTTTTTAATTTTTAAAGGCAGATATTTCTCTAATCAAAGGTTTTCCCACACATTTGTTTCAGGACATGATTGAAGAACAACGAAAATGAACAATTCCGATCTTTCTTGGCCTTGGGGGCACGGACCGTTCGCTATGCACGCAAACCTTATTGCTTTGATGACAGTCACAATAACAGCAGCACAAATGCTTGGGTTGAAGATGCTATCGGGTGCAGAAGTAAGCTGGCTTAGAGGGTTTAGCTTCATTCCCATTTATACTTTGCGTTTCATTTCAACGTGGTAGCGACATCACTGCACCGTGAGCACATCCGTCATGTGATTATCCCGAAAAAAATTCCAAATTTTCTCTCTCTATGGGACTTCGTGTGAGGTTCATCACCTCCCTCTCAGTAAGACCCTTATGGTTCTGCATTCTTCACATAGGGCGGATTGTGATACCATGAACCAATACAGCCATCCAATGTTTTTACTGTTTTGTTGAATATGTGGTCTGAGAAATTATTTAGAAAGGGTGAGGGGATGGGGAAGCAGGGGTATGTATGAAAATAATAATTAATTTAAATGGCCCAAAGTCAAAGTGGAAGAGCGGTACAACAGGAGAATTAGGCTTTGAGGCTGAAGAATTATAACAAGTGGGAAATCTTCAGTACTCATGTTTGGATTCTTTGAATGAGGAGAAGATTCCATTAATTTCCTCATTCTGGATTTTCAGGAATTTTTGGACATCTTTACAGGGCAAACCTGGGGGGTTTAGGGTGTCAATATGCACCATTATTACTTCCACTGGTTGCTTCCAACCATGAATGAATAAAGGCCAAGTTTCAACTTTTACTAAACTTTGAGACCAAAACTTGAAACACATTTGCAGATAAAGGTGTGGTGGTTAAAAAAAAGGACGCTGGTAGGATAGCCCAGAGGTATGTATGCTCACCTCTTACTTGTCTCACCTGTTTGAATCTGACCCACGGCCATAAACTGTCATGCTGGAGTAATCGCCAAACAGGGTGAGACATCAAGTGTGTGTCACCGTCGCAATCGAAAGGACATTCACCCGGATTATGTACTCCCTTCCTCTGCCAGCACTGGTTTCAATGGACATTAAAGATTCCTACTGTGTTCTTTTGCGAAATAAGTAGGTGCAGTTTTCATCGACACCATGAACAAATCCCAAATTACGGTCCGAAATGTATTTCTGGGAAAGCCAACTGCAAACCACCCATAATAAACCAAAACATAACCCACCATCCACAAAACATCATAACCCTTGGCAAGAAGACTACTTAGGTAAGTACTGTGAGAGTATGGTACATTGTTGCTGCCTGGATGATAATGGTAAATACACAACTCTCAACTAGAAATGGCACTCGTGGAGCAATACCTCCACCAGGCTGACGTTTACGTTTTGTATCCCACTGACAGGCCGGATCTGCATCCAGACAATTAACCAAAATCAAATCAATTCGTTCTTGTCACAACACACCCAAACCTGTTCACCTGGTTTCATCCGGAGTCTGTCCCAACTATTTGAAATATCATGCATATATCTATATATATGTTATGTGTGTGTTTGTGTTTTTGGGCCCGTCACTCAATGTTGAAGAATAATTTAAAAAATTATGGTGTCCAATTTGATCTTCACTAAAATCGAATCAATTCGGTCTTTGTTACAAAACACCAACGTGTCCACCAAGTTTTGTCCGAATCCGTCCATAACTGTTTGAGATATAGTGCTACACATAGTTTTTAGGCCGATCTCTCAATTGTAAAGAACACTAAAGAAATTTAAAAATCCTAAATAATATCCCCATCCAGGTCCGGATCTTCACCAAAATCTCACCCATTCATCTTGCCACACACTCCAACCTGTCCACCTGGTTTTTTTGTCCTGACTCCGTCCATAACTTTTTGAGATATAGTGGCTAACACATAGTTTTTTAAGGCCGCATCTCTCAATTGTAAGAATCACTAAAGAAATTTAAAAATTCTAATATCCAGGTCTCGGATCTTCACCAAAAAATCTCACCCATTTTCATCTTGCCACATACCCAACCTGGTCCACCTGGTTTTGTCTGACTCCGTCCATAACTTTTTGAATAAAATGCTTATTATAGTTTTGGCCTCTATCTCTCAATGTTGAAGAATCTCTTTTTAAAAATATCTTTAAAAATTCTTATATCAGATCCAGATCTTCAGCAAAATTGATATGGATTCGTCCTGTCACATAGCCAACATAATCCACAAAGTTTGTTCAAAATCCGTCCTTAACCTTTTGAGATATCTGTAACTCAACACAGGCAGACGGTGTGAAAAACAACTTACCACCTTCGATGGTGGAGGGTAATAATGCATTTGTATAATAAAAAATAAAAAGGTCAACCCTCTCAGTAGGGGTAAGAAACACTCTCGATCACACGTTTATATGAGGTTTATTAACTTAGGACAAGTGAGAAGTCAAGCATGTGGAATGGCTCAGAGATCTCAGACCAGAAAAAAGAACAAACAATCCATGGGCTCGAGTTGCCAAAAGTTCAACACGGAATGAAGAACGCGATATGGTCAGCCATGGTGAGAGGTGTGGTGAACTCAAGCTACCTTTTGGGCCATTGACCGCACCAAGGAAAGAGCAGGCTTTAGGGGTCCAAACGTTCTTTATAACTAGATACTCACAGAGTGCAAGAAAACACCGTATTTTTATTTTTTCATTGTCAAGTATATATAATTAATATGGAATTATATATACAGGGTGGTCCATAAAGTCCTTGTGGCAACTTTGGAAACTTTTACCAAACTTTTGAGCAACACAGGCTGAGAAACAAACTATAAATGGAAATGAAAAGCATAATTCATTTGAGTTTTGTTTTACTATAGTTATTAATTTGTTCTTGCTGTTGTTAACATTCAACAATTTTCCGCTGGGCTTTTGACGAGTTGACATTTTCCTGTGAACTAGAAAAGTCAGTGGTAAAGTCAACACACAATTACCACATTTGGCCTCCTGAACTACTTGTACCAGCAACACGAGGCTCCCTATCACTATTGCTTTTGAATGTGCGAACAGTTCCTTGAATGAAGTCTTCCCAGACAAGTGGATTCGGTAAGATGCGGAAACAATTGCTTTGGTCTTCACTCATTCCCCCTGACCTTTCCCCAATGGACTTACAGTTTATGTGGCTCTAATAAAACCGTGTGCTCATCAAAACCACTTCTTTGGATGAACTTAGGGCGGATCGCAAATACAATTGATGAAATTACTCGGCAGTAACTGGAGAATGTTTTCAACAAGTTGGAAAAAGGATTAAAATGATGTATTACGAAAGATGGCGGTTATGTTGGAGCCTGGAAAATGAAACTGTATAGAGTAAAAACTTATTTTTTTGTATATAAACTTGAAAACTTTAAAAATCTTTATGATTGGGATTTTCAATGAACCAATTCCAGGTTGTTTCTATCATGTGGCAAACATCAAAAGTTATAAAAAGTTCAAAGTTGCAACAAGGACTTTATGGACAACAATAGAATTAATTTTTTTTGAAATAAAACAAACAAAACAAAACAAATGCATTCTCTTGGAGAAAATGATATCTTGCCTCCGCAAAACATTTGGAATTTTCGTAGCGTCACTTTTCTGCGAAATTAGATAAACGAACACTACAGGTAGAAAAATGCTCAACGTAGGTTACATGGCACTTTTTGGAGTTGCTCGGTGGCCAATTTCTAAACTGAAAATGCAATTCACTGCTTCGGTGCCGTGAAACATTGCCGAAAAAACAGAAAAGAAAAATGGAAAACAATATCCTTTACAAAGGTGCTGCAACTTCCGTCAATCTGCGATTCCGTACGCTCCAAGGTAAAAAAAAATATTCCATTTCCTTAAGAAGTCCTCACATTCCCCTTAAAAATCAAGAATAAATCGTGACTTTAAAAAAAAGCGCAAAATGGCTAATCGTCTTCCTCATCGTTTATTTTTAGTGTCAAAAGCATGCAAACATAGCTGTTTGTGCTGTGTCAATAAGCATTCAAGTAGTATTCAGTGACATAAATTGAAATGCTTGGGCAATCAGGTTTAAAGGCTTCTTCTACTTCTTTTTTTTCCTTTTTGTTTTCCTTTCAAATGCATACAGGGCTCAATCTATCTACACAACAAACACTTAACAACAACAACAAAAAAAGAAAAACGCGGTAATGTAATCATCAGTGTTTCTCCAAGAATAAGAGAATGAAGGGACTGAAACGATGTGCATTGAGTGTTTCATTATTAACACACTGTGTCCTTGTCATAGAAGTGTGTTTGTGGTGTGTTTGTTGCAGAATAAGTACACACAAGAGTCCTTTGAGATGCCATTCTTTTAGCCATGGGAGAAAACAGTTCTTTCTGACTTTGCGGGCAAATGGGTATTCGGCATCTTTCACCTGGCCAGGGCCCCGTGGTGATATATGCTTTAGATTATTGAACAATCACTCCACGCAGCCAATTGCCAGAGGCTTATGAGACAAATGCCTGAAAACGTACACGATTATAACTGGGGACTTATGAAGCCAAATTCTGTAACATGTAGCGGCAAATGCTTGCAAGATTATGAACAAAATTCGCGGACAGACCTATAGATTGCAATTGCTGTCGGTAAGAGCCAATCACAAATGAATTATGAATCAAATCGTGGCACGTTTAATGACCACTCACTGTGACTGAGCCAATCTTCTGCAGGCTTATTGAGCTAATCCGCTGCAGGTGAAACGAGCAAACACCGTGGAATATGAATAATTGTGCAGGTTCCATGAGGCCAGTTGCTGCAGACTTGTGAACTATTGCTGAGGATTTATGAGCCAATTGTGCTTGGCTTAATGAGCCAATACTGGGGACTTATGAGCCAATTTTCTGATACATATGAACCATTTCCTTTAGACCTATGAGCCAAACAGTGGAGTTCATGAGCCAATCTCGAGGACTGTGGAGACACTTTATGGGTCAATGAGCCTAAATTAATGCAACACTCGTGAGCCAATCGACGTTTGCATAAATGTGCTCTGACAAAAAGCGTGGCAGCAATCGCAACAACACGTCCCTGGAAAAAGCAATGCATCTAAAAAATATGGGACGTTTGAAATATTCTGTGTGACAGCACATAGACCATGTCCAACATTGTCAAAACACATTATGAGCCGCAGAAATTAAATAAAAAAGTCCACGCTCTTAAATATTTACGATACATTTTAATGCTCGTATAGAGCATTTTTCTTAAACCTCTTCTCCCCCAAAGCCCCACTTATTCTTTGGAACGTGTGTTTACTGCAGATGTGTTTCTTTCTAAAAACATAGAACTCTCATATTTGCAAATGCAATTCCATATAGCTTTCTTCAAATTATTTATATAATATTTGTATACAAACGGCATTTACCATACCTTAGAAGCAGGTACAAACGGACGTGAAAAAGAACACAAATAATTTATTTGACCATTTCGACGAACGTTAGCGAACTTTTAGCTTGGAGTGGATACAGTGGCAGAGGGTTTGTGACTGGATTGTGATTGCTGTCGCTGGGAAGGGTAAGGGAGGGCTTTTGAGGCCACTGAAGAGAAGAGAAGGCTGAAGGGTAATGGCGGTGGAAAGAAAGGGGTTGGAGGATTGGGGTAAGTACCATAAAGCGGTGAGAAGTGCCCTACAACTTTGTGCGCAGTGTTTTGTTTTTTAATTCTACTCTATTCTGAGGTTGGAAACTGTGACCCAGCCAAGTTATGATTGGTAATCAACCAATTTTCACACCTCAGTTTAATAAAAGTTGTAAAATAATTTTCATATTGTCTCTTGTAGACCTTCTGAGTGGGGTTTGGGTGGTGTCAGTTCGTCGGCGAGTGACGCGGTGCATAATTTGGACGTTTGGCGCCAGACAGCTACGTTTGTAGTTAAAATTCCAATTGCGCAGAGTTTTAAAATAATCATTTTAAAATTATTATTATTTTTATTTTGCCCATCACAAACCCTCTGTTTTACTGTACACGAGACAAGCTTTAAGGACATTTTATTAACAATATAAGCACCAATAATTGATCTTACGTCAGCGGACCGAGCAAGTATCGAGACGGCTGCGTTTTGTGAGATTGTGAGCAATAAACTGTTATACATATAAGAATGCCGGGCGAGGTAAATACATTTTCATGCATAGAGTCTGTAATCATTTACAAATGCAGCACCTTGTGATCAACCCCAAATCCCCCCCACCCTCCCCCAATCCCCCATCCATCAGCACACGTCCCCTCTGTGCTCCGCTTTTAGGCCTCATAGTGCTTTCCGTGCTGCGAGGCAGCAAGCTGGATCTGAGGCCGTTACTGGGTTTGCTCATTGCACACCTTGGCAACCCGACTGATCCTCGATGCGAAGGTCCTCCCGGCTTTCCAGAGTTTCTGCTGATGGTGTCCTGCTCGACACAACGTGATGTGACTGTTAGCCGAAATCAAGCGAGAGCGACGTATCGCCGAAATACACGAGTGGTATTCTCTTGTGTTATTCTTGCTTGTGGATATCTGGCCGTGATTTTGTAACTGCAAGGCCTTTTGGCTTGCTGGTTCGTAAGACTACTTCTGGCAAAGAAACAGTTATGAGCCCGTCTCCCCATATCGCTTTGGTTGCCAAACTACGTTTTGTGGCTCACAATGCAACTTATTAGGCACATGCTATCCATAATGAACGTCAAAGTGGCACTGCGATGCTGACGTTAATAACAAAATACATAATATAATAGTTTGAAAGGGACAAAGCAATTGGTGCTCCAGCTAACAGCTATTCTCTTATTGTCGCACCATCTCCTGGTGGGCAAAGATGAATGGCTTGAGCAGAAACAGACTTTTGGCGGTGATGGTGCGGTTAAACTGTTGGAACGTGCGCGCTGGTCCATCAACAGTGGAGGAGACTCGACCGGAACATTTCTGAGGTTTTCAATGGTCTGAGACCAGTAAGCTGTAAGAGTTTTGCGTAAGTAATTGGCAGGCTACCCGGCCAGTGACACTCGATGAAATGGAGATATGGGAACTCTTCAAGGCAAGAGCCGGGAGAGCAAGAGCCTGAACCTGATCCTCTGCCTCACAGCACTAAGTGTGCTAGAATAAACAGAAAGAGATGAGAGTGATATTCTCACTGAATGACGCATGAACAACAATCTAAAAGAGGATCTCGACAGTGGCAGGGAAAGGGAGAGAGGTGGAAGGAGAAGGGAGGTGGAAGGAAAAGGCCAGAGAGAGGCAAGAGGAGAAGCAGAAGAGAAGGTCGAAGGAGGCAGAGAGCGGTAGGAGAGGGAGAGGAAGAGAAGAGAGAGAGAGAGGAGAGGAGAGAGAGAGAGAGAGAGAGAGAGAGAGAGAGAGAGAGAGAGAGAGAGAGAGAGGAGAAATGAGAGAGGCAGAAGGAGGGAGATAGGGGCAGGAGGGAGATAGAGGCAGTAGAGGGAGAGAGAGGAGAGGAGAGGGCAGAAGGGAGAGGGAGAAAGAGCGGGCAGAGGGTAGGAGAGAGAGCAGCAGGAGAGGGAGAGAGAGAGCAAGCAGAGGGAGGGAGAGGGAAGGAAGAGAAAGAGGAGCAGGAGTTAGAGAAAGCCAGAAAGAGAGAGGAAGAGCAGAAGGAGGAAGAGAGAGCGCAGAAGGAGAGGGACAGAGAAGTAGAAGAAGAAGGGAGAGAGAGAGAGAGAAGCAGAAGAGCATCGGAAGGCAGAAGAGAGAGGAGGGAGAAAGAGGGGCAGGAAGAGGGAGAAAGAGGCAGGATGCAAATTTAAGTGGCAAGCCTCAATGGCTTGGCCTGTTCATGGTTTAACACTAACATTGCACAAAACATAATTTTAGTAAGTTTGATTTGTATATTGGCAATACGTGAATCAGTGATGTCAGATTGATTGATCAACCAATGAAAGAGAATGTGATGGGCAAAATAATCTTCAAATAAAATCTCTAAATCTTTGATTGTCTGCCTAGTCCATACGAGTTGTTGTTGTTCGATGTTGTTGTTGAACGAGTTGTGTTATCAACGCTGTAGTTTCACCCACCGAGTAGTGTTCATTCCCGGGACTCTGCAGGAATCATGGTGCAGTTGTTTCAGTACCCACCGAAGTGGGGAGGACACATCAACGTGAGTGCAATAAGAGATGGTGAGACCCAATGTCTGCCCATTGATTTAGACTATCAAGCCAAAACGATGGAGCATGTTAAAACATGCAAAAGTGGAGTTCGTCGCATTTGTGAAAAACAACGATTAATGCATATGCTCGAAGGAGCAGTTTGGAGTTTGAGCAAATTTGTTATTCATGGAACGTAGGAAAAAAAAAAAATGCACGTGGGAAATTTTTCAAACAGCTGTTCAAAGATTAGCCCCCCTCCCGCAAACATGACATGCTTCAGATTCCAATTTTGAGAAATCCATCGGAACAAGGAACTAGTGATCGTAACTACATAAGCCTGCTGCAAAATTCCAGCTTAAAAACATCCTCAATTACAAAGCAGGCACGTGCAAAGGGAAAGTAATAACGTCATACTCGAGCTTTACGTCATGCCAATGGAGACAAGGTTTTGGTTCTGGCTCGGCATGTTCCAAAAAAAAAATTCTGAACTTTGTTCTTCTTCTCTCTATGCTATGTGACACGATCTGTGGAACAATCATTGCTGTGGGTGCAGCTTGCTCTGAACTTGCCGGCGTTGTGATGAGATGCAAGATCCATGGTATAAGTGGCCATTGCCAATTTTTGACAAAATATAGTCAGATGTGTTTGTCAACTCCAGTTGTGTTTTTTTGGCGATACGTGTCTATTAATGTGGTACGATTTAGGTAAAAACCGAAGCATTCAAAAATACTGCTTTTCCATCACGAAGGAGTATCCGATCCAGAAGTGACACCCAGCCTGCAGGAGCATGCCGGGGAGCAATGATGGGACTGACTGTGCACCGCTATAACCATTGCTGGAGTTCGCATAACAACACATCTTGGGGAAGTGAGAGAGACAAGGAGTGTGGTGTAAGAAATAGCACCAACAATTGGTAAAAGTAATTGTGAATGAACGTCCATGTGGAATCTGTGTGGCCTGACCTGCGATGAACGGAACTGGATGTCAACGTCCCCTAATGGGCTCCATGCTCAATCGGCAAATCGGTTGTGGTGTGGACAAACCGTACGAAGTGAGTTCCATTCCGAGATGCATAGTTGCACACGTTATTGAGTTGCAAGAAGCATGAAAGGCATCGTACTGACCGGCGGAGACAGCTTCCTGCCGTACCTGTTTGGATGTAGTCTATGTGATGTCTTCATGCAAATCTTAAAAATATTTTGGATAAAATATAACTCCTTGGGTGTCTCAGAGCTTCAACTCTACCATTTGTTCCAAAAAACTTACATTTGGTCTAATTACAGTTTATATTTAACAAGAAGAGAGCTGCAGAATTCTGTGTAATGAAAAATGTGACTTCAAATGACCTCAAAACACCCTCCACGAACAACTACAAGTCTCAACCACCCCACCTAACCCCAAGTCCCAAAGAATCCACCCCATCCAGTCTTCAAACCCTCCCCACCCTGTCTTCAAATGTTTCAGCCCCTACAAAGTCTTCAAAACCCCTCCCCATCAAGTCCTCATCTCTTCTCCCAACCTCAAGTCCTCAGCACCCCCCCATCCTACCAAACCCAAGTCCTCAACACCCCACATAACCCCAGTCTTCAAGATCCACCCCCAATCAAGTTCTTCAAACACCCTCCGCCACCCTGTCTTCAAATGTTCAGCCCCATTTAAACAAAGTCTTCAAACCCCTCCCCATCCAAAGTCCTCCTCTCTCTCCCCACCTCAAGTCCTCAGCACCCCCTCCTCCTAATCAACCTCACTCTCCCAATCTCTGCCCCTCCCCCCCAGCACACTATCTGTACTCCCCTCTGCCCTTCCTTCTTTTCGCTAAAATGTTACTCAGGATACAACAAGAAACTTTGGCACAAGAGGAGGCCATTCGGGCTATCATGCAGCGTTGTTCCTGTTCCCCGCTCATTAATAACATGTTTAAATTAAAAAAAATTAAACCACGTAAAAAATCACAACATTCATGACATCCGTCATCTCGCGATGATTTCGTAAAGGTAGCGGTTAATAAGCTAAAAACATGGTCATTCGTAATGGAAAAAATAAAATACAATCCGGAACTTCCTTGGCCAAGAACCTTTTTAATGAATGATAGGGTGTTATGGTCCCTGGTCGAGTAGTTTCAAGAGAAAATTATCAAATAGAGAGAAGAAACAAACAAACAAATAAGTGCATTATTGTATAGGACATTTTGTTTGGGGGATTTGAGTGGCACTCATTTCATAGGTAGCATTTTAGGTGCCCATTCATATTTCCTTGATGCATTAAAGTAAAAAAGTTCAGGTTCAACAAAGTGTGGAAATAGCATCAAAGTCCAGATCAGGCAAGGCAGGCAAGATGACTCTCCTCTTTCATGTCATTAGTGAGACAATGGATGGATTGTTCATTCGGATCATTTAAAATATGAAGAATAATAAATTCTCTGAGATTAACTCTGACTCCAAAAGCTTCGACTCCAACCCTTATTCTTGCTTGAATAACAAGGTAAAAAGTAGTGAGCTATTCTTCAACACTACTTTTAAAGGTAACTAAGATACATTTAAGGAAACCACACTTCACAAGGTAGCTTTGATAACTCAAAGGTACTTCACAAGGTAGCTTCCTAATCTTAAAGTACTTTGAAATTGTAGGCCAGCAAATCTTAACGCTACTTTGAAAAGTAGCTAGCAAATCTTAATGCTACTTTGAAACAGTAGCTAAGCAATCTTAACGCTACTTTGAAATGGTAGCGAGTTTAATCTTAACGCTACTTTGAAGATTAGCTAGCTAATCTTAACACTATTTGAAATGGTAGTAGCAATCTTAAACTATTGAAATGGTAGCTAGCAATTCTTAACGCTACTTTGAAAATGGCAGCTAGCAAAATCTTAATGCTACTTGAAATGGTAGCTAGCAAATCTTAACACTACTTTGAAATGGTAGCTAGCAAATCTTAACACTTTGAATGGTTAGCTAGCAATCTTAATGCTACTTTGAAATGGTAGCTAGCAAATCTTAACACCACTTTGAAATGGTAGCTAGCAATCTTAATGCTACTTTGAAATGGTAAAGAGCTAATCTTACACTACTTTGAAACTGTAGCTAAAATCTTAACACTACTTTGAAATGTAGCGAGCTAATCTTAAAGGTACTTTGAAACAGATGCTAGCAAATCTTAACGCTACTTTGAAACAGTAGCTAGCTAATCTTAAGCTACTTTGAAATGGTAGAGCAATTTAATGCTACTTTGAAACAGTAGTAGCAATATTAACGCTACTTTGAAATTGTAGCTAGCAAATCTTAACGCTACTTTGAAATGGTAGTTAGCAAATCTTAACGCTACTTTGAAATGGTAGTTAGCTAATCTTAATGCTACTTTGAAATGGTAGCTCGCAAATTTAATGCTACTTTGAAACAGTAGTTAGGAAAATATTAACGCTACTTTGAAATGGTAGTTAGCAATCTTAATGCTACTTTGAAATGGTAGTTAGCTCATCTTAACGCTACTTTGAAATGGTAGCTAGCAAATCTTAACGCTACTTTGAAATGGTAGCTAGCAATCTTAACGCTACTTTGAAATGGTAGCTAGCAAATCTTAACGCTACTTTGAAATAGGTAGTTAGCTAATCTTATGCTACTTTGAAACAGTAGCTAGCAAATCTTAAGGTACTTTGAAACGGTAGCTAGCTAATCTTAAGCGCTACTTTGAAATAGTAGTTTAGCTAATCTTAATGCTACTTTGAAACAGTAGCTAGCAAATCTTAAAGGTACTTTGAAACGGTAGCTAGCAAATCTTAACGCTTACTTTGAAATGGTAGTTAGCAAATCTTAACGCTACTTTGAAATGGTAGTTAGCTAATCTTAATGCTACTTTGAAACAGTAGCTAGCAAATCTTAACGCTACTTTGAAATGGTAGTTAGCTAATCGTAATGCTACTATGAAACAGTAGCTAGCTAATCTTAATGCTGCTTTGAAATGGTAGCTAGCTAATCTTAACACTACTTTGAAATGGTAGCTAGCTAATCTTAACGCTACTTTGAAATGGTAGCTAGCTAATCTTAATGCTGCTTTGAAATGGTAGCTAGCTAATCTTAACGCTACTTCGAAATAGTAGTTAGCTAATCTTAATGCTACTTTGAAACAGTAGCTAGCAAATCTTAAAGTACTTTGAAACGGTAGCTAGCAAATCTTAACGCTACTTTGAAATGGTAGTTAGCTAATCTTAATGCTACTTTGAAACAGTAGCTAGCAAATCTTAAAGGTACTTTGAAACGGTAGCTAGCAAATCTTAACGCTACTTTGAAATGGTAGTTAGCAAATCTTAACGCTACTTTGAAATGGTAGTAGCTAATCTTAATGCTACTTTGAAACAGTAGCTAGCAAATCTTAACGCTACTTTGAAATGGTAGTTAGCTAATCGTAATGCTACTATGAAACAGTAGCTAGCTAATCTTAATGCTGCTTTGAAATGGTAGCTAGCTAATCTTAACACTACTTTGAAATGGTAGCTAGCTAATCTTAACGCTACTTTGAAATGGTAGCTAGCTAATCTTAATGCTGCTTTGAAATGGTAGCTAGCTAATCTTAACGCTACTTCGAAATAGTAGTTAGCTAATCTTAATGCTACTTTGAAACAGTAGCTAGCAAATCTTAAAGGTACTTTGAAACGGTAGCTAGCAAATCTTAACGCTACTTTGAAATGGTAGTTAGCTAATCTTAATGCTACTTTGAAACAGTAGCTAGCAAATCTTAACGCTACTTTGAAATGGTAGTTTGCTAATCTTAACGCTACTTTGGAACAGTAGCTAGCAAATCTTAACACTACTTTGAAATAGTAGCGAGCAAATCTTAAAGGTGCTTTGAAAATGTTGCGAGTGAATCTTAACGCTACTTCGAAATAGTATTAGCTAATCTTAATGCTACTTTGAAACAGTAGCTAGCAAATCTTAAAGGTACTTTGAAACGGTAGCTAGCAATCTTAACGCTACTTTGAAATGGTAGTTAGCTAATCTTAATGCTACTTTGAAACAGTAGCTAGCAAATCTTAACGCTACTTTGAAATGGTAGTTTTGCTAATCTTAACGCTACTTTGGAACAGTAGCTAGCAAATCTTAACACTACTTTGAAATAGTAGCGAGCAAATCTTAAAGGTGCTTTGAAAATGTGCGAGTGAATCTTAACGCTACTTTGAAAACGTGGCTAGGTAATCTTAACGCGACTTGAAATGGTAGTCAGTTAAGTCTTAACGCTACGCTACTTTGAAATGGTAGCTCGCTAATCTTAAAGGTACTTTGAAAAGGTAGTGAGCGAATCTTTACGCTTCTTTGAAAACGTAGCGAGCTAATCTTAACGCAACTTTGAAATGGTAGCTAGCTAATCTTAAAGGTACTTTGAAAAGGTAGCTCACTAATCTTAAAGATACTGTGTTGCACATTCGTAGGCCGGAAAGAAAGATGGAATCATTTTCAAACAGTTCACCTCAAGCATTCCTGCTGTGACAAGAAAAATGCAACTTGTAGCGGCAGCTACATTTGGCTGAGAAAAGTAGTTCACTTCTGCAGAAAGCCACCATTATAAAAGCAGCGACTGTGAAGCAACTGAAAAAGTAGCTTATTATGGTAGTATCACTATTTTGAGCAAACTACTCTCTGATATCTCCCACAACCCCATGGGACAGGAGTCGAATGTCCTCTCCACTAAGCTACAACCTCCCAGTTATCTTATTACACTCCTGAAGACTCCCTTTCAAGCAGAGACTTTTGCAGAGAGAGATACAGCTATTAAATATGAAGTTAGCAAATTGATGTTTTTGATTCAATGGCTCGTAGCTCCATCACTTGCACTGTTGGAGGTACTTGCATTTACAAAATGCTAATTATTCACCACTTATAACACGTAGTCCTGTTAGGAATCTGTCAGTCATTTCTCCTGTTTGCCGTGATGACAAATGTGCCTTGTAGCTCTTTCTTGCTCTGTTTTGTAACTTCACTGCTCTTTCGACGTCTACTTATGGGTTTTAAGCAAATTCTGTGGGTGCAATGTTCTCACCAAGGTCTTGTCCATGTGCCCTTTCGTTTCCTTGCACGTAGAGCAGTGAATAGCCATCGAAGAGTATCGATGTACCAATTGGGCATGATGGGATGTCAGTCATCTGGCTGTGCCTGGTCAGCATGAACCCGTGGACCATTGAGGCTGAGCCAGGGCGTCCAGGATCGCCAGCTAAGCCAGTTGGACCTTGTGGACCTGGGAAGCCTCGTTCTCCTGTGGATGGCAAACCGAGAAATTTCACAAACCAATGATATGTTCATCCCAGTGATACATCGGTTAGCACGTGAAATACAACCTCAGCAGGAAGACTTTCTCACCTGAGAGACCTGGTGGTCCCAAATCGCCCTTAACACCAGGGCTTCCATCAAATCCTGGACTACCACTGCTGCCTGGAGGGCCCGGTGGCCCTATGCGTCCTAATAAAAGAGTGCATGATGTCAACATGTTTGAACTCTTGACTAGAATCTCCACACCTTGGATGAATGTTCCCACAATTTTTATGACCATAATTATATATAAATGGCTACACATTTGAAAACACCACAAATTAATGGAGATAAATTATGCATATGTAATACCTGCTGAACCTGGTGGTCCTGGCAGGCCTGCAGGTCCAGGTGGTCCATTATCTCCTGGAAACCCAGGTGGTCCAGGGTGACCCTTTATAGTTCGGCCAGGGCCACTTTCCCCTGGTAGTCCGACAGGACCTGAACAACAGAAGTGCCAATGAAAAATGGATTCGAAAAGGTACTCTTACAAATGTACACAATAAACTGAATATTCTGACACAATGAATCAATTTAAATATGTGAGGAACCAAATTTTTCTTGGGGTTATTATTAAAATTATTAAAAAAATTAACAAAAGACTGAAGGTTGCAATCACGTACCAAAAATTATCATTAAAGTCCACAGCCTTACCTTCTGGGCCAGGGAAACCTTTGTCTCCTGGAAATCCAGTTTGACCACTGCGACCTGGATCTCCCTTGCTACCTAAGAATGAATAATAAAGAAAATACTCAAAGGTCAATGTGTGTAAATCACATTTTACTGCCACTGGCCGAACTTGGAAACCCATGTTTGACATGAAATTCGAATTTGTTGTAAAGTCAAGAACATGGTTTTCATATAAGGATAGATGTATTGGGTGCAAGACAAGGTTAAAAGAAAAGGAGGTCATCTATATTTTTTGTATATAAGGGTGGAAGGTTCATACTAATGCTCGCAGGTGAGTCCGGTGGGGTTTGGGGGAGAGAAGGGGGTGAAAACGTCTGCCACATTTATGTAGGTAATAAATTCTTAGTCTTTAGCCACATGTAAATCTTGAATCTACCTTTGCCATCATGAAATGATATAGTCGTCTTTTCTGTTTTGGTTTTCTATTGGAGGTTGATCATTCCAAAATGCAAAATCATACGATCATTGTAACAACTGCAGATTGGTAAGGGTCAAACACATAAATGTAATTTCGAATTTAGCTGGGACACTGGCACACAAAGGCCTACTATTCTTTAAGATTTCCATGAGACTTTTCATGAACACTCGCAAACAACAAGAGCTCGGAAACAAGAACTCTCACTATCTACTTGCCCTTGTGGTGAAGTGAATGAATCTCACCTGGAAAGCCAGGTGTACCTGAAGGACCTGGATCACCCTTCGGCCCATCAAAGCCAGGCCGTCCTGGGCCACCCTGAGGGGAAAAGAAAAAAGTGTTTCATTAAATGCTTTTGTATATATACATATTATGTATATATAAATATATATTTATATATATACATATACATCTATCTATAATTCCAGCAATGTGTGTGTGTGTGTATGTGTGTGTGTGTGTGTGTGTGTGTTGTGTGTGTGTGTGTGTGTGTGTCTGCGACCGCTGTTTCTCGACAACCACTGGTCATCTCATTGCAACTTGCCAGGTATATTGCTGGGGACCTGTGGATGTGCCTTTTAAAGGTTTGATAATAATCGGACAAGTGGTTCCCAAGTTATGGCCATTTATTTACCAAACCAATGACAGGACACGGTGCTATGAGGTCACGATTGACGTCACAATTTTTTTAATTTTTTTTTGACTTAGCACTAGATACGAGCCATACGCACGCACGTCGGCACTGTACGGCCACGCACGTACGGCACGCACGTACGGCACGCATGTACGGCACGCAGTACGGACGCAGTACGGCACGCTACGGCCACGCACTACGGGCACCACGTACGGCCCGCACGAGCGAAGGAATGGCCTGTGTGGTTGTTGTTTCTGGCACGCGGATTGAAAGTTTTTTTTTTTTTTGCACGTACGGCCACGCACGTACGCGCACGCACGTCGGGCCGCACGTACGGGCCCGCACTAGTATACATAATATATATATAAATATACATAAATATATATATTATATATATACATATACATAAACATAATATATATAATAAATATATACATATACAGTACATATACTTAATAATATTATATATATATACATATACATATAATAATATTGTTACGGCTGGAAATTCGCAGAACATAAAGGTCCGTAGTTCAGTTAGATCGATAAGTCCGTGTTCAGTTAGATTTCCCCACCGTTGTTTAATGGGAATTATTCGTGTCACAGGGCTGTGATCCTTTGAGATAGCCGTTTTCTTTACTATCGTTCTTTTGGACCAACAACCACGATCGCCTCAAACCACAACAACCACGATCGCCTCAAACCACAACAACCACGATCGCCTACCACCACATCACCACCTTCCCCGCTACACCAACTGCCGATCCCCTTCTCACAAACCACATCACAACCTCTCCGCTCATGTAAAACGTCTCTACGAAGCGAAGGAAACCAGGAGTTCCGATGGTGCGCGGATTTTCCACTGCTTTTCCCGCGCTTTGGTGTGGGGAAGTGCGATTCCAGCCAGAGGTCAAAGGTCATGTGAAGGAGGGGCCTGATTTTGGGGGAATGAATCTCCCTGGACCTGTGCCAAAATGATTCTCTCGCCCCGCGAGGCGCGCGGGGAGGGGGGCGAGAGGGACGCCCCTTTTCTGGAAGCTTCCCGCAGGAGCTGGAAGGGGGCGGAGCGAAAAACGGGGAGGAGCGAGGCGTTGGAACTGGGGGATATAAAGGCGTGCAGGACACCAAGTGTGTTGTTGTTGGGGCTTTTTGCTTTTGTCGTCTTCGGGTTGGTGTCGTCTTCATGGTGGTTCACTGGTGGTCTTCTTCGTGTGCATTGGTTGGTTTCGTCGTCGTCGAGGTGGTGCCTTCTCCTTGGGCGCGCCAAGTCGTGTGTGTTGTGTGCGGTGGTCCAGGTCGAGGCGCGAGGATGCGGCAGGAGGCGCCGCTTTGCAGCTCTGCCAGCAGCCTGCGCACCCGGGAGGAGAGCGCCAGAGAGAGCTCGCCCACCATCACCACGAGGGTGCAGGTAACCTGCAACGGTCTCGTGGGGTCCGTTCGGTCAACAGGCTCCACGCCATAAAGGTCTACGGAGCCTGTCTGGCGCCCTCGTCTTTGAGGGTGGCCTTTTCCTTTCTTTTGAATGAATGTGTGGTGGCGCCGTGTCCTGTAAGTAAAAACGTTAAGTGACTAGATAATTGCTTATAGACGGTCGTAGTGCTTCCCTTGCTCGTGTCTTTGTCCCCGTCCCGTGGATGATTGGTTGCCTGTATACGTGATTTTGAATACCTGCATTGATTGCATGGCTGTACATACGTGCATACGTGTATAATAAATGTGCTTGTGTGAATGTTACCCGTTGTCGTGTCTTTTTCCCCCATTGGACGCCATATTGCATCTCGGAATATTAGTTGGGTTTTAAATACCCGTTAAATAGAATCGGATCCGGCGAGGTCGGGCGATAATACCCGCTCGGTTATCACTGCAGAACGGAAGGCCCGCTTGAGTGGTTCGTGTCCAAGCTGACCTGTGCTGAGGTACGGTCTCCCGGTAGGCTACCCGCGCAGGTACTTAGGTATATTGATATTCGGCGATTGACCCTATTTTGCGCGGGTAGAAAATTGGCTAGGCCGTGGTGGGGTTGAAGACCCACCCGTGATAGGGTTCCAGCGTTGTCTGGAAGGTGAGACTGAATTGTCCGTCCGGTGGGCGACGCGGCTGCTATTAGGGAAACGCGGTCGATCGCACCCGGTGGCGCGAATTTAACAATATATATATATCTCATCATAACATAATATATATTATATCTATACATATCATAATATAATATATCTATACATATACATATAATATATATATATAATATAATATATACATTAACATTATAATAATATATATTATAATATACATACATATATACGTATATACATAATATATTATTATATATATATACTGGTATACATATATATATATATATATATATATATATATATATATTTATATATAATATTACTAGTGAATCGCGAAATATACAATAATATATAAAACGACATGCGCCTTTGTCTGACACGTTTTATTTTTCTGTCTCTGTCTCTGTCTCTCTCTCTCTCACCACTTCACACATCGTCACTAAATTTCATCGTTATAATTTACAATGTCTTACAATTCTGTTTATGGCAACTAAATGTCTTTCCAATCAATTTTTCTTGTTAAATCAAATCAAATGTAAACTTTTGGCAAAGCATTAGCCATGCCGGATGACATCACTGCATTCGTTTTGGGCCTCAGCCAACCATCACAGGATTGTTGTCTTGTTGTTCTATGACCATCCTGCCCTACCAAGTGCCATTCCATCCCATCACCCAACCTTGAAGGGTATATCTGCTACTAAGGCCTAAGTCACATTTGCTCTACGGCGAGGATACGGCGGCCGTACGCCCTCTGAATTGACAGAAACGTGCGGCGGCCGCAGAGTTTCTGAGGTGGCTTGAGGGTGGCCCTATGCCATTTGGCTATCTTTTACAGGTCGTAAGGTCGCCGTGGAAATTATAACTTTTTTATTTCTACGTTCGCCGTAGCAATTCGACAAGCCGAAAAAAAAACTGGTAAAAAAATTAAAAAATTAACCCACTCGTTACCGTCCGTCTGGCCGCACGTTCGCCTTAGGGCCCCCCTGCGGTCCCCCTGCGGGCACCTTGCATCTGCCTTGAAAATTCTAGGCCGCCGCAGGAACGCCCTAAGGTCACGTGCGACATCAAATCAAAGACCGTACGTGCACCCCCCACGTTTTCGGTCTCCACAATTTCTAAATACGCCGTGCGGCTCCCCGAAAATAAAAACATATGTGACTGCTACGTTGTGTGACCGTGGAAATACTGCGGCCGCCGTATAATTGCTAGTAGCCATAGATTTGGAGACCCCACGGCCGCCCGTGGCAAATGTGACTTAGGCCTTAACAATCATCATATCATCCCATCAAAGTTAGGTTGTAAGCCTGGTGTTGGCTTTGTGGTTAAGGTGGCTGGCTTGGGATCTTAGCTTAGTGGTTAGGCTGGCTGGCTTGGGATCTTAGCATCCTGAGTTCAAGCCCTGTTGGCCACTGAATTAACACCAGGTGGGATTGACTGAGCCTGTCATCCTACTAAGGTTGGTGAAATGAGTACCAGTAACTGGTTTAGGGGCACAGCATCAGCAGCACAGCCATGCTCCAACAAAATGAAAGCTACCTGGCAGCCAAACTGCCAAACACACCAAGAAGAAGAAAGTTAGGTTTACACCACATGCAACCAACTTTTTGTAGTTTCTCTGTTATTTTGTAGCATCTTCTGGTTCAGAAAACAGCAATCTTTTTTCAATAATGATGAGTCAGAAAAATGTGAGCTAAGATGGTCTATATAGTAGATAACAACCATCACAATCCAGTTATGCAATTCAGTACACAGTGTTTAAGTTATTGCTGTGTTGACTGCCTATCATCAATAAAAATTATGTAATAATATTTTAACAATCGTGTGGATGATGCATGGTTATGGGCTAAAGCGAGTCTTACATGTACGAGGAGTTATGCACGTTATGTCGCTGATCACGTGACTTCTGTTTAGTTGCCCGATTAGGTTCATTTACACCACATCTTCGAGGGACCACTTGGACCTGGGCCAGCAGTGACTGCGAAAGTGCATTTGGCATTCACACAATACCAGGCCGCCATTAAATAATACGTCACACATGTTTTATACTTGTGACATCAAGAACTTCTTAACGGATGCTGCACAGACTCGTCAAACCAGCGATTTCATGCGTTATATGAATAGCTGCACTTGTGTGGTTTGCCAGCACCGAGACAAACTTTTTGCCTGCATCGACTCAGGAATGTTCGTCATTTTTGTGCTTCCTCTTCAAAATCAAGTCGTACAATGATGTCATCGTGACGACGTTGAATGGCCACTTATACGCAGCCCAAATGGGCCACAACAGCCCTTGTATTCGAGCAGGTGACTCTCACCATTCAAAGCCCTGCCCATGACCAATCAGACAACTTCATGCGGCCTGACCCGGTCCCAAGTGACCTTGACAAGATGGTGTAAAGGAGCCTCTTGAGGAGTCAAGCTTAAGTAGTTACCAGCCATCTGTGAATTCTGCCGTTATCTTACAATGGAAGAAGAGTTGTTGTGCCTCAGGCTGTGCAAAGTGATTTCAGAAAGCATCGGGGATATATTTCTGCCACCATCATGCTAAAATAAGGCAATTCTCTGGACGTAGTCTTATCATTATAGAATCGAAAACGGCTGGGCTAGTCTCCACCAAATTTTGCAAATGTGCTTAGGGCATCCGGTGTCAGGTCATGGACACAAAATAATTGCTTTCTCACCCACCCCCTTGTCAAGAGTGGGGAGGCTACGTATGATTTTCACCTGTGTGTAGAGAATAGTGCAAGTGGTTTAACCTGTGACCCCTGCTGGAGGGAGGAGGTATTGACACATTTTTTCGCTCCAGGAGGGAAGGGTGTGACTATTATCTAAAAGGAGATGCATCCGTCCGTCACGCAAAGAAGAAGCAGGACCTTGAGCAGGGAGGGGGTATTGCACCATATTTCGCTCCCGGTGGGCGTGGGTATTACTATTCACACACATTTAGAGAAACAAATTACGGATTGTGGTCGTGAATGGGAAAGATTTGCAGTCGAATCATCACGACGAGGTGCAAAGTACTCACTTTCTCTCCGATAGGTTTTTCGTTTTTACCAGCCTTTGAAGTCAATAATCATTTTGAGTTTATTTATATTATGACATCACAATAGGAACGGCTCCAAATTCAACATGTTTACATATGCTTAATTTTTGGGGGGTTTGTTTTCCATCGTTGTCATATGATACAACTCCACGGGACCATTTCTCTCTCGAAATGGCATCCAGATCATCCTACAGGTGATAATGGTACAATTTTTCACAACATCGTCGCTTTGATCGTTCACCATCTACCTTTTCAAAATACGAAGAAAGACCACCCAAATCTAAAGCTTACACCGTTGTCACCAATTTCCAGTGACTCAAGATGGCCACCGAGTTTGTTGCTCGGGACCCCTGGTCTAGTTCCATCTGCTCTGCCATCTTTCCAACACTTCCAATCTCTTTCAGGATTCAAATGTTCTTCGAGTAACTCTCTCCTCATTAAACTCCCAAACTTGAAACTGAACCTTATTGCACACCTGCACCCTTTTGTTAACTGCGTTCTGAATACGTTTCAATTGTACTCTTCCCTCCATGGGTTTCAGCAATTGTGCTGCACCAACATCTCACATCATCCCAAATCCCAATCTGTGATCTTTTCTAACCCCATAAATCCCCTCTCAACTCCTACTTGCAGGTTACTGTGTTTCCTCCCCTCATCTCTGTGCTCTTTTTCTGTCTGGTTCCCTTGCCTGTTGTGTCCACCTGCTGCCCGGTCATTGTCAGTGAGTGATTTGCCTTTTTCCCCTCCATCACCTCGCTTTTCCGTGAGCCAATATTTTGTATTCAACAATGCCTATTTCATAAAAAGGGAATGTTCAAAGAAGAACAAAATATTACTTACGGGTTGTCCTGAAAAACTAGGTTCTCCTTTGGCACCCACATGACCGGGAGAGCCTGGGTAACCAGGATTTCCCTTCTCACCCTTGATTGCACCAACACCAGGCAGACCTGGAGATCCTTGTGCTCCAGGGGAACCTGTGAGGAGATTATCACAGTAAGTCATGACCCCGATAACAAGTTTATTTCTGAAAGTACAGTATAATAGGCGACTTGTTCATTTGGAAGTTATGACAAATACCTGCCGTTTTAAGCAGAAGATTTTAAATTTTAAATCCTTAAAATTGACCGATGACCAATACAATTATAAAATGGGGCCACCACTCACACCCCCCCCACACCACCATCCTCACTTGCTCCATACACATGTCTTCATTGACTGTGTATTTACAAAATAAATTGATGTGCCTCAAACTGCGGCATAAAGTCACAATATATGACAATGCGTTAGCACACTGTAATTGTCACAAAAAAGCAACATTTCAAAGTCCAAGAGACTCTCTAATGGTTGATAGGCACAGGGCCAACTTCCACTTGCTCACGCAGCATCTGAGAGTCGTTTGTACTCGGACTGAGGCACACAACAACCATTCGCTTCGCACCCAACAGGCATCCAAATGATCAAGCAGCATTATACAGGTGTCATCATGAAAGGAGACAAGGTTAGAGGATTACTCTGTCTCAAGAAACTGTCAAACGAAGCACAGTAGTTATAACTTGCATCGCCCAATCAGAATTGAAAGTTTCACTGTGTTTTTGAAGCAAAATTAGCTTTACTATTCTCTGATGTATTGCTTACAGTGACAGTAAATATCATCATCAGTAGCCCCAGGCACCCTCGCTGGAAGCCCACAGCCCCACGGAAGCCGTCCACTCTGATCAATTCCCCCCCAGAGAACCAGTAAAGATGAAATGTCAAAAAGTTGCCCATATTGTGTGAGTTGAGAGCAAGTTGAAATGAATTGATGTAGTGTCAAGTTCAAAGTGACAGCATGTCAGAACGAGTCCTGAATTGGGTTGGGTTTGTGTTGAAAGGTTTTAAGTGTGGGATGGCAACCGGAACGAAGTCTAGATGACAGTAAATATCAACTGACTACACTGTATTCATAAAACGCAAATAATGCAAATGGCCGCTTAAAACAAGCAAGTAAAATCATTTATGATCATTTCTGAAAAATAATATTTGATGAAAAAGTCCTTCAAAACCACCCTCACAAAATAAAAATAAAAAAACTTTTACACCTCTCAAAGAACTCCTGATGCAACATCCGAGAAGATGGTGGTGGCCTCATCCAGATGGCAGCAGGAGTTGATAAAACAAGTGGAAAACAAGAAAAAGAGCAAACAGAGATTGCAGACCCTCACCAGTACTTCTTTTTGAGTGGTGTATTTTTATGGGTTTTAGGGTAAATCAAAGATGGCTGCCAAACCATGTGACCTATGACATCACATGTGTGAACCTTTTGTTCCTCATGGACAGGCGGTCATACGTGTAAATTTTCGTATTGATCTGTTCAGCCACTTCAGCGAAGAAGATTTTTGAAGGTCGAAAAAAAAACAAACAATTTGGCTGCCAAATCACGTGATTGATGACATCAGTTTTTTTTGTGGCCGATTTTATCCCTAGATGACCCTCAAAATTTTTCATACTGATTGGATGCGGCGTTCTACATATGCGATTATGACGTCATAACGAAGGCACCTATGACATCATGAAAAAAAATCACGCTCATTCCCCATGAGGAGTGCTTGCGATTTGCCAAGTTTCAATTTTTTCCTTGGTGCGGTTTCAGAGATACAGAGGTCCAAAGTTTTTCCCTTTTTTCCAATATAGCTGCCACACCACGTGACCTATGACATCATAATTATAATTACTAGCATAACCCGCGCTCTGCGCGACATGTTGGGGTGGGTGTGTTTGAGAAAGGAACTGATGCAGAGTATCAGTAGTAATTTTACTTTAATGCAGTAAGTGGAATACGATTTCACTGTTTCAGAACCATTTTATTTACTTTTTTTTGTACCATGCACCTCATATGGTCTTTGAGATAATGTAAGCCGAATATCACGTTACTCGAGCGCAGAACAAAGTCGAAGATAGCGCGACACGAAACCACAAACTCGGAAATAATATATAAGATGACATTCTACATACGTAGTCGCACCAATGGTGAAAATGTTGTCTTAATTTTGTCTACATACGTAGTCGCACCAACAAGCGGTTGCGGAACCCATCCATGTAGATGACAATTTCAAAGCAAAGGAGTGGAAATCAATTCATTGGACAGAGTTCACCTGTCATTACACAAATGGAGTACCAAGGAGTACGTCATTGCTGGAGGGAGGCGGTGAGTTTATCACGACAGACAGTGTTTCAGTGAACAAAGAGCGATTTGAAAACAAAAGAGATTGTTATCGGTGGTGAATCGCTCTTATGTTATTGGCTGCCTAGAGCAGGCCAAATTGTTATTGTAATGTATGGTGCCTGTAGTACTAGTGCCGTGACTGTAACGTAGTGGTTTCCAAGCGAGATCGTGGACATTGTCTCTATATTCTCATAATAAAGGTTTGTTGAAGATTTGTTCACAAAAGCTCAAATTGTAAAAATGTTATGGCCTGGACAAATACACTGAAGATCAATCGATACGAATAAATGTCGGCGTGTGTGTGTGTCTGTGTGTGTGTGTCTGTGTGTCTCCCCCACAACTCCAAAACCATAAAACCTAGCCGCCTGAAACTTTGCATGCACACTCAGGGAACTCCAAGGAAGTGCAAGAGTGAAAATTGGTTGTTTGGGTTAATTAAAACACCCATTTTGAAGATAATTAACGGCCTTATTTAATTATATCCATTGTCAGGCGTATCCTTGGTAACCTCGCTGAGGTCTGAAGCCGCCATGTTCTTTGGCCTGCTCAACCATGCCTTGACTTGGAACAGGCCGCAACGATTTCTTCACGATGAAGTATTTTTTTTTCACTTTCCTCACTCATATTATCGAATGCGTGTTCATCATAGTTACAAATGGCTGTAAATGCATCGCTTTGGGAAGTGCTATCGTTTTCAAATTAGGAGCTTGTAGCGATTTCATCCATTATATGATACGATGATCGACTCTCACGGACGAAGTGAAGTATGTTATAAAAATATGATTTCGGCTTTGAGGATCGCATCTTGTCAGAACTAAATAAGTGTGAAAATCTGGAGTGAAATCTGATAATTAAAGAAACAGGGAGTCTTATAGTAACCAAGCCGATATACCTATTTACTAAAAGCAAGCTGATTTACTCGAGGGTTGTTCTATACTAAACAGCAACTCCTTTGTGGATAAATTCATTATTTGAACGAATTTACTTCATTTATTTAACTGCTGCGTGCGAGGTGATGACCGGCTTTAAAGTTAAAGGGATCCTGCATTGTATGCAGCTACGGCCTGGTCAGCCGTTCCTCATCGACCATTTAACTGGAGGGCTTGCTTGAGTGCTCAAGCCACTTGCCAAGCACACTACAGTCGATAGCAGTACTGCGCTTCATCATTCAAAGCGAGTGATTCGTGCTCTGTCATTCTGAGCGAATTGTTCACTCACTGCCGACGCTTTTGTCATTTTGTCACATCACTCAGAGGGAGTGGATCGTGCTCCGTCATCCTGAGGGAGTGTTTTGTGCTCCATCATCTTGTTCGAGTGGTTCATTCTCTGTCATTCTGAGCGAGTGGTTCTTGCTCCATCATCCTGAGCGAGTGGTACATGCTCCGTCATCCTGAGCGAGTAGTTCATGCTCCGTCATCCTGAGCGAGCGGTTTGTGCTCCATCATCCTGAGCGAGTGGTTCGTGCTCCATCATTCTGAGCGAGTTGTTCGTGCTCTATCATTCTGAAGGAGTTGTTCGTGCTCCATCATTCTGAGCGAGTTGTTTGCTCATCATTCTGAAGGAGTTTGTCCGTGCTCCATCATCCTGAGCGAGTTGTTCGGCTCCATCATCCTGAACGAGTTGTTTGTGCTCCATCATTCTGAGTGAGTTGTCCGTGCTCCATCATTCTGAGGGAGTTGTTCATGTTCCGTTATTCTGAGTGAGTTGTCCGTGCTCCATCATTCTGAGGGAGTTGTTCATGCTCCATCATTCTGACGAGTTGTTCGTGCTCCATCATTCTGAAGCGAGTTGTTCGTGCTCCATCATTCTGAGTGAGTTGTTCGTGCTCCATCATTCTGAGCGAGTTGTTCATGCTCCATCATCCTGAGCGAGTTGTTCGTGCTCCATCATTCTGAGCGAGTTGTTCGGTCGTGCTCCACTATTCTGAGCGAGCTGTTCGTGGTTCATCATCCTGAGCGAGCTGTTCGTGCTCCATCATTCTGAGCGAGTTGTTCGTGCTCCATCATTCTGAGCGAGTTGTTCGTGGTCCATCATTCTGAGCGAGTTGTTCGTGCTCCATCATTGTGAGCGAGTTGTTCGTGCTCCATCATTCTGAGAGAGTTGTTCGTGCTCCATCATTCTGAGCAAGCTGTTCGTGCTCCATCATTCTGAGCGAGTTGTTCGTGCTCCATCATTCTGAGTGAGTTGTTCATGCCTCATCATTCTGAGTGAGTTGTTCGTGCTCCATCATTCTGAGAGAGTTGTTCGTGCTCCATCATTCTGAGCGAGTTGTTCGTGCTCCACCATTCTGAGCGAGTTGTTCGTGCTCCATCATTCTGAGCGAGTTGTTCGTGCTCCATCATTCTGAGCGAGTTTGTTCATGCTCCATCATTCTGAGCGAGCTGTTCGTGTTCCGTTATTCTGAGTGAGTTGTGAAATAAAAACTGATTTCCGAGCCGTTTGCCTTATTAACTTGTTTTCTAAATTACTGAACCAAATTTTTTTTACACCCGTCACACACAGCTGAAAAGAAAGATGAATGTTTGTGAATATATCCTTGTAACGTCTATATAAATACAATGATGTTTTTCGGTGAAAGCTACAGAGTTTATGGGTTGTATACAGTAGGTATTGTGGTGGTTAAGCAGACTGAACCTAACTTGCAGATACCCCAAAATTGCCAATATCAGCCAAGCACTAGTGTTTGTGTGTGTGTGTGTGTGCGTGTGTGTGTGTGTGTGTGTGTGCATGCGCGCGTGCGTGTGCGTTGTTCATAAAGCATACCGTATTCTCTCTGCTAACTCCCATACCCCCACCCCTATCTCTCTCTCTTTGTCCCATCCTTGTTCTACCGCCCTCCAAATACAGTGCATCGCCCTCCTCCCACTCCTACCTCTCTCATCTCCCCCATTCTCTCTCTTTCTCTCTCTATCTATCTGTCTGTCTTTGTATCTGTCTCTCGACATATCCAGACGGTGGTTATGTCTGGACAGAGTTTGTCTCAAATGTGTCCGGGTGGTGTCCGGTTGGGAGTTTGTCTCCGGACGTGTCAGGATGGTGTTTGTCTCTGGACGCGTCAAGGTGGTATATTTGTCTGCAGACACCACGCCGACACTTCCAGAGACAAACACCACTGCGACGTATCTGGAGGGAAACACCACCCTGACGCCTCTGGAGGCAAACATCGCCCTGACACGCCCAGAGACAAACACCACCCCGCCACGTCTGGAGTCAAACATCGCCCTGACGCATCCAGAGACAAACACCGCCCTGACGCATCCAGAGACTAGACGTGGCCTGGTGGTGTTTGTCTCTGGACGTGTCAGGGCGATGTTTGCCTCCAGAGGCGTCAGGGTGTTGTTTCCCTCCGGATGCGTCGCAGTGGTGTTTGTTTCTGGAAGCGTCGGGGCAGTGTCTGCCGACAAATATACCACCTTGACGCGTCTGGAGACAAATACCACGCCATCGCATCCGGAGACAAATCCCGCCCTGACGCATCCAGTGACAAACACCCATCCGGACATAAATGCCACCCGGATGCATCCGGAGCCAAGCTGTCAGGAGAGAAACACCGCTCAGACACGTCCGGAAACAAAGTCCCGTATGGACCTAAACACCACCCGGACACAACCAGAGACAAACTCCCATCCGGACATGTCCGAAGATAAATAACATCCAGACAAGTCTCGAGACTAACACTGTCCAGACATAACCACTACCCGGATATGTCCAGAGACAGGGAGACAGGGAGAGAGGGAGACAGGAAGACAGGGAGAATGGGAGAGAGAGAGAGGGGGAGAGAGGGAGAGAGGGAGAGAGGGAGAGAGATGGGAGTTGGCGAGTTAGCAGAGAGAATATGTTATGCTTTATGAACAAAATACACACACACATGTACACACACACACATTTATTTGTATAGATATTTCCATTATAAAAGTTGTTGATGATTTGATGACAACAGCTCAAATGGTTAAAGTATTGGCCGAGACGAACGAACGAACGCACGCACACACTGTGCGGGGTGGGGGGGGGTGGAATGGGCTAATAAGAGTCTGGAGTTAACTTTGAGTGGGTATATCATCCTTTGAACACCTATTTTAAAATCTTGAGTTAAAAGAGAAGTGCAACATCAATAATCATACATGATGATCCCCAATGACGAGGAAATTGCAGGAAGGGGAAGAAAGGCTTGATCAGGGAGAGCCTATTGATCTGGGCCTTGAATTGCTGGAACTTGTAGGCATTCGGGAAAGCAGAAAGAGAGAGTTGATTCCAAAATTTTGCGGTGCCGTGAAAGAAAGAAAGGTTTTACATTTAATGGATGGGCGTGTATGAAGAAACACAGGAAGGAGGGAGAGCTATTGCGAGGAGAGTGGAACGAGGACATATTATGGATGAAGGAACTGACGTGTTGTGATGGTTGGGATGTTCAACTGTAAGCAGTTAGTGCGGTTCATCATTCGACAATTTTGAATCCTGCACTGCTTGCCAAGCTTGCTGCCTGGAGGGGACAGAGCCACCTTCATACCTGGCTTTCTGACTTCCTCCACTTGCACAGTCAATGAGTTGCTATCCCACCGAACTCCCTCCTCTCCACTCGCAGTGGAGGCTGGAGTGCCTCCAGGAAATTTTTGGTCCAGTCTTGTTCCTCATCCACATGAATGACCTTTTCGATACTTTGGAAAATTCCTTCTTCCTTTTTGTAGATGAATCTACATTGTGCCATACAGGTACCCCATCCCACTGAAAGGCAGAAGCTGCTTCGATCTTTGCTGATGTGAAATCGATTCCATACTGTTATTATAAATGGAACATGTCCTTGTATCCTGACAAATCTCACAGTTTGACCCTGTCTTCTGATTTCCATGCTGAGCCACCGAAAGAGGTTCAATCTCTTGAACTCGGCCTCGCCATCACACAAGACCTCTTGAGAGCTGACCAAAGAACAAAGTTGGCCACCAAAGCCAGCTGGAGATTGGTTATTCTCTGTTGTACCAAGTCATTCCTTGGAAACTCAGAATGACTTAAGGCATTCATGGACTTTGTTTGAAGCTTAATGGAGTACTGCATTCCCTTTTGGGCTCGTGCCTCAGCATCATACCTGTCTTTGCTATTATCTGTGGAACGTAAAGCTCTCAAAATTATTGGTATTCCCCTCAATGAGCTGGAAGCACAAGGCCTGTTGCTCTCACACTGCCTGCAGGTTGGTGGCCTCTCTGTTTCCTTTCTTTTATTTTAACCACTTCCCCTTTGATTTGGATCCCTCTGCTCTCTCAGCCCTATAGGACAAGCACATTCCTCCAATAATCCCCTCCTGGTTAAAGTTCCAAAATCCAGGCTTTCTGCCCACCTCCATTCTTTTGTTCCTCTTTTCTCTGGTTTGTAACTACCTTCCAGAGACTGTTCAATCACATTCTTCCCTCCAAGGCTTCAAACAATCAGTGAACCACCATTGCATGCTATATCCCATCCCTACCCATTATCATTTCTAAACTCTTAACCCTACCCAACTGAACCCTTGTATTTGCAGATTACTGTGTTTCCTCCCCTCCTATCTTTCCTCCTTTCCTGTTCGTTCTTTCTTTTACTTGTGTCCTACTTTTGCCCCAAAGTCAGTGCATTACCATTTTACCCTCTGTATCCTCATTCTTCCATGAGCCTCTATTTTGTATCCAGTTCTTTTCGAAAGGGTGCAGGATCTAAGTTCGGCGTAGAAGAATGTATTTCAGTACTCATATAGCAGCAAAGATGAAAATCCTGATTATACTTATGTTATCGACATACCGAGCTGCATGTACAAGGGAAACTAGAAAGCGTCTCAAAATGCAGAGCGAGTCCGTGTCCGCTTTGTACTCAAACTAAACTGGACAAAAGCAACAGCTCAACTAAAAATTTAAATTTATTAATTAGTATTCTCCATATTTTCATTGTAAAGGTTTATTGAAAATTTGATGATGAAAGCATCAAAAAACACACGGAAACGATTACAAAACCCAGTTGTCTCACGGTGCACGGAGGACAGGCTATTCAGACCTATTTGTACTCACTGTGACTTTGCCCTTTGACCTAATTATTAATTTGTCTTCTCCATATTCTCAAAATAAGGGTTTGTTGAAATTTCGTTGACAAAAGCTCAAATGCTAAAAATGTTATGGCCTGGACACACACATCTCGTTTTTTTCATTTTCTGTTCCTAACAATTCTATCTATCTATCTCACACGCACGCATGCACGCACGCACGCACGCACTGGTGGGGTCAGTCTCTGTTCCATCTCCTGAAACCCACCCACATGTGGAGATAGCAGCCAATAACAGCAACTTGCATGCACACACGTATACGTAGGTGAATGTGCACGCACTCATATATCCACACACAAACGAAGGTGGGCACTTTGAGACCTGGGAGGGCTCCGTTTCACCTTGGGAAACCAGCATATTGAGATAACGACTAACCAAACCAACACACCCACGTCTTCCGCGGAGTTCCGCCGCACGGCAGATGAGTTAATTAGCCAATCACAATGTCTCAACTTCAGCTTCCTTGGCGGATCTAAACTTGCTGTGATTGTTATTCCCCTGTAATGTAAGCAATATATATATTAGTGTAGCCCAGGCAAAAATAACATTCCTTTCCTGTCATAATTCTCTGCAGACTACTGTAGTAGGACCTGTTACCAACTATAGTATATGAGAGTACAACTCTCATATACTATAGTTCTAACTGTAGCATTTTCGCCTGGTGGTATCAGGTTGCCATAAAAAATGGTGGCCAATCAGAAAAATGGTGCCATTGACAAATGTACATCCATAGGTGAAAGTGTGGAATGTCTTTGTAGTGGATATTCATGCAATGTGTCCTCGATTATGAGACAAAAGTGTGGAAATGAAAAAGTAGAACGTTGACAAACTTCCTGAGTTTTGGCTTTAATCTTTTAAGCTCCCAAGTAAATAAATGTTTGTTTGTTTGTTTTTTTCCTTCCATTTTCTGACTGGGAATTATGCATTGAGTAAGTTTTTACAGATTATTTCAGTAAATAGTCAAATTTGATCTGACCACTCTTGATCCATGATTAGCTCTCACCTGTTGTTTTGACCCCTTTGAACCCTGAGAGTTCCATATGTACCTGGAGTTCCTGGGAAGCCTGGAGGGCCAATGTTGCCCTTGATTCCAGGTCGTGCTTCTCCAGGTTGTCCTGGAGGACCAGGTGCACCAGAAGTGCCTGGAAAACCAGGACTTCCTGGGTCTCCCTTCATGCCTGTTGATCCCGGTGACCCTGGAATGCCTGGATGTCCGCTATCTCCTTTGGCACCTATTGCAGCGAGGAAGGGCGAGTTGAGAGTGAATGCATGCACCACAATGAAACAACCATTGTGTGAAACAATGTAAGGCAAGTAGAATAACTAACAAATGGAAAAATGAATACCTGGAAATCCCATTTCTCCGGGAAGACCTGGCCTAGCAGTTCCAGGAATACCTGAGCACATAATGGTACAAGTCACCATGGCGACATAGCAATGAGACACCTCTTTATCATGATTAGGCAGTCCGAATGTGCTGCTGGGATATTTTAACATGGTGGTGGTTGATGTCAGTGACAATTATTACGAGCAGTTCGTTACTAGCAGTCACCCGTTGAAAAATAAATGGGTGCGGTTGGCGAAAGGCAGCAGGGAGGATCTTCAACAAGATGGTTCACCGCACACCCGTGCAAGTCTCAGGCAGATCCCCCCGCATCATTTTTGCATATTATTATATGGATAGAAGAATCCCTGTATGAAAATATTTATCGAATAAACCACTGGATAGAATAACTTGAAAAGTGGATGTTATCGCTAAATAATAAATGAAACTTCCGGAAGTTGTACAACCTGTCCGGGAGAAAAGAAACACTCCCTTGCCGCTCCCTTAAGGAGCGGGTGTTTCTTTTAGATTGTTGGAGATCACCGCAGCGGATTTCAGTCGATGTCGATTGTGGTAGATCACTGCAACAAATTTCAATCGCCGAAGACGATGATGACAGCGACACGAAAATCGAAATAGCGGGCGGGGCAGCCGGTCCATTGGGACGGGTGGCAGTGGCCAAAGGCAGCGGGAAGGGAGTTTATTTTGGTTAATTGTGCGCTTTTTGCGTATTATTATATTTAAAAATAAAAAATAAAAGAATATGAAGGGGGTCATTGTGGCACAAGGCGATGCAAGAAATCTGGTTGGCTTATCAGTCCTTCGGGTTACATTTTCGATAGATACAAAAGGATGTTGGTATTATGGGTGGCATTGCCAACCTAACATCGTCTCAGAAAAAACTCTGTGTACCACGATGAAGTGCACCTTCCTGGATGGTTGCCCAAAGGCAGTTTGAATCCAATTCAATCTTACTTATACGAATCAAATCCACGACAAGAAAGTTCAGAATGTGCGAATGTAGTCACTTGATTGTTCGTTCGTCGGGTCTCATATCAAAGGATTTAATTGGCAATGAAGAGCACAAATGCTTCCACTGTGCTTTCTATCATTTGGAAGTTGGTGCTGCTGTAGCCCTTCAGCAAGAGCATCAGGAGGAAAGGAAATGGAACTTGGACGGGCGACCCACAACATGACGATCTGCTCTTTGTGAAAGTGTTGCTGAATCAAGACTTTGTGGTCGACCTAACATCCCGTTAAAAAGGACAGAGGATTATTTCAATGAGTCAACGCAATTCTCCCCCCACACCCCCCTAAATACCCCCTCCTGACATATCACCAGGAAGGAAGTTTGTAGTCATATCTTACTCAGTTGATAATTGAACCCAGACTTGACAATTCAAAACCATCTATGCATGTCACCCACCAGCATCTCCCTTGGGTCCAGGTCCACCTGGGATGCCGTCTCGTCCTGGCTGACCTTTCTGTCCTGGGAAACTAGGTCCTCCTGGAGACCCCATGCTTCCTGTGTAAAACAACAAATGCATGCTGGATCACTTTTGATGAATAAAAGTTCAGGTAAACATTGTTTGGATAATCAACTTTTTCGAAAGTAACTAAAATATTTTGAGTCAACTTTGATGAAATGCAGCATCTTGGGAAAGTTGAGCTGAAGAGTGACCGAAGGATGACACTCCTTTCTTAAGGATAATGCCTTTTGCAAAAGTGCTCTCATTGTCTTTTCGCTAAATCTAATTTCTGATCAGGGATTTTAAAAATACAATCCTTACCAACAGGTCCTGGTGGACCGGGGCGTCCAGGAGTTCCAGGGTAGCCATTTTGCCCTTTCGGACCAGGACCTCCAGGACTTCCTACCAGACAGTACAACAATTGTATCCTCCAGATTCAGATAATAGCCAATTAAATTCACGTAATAAATCAAACAGACGAAATGCGTGTGTGACCAAGCAATTAAACATGTGAGCATTTGCCACCTGGACGGCCAGGCAATCCTGAGTCGCCTTTGGATGCTAGGCCTCCCGGAAAGCCAGGACGGCCAGGGTCACCAGAACGGCCCTTTGCTCCAGGTGATCCCGGAAAACCAGATGGTCCAGGATCTCCCTAAATGTGACAATGGGAAGAAAGTTCTGATGGACTGCAATGAAAGAAAATATTTCTGAGATTATGTGGAGATGAAATGCAGTACAAGTTAAATTACATACAAGTACAAGTTAAGCCAGTGGCCTAGAGGTGTAGATAATGGACTGGCATCCCAGAGAATGTGGGTATAATTTGACTGAAGACAATCATATTAGGTATTAAGGGTTTTGATTCTAAGCTTTGGGAAACTGTGATAGTCCATGGAGAGTTATTGGATTGTCAATAAAAAAAACCCAGCTGGTTCACTCATGATCTCCGAGGAGAGGGTAATCTGCCTCACTACCTGGTATTGTCAAAAGTGACACGAGTCCACCCTTCATGATTGACTCTTAAATGCTCCCAGGAAACTTTTGATGGAAACCAAGGATATTCTGACTTTGAAAAGGCAGTGCTGCCCACATTCCCATTGTAAAAAGGCAATATATGCCAAACCTCAAAAATGAAAGACCAAGAAGCACACATCGATCAGTGCCAGAGTCCCACCTTTGATCCAGGGAAACCTGGAGGTCCCACACCTGGAAGTTGAGAGACACCTTTATCTCCTTTTGCACCAGGGAAACCAGGACTCCCAGGAGAGCCAGGAACACCAATAGGACCAGGATCACCTTTGCTACCTGGATATCCTGTGATGCGAACAGGTAAAGTCAAGTGTGAGAAGTTGCTTTAAAGCTTGATTTAAATAAAACAATTCAATCTGCACTATCCTTCCAAAATTCATGGGACACACATTTTATTGGCAATGCATAACAAAAGCCTTGGTGTGCTATTTATTACCTTGTAGGGTCGAAGTGTAACTTATTAATAGACTGGATCCTTACTCAAACATTTACCACCAATTTTTACAAGTCGAAGGTGGGATTCTCCACAATTTCTCAAAAAGTGCACCCCTTCCCCTTCCCCTCCCTCTCAACAGGTAGAAGGAAGGAGATGACAAAGGTAATTGGGAGAGGGTGGGAATCAGAAGGGGAAGGGGAATAGCGAGGGGAAGGGAAAGGCGATGAGGTATGGAGGTATATAACAGATAAAACACCACCCTTCATGAAAATTAAATGTGATTCGGTAATGTAGTGGTTAGAGCATCTGCTCTGAATCTGAGAAGTTGGTGGTTAGAACCCTGCCTGAGTCAACCCTTAGAACCCTTCTTTTGTTGCCTTATAGCCTGGAATTAAATTGCATTAAATCAGACTTTTTCCACCTTCATTGACACATTGTAACCCACAACTTCCAAGTGAAAAACAAATAAAATTTCACAAAATTAATTAACAATATAAAACGAGAATATCTTGGTTGGACTAGTATCCACCTCCACCCCCCCCCTCAGTTAATACTTGGTGGAAGCACCTTTGACAGCAATGGCAGTTGTGAATCTGTTGGGATAGGTCTCTACCAACTTTACACACCTTGATTGGGCAATATTTTCTCATTCTTCTGCACAAAACTGTTCAGGCTCAGTCAAGTTGCATGGGGAGCATTGATAGACACCAATCTTCAAGTCATGCCACAGATTTTGGATTGGGTTTAGGTCGGAGCTCTGACTGGAGCACTCAAGGACATTTATCATTTTGTTCCTTGGCCACTCCAGTGTAGCTTTGGCTTTGTACTTGGGGTGTTGTCAAGTTGAAAGGTGAACTTCCATTCCAATTTCAACTTTTTTTGCAGAGTGCAGCAGGTTTTTCTCTCGGATTTTTTTCTGTATTTTGCTCCATACATTTTCCCTTCTATCGTGACAAGTGCCCCAGTGCCTACTGATGAGAAACATCCCCATAACATGATGCTGTCACCACCGTGCTTCACAGTAGGGATTGTCTTCTTTGGGTGATATGCTGTGTTGAGCTTGCACCGAACGTAACGTTTTGCATTTAGGCCAAAAAGTTCCATCTTGGTTTTGTCAGACCACAAAACTTTTCACCACATGGCTTCATAATTCCCAGAGTAGTTTATTGCATACCTCAAACGGGACTCAGGGTGGACTTTTTTGAGTAATGGCTTCCTTCTTACCACCCTACCGTGCAGGCCAGACTTGTGGAGTGCTTGGGATATTGTTGTCACATGCACACAGTGACCAGTCTTTGCCAAAAAGGCCGGTAGCCCTTTCAAAGTTTCCATTTGCCTCTTGGTGGCCTCTCTTATCAGTCTCCTCCTTGCTTGGTCATCTAGTTTGGAGGGACGGCCTGATCTAGGCAGGGCCTTTGTGGTACCATACACTTTTCACTTCGTAATGATTGTCTTGACTGTGCTCCAAGGGATATTCAAAGCTTTTGAAATATTATTATACCCATCCACTGATCTGTGCCTTTCCACACCTTTATCCCGGAGGTCTTTTTAAAGCTCCTTGGTGCTCATGGTTGAGTCTTTTCTGTAAAATGCACTACCCAGCAGAGGAAACGTACAGGAACAGCCGATTTTATTCTGAAATAATCAAAATCACCACAATTTAACACAGGTGGTGGCCAATTAACTTGGTGTGTGATTTTGAAGGTGATTGGTTACACCTGAGCTAATTTACAATTGCTATTAAAAGAGGGGTGAACACTTGTCCAACCAAGATATTCTCGTTTTGTATTTTAATTAATTTTCTGAAATTTGTAGAATTTGATTTTCACTTGGAAGTTGTTGGTTACGATGTGTTAATAAAGGTGGAAAAAGTCTGATTTAATGCAATTTAATTCCAGGTGAAAGGGAACAAAAGGTGTAAATTTTTAAAGGGTGTGGAGGCTTTCTATCGGCACTAGATGTGGCTGATACTCCAGGGATTGAATTTTTCAGACACTAAAACGAATTCATTACTTTTTTGGGGGAAACTTAAGCTGGAATTGAATTGTAAAGATACTGGATGTGTTCACACAAAATATTTTCATTTGAAACTAAGCAAATGAAAGAGAGGCAGTCAGGAACGAAAGAAGAACTAAAGGATGTCATATTGATACAGGACTGGTATGTTCACAAATGGAAATCAGGAGAACTGGATATACGTTGTTGTCACTTTTTATCATGTAGAAAGTACTGATTATATTATGAACCTGACCTTCCATGAATAAATGAAACTTGAGAAGAACAGTCCATAAGTGATATTACTGCCCGTAATCGATGGGCACTTCAGCTAATGTCACGAACACAAGCTTCGGTGAATGAATTATATTGAGTTTTCCCGTCATTACTGCTGCATGTGTTTAATGAAATTGTATTATGTGTGATAGTGAAGTGAGTCATTTTGGTGACATCTTAATGCCCGACTTCACTGCACGTGGTGCTAGTCATTGTGCTGTAAGGATAGCTGCCCCACTGCAGGTGCGCACCAATAGGGAGCAGGAGTCGTCATCAAGGTTTTTCTTAATGAAGATGTCAAACCGTGTTATATTCTTATGAGAATGAGTGCACAATAACGTAGGAACTATATGTCTTGGGAAAATGTGTATGAATGGTGTGAATGCTTTTGAATAGGATGGACGAATGTGTGCGATGAACATCAGCCTGGGTGATGAGTGTGTGTTGCAACAGAGGGCTTGTTCATTCCGTCAATCCTTCTCGATTCGTTTGAATCCCGACTCGGCTATAAATTGTCAACCTTGTATTTCACGTGTCGGGCGAGGAATCAACGTGTGTGCCGTCTCTTGGATGGACGTTAAACTTGGCTGGATGTCGAAGATCCCACGGTGTCCTTTGTGAAGAGTCGGCGAGTTATCACCGTCACCCTGAACAAATTCCAAATTCCTGTTCTAACTCACAGGTGTCACTGCATCATTGTTCTCATCTGCACCCCACCAGCAAATTATACTACGTACCGGTGTGTGCTGCATATTGAAGAAGGAAATTATCATTTCACGACAATTTTGCATGTAGTCCCTGTGTTCCCCCTTGCTTGCGATCATGCTGTGGTACAGTATTCACATGCAGCCTCACCTGAAATACCCGGGCTCCCCATACTTCCTTTCGGTCCAACTGGACCCTGGGAGGCAGGACCTCCTGAGTATCCTGGATCACCTTTAATTCCTGATAACAAATAGAACAGCAATACAAGGAAAAGTTATTCAAAGGAAGCAATTTTTTTTTGTACAGCCATAACAAAAAAACGCATCATTTGATTAAGAGATTGATAATAAGGTACAACTGGTATCGTACAGTTTTTCTCTGCAGATAATTGGAAACAAACATCAACGTGCTAATGGGAAATACTGTGATGTTTATATACCTGGTTGGCCTGGTGCACCCGGCATGCCGTCCTGTCCCGGCTGGCCTGGTTTGCCAGAAGGTCCAGAGAAGCCTTTAGGCCCAGGCATCCCACTGAGGCCTATGCAACAGACATCCATGAACAAGGATTTCAAAAAGAAGAAAATAACCTGAGGTGCTAATCAGAAGAAATATGGTTGGGCGGGTCAGGTGAACTTGTTGCATTAAAAAAAAAACACTTTTCAGATTTTGGCATTTGCTTTCTACAACCTCACATGCAAAATACCAGGATTTAGGAAGAGCTCTCAAAATTATTGGAGTCTCCAACGATGAGGCCGAAGCACAAGGGCTGTCGCTGTCACATCATAGGCATGTCAGTACAGGTTTGTCTGGTTTTTGTTTTAAACCGCCTCTTCTCTGATATTGCTCCCTCTGCTCTCTCTCTGTCGTCTGACACTCAAAATCCGACACAGAAACTCCAGGATGCACTTCCCTGACACCCTCCCCCTCCCAATTCTGACCCTTGATCTTTATTAATCCCATGAACCGTTCCTAACCCAACCATCTTACTCTTTTGGTTTCAATGTGTCCTTCACTCCACTCTCCCTTCTTTTTCTGTCCATTCATTCCCTTGCTGGTTGTACCCAATTGTTGCTCTGCTACCCCACTGTCAGTTCAACCTTGCTTTTCTGTAACCAATACAGAGACGATTCTTTTGAAAGTTACATTTGTTCTTTCGAAGTGTTGCTTACTGTCTGATGGGACAGTGCAGAGTTAAAGTGTTCACCTTTGAGCTGTCTCAGATTCTGGGTTTGATTTCTGACCCAAACATAAATTGTCAGACTGGTGCATCGCAACCAGGGTGTTGCATCAATGAGTCCACCATCCCTCAGATGGACGTTAAACCGGGGACACAGCTGCTAATATAAACTGGTGGACGCTAAAGACGCCACGGTGCCGTCCGTCAATTAATAGGTGAGTTATCACTGGCATCCTGGCCAGATCACATAATCCCACTCGTGTTTAGGGTCACTACCTCCCCGACATGCCTCGATAATGATGCAACTCACGGAGCAAACGGAATTCTGGTCCAATATGCATTAGCTTATCTTGACCCATAGGTGACATCACCTGATGGCTCGATGACTGTTTCTCACAAACTGTTCCAATTGCGCCCAAGTGTTATGGAACCAGATAGTGGCCGAGGGTGTAAATGGTATAGAGGGATAATTAAATATTGCACAATTTTCAACTCAATGAAGGCATTCATTTCCTGAAATTTGTTACAGACTTCGAGTACAGTTTACTGATGATGCCACGATGAAAAACCATGTGGAATTACTGAGCAAGTAATTGTGGGGGGGAGGGGAAACGAACTGAGAACCAATAAAAACTGACGGAGTTTACGGCCTCATCAGGGAGGACTGTCTCGTGCAAAAGAAAAAAAAATTCTTCTAAAATGTGGAACAAATACTCCAGCAGCATCTGAGTTTCCATCAAGATAGAGCATGTTGAGTTCGGAAAGTTCTGAACTAAGTTCATGATAATCTTCCCATCACTTGGGCTGGTGACGGAACCTTTTCAGCCTCATCAGAACTCAGACATGGGACGGGTATTCAACTTCCACCTACTGTAATTGTACCATTGAAGGCACGTCTTGGGAGTTCAGCAATGAACATAAAATCCAGGATATCAAGTTGTGGGATGGGAGTAGGGGTGATGGTGGTGGTGGGGGGGGGGGGGGGGTAGGGTAGGTAGTTTTGTGTATCAGCTGGAACATTTCAAATTGAAAAGTAAGAGCTCACAGGACAGTTAGTTGGTTCTAAAACTCAAGAATAACAAATTAAAACGGTTCCAATTTAACAGTGAGAGCTTTGTGACTCTGGATCACATGACTCATATGATATAGCTGCAATCCCAGATGACAGCACGAGGGACCCCAGGGTGTCCGTATGGTACTGTCACTGGCGACTTGACGTCCAGTTGGATTGAATGACTGACAAATATGAATGAAAAAAAAAATGTTCAGGTGTTGAGTCGTCCATGGTCTGATTCCATGGAGGCATAAGTGTGGTTTGAGGACCCTGAAAGATGTGTCACGGTATAAGATCACAACTGCGCACTTTGGCAGTACATCTTCAGTATTATCCCAGCCAATCTTGAAGGATTTTATTTTATCCTACAAATGTCATCACATGATGAGAACAATATGACAACTATTTACATATCACTCCTTTATCACATTACTCTTTTAATGTACTCATTTTGTCTCACCTGGCTGACCCTGCATGCCTTTCTGCCCCTTTAGATGAACATCGGTTATGGTACCAGGTGGGCCCTGGATTCCTACATCTCCTTTGCTTCCCATTGGTCCTGGGCCGCCTGGAAATCCGGGAGATCCAGGAAGCCCTCGGTCTCCTATCACGAGGAGAAAAAATAAACTGGTTCAATGAGGGTTAACATAAAGAATTATTTCAGAAGGAAATTAAAAAAAAAAAAAAAAAACTAAAACAATTATGTTGAATGGAAAACATGTTTAAAATAAACAGGAATGCTGAAAAGGCAAAACGATTTAAGGTGTCATCTTGGGATCCACAACATACTGATCATTGTTCAAATTCGTGCAAAAGATTCACCTCGATTCGGCCGTTTCTGAGAACTACACGTCAAATGCGAACATGTGACATATTGGTACTGATCACAGAGCAGCAAGCTGCAATCTGATTGGACACCGAGTCACACATTACCTGATTTGGTTTCATTGGGTCACAATATCAACTTCACCCCAAGAAGTTTCACACTGCGCCTGATATAGTCATCTTTGTTAGAGTTTTGTGTGGAATCAGTAGCTGCTGGACGAGATTTCAATTACAAATAAACTAGAAGGGCACTCTTTGATATCGTGATGTCGCCAGATATGCCTTCACCCACATTATTACATCATTATAAATAATTGTACTAACTTTGATTTAAATCCCTGAACCCAGATTCAAAATATTAAATAATTCTGGCTGCTATACCATGCCTCCGATCAGGTTTAAATTTAAAACATGTATTCCCCATGATTACTAGATCATAATTGTGTTGTTTCACGTCAATTGATGAAGCGGTTCAAGAGAAATATATATATATTTTTAAGATTTTCATTCAATCCAATATGGCTGCCAGACCATGTGACCTAGTAATTATTTGTGAACACCCTTGTATCCCCAAGGCTTGGAGAACATATGGGTGAAGTTTCCCCTCGATCTGTCAAGCCGTTCTGGAGAAGTAGATTTTCAAATGTTTATTCTTCCAAAAATTCATCGCTGCCAAACCAGGTAACCTACAGTACGACGTCATATGTGGAGAACTTTTTGTTCCTCATGGATAGGTGATCATACCTGTAAAGTTTCACCTCGATCTGTTCAGCCGTTTCGGAGAAGATGATTTTTGAAGTTTTATGTTAAAAACAATATGGCTGCCGAACCACGTGACCATCAATTTTTTTCCCCCAATACAATTTCGCCCGAGATGACCCTCAAATCTTTTCATACTGATCGGAAAAAGCGTTTGACATATGCAATTATGACGTCACAACGAAGCCACCGATGACATCATCACAAAAATCACGCTTGTTTCCAATGGGGAGTACTTGGCATGTGCCAAGTTTAAATTCTTATCATGGAGTGGTTTTGGAGGTGCAGAGGTCTATTTTTTCCCCCTTTTTTCCAACATGACGAGCACACCACGTGACCTATGGCGTCATATTTATCATTAAAACATTCTACACGAGTCGTCACACCTATGGCGAAAATTTCGTCTCAATTTGATAAGCGGTTGCAGAGAAAACAGACAACCCGAAAACACAATGCCCCCGTCACTTCATCAGCGGAGGCATAAAAAAGTCAGAATTCAAATCATTTTCTTGATGAGTCATTCACGATTTCATAAAAACTAGCCGTGCCTCCCGTCGCTTCGCCGAATGGTTGAAGCAAGAGAGATCACGTTGCACCTCACAAGCATATCGCGTATCCATCTGTGAGGGTCAATGAAGACGTAAAGGATCTTTTATAACACTAAATGGTTGTTGTCCTTTGTGTGCTCCCTCCGTGCTTTGAGAATAGTTTGTATATAATTTTGTGTGCTCCCTCCGTGCTTTGAGAAGTAGTATTAGTATATAATTTTGTGTGCTCCCTCCGTGCTTTGAGAAGTAGTATTGTATATAATTTTGTGTGCTCCCTCCGTGCTTTGAGAAGTAGTATTATATATAATTTTGTGTGCTCCCTCCGTGCTTTGAGAAGTAGTATTGTATATAATTTTGTGTGCTCCTCCATGCTTTGAGAAGTAGTATTGTGTATAATTTTGTGTGCTCCTCTGTGCTTTGAGATAGTATTGTATATAATTTTGTGTGCTCCCTCGTGCTTTGAGAAGTAGTATTATATATAATTTTGTGTGCTCCCTCCGTGCTTTGAGAAGTAGTATTGTATATAATTTTGTGTGCTCCCTCCGTGCTTTGAGAAGTAGTATTATATATAATTTGTGTGCTCCCTCCGTGCTTTGAGAAGTAGTATTGTATATAATTTTGTGTGCTCCCTCCGTGCTTTGAGAAGTAGTATTGTATATAATTTTGTGTGCTCCCTCCGTGCTTTGAGAAGTAGTATTATATATAATTTTGTGTGCTCCCTCCGTGCTTTGAGAAGTAGTATTATATAATTTTGTGTGCTCCTCGTGATTTGAGAAGTATATTGTATATAATTGTGTGCTCCCTCCGTGCTTTGAGAAGTAGTATTGTATATAATTTTGTGTGCTCCTCCATGCTTTGAGAAGTAGTATTATTTATAATTTTGTGTGCTCCCTCCGTGCTTTGAGAAGTAGTATTGTTATATAATTTGTGTGCTCCCTCCGTCCTTTGAGAAGTAGTATTATAATAATTTTGTGTGCTCCCTCGTGCTTTGAGAAGTAGTATTGTATATTAATTTTGTGTGCTCCCTCCTGCTTTGAGAAGTAGTATTGTATATAATTTTGTGTGCTCCCTCCGTGCTTTGAGAAGTAGTATTGTATATAATTTTTGTGTGCTCCTCCGTGCTTTGAGAAGTAGTATTATATATAATTTGTGTTGCTCCCTCCGTGCTTTGAGAAGTAGTATTGTATATAATTTTGTGTGCTCCCTCCGTGCTTTGAGAAGTAGTATTATATAAATTTTGTGTGCTCCCTCCGTGCTTTGAGAAGTAGTATTATATATAATTTTGTGTGCTCCTCTGTGCTTTGAGAAGTAGTATTGTATATAATTTTGTGTGCTCCCTCCGTGCTTTGAGAAGTATATGTATATAATTTTGTGTGCTCCTCCATGCTTTGAGAAGTAGTATTATTATTAATTTTGTGTGCTCCCTCCGTGCTTTGAGAAGTAGTTGTATATAAATTTTGTGTGCTCCCTCCGTCCTTTGAGAGTAGATTATATAATTTTGTGTGCTCCCTCCGTGCTTTGAGAAGTAGTATTGTATATAATTTTGTGTGCTCCCTCCGTGCTTTGAGAAGTAGTATTGTATATAATTTTGTGTGTCCCTCCGTGCTTTGAGAAGTAGTATTGTATATAATTTTGTGTGCTCCCTCCGTGCTTTGAGAAGTAGTATTATATATAATTTTGTGTGCTCCTCCGTGCTTTGAGAGTAGATTATATATAATTTTGTGTGCTCCTCCGGCTTTGAGAAGTAGTATTGTATATAATTTTGTGTGTTCTCTCCGTGCTTTGAGAAGTAGTATTGTATATAATTTTGTTGTGCTCCCTCCGTGCTTTGAGAAGTAGTATTGTATATAATTTTGTGTGCTCCCTCCGTGCTTTGAGAAGTAGTATTGTATATAATTTTGTGTGCTCCCTCCGTGCTTGAGAAGTAGTATTATATATAATTTTGTGTGCTCCCTCCGTGCTTTGAGAAGTAGTATTGTATATAATTTTGTGTGCTCTCGTGCTTGAGAAGTAGTTGTATATAATTGTGTGCTCCTCCGTGCTTTGAGAAGTAGTATTATATATAATTTTGTGTGCTCCCTCCGTCTTGAAAGTAGTATTATATATAATTGTGTGTTGCTCCCTCCGTGCTTTGAGAAAGTAGTTATATATAATTTTTTGTGCTCCCTCCGTGCTTTGAGAAGTAGTATTGTATATAATTTTGTGTGCTCCTCCGTGCTTTGAGAAGTAGTATTATATATAATTTTGTGTGCTCCCACCGTGCTTTGAGAAGTAGTATTGTATATAATTTTGTGTGCTCCTCCGTGCTTGAGAAGTAGTATTGTATATAATTTTGTGTGCTCCCTCCGTGCTTTGAGAAGTAGTATTGTATATAATTTTGTGTGCTCCCTCCGTGCTTTGAGAAGTAGTATTATATATAATTTTGTGTGCTCCCTCCGTGCTTTGAGAAGTAGTATTGTATATAATTTGTGTGTTCTCTCGTGCTTTGAGAAGTAGTATTGTATATAATTTTGTGTGCTCCCTCCGTGCTTTGAGAAGTAGTATTGTATTAATTTTGTGTGCTCCCTCCATGCTTTGAGAAGTAGTATTGTATATAATTTTGTGTGCTCCCTCCGTGCTTTGAGAAGTAGTATTGTATATAATTTTGTGTGCTCCCTCCGTGCTTTGAGAAGTAGTATTGTATACAATTTTGTGTGCTCCTCCCGTTTCCTTGTAAAAGGTTCTTCCTGCTGTGGAAGAATAATGAATATTACCTTTGGAATCGTTACATTAAAGCTCGAGGTTCCGCTTCTTCTTCCTCAATCTGGGTGCCATTCGTATTATTCTACGACGGCAGAAAGTCTTTAGAATAAAGCGTGATGGACAGAGAAACTCGGCTCCTTTTTATACGTGGATGATGATGAGACTCACCTTTCTGACTCACTGAACCGGGAGTGCCAGGTGGACCGACTGGACCTGGTGGACCAGGTGTACCCATCACGCCCATGTCTCCCTTCATGCCTACAATGAAAACACAAATGATGAGTTATCAATGAATGATTAGACGTGTATATAAATTGAGAATAGGTACGGGAAGAGGCCGTTTTACTCATGAGCACACTTGAAATCCACACATATTTGAAAGATGCGATGTGATCTTTCAAATCCACATAAATGCACAAGAAACGATGAGACAAACAACTCTTCTGAAGACAGCGAGCCCGAACATGCAATGCTCTCTCTTGGTAGTACACCGAGATGGCCATTTTCATTAGATCGCCCTTACACGAAAGCCTCTCATCTTTGTGCTCACCAGGCTCGACTCTGCTTTGGGCCATCTATTTATTATGTAAGCAAATAAAGCATAGATTTTGACCAACGTATGCAAGTCACCCTTCCTATAACCCCCACCCCTCCATTGTCTCTCTTATCATCCTCACATCCCATCCCTTTCTCAATTTAGGCCCATCTCCACAGGTACTTTAATAATAATGGGGCAATACCCCTGGGTACTTACCTGGTATAACAATGATAATGAGGAGGAAGTCAACGTGGGACGGAATCAGCAAAATGTACCAATGAACCGATGTTCTAGCAAATACCTATTTGGGGGGGGGGGGGCAAGCCCTCCCACTCCTGTAAATCCCCTTCAAACCGATTTTTCAATTGCGTGTACAAACTTTGGTACATCATGGGTGATGAAGGTTGTGGTCAAGTTTCATCGGAATTGTGTGTGTAGTTTCTGGGAAGAAAGCAAATACATATTTTTGGGGGGAATCCCCCCCATACACCCCCTCAGACCCCGATTTTTGTTTAATGTCATGAACAATTTTTGGTACATCACGGGTGATGAAGGTTGGGGTCAAGGTTCATCGAAATTGTATGCGTAGTTTCAGAGAAGAAGTTGCAAGCGTTTGTGGACGGACAAGGCGCCATCAAATAAGATCCCCAAAACTACGTTCCAGGTGAGCTAAAACTAGGGGCTTTGCCTCTGCACTCACCTGCTAATACCAGGGAACCACTGTTAGGCGTGGATGACCCACAAAATATATAACGGAGAAGAAAGTAAATACCTATTTTTGGGGGGGGGACCCCTGATTAAAAAAAAATGTTGTGAACAATCTTTAGTACATCACGTACATGCGGTTTGATGAAGGTTGTGGTTAAGTTTTATCAAAATTGGGTTTGTAGTTTCGGGAAATAAAGGAAATACCTATTTTGGGGGAACAATCCTGGACCCACTTTGACCCCCCCCCCTTTGACCCACATAGACAATGATTTTCTTTTAATTGCCTGAACAAACTATAGTACATCACGGGTGATGAAGGTTGGGGTGAAGTTTCATCAAAATCATTTGCATAGTTTCAGAGAAGAGAGCAAATACCTATTTTTTTGGGGGGGGGTCAAACATGGACCCACTTTGACCCCTCTAGACCCTGTTGTTTTTTTTAATGCCATTAACAAACTTTGGTACATCACTGGTGATGAAGGTAGTGGTGAACAGGTGATGTTTCATCGAAATAGTGTGTAGTTTCGAAGAAGATCTGAGTTTTTTTTTACATACTCACCGACAAACTGGCAGAGACCGACTGACGGACACCACACAATGCTAACGCCTCACCTGAACTATGTTTCAGGAGAGCTAAAACATGGCTTTCTCCTTAACTTTGTATATAAGAAGAGATCGGGTCTGTTAAAGACAATGACTCGTGAACAATCATAAATAAAATCCTAATATTTCTTCCGACATGCGATGGAGTAAATGTATTGTCACGTGATATCCTTATAGTAATAGCTGGCATTTCTTTACAGACAATATTACTCTGTTGCTCACCCCCAAAGGAAGGACATTGAGTCGAAGCGGTCTCGTAGCCAGGATTATAGAGGATGGTTTGTCTTTGCCTTCCTGGCAATAACTCGCCTACTCTTTGTGAAATACACCATTGGGATCGTTAACATCCACCAGCTACTACCGACAGATGGGACAGCGCAGTTTAACATCCATCCGAGGGACGGCACACTCACCCTGCCTGCCAATCAGCAATTCGACGGTTTATCATCGAGTCAGGGAAAAGAAACCCAGAATAGAGAGCTCAAAGGTAATTGCTCACCTGTGCATCAACCAACAAGTGCATTTTGTGCACATGCGAGCATTCTCCTGACAGTATAGAAACTACATGCTATAATTTCTCATTGTACAGGTTCAATATATAAAGTGTCTGATCGGTATTTTGCAGGTGGGGGTGTTCCATCACTAATCTCGTTGGATTTATGTTAAGATGGGTGTCCCGTCTGCGAGCATCAGTTGCTGGATATTAAAGATTCCATGGTGTCCTTCGCTAAGGATATCGGCGATTAATCGCCGGCACTCTGAACAAACTCCAAATTCCTGGCCAAATCAGCTCCAGTCTGATGATGTCAGGTCTGTCCAGCCAGTTCTTGAAAGACTTGGGCCAAAAACCAGAAAGTCACAAGTAGTAGTAGTAATAGTCTAATGAAATCTGAGAATAATCTGATAAAAAAATTACGCTGTATATGGCTAGCAGGATGGCGTAGAGCAGTGTTTCTCAACCTTTTTTGTCCCACACCCCACTGTGATTTTCCAAAAAAATCGTACGCCCCACCATGATTGGAGACACTACAGTATATACTACATATTATGTATTCAAAAGGCTTTATTAAAACTTTATTGCAAATTTTATTCAATTGCTACTCACTTCGATGGGAGCCCTGCCCTTGATGTTGGCTGCGGATTTGTTTGATTCGAGGAACCAATTTTGTCAGTTTGAGTTTTGTCAATTTTGTCAGTTGAAAATTTGAAAGTGCAAAGCTATGAAAGCGATCATATATTGATTCATTAATTCTGAATCCTCATGCCCCACCAAAATATTGCCACGCCCCACCTTGAGAAACACTGGCGTTGAGGTACATACACACACCTCAATACTGTCTAGCGTGGTTTCAAATCCGGACCCAACTATAAACTGCCATGCTGGTGTTTTACAGGCAGGGTGATTCATCAATGTGTGTGCCGTCGCTCGGATGGACGTCGAACGGGTGTCCCATCTGGTGACATTAGTCGGTGGACATTAAAATATCCCACGGTGTCCTTCACCAAGAGAAGGCGAGTTATCACCAGCACCCTGAACAAATTCCAAATTTCTGCCATAACTTCTGCTGGGAAGGCAATGCCAACCCACCCGGTATAGCTCGTTCCAATAAACTCTTCTAGCAGCACCAGTCCGATTGTGTGACCTATCGTAAAGGGATTATCCAGTTGGAATATGACCGTACACCATAGCAAATTGCACATTCTCACTTCAGCAGGAATACAGGGTGGTTATCACAAGGTAATATTATTTTAGAGTTAAAGGCCATTTGGTCCATATTGCCTGTGCCATATCCAGATCACAGGAATTATCTTCTTATTCGTTTGTATGTTGCACAAGGCTGTGGGGTCGCATCATTGGCTGAGTGTGCGGCTATACTGCTAGTGCAATTCCCTCCGCTGGTTAGGGCAGGAATTTGCAATTTGTTCATGGTGCCGGCGATAGCTCGCCGACTCTTCGCAAAGGACACCGTTGGATCTTACGCATCCACCAGCGAATGCCGGCAGACTGGACGCCTGTTTAACGTCCATCCGAGGGACGGCACACACAATGATGAATCACCCTGCCTGTAAAACACCGGGATGACAGTTTAGAGCAGGGTCAGGATTCAAATCCAGGACAGACGGCTTCGCTAGGCAGCTAGACAGCGAGGTATGCTAGCTGTTATGGCTAGACACCTTGCATGCCTTGAAGCCATCCTGTCAGCCCAGGAATGATCTAATGCAAGGGAATTTGGTTAGATTACTGGAAAAAACAATGGAAGACTCTTTTGGGAAGATTGCATGAGATCTTTAACTTCCTTAAGAGAAAAATGCAGACTCAATAGGTGGCATTATACCCTCCTTCAAAGGACGGTACAGTCCGAGACGCATAACCACTTGTGGACACCACAACAGAACAGGGATTTTAGTTAAGTGTGAACCCCTCAGGGAGTGATCCATTATACTAGACAGCTCACTGTTGAGCAATATGCCTGGTGTTGGCTTAATGGGTAGGGTGGTGGGCTTGTGATCCTCAGATCCTGAGTTCAAATCCCACTCGGTGTTGAATTAATACCAGGTGGGGTTGACTCGGCCTGTCATCCTTCCGAGGTCGGCAAAATGAGTGCCAGCTTGCTGGTATACTGTGTCGGAGTGGCGACCCGTCCAGGATTGTGCCCAATAGCCTAGGAGACTGCTTCGGCAACACCAACGCTCTGCACAGAGTATGGTCTCACTGGATGGATGGATGGATGTTGAGCAATCCATACCATTTACTAATGAACGTGTACAAGGTACATAAACATCACATTACATGCTATTTAACTCTTGCAAAAGCCATCACAGTATATCCTGTGTTTCTTAAGACTAATGAATAAGCAGAATCTACATAGTTAAGAACACGGTGATTGTTTATCACGAAGCAAAAATGTAGTGGCTATTTACCTGGTGATCCAGGAAGTCCAGAAGATCCGGGTCGGCCATCAAACCCGGATTCGCCTTTTAAGCCAGGCGCACCAGGAAACCCCGGTTGACCATTTTCTCCGGGGGGACCTTGGAGGCCTCGTCCCGGAATTCCTGGGTTTCCCTTTTCACCATGAGAACCAGGAAAACCTGTAAGATAAGAGAAACAGGAGGGTGATGGGAGAGGGATGTGAGATTAGAAAAAGCCATTGCAGTGTTTAATTGTCAAGGATGCCTTTTGAAACTGTTATGTGGGCCGCCTGAAGTTCATCAAAACCCTTTGAGAAGAACCAGAAATGTATGACATATTAATTGGTTTGCATGACATTTTAAAATCTCTTTTTTTAAATCTCAAAAGAGATAGTTTTGTGAATTAATTCTGGGGGGAAAAAAATGTTATCTACAATCAAGGTACAACTGATTAGACATCGGAGAAACAGTCAACATAAATATTGTTTCCACGCACCGCTACTTCCTGGTGGACCAGGAAGTCCAGAGGGGCCTCGTAAGCCCGGTGTGCCCCTTCCTGGAAGGCCCGGGGGACCGATAGATCCGGGACGACCAGATGGTCCAGGATCGCCTGTAAATTAGGAGGTAAAGGTAGGCGAGATATTATTAACTTACATTGGATAAACATTAGCTTTGTTAACCAAGTTGGAATATTTTGATTATAATGGGTTGAAAAAACCCAAAAAACCAGCCATCCCAGGAGGGAGTATATTCATGGAATCAATGCGTGTGCCATCCATTGGAAGGATGTTGAGCCAGAGGACCCATCTGCCAGCATTGGCTGGACGTTGAGGATCCCTTTTGCAAAGAGGAGGCAAGTTATCACCGGCACCCTGAATAACTACTCATTCCTGCCACCTTTTAAATCAATCGATCACCAGGTCTCACTCGGTGATTCATGAAAAAAACTTGGACAATTTGTGTTCTGCAGTGATCAAGCATTTAATTAAATTTAAACGACAGTTTAAAGGGGTTTAAAGGTGTAAAATAAATAAATAAATTCCGGAATTTACCACCATTTTCCCCAGCGTCAATTACATCACCCTATCGAACACGTCACATTAGTTATTCGTGCCTGTTGTTTGTGTCCTTTATAACATCCGTAAAAACAGTAAGTGTCCTGTTTGGAATGATTTTCAATTTTGTTTGACTGCCAGCCCGGCAGATTCCTACTGATGTTGCGATTCATGTTCGAAATATAACATTCAATTTAAATAAGTTGTTTCTCGATCATAAACTGACAAGACAGACAGACAGACGGATGGATGGACGGACATGAACCAATTGCTCAACCCCACTTTTTGCTTTGTATGCGCAGGGTAACAATTAAATTAGTCAAACTACAAACCATTGATATTTAATGACAAACTCAGCGACAATGCAACACTGCTGTAGTGAAAGTAAAACTGAAGAAAAAGATTGTTGAAGGTCAACGAGGGATGTAAACATACCCTTTGTTCCCGGGAAGCCATCAGTGCCAGGAAGCCCTGATGATCCAGGTAGCCCTGGTCTACCAGCATCGCCCTTCACGCCTGGAAAACCACCTGGACCCGATGGTCCTGTTGGTCCCCTGGATCCTGGTCGGCCTATTCCCGACTCGCCCTGAAAGAGCACCATGCAAATGTAGTTACACTCCAATCTCGATTCACCCTCCAACAGTTTCTCAAAACTGCAGCGATGTATTCACAGTCATTACGCCAATGGATCGATCAAAATTATTTGATCAAATTGAAATCTGAGATTTATCAGGAACGTCATGACTATTTACAACAGTAATTGAGGGCATTGAGCAAGGATAAAAACTAATTGGCTCATTATGCCCATGCTCATTATGTCTAATAACTGCAGCTAACGGGAAGCGTGGGGGTTTGGCTTAGATACCAATCTTTTTCATACTCATTTTGAGACTCATTTGGCTGAGATACTCATTTTGAAGGAAAAGGTAACATCTTTAACATTAATTGTACCAGAACATAAAATGCAGCTGGGACAGCCAGCTTAAATTATTAATTTTTTTTTAATGGAGGCTCATGGGATAGTTGAACGAGAGATGGGGTGATGAAGTAGGGGGGGATGTTCTCTGAAGGAGGATGGAAAATGGGGAAGGAATGAACACATCGGTAACATTCGTAAGGAGCTTCACGTCTTCATCTGAAAGATGTCCTTTTCTGAAACGTACCATGGTAGTACTTCATTGGAAGAGCAGTTTTTAATTGTCTTTCATGAAAACGTGTCAATTATTTCAAAATCAGGGAGGTTTCCCTATACTTGATCACTTCTTCAAAATCAGGGAGGTTTCCCTATACTTGATCACTTCTTCAAAATCAGGAATGTCAACAATCGATATTCATTTCGTCCCTCATGGGAAACTCGAACGACACTCAGTAGAGCACATCTCTCCGCCAGTCTGAACAGTTTACGTTTCCTATCCAACCGATAGGCCAGATCTGGATCCGGACCTGAACCAAAATCGAATCGGCTTGTTCTTGTAACCTACCTAACTGATCCACCAAGTTTTGTCATAATCTGTCTCAAATTTTTTGAAATATCGTGCTATACAGTCTTTTGGCCCCATCTCTCAAAGGTGAAGAATCACTTTAAATAATATTTAATTCACATATCCAGATTCATATCTTCACCAAGATCTAATCAATTCTTCCATGTCACACGCCCAACCTGCCCACCAAGTTTCGTCCGAATCCGTTCACGGACTTTTGAGATATCGTTCTACGTACCGTTTTTGGCCCAATCTCTCAACGATTGAAGAATCACTTTTAAAAAAGTTCTCGGATCCGGATCCGGATCTTCACCAAAATCAAATCAATTCATCCTTGTCACACACACTCAACCTGTCCACCAAATTTTGTCCGAAATCCATCGACAACTTTTTGAGATATCCTGTTCATAGACAAACAAACAGACACAAACAGACAGCGATGAAAACATATCCTCCATCCACCTTTGGTGGCAGAGATAACTACAACACGACCACCGGTGAGCTTTCCATCAGCAACGTGACCTTGGAAGATTTGCTGGTGAAGAATGTCCTTGCGTGCATGAAGGCTTTTGCTAACCATGTTCATCTTCTCGTCCCATGTCTACACTTACTAAACTGCTCATATTATATTGTTAAGACATTCTCTGTTGCATAGCTCTTCCGTAATCTTCTATCTACATACGACAGCTGCGAAAATTTTATCTGCAGCCTAGCCTTGAGTAACATCCGCCATTGGATTGGTGATTTGTGGATGAATTGCAGTTCACTTCCTCCAACAAAGTAACACTTCAATGGTTACATCCATAACTTTTTTTTGCAGTTATTTCAACTTATTTCACGTGAACACCTCATGCGCAATTTTGTTCATTAAGAGCATGTGCAGCCTACCTTGGGTCCAGGAAATCCATTCTGGCCAGGCCTGCCATCATTACCAGGTCTTCCTGGTGATCCAGCCAAGCCGGGAGGGCCCATTGGTCCCCGTTCACCTGTGACAAAGAGTACATTGGTATTATATTGCTTTCAGCAGAAAATTACAACAAATGAATCTTCACAAATGGAAGATTAAAAAGAAATTATTTCTAAAAGTCAGCTGAAGATACTGTACACCCGATGAATATCCCATTGAAACTCACCTTTTGGGCCTGGTACACCTGAAGGGGTAAAGCCTGGAGGTCCACGCTCACCTTTGCTTCCTGGAAAACCTGACAAGCCTGGATTACCTGGACTGCCAGAGGAACCTGGTGGGGGAAAGTAACGAGAGTTATTAGCACATCTTTGTACTTTGTGGATGAGTTGATAAGTTATCTACAGCCTGTAGATTATAATGATAGGCAGGATGCAGAGCTTTCAGCTTTAATTATTTCTCATCAAGAATGGTCTTTTTTTGGTTTCTCTCCTCCTCAATCTTTGCTCTACAATGTCAGTGCCGGACACACCTCATTCAGACGGGCTCATTTACGAGGCAATTAAATAACACATTAACATTACTTTGCCATCCACAACTACATTGGACAGCTGGCTTAATGTTCCCACCGAAGGATGATGCGCTCTACAATTCAACATACTCTACTAGCATCACTGGCGTGGGGCAATTTTAAAATAGGATGCAACTTTGCTCAGGATCAAGAGAACAGAACTCTTAAACTCCGAAGCCATTACGAATATTCTTTACAATTCGTCTAAAGTAATAATTATCTATGTCACATTTTGAAGAGTTCGTTTTCAAACTGCTTGATATCCATTTTGGCCATTTTCGGTAAAATGCGCTTTTTGTAGTGACCAGATAGCTAATTACGTACGATGTTGTTTCACCATAATCTATCTATCTATGTATAATTCCAGCAATGTGTGTGTGTCTGTGTGTGTGTGTGTGTGTGTGTGTCTGTGTGTGTGTCTGTGTGTGTGCCTGTGACCACTGTTTTCTCGACAACCTCTGGTCCGATCTAATTGAAACTTGCCAGGTATATTGCTGGGGCCCTGAGTATGTGCCTTTTCAAGGTTTGATATTAATCGGACAAGTGCTTCCCAAGTTATGGCCATTTATTTACCAAAACAATGACAAGACATGTTGCTGCGTGGGCGTGGCCGATGGGGAAGAGAACCTCAGCGCGTTCCCCATTACGGGTTACAACGTACGGACTTCCGGATAGTGATGACTTAGTGTATTCTAATAATTTCTCGATTTCTTATGCGCATTTATAGATAAACACAATGCCCCAATCCAGTCGTAGTTTACGAGAGCGAAGGAACGGCCTGTGTGGTTGTTTGAAAGTTTTTTTCTCTTCTCTTCTCTTTGTGTTTTTCCTTGCGACGACATTGCGAAAAGGCAAAATACGTTGGCGCTAAATGAATAATTGGCCATTAAAACTAAATTGCGAATAATCGTAACTGCGATATGCGAATTTCCGTACAGTGAGGACTTAACTTCCGGACTTCCGGATAGTGACGACTTGCTGTATTCTTTCTCGATATTTTTTTCTCGATTTATCGACTTACTGTATTCTTTCTTTCTCGATTTCTTTCTCGATTTTCTTAAACACAATGCCCAATCCAGTCGTCGTTTGAGACAGCGAAGGAAGGAAGCTGCGCGTCGTGCACGCGCAATGGAATCTAACAAAGCACGAGCTGCTCGCTTGACATGCGATGCTACTCGCGTGACAACGCGTCGTGCAGCTGAAACGGATGAAGAACGAACTGCTCGCTTGGCAGGCGATGCACGTACGGCCACGCACGTACGGGCATGCACTAGTATACATAATGGAGCAAGTGTATGTATGCGTGCGTCATCTACTATTCTGAAAAGATTTGACCCAGGAAGCTGAAACTTTCAGGGATTAATGAGGGCACCCAAAAGTTGCGCCTCTGCAAGTTTCAGTTGATTCCATCAAGTTTTGAAAAATATTTCTCACCCAACTTGTCATCTTCTTCCTTTGGGGGGGGGGGGGGAGGGTCGGTGCAATTGGAATTATCCGAGCTATATAATATATACGCACATAAGCAGTATGCATGTTTTTGCTTCATGTACGTAACCCAGGTTAATTTCATTTTGGGGAGCGATCGAGGCAGCGGTCTGTTGCCTATACACCACCAAAATACAGGGACGTGTCAGAAGTTGCACGCTTGGAACAAGATCGCCCATCGGCTGGGTATATGTTATGGTATTAATGGTCATAAAGATAAAAAACATGACCCCATTGGTGGCTCCTGTAGGGAGCAGGTGCTTCTAGTTATAATAACGGAGTATTTAATAACTGTCTACATGAAAGAAAAGAGCATTTTATTAATTTTTAATCCAGGAATGTATTAAATCGTATTCTTTTCAAAATGCGACTGTTGTGGTTGAGGCCCTGACTCTTGATTGAGCATCGTCTGTGAGCTTCGGCCTCGCAAGTACCTTCTCATGTCTCCCACTATATTTTCTTCTCAATCTTCTTCACTCTTCCTCTCATCTATCCTGTTCTCGTTTCTCTCCAATTCCCTTTGCTCCTAATTTTCTCTCTCTTTCATGTCAAGTTTTGACATTTTAATTATTATTATTCGTTACACTATATGTGAGTTTGAAAAGCAGACTTGGTGGTGTAATGGTGAGAGCATCTGTTCTGAGTCTGGGAGGTTGGCAGGTATAAACTCCCAGCTGAGTTATACCAAAGACTTAAAAAAATGGTATGTGCTGCTTCCTTGCTTTTGATGCTCAGCATTTGAATAAAGCATAGAGCACAGACAAACAAGCATATGTTGCCAACACTCGCGCAAGCATCGATGAGAATAATGGCCTCCTCCTGTGTTGAATTGGAATTATCCTTGTTAAACATGTTGTTTTGCCATAATGATGATGAAAAGTGTTGTTCTTACCTTATTAGAAGGAACTCATAATACTGTATTATTATTATTATTAAATTTATTATTAGCCTGTCCCCCACGCAGCGGGAGATGGGGTTTTGTAATCACTTGTGTGTGCGTGCGTGTCTGTGTGTCTGTCTGGGCAGTAACGTTTTTTTGAGCTTTTGTCATCAAATTTTCAACAAAGATTCATTATGACGGGTTTGCATTTTCATATGCTTTCTAGTTTCTATTTGTATCACTTTTCAAAGTTGCTTTAGTTTATTTATCTAATCTTCCATCACTTCCTTAATTTTTTTCAATTAGTTTAACTTTTCTTCCAATCCCAGTCCCCTTGCTGCTTTAAGCCCTGAACCCAAAATCAGTCATTGTCACCCCCACCCTCTGACCCCTGACCCCACTCTGACCCACACAACTCTGACTCAACCTCAGCCTATATTAACCTCACCCCTATCCCTTCTCTCTCTTTTGCTCTGACAATGGATTAACAGTCGAAACGTCAGCTTCTCCTTGCTTCCTACAGTGGTTATCACACATCAATCAACGCCCTGTTGATTTCATCCATTGTTACAACTTCAGAAAGGCACATCTTTTAAAATGCTGGAAATCAACTCTCAAATAATTGTAATTCGGAAATATACCAATCAAAGACGAGTATTGGGATTTGATAGCATGGAAATATCAAACAACAACAACAACAACTCTGTGCCAGTTGAAGCTTGAAGCACCACTCACTGTATGCCATCATGGCGAATGCTTTGAGAAATGTCAACTTTCGGCTTGGCTGATGCCCGACCGGAATAAATAGAGGAATTGGAAGTAAATTTAGATTCTGTAAGCAGAATTGCAAGACTAAATTAGCCTCCAAAGATTGTGACAATGTGGGGAGAGAGAGAGAGAGAGAGAGACAGAGAGAGAGAGAGAGAGAGAGAGACAGAGAGAGAGAGAGAGACAGAGAGAGAGAGAGAGAGAGAGAGAGAGAGAGAGAGAGAGAGAGAGAGAGAGAGACAGAGAGAGAGAGAGAGAAGAGAGAGAGAGAGACAAGAGAGAGAGAGAGAGAGAGAGAGAGAGAGAGAGAGAGAGAGAGAGAGAGAGAGAGAGAGTAAATTAGTGTGACAAACATTTGTGATGATGTGCAAAGTGATGAGACAGAGGAGGCAGAAAAAAAATGCCATTCTTTTGTTTATCCCGATTACTGCACATCTCCTCTTACCTGGGGGTCCATGGGCACCTGGAGGACCAGGTGGGCCTGGTCGGCCTGGAAGTCCAGAGTCTGGTGACGCTGGCCCCGGTTCTCCTTTAAACCCTGTTGAATGTGGAACACACCAAAAACTTTTTTTTAACTTTGGAGGTGGGAAATAGAAAAAGGTCATAGTAGGGCTTTTGATCTACTTCTCTGACATAATAGAAGTATTGTTGCCCTGATATGAAAACCTCTGTACTCCAAAGTAAAATAAAATCCAAGTGTTTGAGACAAGTTTGAAGTAAGTGGACCCAAGTTGTTCAGAATTGTTGAAATAGATTTGTTATTGTGATTGTGTCCCTTATCAAAAACACAGATAGATTTCCGGATTATGAGAGTGGTTGCCTGTTCAATGTAGTCAGTTCTCTGCTCAAGAAAAATGGAGCTTCCATGGTGAAAACCAGCTTCTTTAAAAAAAGTATTACAAATCATCCTTCTTCAATTCCAATGTCTTTCAGGGTTATGCCTGTGTTTTAATCTGAAGAGTACGATGCTACCAATCGTTCATTCTACGCTGTGCCCCTCGATTGCACCTACGGTTGACTCCCGATATGAAATTGAGATTTTTTTTACTTTTCTGCCATTTAATCACTTTCCATTTTGCTCCCACTCAAATAACAAACAGTGAAAGTTAGGGCAACTGAGATCAGCATGTGACTCGTCCACCTAGATCTACGACCCAATGACATCAGCTCATGTCATGTCCACTGAGATCACACACCCAATATAATTGGCAAATGACTTGTCCTTCAAGATGATTTGGCGAATGGGATCGGCACGAGACCTTTCTATGAAATTAGCACACAACATGTCCACCGACTCTCAAATCATTCACCCAATGTCTGTCGACAGGTTAATGGCAGTAAAGTTGTCCTTGACATTTTTCAATATGTGCAGTATGGTGGCACTGTTCGACAAATAGCCTGGAAGTATTTGTCCGCCTCCCGACGTGTCGTTCTTTTTACTTGCGATGTGTCGTAAGTTTACAAGAGCATTGCATGGTTGTTGTTGTTGCTGTTGCTGTTGGTGTTGTGGTTCTTTTGGCAGTCAATTTTTGAAATGTGCACCCATTGGTCAGACAGCTGCCAGACACCACCCATATTTGTTGCTTAACTCCACTCATCATGGCACCCAGCCAAAATAATATGGCTGCCATATTGGTTTTCCGGTGGGCCGAAGACATCAGGCTTGTAGGCCTCTGCTGATTATACACTTCCAGGGTTTGTTTCATCAGATTTCCATTGGCTTTGGTTGGGTCGATTGTTACTCACGATGAGGGACCCCGAAACGTGTAATCAATATTGAATAAAAATTATTCATCAGGTTTAATCAGGCTCATCAGCACACATGGAACATGCCTCCTTAAAAAAAAAATAGCATTACGTAATTTTTGAACAGCCCCATTATTGGCGTTAAACAATCCGTGACCGTGTGACAAATCAGCTCAGTCTGACATCACTGTGGCGGAGGCTGACATGGATGAGAGGTGTCGAGTTCATCTTTTAATAGCGCTATAAATGCGCGTTTCCCAATCGGCCCGTTGCCGGATTTTGTCGCAGGTTGTGACCACGGTGCGGTCATTCCTGTTAGGTACTGAAAGACAAAATTCTTCTTTTGTTCTTCCACAGTCTTCTTTTGCTTTGTTCGTCAACTTATTTTGCAATTAAACACTCATTATTGCTTGACTAGATGCAAACCAGAGGCATTCCTACACATTGCATTTGCATTTTTCAGTTTCTTTCTCCATTTATGTCAAAACCATGTCTGTCCTTGAGGTGTAGTGCACATTTACTCCACCAGTCAAAAGTTTTAGAACACCCCCATTTTTCAGTTTTCACTGAAATTTAAGCAGTTCAAGTCCGGAATAACCTGAAATGGTACAAAGCTAAGCGGTAAACTGCCAGAGGTTAAAAAAAAGTTTAGGTTTCCAAAACTGAAAAATAATGGAAATTTCAGAGTTTTCAAAAAGGCCCTTTTCAGGGAACAAGTAATGGGTTAGCAACTGCAGCTGTTCTGCACAATGGAAGTAAATTAAAGCCTTCAAAGTTGATGCAAACAATTCCTACAGGTGTCCCAACTTTTGTTGATTAGTTACAAACCTCTGTCTGTATAAAAGCAGTGTTGGAACAGATTGTATTGCTACCCCCTCTGAAGCATTATTTGGACAATATTGCACTGCAGGAAGTAGTATATTGCTATCATAATGGCAAGAAAAGACAATTAACAAAGGAAGACAGCAGAAACCAATTATAACCCTTAAAAAAGTGTGATTTTCTTTAGAGAAATTGCAAAGAAGCCAAGATGTCACAGTGAGTCAGTTGTCCTACCCATCAAAAGGCACTTGGATAACTGTAAGGAAACTCTGACAGGAAGAGGTCTGGCAGACCCAAAAGCCACAAACACAATCAGAAAGACCAAGTTTCTGAGAGTCAACAGCTTGCATGATCAGCGGCTTTCACAGTACAGCAGCTTCAAGCATAGCTTAACATGGTGAAGTAAGGAAGTCTCAGTTTCCACTGTGAAGAGAAGACTCGAGCGCAGGTTGACAGGTTGGAGTTGCAGTAAGAAAGCCATTGCTAAGATTGCAAAATAATAAAAAGAGGCTGCTGGGCCAGGAAGCACTGCCAGTGGAATACGAAAACTGGAAGAAAGGTCTTATGGAACTGATGAAATAAAATTGAAAACATTCGGTTCATACACGCAGATTGTTGTACGCTGTCGTAGTGGGAAAGATGGTCTCCAGTGTGTGACATCCACTTCAAAACAAGAGGAGGAAGCGTGATATCTGGGGCTCGGTTTGCTGGATCCAGAGTCGGCGACTTGCCAACAAGAGCGACGGACCCCGAGACGCAAAAGCTACCACGCATTGCAGCACCATGCAATACCCCTGGTCTACACTAGTTGGTCAGGCTCATCCCTACAACAAGATAACGACCCAAAACATACCTCCAGGCTATGTCAGACTACTTAGAGAAAAGAACAAGACGGTAGCTCAATCATGGAATGGCCAGCACAGCTCCAGACTAAACCCCATCGAGCTGGTTTGGGATGAACTGGGCAGAAGGGAAAGCAAAACAACCTACAAGTGCAACACATTTGTGGAAACTTCTTCACAGTGTTGGGAAGATTTTTCCAAAACAATATTTGATTCCAATTGCAGAAAGAATGCCACGAGTATGTTTCGGCTGTTATATCTGCAAAAAAGGTGGCTAACTTGATGAGTCAAAAATTTAGATTAAATTTTGTTTCAAACAAAACGATTCCATGATTCTTTTTAATCTGCAATTGTTTATTTGTTCAATGCTTTAATTTCATGAATACATTGAAACATAAACTGTGCTTAAATTTCAATAAAAAACTGGAAAATGTGGGTGTCTAACCTTGAGAGACCAGGTAGAGTAGATCCTTTCTCTTAAAGGAGACTTTCACTAGATGCAATTGATATTTTCAATTTCAAGTCACGAAAGCATTTACCAGCGTGTAACAACTAGCATCTGCGGTATCACCACGATCCCCAACAGACCACGAGATCCAGGTATAACCGGAACACCCTTCATGCCGGGAGGTCCGGAAAACCAGACCCGAGGCCCATCTGATCCCTTCCCAGGAGGCCTGGAGACCTGTATTCCGGGGAACCCACCGCTGCATTACCACCATAGGGGGCCAAGAAAGCATCGCAAAGGAATGAAACACAACCTCAATAATTCAGTTCCAGAAATGAGGTCACGTAATGCACAAAAAAAACAAAGGGTTATGACAGAAGTGCAAGATGATTGTAGATGTAATTGTAATCTTTGTTAAGAATATCAAAATGTATAAAACCGGTGTCAATTGCCTTTTCCACATCAGTACCAAGAGCCTCGGGCCAAGTAGAATGGACCCCGGCCCGAGATGCGTGTTTGTTAGGCAAAGGCTCACAGATTGAAGGGGTGTGTTCGACAGTTGGGGTCGAAGAAGAAAATTGCATATGATGTCAATATCCTTTATATCATTTCATGTGATGACGAGCACATCGGAGGAAGCTCTGGCCTTGGAGATATTTACCTGTACAGAAGTTAACAATGGCAAGATGGTAATACAATTGAGTATTGCTTATAAATATAAGGGGAGAGTGGGGGGGGGGGAGTCAAAAAGCCTAATATTGAGCATAAAGTCACCATGTTAAAACTCAAAAGCCATTGTTATAGCATAGCATGACTCACCCAAACCCCATTATTAAAATCATCAATCCTAATCATGTACCATATCATACAAGCATCAGCTTGCTAAGTACCATAGCTTGCCTACTCATTCACAAATGACACTGTGGGATTTTAAACGCCACCAACTAAATGCCGGAAGAGGGATACGCCCATGTTCAAACGTACACCAGATGACAGACACACATTGATTGAATGTCCTTGCCGGCGAAACACCAGGATGCAGTTTATAGCTGGGTTTGAGATTCAAACGCAGGCAAGACAGCTAACCCAACCTAAGCTCAGCTCATTCAGCTGAACTCGGTCCTAGCGTGGTCATTAAGAGAAACCTACTGATTGCCGATAAATGTGTTTTGCAAAAGAAACCTAACAACACAATATGTATTGAATGCAGACCTAAATTTATAGTTCTTGCAACCACAGTATTTTTTCAATATTAGAACTGTTATAGATGAAAGCCTGCTAATAGCCTTTGTTAACTTTTGAAGTAACTAAATGTAAGATGAGCAAAGACGTATCTCACCCTCTAGACACATTCTCATGCCATTGGCCATAGCTGTTTGCAAGTGAGAACTAAGAAAAGGCGACCGGTAGAGTTGCTACCTCTCCGCGAGGCTGAGCTTAAGTTTGTATACCATTGATAGACTGGAATCTGGATCCGGACCTTAACCAATCTCATTGGCTTGTTCTTGTCCACCCTCACCACTCATCCACCAAGTTTGTCATAACTCGCCCCGCACTTTTTGAGAATATCAATTGCATATAATAATTTTGCTCCATCTCTCAATGGAAAATAAATCACTTTAAAAAAAAAATACAAAAATATATATCCGGATCCAGATTTGGATCTTCACCAAATCGAAGCAATTCATCATTGGTCAAACATCCAACCTGTCCACCAAGTTTCGTTGAATCCGTGCATTAACTTTTTCACGATATCGCGCAATATAGTTCATTATTTAGCCCCATCACTCAAATTTGAAGAATCACTGAAAAAATTCTCCACATCCGGATCTGGATCTTCACCAAATCGATCCATTCGGCCTTGTCACATACCCAACCTGGTCCACCAAGGTTTCGTCCAAATCCTACAACAACTTTTTGATATATCATCTATAATCGTTTTTTTTTGGCCTATTTCTCAATGGGAAGAATCGCTAAGAAATTATGGCATTGACCCAAAATTGGACTGCCCAACCTATCAATTCGTCCTTGCAATCACACCAAACTGTGTTGAAGAAAATTTCGTCCGAATGTGTCCACAAACTTTGAGATATCCTGTTTCAAAGGCAAAACACAACAAAGAGACAGACAAAACAGACAAACCACAGGGATGAAAACGTAACCTCCGTTCACCTTGGATGGAGAGGCAAATCATCTATCTATCTATCTTCGATGATAATAATAATGTCAGTGTATCAAGTTGTGTCAGTGTGTGTGTGTCTCCTCCAAACTTCAAACGCATGAAACCTATCATCAAAACTTTGCCTGTATCCTAAGGGAACCCAACGAAGTGCATTAGTGAAAATTGGGTTTGGTTAATAAAACAACCACTTTTGAAGATAATTAATGACCTATTAAATATCCTTTACCAAATTTCATTCCTTAGTCAACCCCTTTGTCAGCTTGCTGGTGTCTTAATCGGCATTTTTTTTGGGCCTGCTCAATTCAATGCCTCGACCTTGGACAGGCCACAACAGTGTCTTCAACATATCGTTTTTTCTTCACTTTCCTCACTCATTTATGAATGCATGTTTATCATAGCTACGATCCCTGGAATACATTGCAATGCTTAAACGCCCGGAGACGCCCGTGTTCAAAGCTTTATTCATTTCTGCACATGCCTAACTCTAGAATCTCTTAATCTAAGCCTAATTGCAAGAATTCAAAATTCTAATTGACTCAAGCAGTGGTTCCGATTGAAAAAAAGTGCTCATTGTCCAAATGGACATTGCCTGAAATCCGGGTGCATGGTGTTTATATGACCGTTCGGTGACGCTAATTGCTTTACCAAAGCAGCCATTCCTTATCAAACCGTTTTATTGAGTCTTGCTGAGCGCTTAAGCCCCAACTTTGTGAGCGCTCTACAATATTTCACTGTCACTGAAATATAATCGATCGACTTGAACAAAGTTCAGGGCCACTCGCCTGCATTTGACCAACGTTATCATGTGGTGCGTCAGGTGGGGTTGCTCACTGAAAATGTGCAATGCATTTTACATGACATCCTATTTTGTAGATATCTTCTTTCATTATGACCGTCACTTTGGCATATATAGATAGATACATGTAAAAAAACATTAAACGTTTCGTTTTTAAAGTTTCTTCCAACTGTTTCATTGGAGGCTTGCTTAGGGTTAAGCGCTTGGCGAGCACTCTTCAAGCTTCGATGCGATACCATGGCGCGGTTCTCCGGTGGGGCATTTTCCGGATGCAAGGAAGGCAGAAGTAAATTATGATGATACAGAGTAAAAATGTGTTTAGTTTGTACCAAAGCAATGGAATCGCCACATCAAGCAGCATAGCCAAGAGTAGGCAAGCCTCGCTTCCAAGCTATCACCCTGTGTTTGAATCCTGACCCAGCTATTGGGTGGACAGGATATGATACAGAAGAAACTTGTTCCTGCCCTCACATCCTTCCTCCATTATTCCTCCCCACTCCCTCTCTCCCTTCCTCTCTTCATCTCCTAACACTCTCCCTGTCCTCTCTCCCCTTTCTCTCCTCTCTCATACCCGCCGTCTCCCGCTCCCCTCCTCTCTCTCTCACCACCCCTCTGCTCTCCTCTCTCTCCGACCCCTCTCCCTCCCTCTCTCCCACCCTCTCTTTCTCTCTCCCCACCCTCTCCCTCTCTCTCCCACCTCCTCACTCTCTCCCACCCTCTCCTCCCTCTACCCAACCCCTCTCCCTCTCTCTCCCCCACCCTCTCCTCTCTCTCTCTCCCAACACCCTCTCCCAAACTCTCTCTCTCTCTTCCCACCCCTCTCCCTCTCTCTACTTACCTCCCCTCTCCCTCTCTCCCCACCCATCCCCTCTCCCCACCCCTCTCCCTCTCTCCCCCACCCTCTCCCCCTCATCTCTCCACCCCCCCCTCTCTCTCTCCCACCCCTCTCCCTCCTCTCTCCACCCCCTGCCTCTCTCTCTCCTGACCCCTCTCCCTCCCTCTCTCCCACCCTATCTTTCTCTCTCTCCCCAACCCCTCTCTCTCTCTCCCACCCTCTCCCTCACTCTCTCCACCACCTCTCCCTCTCTCTCCCACCCTCTCCCCTCTCTCCCACCACCTCCTCTGCTCTCTCATCCCACCCCTCTCCCCTCTCTCTCTCCTCCACCCCACCATCTCCTCCTCTACCTCCCCTCTCCTTCTCTTCTCCCACCCATCCCCCTGCCCCGCCCCCCCCCCCTCCCATCTCCTCTCTCTCCCCAACCTCTCGTCTTCCCCTCCTCCCCCCACCCCTTCCCTATGCCTCTCCCCCCTCCTCTCCCTCTCCTTTTCTCCCTCTCCTCCCCTCTCTCCCCAATAGAAATATCCCCCCTCTCCCCGTCTCCCTCTCTCCCTTCTTTTCTTCTCCTTGATCTTTGTTCTCTCTCTCTCCTTTATTTCTCCATCTCTCTCTCTTTCTCTATCCTTCTCTCTCTCTCTCTTCTCTCTCTCTCTCTTTCCTTCTCTCCTCCTCTCCTCTCTCTCCTCCTTTCTACTCATCGTCTCTCTTCTCTCTCTCTCTCTTCTCTCTTCTCTCTCTTTGCTTCTTCTCTCTCTCGTCTCTTTTTCTCTCTTCATTTTCTTCCTCTCTCTTCTCTTCATTTTTCTCTTTCTCTTCTCTTCTCCTCTCTCTCTTTCTCTATCATCTTGCTTCTTCTTCTCTCTTTTTCTCTTCTCTCTTCTCTCGTTCTTCCTTCTTTTCCTCTTCCCTCTTCTTCCTCTCTTTTCCTCTCTCTCTCTTCCTCTTTCTCTTTTCCTCTCTCTTCTCTCCTTTCCCTTCTCATCCCTGTCTCCCTCTCTATCTGCTTTCTTCCTTCTTCTTCTTTTTTATCTTCTCCTCCTCCTCTTTCTTTCTCTCCTTCTTCTCTCTTTCTCTCTCCTCTCTTCTTCTCTTCCTCTCTTCTCTCTCTTCTTTCTCTCTCTCTCTTCCTTTTCCTTCTCTCTCTCCTCTTCTCTACTCTCTCGTCTCTCTCTCTTTCTTCTCTCTTCTTTCTCTCTCTCTCTCTTCTTTCTTTTCTGTCTTTTTCTTTCCTCTCCTTCTCTTCTTCTCTCTCTCTCTCTCTCTCTCTTCCTCTTCTTT
>CM068968.1:16040605-16053105 GCA_035128595.1 Eptatretus atami
CCTCAGTGTGTGACACCAACTGTCAAACATAGAGGAGGAAGCGTGATGATCTGGGGCTCGTTTGCTGGATCCAGAGTCGGCGACTTGCACAGAGCGACTGGCACCCTGGACCAAAAGGGCTACCACAGCATTTTGCAGCACCATGCAATACCCTCTATATTTTCTCATTCTTCTGCACAAACTGTCAGGCTCAGTCAAGTTTGCATGGGGAGCATTGATAGACACCAATCTTCAAGTCATGCCACAGAATTTTGGATTGGGTTTAGGTCGGAGCTCTGACTGGAGCACTCAAGGACTTTATGCATTTTGTTCTTGCACTCCAGTGTAGCTTTGGCTTTGTACTTGGGGGTGTTGTCAAGTTGGAAAGGTGAAGTTGCATTCCAATTCAACTTTTTTTGCAGAGTGCAGCAGGTTTTTCTCTCGGATTTTTTTATCTGTTTTTGGCTCCATAATTTCCCTTCTATCGTGAAAGTGCCGTGGCCTACTGATGAGCACATCCCATAACATGATCCTGGTCACAGCGGTGCTTCACAGTAGGGATTGTCTTCTTGGGTGATATGCTGTGTTGACTTGACGAACGTAACGTTTTGCATTTAGGCCAAAAAGTTTCCATCTTGGTTTTGTCGACCACAAAACTTTTCAACAACATGGCTTCATAATCCCAGAGTAGTTTATTGCATCACTCAAACGGGACTGCAGGTGGATCTTTTTTGAAGTAATGGCTTCTTCTTATCGGCACCCTACCAGTGCGGCCAGACTTGTGGAGTGCTTTTGGGAATATTGGTTGTTTCACAATTGCAACAGTGACGCAGTTTTTTGCAAAAAGGCGGAGCCTTTCAGTTCTCAATTTGCCTCTTGGTGGCCTCTCTTATCAGTCTCCTGCCTTGCTTTGGTCATCTAGTTTGGAGGGACGGCCGCTGATTCGCAGGGCCTTGGTGGTAACGCATACACTTTTACTTCGTAATGATTTGTCTTGGATGTGCTCCCAGGGATCTTCAAAGCTTTTGAGGTATATTATACGCAATGCAACTGATTGTGCCTTTCACACCTTTTATCCGGAAGTGTCTTTTTAAAGTCTTGGTGGCTCATGGTTTTGAGTTTTTTGTAAAAATTGCCCTACGGCCAGCAGAGGAAACGGTCGGAACATGCCGGTTTTTTTTGCATAATGCTAAATCAGCCACAATCTTTAACACAGGTGGTGCGCCAATTAACTTGGTGTGTGATTTTGAATGTTGTGATTGGGTTCAGCCTGAGCTAATTTACAATTGCTATTAAAGAGGGGTGAAACTTGTTCCCAACCAAGATATTTCTCGTTTTGTATTTTAATAATTTTGAAATTTGTAGAATTTGATTTTCCTTGAAGTTGTTGGTTTACGATGTTGTTAATAAAGGTGGAAAAAGTCCTGATTGTTTAGTCGATTTAATTCTAGTGTTGTACAAGGAGTAAATGGTGTGGTAATTTTTGTTAAGTATGGTGTAGGTTTTCTTATCGGCGCGAGCTGTATGATTGTGGCTTGTTATATTCCTGAGATTGATATTAGTGGTTTGGTGCTAGATGCACTAGATACGTAAGTTCGATTTACTTTTCTGGGGGAAACTTAAGCTGGAATTGAAAATTGTAAGATACTGGGATGTGTGTTCACAAAATTATTTGCATGTTGAAACTAAGCAAATTGAAAGAGAGGCAGTCAGGAACGAAAGAAGAACTGAAAGAAATGTTCGATATTGATACATGGACGTGGTATGTTCACAAATGGAATCAGGCAGAACTGGATATACGTGTTTGTCACTTTTGTAATCATGGTAGAAAAGTACTGATTATATTATGAAGCTTGACTTCCTATGAAGTAAATGATAACTTGAGAAGGAACATCCGATTGAAGTGATATTATGCCCGTAATCGATGGGCAGTTCAGCTAATGCAGAACACAAGCTTCGGTGAATTGATTTATATTGAGTTTCCCGCGTGATTACGTGCTGCATGTGTTTAATGAAATTGTATTTGATGTGTGATAAGTGAAGTGAGGTCAATTGTTGGTGAATTTAATTTGGCGCGACTTCTAGCTGCACGTGGTGCTAGGTCATGTGTGCTGTACGGGATTTATGGCTTGCCTCAGCTGCGAGGTGCGCACGCATAGGGAGCAGGAGTCGTCATCAGGGTTTTTTCTTTATGAGATGTCAAACGCTGGTGTTATATTTTATGAGATGAGTGCAAATAACGTAGACTATATGTCTTGGGAATGTGTATGGAATGGTGTGATGCTTTTGAATCGGATGGACGAATGTTGTGCGATGACATCAGCCTGGGTGATGAGTGTGTGTTGCAACAGAGGGCTTGTTCATTCGTTCAATCCTTCTCGGATTCGTTTGAAATTCCGATGCGGCTCTAATTGTCAACACTTGTAATTTCACGTGTCGGGCGAGGGAATCAACGTGTGTGCCGTCTCTTGGGATGGACCGTAAACTGGCGTGGATGTCGAAGGATCCGCAGCGTTTGCTGTGTGTGTCCGTTTGGTTAAGAGTCGGCCGATGTTTATTACGTCACCGTGACTGACAGACTTCAGATTCCTGTTTCTAACTCAGAGGTGTCACTGCATCATTGTTCTCATGCTGCACCGCTACGAGCAATTATGAACTGACGGTACCGGTGTGTGCTTGCAATATTTGAAGGAAGGTTAAATTATTTGCATTTGCACGACAAATTTGGCAGTGGTAGGTCCTGTGTTCCCCCTTGCTTGCGATCATGCTGTGTACAGTATTCACATGGCAGCTCAGCTGAAATAGCCGGGCTCCCATACTTTTTTCGGTCAACTGGAGACTGCCTGGGAGGAGGTAGCCTTCCGTGGAGTATCTCTGGATACATTTAATTCCTGATAACAAATAGAAAGCAATAGCAAGGAAAGTTGAGTTGCAAGGTAGCAATTTTTTTTTGTCAGCCATAAAAATAAAACGCATTTCATTTGATTAGAGAGATTGAATAAATAAGGTAGCATCTGGTATCGTACGTTTTTCTCTGGCAGATAATTGGGAAAAAACATCACGTGCTAAATGGGAAATACTTGTGATGTTTTATATCTGGTTTCTTGGCTGGTGCAGACCGTGCATATGGGTGTTGCCGTGCGTGTCGCTTGTGCTGGCTCTGGTTTTGCCTGTAGGAATCTGGTGAGAGAAAGCCTTTGAGGCCCCAGGCATGCACTGAGGCTATGCAACAGACATCCATGAACAAGGATTTCAAAAGAAGGAAAATAACTGAGGTGCTAATCAGAAGAAATATGGTTGGGCGGGGTCGTGTGGACTTGGTTGCATGTTAAGAAAAAACACTTTTCAGAGTTTGGCATTGCCGCTTGTCTACAACTCACATACATAAATCCAGGATTTAGAAGAGCTCTGCTCAAAATTATGTGTGAGTCTCCAACGATGTGTTTGGCCGAAGCAGCAAGGTGTCGTGTCACATCATAGGCCAGTGGTCAGTACAGGTTTGTGCTGTGTTTTGTTTTAAACCGCCTCTTCTCGTGATATGTGCTGTCCTCCTGCGTCTTTCTCTGTCGTCTGAACTCAAAAATCCGACAGCAGAAGACTTCAGGATTGTCGCACTTCCGCTGACACCGCTCCGCCTCCGCAATGTGTATTCTGACTGTCCTTGATCTTTAGTAATCCATGAACCGTTCCTGAACAACCAGGTACTACTCTTTAGGTTTCGCAATGTGTCCTTCACGTCCAGCTCTCCGTGTTTTGTTCTGCTCATTCATTCTGCTGGTTGTAGAGCCGACCAATTGTTGTTCGCTGTGCTACCACTGTCTGAGTTCATCAACCTTGCTTTTTCTGTAACCAATGTTACAGAGACGAGTTCTTTTGAAAGTTATGCAATTTGTTCTTTCGAAGTGTGCTGTGACTGTCTGGTTATGGGAAGTGGGTGCAGAGTTTTAAGTGTTACGTTTGGAGGCTGTCGTCAGTGATTCTGGGTTTGATGTTCTGACGCAAAGCATAAATTGGTCAGACTGGTGCATCGAACAGGGTGTGTGTGCAATCAATGAGGTGGCGCACCGATCCCGTTAGATGGACGTGTAAATCGCGGGGGACACAAGGCTGCGTAATATAAATCTGGTGGGTAGCGCTAAAGATCGCCACGGTGCGGCGTCCGTCAGATTGGGATAGGTGAGTTAATCAATCTGGCATCGCTGGCCGATACATAATCCCACTCGTGTTTGAGGGTCACGTACCTCCGCGACATGTGCCTCGATAGATTGATTGGCAGGACGCTCACGGAGCACACGTGAATTCTGGGTCCAATATGCATTAGTTATCGCTTGGACCATGATGAGGTGACGATCAGCTGATGGCTCGGATGAGTTTCTCACGAACTGTTCATATTGCGCCATAGTGTTGATGGAACAGATAGGTGGCGAGGGGTTGTATAGATGGTATGAGAGGGTCTAAAATTTGCAGGACGAATTTTCAACTCAATGAAGTCAGTTGCGCAGCGTGTTCCTGAAATTTGTGTACAGATTCGAGGTACAGTTTACTGGATGATGCCACGGATGAAATACATGTGGAATTACTGAGCAAGTAATTGTGGGGGGGAGGGGAAACGAACTGAGAACCATAAAAACTGACGGAAGTTTAGACGGCTCATCAGGGATGGACTGGTTTCGTGGCAAAAGAAAAAGAAATTCTTCTAAAATGTGGACAATATACTGCCAGCGACGATGCTGAGTTTCCGATCAAATAGAGCGATGTTGGATGTGGTAAAGTTCTGAACTAAGTTCATATATATCTTCCTATAACGCGTTTGGGCTGGGGTGGACGGATTGTTCAGCGCTCATTCAGAGATCGAGGACATTGGGAGGGTTATGTGCAACTCACTACTGTAATTGTTAGCATTGAAGGCACGTTCTTTGGGATTGTTCAGAATGAACATAAAGGATCCAGGAATAGTCAAGTTGTGGGATGGGAGTAGGGGTGGATGGTTGGTGGTGGGGGGGGGGGGGGGGGGTAGGGTAGGAAGGTAGGTTTGGTGTAGTAGCTGGAACATTTCGAGAAATGTGAAAGTAATAGTGCACGGAACAGTTAGTTGTGGGTGTTAATAAACTCAAGATAAATATTAAACGGTTCAATTTAAACAGTGAGATGTTTGTTGACTCTGGATCACAATGACTCATATGATATGCTGCAATCCCAGATGACAGCACGAGGGACCCAGGGTGTCCGGTATGGTACTGTCACTGGCACGATTGACGTCAGTGGATTGAAGGTGACTGACCATATGAATGAAAAAAAAATGTTCAGGTGTTGGAGTCGTCCTTGGTCTGATTCCATGGAGGCAAAGTGTGGTTTGAAGGACCCTGGAAAGATGTGTCACGGTATAAGATCACAACTTGCGGCACTTTGGCAGTACAATCTTCAGTATTATCCCAGCCAATCTTGAGGATTTTTATTTTATCCTAGCAAATGTCAATAAACATGATGGAGAACAATGATGATCAACTGATTTAGCATAGTCACTGGCCTTTATGCACATTCTCTTTAATGTAGTCATGTTTGTGCTTCACTGGGTCTGACCTGGGCATGCCTTGTTGCTGCGCCCTTTAGATGAACGATGGGTTATGGTACCTTTAGCTGGGGCCCGGATTCCAATCATCTCCTTTTGCTGTGTCTCCATTGGGTCCTGAGCGCCTGGAAATCGGGGAGATCCATGGCAGGAAGCGCCTCGTCTCCTATCAGAGGGAGAAAAAATAAACTGGGTTCAATGAGGGGTTAACATAAAGATTTTTCAGAAGGGAATGTAAAAAAAGAAAAATAAAAACGAAACAAGTTATGTTGAATGGAAAAGCATGTGTTAAAATAAACATGGGGAATGGGGGGGAGGAATGGCTGAAAGGCAAAACGATTTAAGGTGTCCTCTTGGGTTATGGGGCCACAACGTATACTGATCATTGTTTCAAATTCGTGGCGAAAAGAATTCACGCTCGATTCGGCCGGTTGTCTGAGAACTAAGCACGTCAAATGCGAAACATGGTGACAGAATTGGTACTGATCACAAGAGCAGCAAGCCTGCAATTCTGATTGACGACCGAGTCAACATTACTGATTTGGTTCTTGGGTCCAATATCAACTTCACTCCAAGAAAGTTTCAGCACTGCGCTGATATAGGTCATCTTTGTTAGATTTTTTGTGGAATCAGTAGAGTGCTGGACGAGATTTCATTACAAATAACTGAAGGCACTCTTTGATTCGTGATGTCGTCAGATGAGTGCTTCAGACCCCACATTAATTACATCATTATAAATATAATTGTAGCTAACTTTGATTTAATCCTGAACCCAGATTCAAAATATTAAATAATTCTGGCTTGCTTATAAGCCATGCCATCCGATCAGGTTTAATTTAAAACATGTATTTCCGCCTAGGATATACTAGATCATAATTGTGTTGGTTATCACGTCAATTGATGAGCGGGTTCAAGAGAAATATTATATATTTTTAAAGATTTTCATTCAATCAATAGTGGCTGCAAGACCACATGTGACTAGTAATTATTTGTGAACACCGCTTGCTTATCCCCAAGGCTTGAGACATATGGGTGAGTTTCCCTCGAGTCTGTCAAGCGTTCTGGAAGAAGTAGATTTTTGCAAATGTTTGATTCTTCCAAAAAATTCATCGCTGCAGACCAGTGGTACTACAGTAAGACGTCATTATGTGGAGAATTGTTGTTGGCCCATGGGATAGGTGATTGCTATGACGTGTAATAGTTGGTCATCACGCTTCGATCTGTTCAGCCGTTTGCGGAGAAGAAATGTTTTTTTGTTGAGAGTTTTATGTTAAAAACGCAATAGTGGCTGCACGAACCATCGTATATGCGAGAGTTTTTTACCCGCTCTGTCCAAATTAGCGAATTTCGTCGGCCGAATGACCCTCAAGATCTTTTGCAGATAGCTGATCGGAATAAAGCGTTTGAGCGCATATGCAATTATGAGTCACAACGAAGCCACCGATGACATCATCACAAAAAATCACGCTTGTTTCCAATTGGGGAGTATCTTTGGCATGGGTGCGAGTTTAAAGATTCTGGTATCAGTTGTGAGTGGTGTTTGTGAGGTGCAGAGGTCTGATTTTTTTTCCCCTTTTTTCCGCAACTGAGATTGCACACCACGGTTGACGTATGGCGCGATTTTGATGCATGGTAAAGACATGGTTCTACAGGGAGTCGTTCACCTATGGGCGAAATTTCTCTAATTTTGATAAGCGTTTTGCAGAGAAAACCGACAACCGAACACAATCTCCGTCACTTTCATCATGCGGAGCTATAAAAGTCAGAATTGAAATCAGTTATTCTTGATGAGTCATGTCCGGATTCATAAATACGTTAGTCCGTTTGTCTCCGTCCTCGTTGCTGTGCTTTGTCGCCGGAATGTGTGTGGAAGTGCAGAGAGATCACCGTTGCACCTCAGCAGAGCATATCGCGTATCGCATTGTGAGGGCAATTGAAAGACGTAAAGGATCTTTTATAACACTAATGGTTGTTGAGTCTTTGTGGGTGCTCCCTCCGTTGCTCTTGAGATAGTGAGTATTGTATTATTGAATTGTGTGCTTCCATCCGTGCTTGGGAAGTAGTAATTATATAAATGTTTGTGTGGCTCAGCTCGTTGCTTTGGAGAAGTTGAGGTATGTTGTGGTTTATATGTAGATTTGTGTTGCTCGTCCGTCGCGTGCTTTGGATGAGTAGTATTATTATTAATTTTGTGGTGCTGTCTCCTGTTCCGTTGCTTTGAGAAGTAGTATGTAATTATAATTTTTGTGTGCTCCCTTCCATGCTTTGAGAGTAGTATTGTGTATAATTTTTGGTTTGCTCCTCTGTGCTTTGAAGAAGTAGTATTGTATATAATTTTGTGTGCTCCGTTCCGTGCTTTGAGTAAGTAGTATTATATATAATTTTTGTGTTGGCTCCGTTCGGTGCTTTGGGAAGTAGTATTGTATAAATTTTGTGTGCTCCTGCGTGCCTTTGAGAAGTAGTAATTATATATAATTTTGTGTGCTCCCTCCGTGGCTTTGAGAAGTAGTATTGTTATATAATTTTGTGTGTCACTCCGTTGCTTTGAGAAGTAGTATTGTATATAATTTTGTGTGCTCCTCCGTGGCTTTGAAAGAAGTATATTATATAGATTTTGTGGTGCTTGCCCTGCCGTTGCTTGAGAAGGTGTAGTATTATATATAATTTTGTTGTCTCTGTTGATTTGGTATGAGTAGTATTGTAGATGATAGATTTTGTGTGCTTCGCCTCGTGTTTGAGAAGTAGTATTTGTATATAATTTTGTGTGCTACTTCCATGCTTTGAGAAGTAAAGTAATTATTTATAATTTTGTGTGCTTCCCTCCGTGCTTTGAGAAGTAGTTTGTGTGGTAGTAATTTTGTTGGTGTGCTCCGTCCTTTTGAGAATGGTTGGAGTATTATATATTAATTTTGTGTGCTCCGCTTCGATGCTTTGTGAGAAGAGTAGTTATGTGTGTATATAGGATTGTTGTGTGCTCCTCATGCTGTTTGAGAAGTAGTTGATTGTTATGTATAATTTGTGGTGTGCGCGCGTGCCTCCGTGGCGTTTGAGAAGTAGTATTGTTATAATTATTGTTGTGCTTCCTCCGTGCTTTGTAGAAGTAGTATTCTATATAATTTTGTGTGGCTCCTTCCCGGCTTGGTTGAGACAGTAGGTATTGTAGTATAATTTTTGTGTGCTTCCTCCGTTTTGAAGGAAGTAGTATTAGTATATAATTTTGTGTGCTCCCTCCGTGCTTTGAGAAGTAGTATATATATAATTTTGTTGCTCCCGTTGTGCTTTGAGAAGTAGTTGTATATATTTTGGTGTGCTCCTCCGGTGCTTTGAGAAGTAGTATTGTATATAATTTTTGTGTGTCACTCATGCTTTTTGAGAAAGTAGTATTTATTTATAATTTTGTGTGCTCCTCGTGGCTTTGAGGAGTAGTATTGGTGATATAATTGTGTGTGTGCGTCCCAGGTTCCGTGCTTGTGAGAGTAGCATTATATATATCTTTGGTGTGGGCTCGTCCGTGCTTTTGAGAAGTAGTAATTGGTGATAGTATTTTGTGTGCTCTCTCTCCATGCTTGTGAGAATGTAGTATTGGTATTATAAGTTTTGTGTGCTCCTCCGTGCTTTGAGAAGTGTATTGTATATAATTTTGTGTGACTGCTCCGTGTGTTGGAAGTAGTATTATATATAATTTTGTGTGCCTCCCTCCGGTGCTTTGAGAAGTTAGTATTATATATAGATTTTTGTGTGCTCCCTCCGTGCTTTGAGAAGTAGTAATTGTATTAGTCTTTTGTGTGTTGTCTCCGTGCTTTGAGAAGTAGTGATTGTATATAATTTTTGTGTGTCCTCCGTGCTTTGAAGAAGTAGTATTTGTATATAATTTTGTGGTGCCTCCTCGTGCTTTGAGAAGTAGTATTGTATAATAATTTTGTGTGCTCCTTCCGTGCTTTGAGAAGTAGTATTATATATAATTTGTTGTGCTCCCTCCGTGTTTGGAGAAGTCGTATGTATATAGGATGCTTTGTGTGTTCTCTCCGTGCCTTTGAGAAGTAGTAATTGTATAGTATTTGTGTGCTCCTCGCGTGCTTTGGAGAATAAGTTATTAATATATAATGTGTGGTGTGCTCGTCCTCCGTCTTTGAGAAGTGTATTATATATAATTGTGTGTGCTCCTCCGTGCTTTGAGAAGGTAGTATTATATATTAATTTTGTGTGCTCCTCCGTGCTTGAGAAAGTTAGTATTGTATATAATTTTGTGTGTCGTCCGTGCTTTGAGAAGTAAAGTATTATATATAATTTTGTGTGCTCCACCGTGCTTTGAGAAGTAGTATTGTATATATTTTGTGTGGCTCTCCCGGCTTTGAGAAGTAGTATTGTATATTAATTTTTGTGTGCTTCCTCGTCCGTGCTTTGAGAAGTAGTATTGTATATAATTTTGTGTGCTCCCTCGTGTTTGAGAAGGTAGTATATATTAATTTTGTGTGCTCCCTCGTGCTTTGAGAAGTAGTATTGTATATAATTTTGTGTGTTCCTCGTGCTTTGAGAAGTAGTTATTGTATATAATTTTGTTGTGCTCCTCCGTGCTTTGATGAAGTAGTATTGTATTAATTTTGTTGTGTCTCCTCCTGCTTGAGAAGTAGTGATTGTATATAATTTTGTGTGCTCCCTCCGTGCTTTGAGAAGTAGTATTGTATATAATTTTTGTGTGCTCGCCTTCCGTGGCTTGAGAAGAAGTATTCGTATATAATTTTGTGTGTCCCTCCCGTGCTTGAGAGGTAGTATTGTATATAATTTTGTGTGCTCCTCCGTGCTTTGGAAGTATGTATTTGTATACAATTTTGTGTGCTTCTCCGTCTTTTGCCTTGTAAAAGGTTCTTCCTGCTGTGGAAAGAATAATGAAATATTACCTTTGGAATCGTTAATTAAAGCTCGAGGTTCCGCTTTTCTTCCTCAATCTGGGTTTGCCATTCGTATTATTTAGACGCAGAAAGTCTTAGAATAAAGCGTGATGGACAGAGAAACTCGGCTCTTTTTATACGTGGATGATGATGAGACTCACCTTATGGACTCACTGAACCGGGAGTGCCCAGGTGGACGCGACTGGTACGCTGGTGGACCAGGTGTACCATCACGCCATGTTCCCTTCATTGCCTACAATGAAAACACAAATGCAAATGAGTTATAATGAATGATAGACGTGTATATAAACATTGAGAATAGGTCGGGAAGAAGGCCGTTTTACTCATGAGACACTTGAAATCCACACATATTTGACAGATGGACTGTGATCTTTCAAATCCAATAAATGCACAAGAAAGCGATGAGACAAACACTCTTCTGAAGACGCGACCCGAACAATGGCAATGCTCTGCTCTTGGTATACACACACGAGATGGCATTTTTCATTAGATGGCCCTTAAGGAAAGCTCTCATGCTTTGTGCTCACAGGCTGCGACTCTGCTTGGCATCTATTTATTATGTAGCAAATAAAGCATAGATTTTGCGCACGTATGCAAGTCACGCCTTCCTATAACCCCCATCCTCATTGTCTCTTCTATGCATCCTCAATCCCATCCCTTCTCAATTACGGCCCATCTTCGCACAGGTACTTTAATAATAATGGGGCAATACCCTGGGTACTTACCTGGTATAACATGGATTAATGAGGAGGAAGTCAACGTGGGGACGGATAGCAAATGTACAATGAAGCGATGTTCTAGCAAATACTTATTTGGGGGGGGGGGGGGCAAGCCCCTCCACTCCTGTAAATCCTTCAAAACCGATTTTTCAATGCGTGTACGAAACTTTGGTACATCATTGGGTGGAAATGAAGGTTTGTGGTCAAGTTTCATCGGAATTGTGTGTTAAGTTTCTGGGAAGAAAGCAAATACATATTTTTGGGGAATCCCCCCATTACACCCCCTCAGACCCGATTTTGTTTATGTCATGAACAATTTTTGGTACATCACGGGTGATGAAGTTGGGGTCAAGGTTATCGCAATTGTATGCGTAGTTTCAGAGAAGAAGTTGGCAAGCGTTTGTGGAGGACAAAGGCGCCATAAATAAGAATCCCAAACTACGTTCCAGGTGAGGCTAAAATAGGGGTTTGCCTTGCACTCACCTGCTAAACCAGAATCCACTGTAGGCTGGATGGACCACAAAATATATACGAGAAGAAAGTAAATACTTTTTTTGGGGGGGGGACCCCTGATTACAAAAAAATGTTGTGAAATCTTAGTAATACGTACATGCGGTTTGATGAGGTTGTGGTTAAGTTTTTTATCAAAATTGGGTTTGTAGTTTCGGGAAATAAAGGAAAACTATTTTTGGGGGAACAATGCCTGGACCCATTTGACCCCCCCCCCTTTTGACGACCACATAGACAATGATTTTTCTTTAATTGTGAACAAACTATAGTAATACGGGTGATGAAGGGTTGGGGGTGAAGTTTCATCAAAATCATGTTTGCATAGTTTCAGAGAAGAGAGCAAATACTATTTTTTTTGGGGGGGGGGTCAAAACATGGACGCACTTTGACCCCTCTAGACCCTGTTGTTTTTTTTAATGCCATTAACAAACTTTGGGTACATCACTGGTGATGAAGGTTAGTGGTGAACATGGTGATGTTTCATCGAATAGTGTGTAGTTTCGAAGAAGATCTGAGTTTTTTTTTACCTACTCACGGACAAACTGGCAGAGCCGACTGAGGACACACACAATGTAACGCCTCCCTGAATGATGTTTCAGAGAGTAAAACTGGCTATCTCCTTAACTTTGGTATATAAGAAGAGATCGGGTCTGTTAAAGACAATTTGACTCGTGAACAATCATAAATAAAATCCTAATATTTTCTTCCGACATGCGATGAGTAAATGTATTGTCAGCGTGATATCTTATAGTAATAGCTGGCATTTCTTTACAGAACAATATTACTCTGTTGCTCACCCCAAAGAAGGACAAT
>CM068968.1:16058105-16067681 GCA_035128595.1 Eptatretus atami
AGGATAAAAACTAATTGGCTCATTATGCCCATGCTCATTTGTCTAATAACTGCAGCTAACGGGAGGCGTGGGGGTTTTTTGGCTTGATACAATTTTCATACTCATTTGAGACTCATTTGGCTTGAGATACTGATTTTGAAGGAAAGGTAAATTTTAACATTAATTGTACAGAACATAAAATTGCAGCTGGGACAGCAGCTTAAATTCTTACTAATTTTTTTTTTAATGGAGGTCATGGGATAGTTGAACGAGAGATGGGGTGATGAAGTAGGGGGGGATGTTCTTGAAGGAGGATGGAAAATGGGGGAAGGAATGACACATCGGTAACATTCGTAAGGAGCTTCACGTTTCATCTGAAAGATGTCTTTTTGAAACGTAACCATGGTAGTACTTTTCATTGGAAGAGCAGTTTTTAATTTTGTCTTTTTCATGAAAAGTGTCAATTATTTCAAATCAGGGAGGTTTTCGCCTATACTTTTGATTCAACTTCTTCAAAATCCAGGGAGGTTTCCCTATACTTGATCACTTCTTCAAAATCAGGAATGTCAACAATCGATATTCATTTCGTCCCTCATGGGAAACTCGAACGACACTAGTAGAGCACATCTCTCCGCAGTCTGAACAGTTTACGTTCTATCCAACCGAAAGGCAGATGTGGATCCGGACGCTGAACCAAAATCGAATCGCTTGTTTCTTGTAACCTACCTAACTGATCCACAAGTTTGTCATAATCTGCTCAAATTTTTGAAACTATCGTGCTATAAACGTCTTTGGCCCCATGCTCTCAAAGGTGAAGAATCACTTATAATAATATTTTAATTCACATATCCAGATTCATATTTACCAGATCTTATCAAATTTCTTCCATGTCAGCACGCCAACCTGCACAAGTTTTCGTCCGAATCGTTCACGGACTTTTGAGATATCGTTCTACGTACTTTTTGGCCCAATCTCTCAACGATTGAAAGAATACTTTTAAAAAGTTCTCGGATCCATCCGGATCTCACAAATCATATCAATTCATCTTGGTCCAACACACTCAACTGTCCACACTTTGTCGAAATCCATCGACACTTTTGAGATATCCTGTTCAATAGACAAACAATACAGACACAAACAGACAGCGATGAAAACATATCCTCACATCCAGCTTTGGTGGCAGAGATAGACTACAACACGACACCGGTGAGCTTTCCATGCAGCAACGTGAACTTGGAAGATTTGCTTGGGAAGATGTCTTGCGTGCATGAAGGCTTTTGCTAACCATGTTTCTGCTTTCGGTCATGTCTACACTTCACTAAACTGCTGCATATTATATTGTTAAAGACATTCTCTGTTGCATAGCTTTCCGTAATCTTCTATGCTACATACGACAGCTGCGAAAATTTTATCTGCAGCTAGCCTGAAGTAACATCCGCATTGGATGGTGATTTGTGGATGAATTGCAGTTCACCTTCCTCTCCAACAAAGTAAACTTCAAATGGTGTACATCCATAATTTTTTTTTTGCAGTTATTTTTCAACTTATTTCAACGTGGAACACTCATGCGCAATTTTGTTTCATTAAGAGCATGTGGCAGCCTACCTTGGGTCAGGAATCCATTCTGGCAGCCTGCCATCATTACCAGGTCTTCCTGTGACCAGCAAGCGGGAGGGCCATTGGTCGCCGTTCACCTGTGACAAAGAGTATGGTATTATATTGAATTTTCAGCAGAAAATTAAACAAATGAATCTTCACAAATGGAAGATTAAAAAAGAAATTTATTTTAAAGTCAGCTGAAGATAATGTACACCCGATGAATATCCATTGAAACTCACTTTGGGCCTGGTACACTGAAGGAGTAAAGCCTGGAGGTCAGCTCACCTTTGCTTCTGAAAACCTGACAAGCCTGGATTACTGGAAACCTGGCCCCCAGAGGAACCTGGTGGGGGAAAGTAACGAGGTTATTAGCACATTTTGGTACTTTTGTGGATGAGTTGATAAGTTATCTACAGCTGTAGATTATAATGATAGCAGGCTGCAGAGCTTTCAGCTTTATTATTTTCATCAGAATGGTCCTTTTTTTTGGTTTTTCTCTCCTCTCAATCTTTGCTCTACAATGTCAGTGCGGACAACCTCATTCAGACGGGCCTCAATTTACGCGGCAATTAATAAAATTAACATTACTTTGCCATCCACAACTAATTGGACAGCTGGCTTAATGTTCCCACGAGATGATGCGCTCTACAAATTCAACATACTCTACTAGCATCACGGCGTGGGGCAATTTAAAATAGGATGCAATTTGGCTCAGGAATCAAGAGAACAACCTCTTAAAACTCCGCAGCCTTAGAATTTCTTTACAATTCGTCTAAGTAATAATTTCTATGTACATTTTTGAAGAGTTCGTTTTCAACTGCTTGATATCGCATTTTTGGCCATTTTCGGTAAAAATGCGCTTTTGTAGTGACCAGATAGCTAAATTCACGTAACGATGTTGGTTCACCATAACTATCTATCTAATGATAATTCCAGCAATGTGTGTGTGTCTGTGTGTGGTGTGTGTGTGTGTGTTGTCTGTGTGTGGCTGTGTGTGTGTGTCTGTGGTCTGTGTCTGTGTGTGTGTGTGTGTCTGTGTGTGTGTTGTCGTGTGTGCCTGTGACATGTTTCTCGACAACGCTATGGTCGATCTAATTGAAACTTGCCAGGTAATGCTGGGGCCCTGAGTATGTGCTTTTGTCAAGGTTGATATTAATCGGACAAAGTGCTTCCCAAGTTATGGCCTTTATTTCCCAAAACAATGACAAGACATGTTTGCTGCTGCGTGGGCGTGGCCGATGGGGAAGAGAACCTCACGCGGCGTTCCCCATTAGGGTTACAGTACGGACTTTCGGGATAGTGGATGACTTAGTGTATTCTAATAAATTTCTCGTTTCTTATGCGGCATTTATAGATAAACACAATGCCCAATCCAGTCGTAGTTTACGAGAGGAAGGAACGGCTGTGTGGTTGTTTTGAAGTTTTTTTTCCTCTTCTTCTCTTTGTGTTTTCCTGCGGACGACATTGCGAAACGGCAAAATACGTTGGCGCTGAAATGAATAATTGGCCATTAAACTAATTGCGAATAATTCGTAACTGCGATATGCGAATTTCGCGTACAGTGGGAGACTCAACTTCCGGATTTCCGGATGTGACGACGTTGCTGTATTCTTTCTGAGTATTTTTTTTCTTGATTTATCGACTTACTGTTATTCTTTCTCTCGATTCTTTCTCGGATTCTTAACACAATGCCCAATCCAGTGTCGGTTTGAGACAGCGAAGGAAGGAAGCTGCGCGTCGTGCAGCGCGAATGGAATCTAACAAAGCACGAGCTGCTGTTGACATGCGATGCTACTCGGTGACAACGGTCGTGCACTGAACGGATGAAGAACGAACTGCTCGCTTGGCAGGCGATGGCACGTACGGCCAGCACGTACGGGCATCGCACTTAGTATACATAATGGAGCAGTGTATGTTATCGTGGTCATCCTACTATTCTGAAAAGATTTGACGCAGGAAAGCTGAAACTTTTCAGGGGATTAATGAGGGCACCCAAAGTTGCCGGCCTTGGAAGGTTTTCAGTTGATTCCATCAAGTTTTGAAAAAGTATTGATCGCACCCGCAAGCTTGTCATCTTCTCCTTGGGGGGGGTGGGGGGGGGAGGGGTCGTGCGATATTGGAAGTTATCTCGAGTCTGATGAGTAAGTATATAGCCTAGCGTATGCATGTTTTGGTTCAGTGTAGTAACCAGGTTAATTTTTCATTTTGGGGAGCGATCGAGGAGGCTCTTTAGGCGGGTTCTGTTGCGTATACACACGCAAAATACAGGGACGTGTAAAGTTGCAGCGCGTTGGCAATCAAGATCGCCATAGCGGCTGGGTATATGTTATGGTATTAATGGTCATAAAGATAAAAAACATGAGCCCATTGGTGGGCTCTCGTGATTAAGGGAGCAGGTGGTGCTTTAGTGTATAGATAAACGGAGTATTTAATGACACTGTCTACATGAAAGAAAGAGATTTTTATTAAATTGTTTATCCAGGAATGTATTATCGTTATTGCTTTTCAATAATGCGACTGGGTTGGTGGTTGAGGCTCTGGTCTTGATTGATGCATCGTCTGTGAGCTTCGGCGCTCTGCAAGTACTGGTGTATTGTACACGTAACTTAGTGATTGTTTTAGGTTGGTTACTGCTATGGAGTGTAACGTGTTGTGTTGTTTTGAGGTTGGGGGTTCGTGTCTTCAGTCTGTGGTGTGTGTGATGATGTCTGCCGCACTAGTCTTATTTTCTTTATCTTCTTTGGCACTCGGTTCTCATTGATGCGCTGTGGTGCGTGTTGTCTCGTCCAATGTCTGTGCTCTAAAATTTCTCTCTCTTTCATGGTCAGTTTGTTACATTTTAAGTTATTATGATTCGTTATATCCATATGTGGAGTTTCGAAAAGCAGACTTTGTGGTGTAATGGTGAGGAGGCACGTTGTTCTGAGTCCTGGAGGTTGGGCAGGTATAAAACTCCGCAGTGAGTTATACCAAAGACTTAAAAAATGGTAAAGTGTGCTGCTTCTTGTCTTTTGATGCTTCAGCATTTGAATAAAGCATAGAGCACAGACAACAAGCAATGTTTGCAACACTCGCGCAAGCATGATGAGAATAATGGCCTCCTCCTGTGTTGAATTGGAATTAATCCTTGAGTTAACCAGTTGTTTTGCGCATAATGATGATGAAAGTGTTGTTCTTACATTATTAGAAGAAACTCATAATACTGTATTTATTATTAATTATTAAAGTTTTTATATTGCCTGCTTCCACTAGTCAGCGGAGTATGGGGTTTATGTAATCACTTGTGTGGCTGCGTGTCGTGTGTCTGCTGTGCATAACAGTTTTTTGAGCTTTTTGTCATCAAATTTTTACAACATAAGCTTCATTATGACGGGTTTTGCAATTTCATACTTTTCTATTTCATTGTTGTATACATTTTCAAAGTTGTTAGTTTTTTTATCTTCATCACGTTCTTTTTTTATTCATATATGTTTTAAACTTTTTCTCTCAACCATCCCTTGCTGCTTAAGTCTGAACCCAAATCAGTATTGTCACCTACACCTACTATCTCTGTTACCCTGACCAACATCTACTGACCACACAATACTTGAAACTACACCTATTTCTATTAATCTACCTATTCCATTCTCTCTTTCTTTTGGATCTGACAATGTGAATTAACAGTCAAACGTCAGATTTGCTTGCTTCCTACAGTGTTATCACATCATCATATCAATCTGCCTGTGATAACTGATTGTCAATCCTATTTTATAAATTCAAATCTTTTAGTTTATAAGGCTTTAAATTTATAAATAATTATATCTCAGGATTTTAATGCTGGAATCCTCTCAATAATTGTATGTCGGAATATACCCATCAAAGACGAGGTTATGGGATTTGTAGCATGGAATATCAACAACACTACAACACAATTGTGCCTAGTTGAAGCTTGAAGAAGCACCACTCATCTCGTAATCAATATGGAATCTATGAGAGAAATGTATTATCGAGCGTGGAGCTGATGCCGATACAACGAATAAAATAAAGGATTGGAAGTAAATTTAGATTCTGTAAAGGACAAGAATTGCAATGCGTAAATTATGCTCAAATAAGATTGTGACAATGTGAGGGGGAGAGAGAGAGAAGAGAGAGAAGAGCAGGAGAGAGAGAGAGAGCTCATGTAGTAGAGAGAGAGAGAGAGAAGATAGACAGAGAGAGAGACGAGAGAGAGAGAGAGAGAGAGAGAGAGAGGGAGAGAGAGAGAGACAGAGAGAGAGAGAGACAGAGACGAGAGCGAGAAGAGAGGAGAAGAGAGAGAGAGAGAGAGCAGAGAGAGAGAGAGAGAGAGAGAGAGGGAGAGTAAAAAATTAGTGGACAAACATTTGTGATGATGTGCACAGTGATGAACAAGAGGCAGAAAAAAAATGCCATTCTTTTGTTTATTCTCGTTACTGGCACATCTCCTCCTACTGGGGGTCCATGGGCACCTGGAGTGACAGGTGGCCTGGTCGGCCCTGGAAGTCAGAGTCTGGTGACGCTGGCCTCCCGGTTTCCTTTAACACCTGTTGATGTGGAACACAACCAAAACTTTTTTTTAAACTTTTGGAGGTGGGAATAAAAAAGTCATAGTAGGGCTTTTGATCTACTTCTCTGACATAATAGAGTTTGTTCCCTGATATGAAAACCTCTGTACTCAAAGTAAAATAAAACCAAGCTGTTTGAGACAAGTTTGAAGTAAGTGGACAAGTTGTTCAGAATTGTTGAAATAGAATTTTGTTATTGTGATTGTGTCCTTATCAAAAACAAGATAGATTTCCGATTATGAGAGTTGGCTTGCTGTTTAAATTGGTTAGTCAGTTCTTGCTCAAGAAAATGGAGGCTTTCCATGGTGAACCAGCTTTTAAAAAAAGTATTACCAATCATCTTCTTCATTCAATGTCTTTCAGGGTTATGCCTGTGTTTTTAATCTGAAGCGTCCGATGCTTACCAATCGTTCATTCTAACGTGTGCCCCTGATTGCACCTACGGTTGACTCCGATATGAAATTGAGAATTTTTTTTACTTTTCTGCCATTTAATCACTTTCCAATTTTCTCCACTCAAATAAAACAAGTGAAAGTTAGGGCAACTGAGATCAGCAAATGTGACTCGTCCACCTAAGATCTACGACCAATGACAATCAGCTCATGTATGTCCACTGAAGATCAACACCCCAATATAATTGGCAAATGACTTGTCCTTACAAGATGATTTGGCGAATGGGATCGGCACGAGACTTTCTATGAAATTAGCACACAAATGTCCACCGACTCTCAATCATTCAAATCCAATGTCGTCGACAGGTTATGGCAGTAAAGTTGTCCTTGACTTTTTCAATATGTTGCAGTATGTGGCACTGTTGACAAATAGCCTGGAAGTATTTGTCCGCCTCCGACGTGTCGTTTTTTTAACTTGGCGATGTGTCGTAAGTTTACAAGAGCATTGCATGGTTGTGTTGTGCTGTTTGCTGTTGGTGTTGTGGTTCTTTTGGAGTCAATTTTTGAAATGTTGGCACCCATTGGTCAGACAGCGCCAGACACGCCACCCATTTTGTTGCTTAACTCCACTCATCATGGCACCCAGCAAATAATATGGCTGCCATATTGGTTTTCCGGTGGGCCGAAGACATAGGCTTGTAGGCCTCTGCTGATTATACACTTCCAGGTTTGTTTCACATCAGATTTCCTTGGCTTTGGTTGGGTCGTTGTTTACTATTTACTCACGATGATCGGGACCCGAAACCGTTAAGTCTTAATTGAAGTATAAAATTAGTTCATCCAGGTTTTAGTTAGGCATCATCTAGCACACTGGAAACATGCCTCCTTAAACAAAAATAAGCACTTTACTTAATTTTGACAGCTATTGCCCCTTTATTTGCGTTAACAATCCTGTGACCGTGTGCAACCTTAATCAGCTCAGCTGTTACTCGCCTGTGCGGATGGCTCATGGATGAGTAGGTGTTCGGAGTTTCCATCTTTTACATCGCTTTATAGATGCGCGTTCTCCCAATCGCGCCCGTTGCGGTATTTTTCGTGCATGTTTGGACCAGTGGTGGTCATTTTTCTCTGTTAGGTTATCTAAAGAACAAAAATTCCTTCTTTTGTTCTTCCACAGTTCTGTCTTTCTTGCTTTTGTTCGTTCAACGTTATTTGCAATTAAAATCATTTGATTGCTATCGACCTAGATGTCAAACCAGAGGCGTATTCTCTACACACTTCTTATGCATTTTTCAGTTTGCTTTCTCATAGTTCAAAACCATCGTATCTGTCCTTGAGGTGGTATGTGACCATTTATTCCCGCCTATGTCAATAAGTTTTTAGTAACACCCCATTTTTCAGTTTTCACTGGAAATTTAATACATGTCATTCAGTTAACCAAAGTCAATAGTCCTACGCTTCCATAACTGAATGGTAACAGCTCAGAAGCGGAGCTGTACCCGAGGAAAAGTGTTCTAGGTTTTGTCCGAATAAACTGAAATAATAATGGAAAATTTAGCGTTTTCAAAGCAGCCCTTTTTCAGGAGACAAGTAATTGGGTTGCAACTGCAGCCTGTTGCAGCAAATGGAAGAAATCTAAGCCTTCAAATTGATGCTACACCCTAATTCCTCTACACGGGATGTCCCAATCTTTTGTTGCCATTATCGTTACAAACTTCGTTGGTTTACTAAAAGCAGTGTTGGACAGTATTGTATTCTGCACCCCTTCTGAAGCCATTTATTCGCGACAAATATGCACTGCAGATAGTAATTATTGCTATCATAATGAAGCATAAACGACAATGTACAAAGAAGACAGACAGAAACCATTATACCTTAAAAGTGTCGATTCTTTCTTTGAGAGCAATTGCAAAAAGCCCAGCGATGTCAGTGAGTTAACGAGCTTTACCGGGTACGTATCCATTCAAAATGATACTTTGGAACTCGGATGGAAACTCTACAGGCAAGATGGTTCTGGCAGACCAAAGCCACACACAATCAGAAGACAAGTTTCCTGAGAGTCACAGACTTGCCTAATGATCCAGCGGCTCACAGGACATGCATTCAAGCATAGCGTTAACTATGTGTTGAAGTAAGGAAGTCTCAGTTCAACTGTGAAGATGAGACCGACGTTCAGTCTCTACAGGCTGATCTGGTTTGACAGGTTGAGTCAAGTAAGAACCGATCTGCTAAGATGGCCAAAATAGAAGATCAATAAGAGGCTTAGCACTGGGCAGATCCGAAGCACTGCCAGTGCAATACTGAAAAACTGGAAAAGGTTTAATGGACTTGATGAATAACAAATCTTGAAAACTGTTCAGTTCATCACGTCATGTTTTTGTACGCTGTTCCGGAGTCGGTGAAGACGATTGTTCCCAATTGCCATTCGTGTGGACCACAACTGTCAAAATAGAGTGACGGAAGGCGTGCATGAATCTGGGTCGTTGTCTGGACTTCCATGAGTCGATGCGAGCTGCCAAGACGCGGAACTGGCACCTGACCAAATGGGCTCACCACAGCATTTTGCTAGCTGACCATGCAATACCCTCTGGCTGACACCTCTAGTGGTCCTAGGGATCAATCTCCCAAGATAGACGACAAAACACGCCGTACCTCAGGCTATGTCAGAACTACCTTAGAAGAAGAGAAACACACGACGGTAGGCTTCAAATATGGATAGGCCAGCTAGTATCTCAGACGTTTTTAAACCCCATCGAGCTGGTTTTGGGATAATTGAACTGACAGAAGGGTGTAAAGTCAAAAACACCTTACAAGTGAACACATTTGGAATACTTCTTAACAGGTCGGGAAGATTTTCTGCAAATCAATATTCGTTATTTCCCATTGCCAGAAAGTTTTGCAATGCCACGATGATTCTTCGTCGCTGTTTAATCTGCAAAAGTGCATTTTGAGAGTTCTAAAAATTTAGAATTCAAATTTTGTTCAACAAAAATTCCATGGATTTCTTTTTTTTATTGCAATTGTTTATTTGTTCTAATGCTTTC
>CM068968.1:16067706-16093018 GCA_035128595.1 Eptatretus atami
GCTTTAATTTCAGAATACATTGAAACATTAAACTGCTTAAATTTCAATAAAAACTGGAAAAATGTGGGTGTTCTAAAACCTTTGACCGGTAGAGTAGATCTTTCTTAAAGGAGACTTTCAGCTAGATGGCAATTGATATTTTCAATTTTCAAGTCACGAAGCATTTTACACAGCGTGTAACAAACTAGCATTCTGCGGTACTCACCACGATCCCCAACAGGACCACGAGATCCAGGTATACCCGGAACACCCTTCATGCCGGGAGGTCCCGGAAAACCAGAACCCGGAGGCCCATCTGATCCTCTTTCTCCAGGAAGGCCTGGAGATCCTGTATTCCCGGGGAACCCCCGCTCGCCTTTACCACCATAGGGGGCCTAAAGAACATCGCAAGAGGAATGAAACACAACCTCAATAATTCAGTTCCAGAAAATGAGGTCAACGTAATGCACAAAAAACAAAGGGTTAATGACAGAAGTGCAAAGATGATTGTAGATGTATGATAATCTGTTGTTAAGAATATCAAAATGTATAAACCGGTGTCAAATGCCTTTTCTCACACAGTACAAGAGCCGGGCCAAGTAGAATGGACCCGGGCCCGAGATGCGTGTTTGTTAGGCACAAGGCTCAGATTGAAGGGGTGTGGTTCGACATAGTTGGGGTCAGAAGAAAATTGCATATGATTGTGCATGATGCCTTTTATTATCATGTTTTCATGTGATGACGAGCACATCGGAGGAGCTTCTGGCCTTGGAGATATTTTACCTGTACGAGAAGTTAACAATGGCAGATGGTATACAATATGAGTATTGCTTATAATATAAGGGGAGGAGTGGGGGGGGGGGAGTCAAAAAGCCTAATATTGAGCAAAAGTCACCAGTGTTAAACCCAAAAGCCATTTGTTTATGAGAGCATGAGGCCAGTGACTCACCCCAACCCATTATTTTAATCATCATCCTCATCATGTACCATAGTCTATACAAAGCATCAGCTTTGCTAAAGTACCATAGCTTGCCTACTCTTCACAAATGACACTGTGGGATTTTTAACGTCCACCAACTAATGCCGGAAGATGGGAACGCCCAGTTCAACGTACACCAGATGGACAGCACACACATTGATGAATGTCCTTGCCGGCGAAACACCAGGATGGCAGTTTATAGCTGGGTTTGAGATTCAAACGCAGGCAAGACAGCTAACCCAACCTAGCTCAGCTCAATTCAGCTGAACTCGGTCCTAGCGTGGTATCATAAGAGGAAACCCTACTGATTGTCCGAATAAATTTGTTTTGCAAAAGAAAGCCTACACATCAATATGTATTGAACAAGACCTGGAACAATTTATAGTTCTTGCAACCACAGTATTTTCAATATTAAACTGTTTATATGAAAGCCTGCTATAGCCTTTGGTTAACTTTTGAAGTACTAATGTAAGATGAGCAAAGACGTATCTCACCCTCGATCAACATTCTCATGCATTGGCCATAGCTGTTTGCAAGTGAGAACTAGAATGGCAACCGGTAGAGTGCATACCTCCGCGAGGCTGAGCAGTTTACGTTTTGTATACCATTGATAGACTGGATCTGGATCCGGACCTTAACCAAAATCTCATTGGCTTGTTCTTGTCACCTCACCAACTCATCCACCAAGTTTTGTCATAACTCGTCCGCAACTTTTTGAGATATCATGCTATATATAATTTTTTGCTCCATCTCTCAATGGAAAATAATCACTTAAAAAAAAAATAAAAAAATATTATATCCGGATCCAGATTTGGATCTTCACCAAAATCGAAGCAATTCATCATTGTCAAACATCCAACCTGTCCACCAAGTTTCGGTTGAATCCGTGCATAACTTTTTCAGATATCGCGCAATATATCATTTTTAGCCCCATCACTCAATGTTGAAGAATCACTGAAAAAATTCTCACATCCGGATCTGGATCTTCACCAAAATCGAATCCATTCGGCCTTGTCACATACCCAACCTGTCCACCAAGGTTTCGTCCAAATCCTACAACAACTTTTTGATATATCATGCTATATATCGTTTTTTTTTGGCCCTATTTCTCAATGGTGAAGAATCGCTTAAGAAATTATGGCATCTGGACCCAGATTTGGATCTTCACCAAGACCTAATCAATTCGTCCTTGTCACACACCAAACCTGTTGAGAAAATTTCGTCCGAATGTGTCCACAACTTTTTGAGATATCCTGTTCAAAGGCAAACACACAAAGAGACAGACAAACAGACAAACCAACAGGGATGAAAACGTAACCTCCGTTCACCTTCGGTGGAGGAGGAAATCTATCTATCTATCTATCTTCGATGATAATAATAAATGTCAGTGTATCAGTGTGTCAGTGTGTGTGTGTCTCCTCCATAACTTCAAAACCATGAAACCTATCAGTCTGAAACTTTGCCTGTATCCTAAGGGAACTCCAACGAAGTGCATGAGTGAAAATTGGTGTTTGGGTTAATTAAAAACACCACTTTTGAAGATAATTAATGACCTTATTAAATTATCCTTTACCAAATTTTCATCCTTAGTCAACCCCTTTGTCAGCTTGCTGGTGTCTTAATTCGGCATTTTTTTGGGCCTGCTCAATCATGCCTCGACTTGGAACAGGCCACAACAGTTTCTTCAACATATCGTTTTTTTTCTTCACTTTCCTCACTCATATTATTGAATGCATGTTCATCATAGCTACGAATCCCTGGATACATTGCAATGCTTTTAAACGCCCCGGAGACGCCCGTGTTCAAAGCTTTATTTCATTTCTGCACATGCCATAACCTCTAGAATCTCTTAATCTAAGCCTAATTTCAGAATTCAAAATTCTTAATTGACTTCAGCAGTGGTTCCGATTGTACAAAAAAGTGCTCATTTGTCCAAATTGGACATTGCCTGAAATTCCGGGTGCATGGTGTTTATATGACCGTTCGGTGATCGCTAATTGCTTACCAAGCCAGCCATTCCTTATCAACCGTTTTATTGGAGTGCTTGCTTGAGCGCTTAAGCCACTTTGTGAGCGCTCTACAATATTTGCACTGTCACTGAATATATCGATCGACTTGAACAAAGTTCAGGGCCCACTCGCCTGCATTTGACCAACGTTATCATGTGGTGCGTCAGGTGGTGGTTGGCTCACTGAAAATGTGCAATGCTATTTTACATGACATCCTATTTTTGTATGATCTTCTTTCATTATATGACCTGTCACTTTGGCATATATAGATAGATACATGTAAAAAAACATTAAACGTTTCGTTTTTTAAAGTTTCTTCAACTGTTTCATTGGAGTGCTTGCTTGAGTGGTTAAGCTGCTTGGCGAGCACTCTTCAAGCTTCGATGGCGATACCATGGCGCGGTTCTCCGTGGGGACATTTCCGGAGTGAGGAAGGCAAAGTAAATTAGATGATTACAATGAGTAAAAAATGGTTTTAGTTGTTACAAAGCAATGAATCGCCACATCACAGCAGCATAGCCAAGAGGTAGGCAAGCTCGCTCGAAGCTATCTACCCTGTGTTTGAATCCTGACCCAGCTATTGGGTGGACAGGATAGATACAGAAGGAACTTGTTCCTCCCCTCACATCTTCCTCCATTATTCCTCCCCCTCCTCTCTCCCTTCCCCCTCTCTCTCTCTCCCTAACACGTCCCCCTGTTCCCTCCCCTCTTTCCCTTTCCCTCCTCTCTCTCCATACCCACGCTCCGCCCACGCCCCGTCATTAATCCATCTCCGCGCTCCACCCGCTCCCCTCCTCTCTTCTCTCCCACCCCTTGCCTCCTTCTCTCCGACCCTCTCTCCCCTCTTTTCCTCTCTCCCACCCTCTCGTTCTCTTCTCCCCAACCCTCTCCCTCTCTCTCCCACCTCCTCCCTCACTCTCTCCCACCCTCTCCCCCCTCTCTCCCACCCCTCTCCCTTCTCTCTCCCCCCACCTCTCCCTCCCTCCGTCTCTCTCTCTCCCACCCCCTCTCCACTCTCTCTCTCTCTCCCACCCCTCTCCCTCTCTCTTCTACCTCCCCTCTCCCTCTTCCTCCCACCATCCCCTCTCCCCACCCCTCCTCTCTCTCTCCCCCACCCCCTCCTCCCCCTCTCTCTCCCACCTTTTCCCCCTCTCTCTCCCCACCCCTCTCCCTCTCTCCTCTCTCCCACCCCCTCCTGCCTCTCTCTCTCCGACCCTCTCCCCCTCCTCTCCCACCCTCTCTTCTCTCTCTCCCCCACCCCTCTCCCTCTCTCTCCACCCCCTCTCCCTCACTCTCTCCCACCCCTCTCCCTCTCTCTCTCCCACCCCTCTCCCCTCTCTCCCCCACCCCTCTCCCTCTCTCTCTCTCCCACCCCTCTCCCACTCTCTCTCTCTCTCCCACCCCTCTCCTCTCTCTCTACCTCCCCTCTCCTTCTCTCTCCCACCCATCCCCCCTCTCCCACCCCTCTCCCTCTCTCTCCCACCCCTCCCCCTCTCTCTCCCCACCCCTCTCCCTCTCTCTTCCCCACCCCTCTCCCTCTCTCTCTCCCACCCCTCTCCCTCTCCCACCCTCTCTCCCTCTCTCTCTCCCACCCCTCTCCCTCTCTCTCTACCCCTCCCCTTCTCCCTCCCACCCCTCTCCCTCTCTCTCTCCCACCCCTCTCTCCTCTCTCCCACCCCCTTCCCTCTCTCCTCCCACCCCTCTCCCTCTCTCTCTCCCACCCCCTCTCCCTCTCTCTCTCTCCCACCCCTCTCCTTCCTCCACCCCACTCCCTCTCTCTCTCCCACCCCTCTCCCTCTCTCTCCCCCACCCTCTCCCCTCCCACCCTCTCCCTCTCTCTCCCCCACCCCTCTCCCCTCTCTCTCTCCCACCCCTCTCCCTCTCTCTCCCACCCCTCTCCCTCTCCCTCCCACCCCTCCCCTCTCTCTCTCCCACCCATCTCCCTCTCTCTCTCCCACCCCATCCCCCTCTCTCCCACCCCATCCCTCTCTCCCACCTCTATCCCTCTCTCTCTCCTACCTCTATCCCTCTCTCTCCCACCTCTATCCCTCTCTCTCCCACCTCTATCCTCTCTCTCCCACCTCTATCCCTCTCTCTCACACCTCTATCCCTCTCCCCCCCCAATCCGTCTCTCTACCACCCTTATCCTCCTCTTTCCCACACAACTCCTCCCCACCCCTATCCTCTTTCTCTCACTCCTCTCCACCCCACCTCTATCCCTCTCCCTCTCACCAACCCCTCCCCTCCCCTCCCCTCCCCCCTCCCTCTCCACCCACCATGGACATCTCCCGGCGGTTTCTGTGTGTGTATTAACGTGCTGTTTTAACATACCCAATTTTGTTCAATCCTGTTCTACCCCTCCTCTTCCACAATCTCACTACCAAATGCATGTCAAGAACCCCTCCCTTCACACCTACCTCCTCCCAAACACACTCCCCCTCCCCACTTTCCCCTCCTCTGCCCCCATCCTCATTGCTCCCACCCCCCTCCCAGAGTGTCTAGTGATGTTTAGTGAGGCATCGCTCTCCCCACCCCCCTTCCTCGCTCTTCCCCCCTTCCGAGCTCACCCCTTCCTGACCCCCTCCTAGCTCCGCCACCCTCCTCCCTCCTTGCTCCCTCCTCACCCCCCCCCCCCTGCTCTGACCTCTCTCCCTTCTACCCTCCCCTCCCTTCTCTCTCCTGCCTCTATCCCTCCCCTGCCTTTCTCTCCCCCATCCCCCCTTAACAAACCCATCAGCAAAGCGACGGGTTGTGTTTGCTAATAAATATATAGATGGAAACTTCCTTGCCAGTTTAGAGAAAGGCTGAGCTTTACATTAGGCTACTGAGTTTTATTGGTCTCAACTAACTGTACTCATGGATGAGAAACATGATTGCCATTCGAGTTTCTCTTTTTGAAAATAAATACAGGCTCATGGAAGAGCGGGGTAACAGAGGGTGAGAAGGCAACATACTATCAGGTGGATGCAATAATCAAGGGAAGAACAAACAGGAAATGAGGAGAGAGAAAGAGAGATAGGTGGTAAGGAACCACAGCAACCTGCAAGTAAGAGGGTTGGGGAAGGTAGGGTTAATGAGGGTAGAAAAGATTTCAGGTAGGGATGGGTGATGGCACGAGATGATGGTGCACCTCCTACTTGAAGCCCTGGAGGGAAGTATGTCCATGCTATTGTTGAGCCAATAATACCAGAGGCCATAAGTTGTAGAAGTGCAGATGGTATGAAAAGAACAAACAGAATGGAGGGCAGAGAAAAAGAGGTGATGGAAAGTGGAGGCAATGCAAGCACTTCATCTGACAACTAACGTGACCAGTTTGCGCTATAGATGTCACGTTATGATGTAGAAGCTCAACCTGTAGAGTCAAACCAGAACTCAAATTTATTTGGTATAAAAACAATGGATATGCAACAATGACTATACATTATAGATGTGGTATTTGAGGTCATAGGATGTTAAAAAAAAAAAGGACAAAAAGAGGAGTCATCAAATGAGAAACAATAATTCAAGCATATTTATAAGGAAACATGGATCTCTACCGAAGGAGGTTATGACGGTTCAGATTTGAGATCTTAAAGAAAAGAACATAAACTTGCCTCCAAACCATGAGCTCTTTCCAAAAACAAATCACAACTGGCACAAGTTACAGGCCTCTGGACTTACAGGCTCGCCTTTCAGACCAGGATTCCCAGGCAAGCCATCCGATCCTGGAAGTCCATTGAGACCCGGTAGTCCTCGTATGCCAGTATGTCCTGGATCCCCTTTCTCACCCTTCATTGCATATCCTCCTTGGGCATCTCCAGGATCGCCCTTTTGTCCCCTCATACCCATTGATCCAGGGTTGCCTGGTCGTCCCTGCAGGAGAAATGCATATTCAGTCATCCTTTCAGGCAGGCCTGACATCACAAAGAAAGACCACGGTGGAAATTGCCGACAGCCTGACCTAGCTCCATGGTCATTAGAAAACATGAACACGTCATTCACAAAAACAATTAGAACGGCACTCTGGAGAGCGCATACCTCCGCCAGGCTGAACAGTTCACGTTTTGTATCCCACTGACAGGCCGGATCTGCATTCAGACCTGAACCAAAATCGAATCAGCTTGTTCTTGTCACCGAACCAACTCATCCACCGAGTTTTGTCATAACTTGTCCGCAACCTTTTGAGATATCATGCTGTACATAGTTTTTGGCCCCATCACCCAATGGTGAAGAATCACTTAGACAGACAGACAGACAGACAAGCCAGGGTGAAAACATAACCTCCATCCTCTTTGGTAGCGGTGGTAAAACACAACTTACAGGCAAGCCTGGACCACCAGGGAATCCAATGGGACCAGTGTCTCCCTTTATCCCAGAAACTCCAGGTGTTCCTGTGGAGAAACAACACATACCTGAGTGCTTACCCCCAGAGTCGAGATTAATCAATGTGTAAAGTCACGTACGATCCATTTTTATCCTGCAGACTAAAGGTTCGCAAACGCCTCCTGAAAACTTTCAAACCAATCACAAGTTTTTGGAGGTATTTGTTGACGAAATCTGTCGATGCAGAAATCTACTCGTTGTTGAACTAAACAACAGAAGGCAGCAATTTTCCAAGGGTCTCAAAGGGGAACAGGAGAGGGGGAGGGGTGCAAGGACATCACAAGTGAGTGGATGAGTGGCAGAATGGAAAGGGCTGAGGGAATGGGGTTAAGCCTCACCGAGAGTTGGACAGAGAAGAGGTGGTTGTTGGATAAAACATGGAGCGAAAACAAGTTTTTCCATCCCGTCTCACCCTGTCACTCAATAAGTAATATCAGGTGAACCCACCTCTCTATTTACACGGTCAGCCACTGGCAGAGGTTCAGTCTCTTGAACTTCTCGGCCTTACCTTCAGCGCCGACTCTTCCTGGGCTGATCATTTCGAAACACCGGCCTCAAAAGCCATCGGCAGACTGGGCATCCTCTGCCGTTTCAATTCATTCCTTGAATAATCAGAACTACTCACAGCTTTTTATTCTTCTCCTTCTTCTTGCATATGGCAGCTTGGCTGCCGGGTAGCTGTCATTTTGTTGGGGCGCAACTACGCTGCTGATGCTGTGCCTCTATACCAGTACATCGGTACTCATTTTGCCGACCTCGAAAAGATGACAGGCTGAGTCAACCCCTCCTGGTGTTAATTCAGTGGAAAATGGAGCTCGAACGCAGGACCCTAAGATCCCAAGCCACCAGGCTTATACAGCCTCTTTGGCTGCAGCTACATAGAGTGCTGCTCTCCCCTTTGGGCTTGCCCGCTTCATAATTGGTCTTAACTTGCATTCTGTAGAATCAAAGGCTATGCACATTATTGGCATCTCCCATGATAAATCAGAAGCACAAGCCTTGTTTTCTCACATCACAGGTAGTTGGTGGCCTCTCTTTTTACAGCCTTTCCTCCACTCTCCTCCTCTCTCTCTCTCTCTCTCTCTCTCTTCTCTCTCTCCCTCTCTCTCTCTCTCTCTCAGCCATCTGAGCTGAGCCAGCTGCTCGAGATCATGCATGGTTTCCCATTAACACCTGCCTGATTAAACTCCAATAATCCAGGTTTGCTGCCGACCCAAACTCCTTGATTCATAACTTTTTTTCCCATTATAGAACTGCCTTCCGTAAGTGTTCAATTACACTCTTCCCTAAAGAGGTTCAAGTTGGCAATACACAACCCCTTATGTCACCCCCCACCCCCCATTCCCACCAGCACTCTTTTCTACCCCCGTCCTAACCCAACCATCTTACTTGCAGGTTACTATGTTTCCTCCCTTTTTCTCTCCACTTTTCCTATTGATTCATTCCCTCGCTTGTTGCGTCCACCCGTCGCCCTACTGCCACCTGTCTCCTGGTCCTCCATGAACCCCAAATTTTGTATGACAAAAAAACCCCCCAACAATTAGTGTGTGACCATCCTTAACTGATGCTTAAAGTTGGATACGATGTTTTGTTACAGAGAGAGGGGAAGCACAGACCAGAATCAGAAGCATAGGGCCTGCTTGTCCCTCATCACAAATGGATGGTGACCTCAGTTTTCCACCACCTCTCCTTGGGTCTCACTCTGCTCTTTGATCCCCCCCTCTTGAAGATGAATCCTGTTCTTCCAGCGAGCCCATGAATCCTTGCGGAACTCCCAAATCAAGGCTCACACCGCCCCCTGTTCCTCTTTCTCCAAACTTGTGGAATCTCATTCCTCACTCTGTTCAATCCGACTCTTCCCTCCAGGCTTGAAGTATGCAGTTTATCACCACTTCAATCGTCCTTCATCCCTAACCTGTGATCTTTTCTACTCCAATTTTTTTTTTTTGCAGTTTGCTACTCATCTTCTTTCTCCTCCTCCATCTCCTGTTGCTTCATCTGTGTATCATTTCTTAGCATTGTTCCACTCCCCCACTCTCAGTGCTTTGATTCCTATCCTCTGTTGCCTCGCTCTTCCATGCGCTGAACTTTATAAGCAAAACCAAAAATAAAAAAACAAGGGATTCCTGTCCCACTTTTGCTTGGATAAATAAATTGAAATTAAAATATGCAGAGAGAGAGAGAGAGAGAGAGGAGAAGAGAGAGAGAAGGGAGAGAGAGAGAGAGAGAGAGAGAGAGAGAGAGAGAGAGAGAGAGAAGAGAGAGAGAGAGAAGAGAGACGGAGAGATAGAAGAGAGAAAGGCACAAATCTACATCAGGAATAAATAGAACGAGAATCAAACCAGGACGTGATGGAGTTGATACAGAGTTGAGAACAGCCCAGCACTCGTGATGAAACAAAAAGGTCTGCTGGGACATCTGCTTTGATGGAAAACCTCCTCACCGGATGAACCCTTCTTCAACTTCTTCATCTTATTTTGTGTGGCCGATGAATCCTAAATCTGTCACCGCTAAATCTGTGAGGTTATGATGTTGCTTGTCGTGCTGTATGGAAGAAAAGGTTATCAGCTCCATGTCCAACCACATTGAAGGTGTTTCATCGGTGCTGCCTCGGCAAATCATTTGATTTGATCAAACTCGAGTCTTCGCCGAGTGTTAATCGCAGGACGTCGATACGTGTGTTTCAGATTGCATTGAGCTTTCTACATCGTAGCATGCGGCTCATGAAACCGATACGAGCTCTGCGTTGGCGAACACACGTAGGAGGTTGAAGGGAAACATCATCAATGGGGGCTGGGTGATGGCTGACAGATCTCTCGATGTTTTGTGCTGCGTTAAGTAATAGTTCTACCGATCGAGCACTTGAGCTCAACATCTGCTCCAGACAGCATGTTTTGACGCAGTCTCCTTCCATCTTGCTGTGGATATTCCTAAAAGATAGCGGGTGGCCTTTGCAGAGATCATGGAACCACAACTTTGGTCTTCCATCCGGGCGAGTAACATCTACCGGGTCACCATACGGCACATCCCATTATGCTCAACAGAAGGAGCATTTCGACCACCGTGTCCAGCGCAACTTCAGCATGTCTCACCGGTGCTGCCTCGGAAAATCATTGGATTTGATCAAAATAGAGTATCAGGTGACAGGTAAACAGAAGTGCTTCCAGGAGAACGTGTGACGGCTATGTGGAGCACAGAACATACATCTCTTGTAGAGAACCTCGCTAGGCAGATGCAATTTCAATCGCTGGACCTCATTTTCTTTGGTTGCTTCAATGGTATTTTGACGTCAGCTGACACCAAATGTATGCCTGGTGTTGGCTTAACAGTTAAGGTGGTGGCCTGGGGGATCCTAGGATCCTGAGTTCAAATCCCACTCGGCTGTTGAATTAATTCCAGGTGGGGTTGACTCAGCCTGTCATCTTTCTGAGGTCGGCAAAATGAGTGCCAGCTTGCTGGTGTACTGTGTCGGAGTGGCGACCCGTCCAGGATTGTGTCCAATAGCCAAGGAGACTGCTTAGGCAGCACCAACGCTCTGCACAGAGTATGGTCCCGATGGATGGATGGATGACACAAATGGCAGTTTCACACACCTACAGAGAAATGAATGGTGTGCCACAGTACAACACATACACGCGGAGTGTTTACGTGAGAAGAAATAACAAAAAAAAGAGACGGTGACAGAATGGATGTGAAAATATGAAATACGAGTTGCTCCGTTGTTGACTCTCTGACAGATGTAATCAAAAAGAATTTTTTTTAAAAATGGAACCAATTTCCACGTTCTCTTCAATCTCATTCTCCCTCCAGTCAATCTCATTATTCCCTCCAGGTCTTCAAGACAGCCGTTCGTCACCATCTCAGATCACCCCCAATCAAAAGCCATGATATTTTCTCTCCTTGTTAACCCCATCCCAACCCCCAAGTCCTCCTATTTCCAAATCTCCAGTTTTCCCTGACTGAGAGTTTCCTTCTGTATCCATCCTGTCCACCCCATCCGTAATTTATTGCCCATCATTCCTCCCCACACTCATTGTTTGTCAGTCTCCCTCTATATTGGCCTTCAACTCCACTGTTGGTGTCCCCCCCCCGCTCCTCTCTCTGCTGTTGCTTTTGTCCTGTTATATCCTGATCTGTTTAGTATTTGTACTAGCTCTTCCACAAATAAATAAATGTATACAAATAAATAAATAAATAAATGTAACTTTTCTGGGGTTTTTTTTGTTCACCAACACAGTCCAGTATTTTAATTCCAATATTTCTAATCTTCATTCATCTCTAAGAGGTCACCTCTGTAATAGTGAACTGATCTGGAAATACCAAAACTTTATATACAGCTCATTATCAAGAACCTTCCGGGTTTTGTCCAGCTTTGTCCGTGGTTTCGAAAGCATTGCCGACTTTTGCCAGTCGTTTCCTTCATTTGTCCCTTTATTAACCGATTATTATTTCTCCCGTTAGCTCATTTAACACAGGCTTACATTCTCCACCGGGCGTACACAGTAAATGCACAGGTGTACGCACTGTGCACCAGTGAATGCCGATGTCCGTCTGCGACCACTGATGCTTTGGAGCACAAGGTGAGTTGCAGAATTATACTGTACCAAGAAGAGCAGAATGACTAAAACTAGTGTACTCCAACACGTCGATGATTACAGGAACTTACCAGGAAATCCTTGTGGTCCAGGTGGTCCGGGTGGACCTGGTCTCCCAGGAGGTCTCCCACCATTGATAGAACAGTGTATGCAATGCTCTCCCTTGCTTCCTGAAAGCCGGTGATCTCAGATCAGTCACACGATGCCCACAGACACTCAGAGTAACAGGACTAACGATATGACGTGAGTGTTGATGGTGTGACAAGCTTTTGACGCCTAATTTAAGTGTCGCTACTGATTTTCTTGCACATTTCTCTTTCACCAATGTAAGAGAGTTTGACATGTACAGAATGATGGAAAAGAGTTTCAGCAAAGTGGTAGAAGGAATGAAGGATGTACCTTTAAAACCTCTTTCTCCGGGATATCCTTGTTGGCCACGTGCACCAGGTGGTCCGGGCGGTCCTTGACTTCCATGGTCATCATACCCAGGAACATAAGCTGTGGACAAGGAAGGAATGAGATTACAAATATGAATGGCACAATAGAGCACCTTGAAACAGCAACAACACCAACAACAACCACAACAACAAAGGTCTTTCATCAACCGTGTTTCCATCCCATACATTGGGACCATACTCTGCACAGAGCGTCGGTGCTGCCGAAGCAGTCTTCTGGGCTATTGGGCACAATCCTGGACGGGTCACCACTCCAACACAGGATACTTGAATGGCTCAATCATCCCAGCAAGCTGGTACTCATTTTGTCGACTTCGGAAGGATGACAGGCTGAGTCAACCCCAGCTGGCATTAATTCAACGGCAAACAGGATTTTAACTCAGGACCCTGGGATCCCAAGTCCGCCACAACCATGTTTGATGGATGCGAAAAATAATGGATTTTTTAAAAGTTCCCATGTTTATTCTTGGCATTGTGTGTCTGCGTGTGTGTGTGTGTGTGTGTGTGTGTGTGTGTAAGACCAACTCACATCACTGACTGTACCCTCCACAATTTTGGGACTCAAAGTCAAAGTCAAACTAAAGTCAAAACAAAGACGAATGAACGGAGAACGGATCTGGGATAACACGGCCCACTCTTCAAAGGCAGGGTTAGGGTCAACACTAACCCTAATTCTGACCCTAACCCTAACCCTAAACCTGGCCCTACCCTTAAATCTAACCCTAACCCTAAACCCTAACCCTAGCTTTTAAGAGTAGGTTATACCAAAGATTTAAAATCTATTGTTGTGGGTGTAGAAAAAAAACCCCCCTTGGGGCCCCAGAAAAATTCCCCTTCCCAAAAAAGGGGGAATACTAAACAGGTCGACACCCCAATAGAAGCATAGAAGGGCCCATCTAACTTCTGAGTGTAGAATGGTCGGGACTGGCTTTTACCTTCAGCTTATGTTATTAACATTATTTCGAAACTTTCTGTCCACTAAAGCCGAAGGTAAAATGTACATGTACTGTACATTGTACATGTATAAGCAGGGAGGTGAGAGTTCGAGTCTCGCTCTCACCTCCCTGAAATTAAAATGAGGCTGAAATAAGCAGCACGTGTACTTGTCTAGTTCATTCCTTCTTTGTCATGGTTCTAAATGTCTGTGACTGTTAAATCACAACCAGCTCTGTGAATTTCTTTCTTATCATATGGCTCTTAGTTGTCATAAATCTTCTATTTTGTCATCTTCACATAATTTGTTCATTATCAACATGGAAAAGACCATTCCCATCTCTCATACGTAGAGAACATAATGGAATACACGGTTCATGCACTAGCGCCATACGGCGGCTCCGCACGCGCACCGCACTGAATGGACTCAAAATGGCGTCAAATCGTTAGTTGTCGCTACTCTCTCTATTAAAAGGGACCTCGGACGGCCTAGAGATATGCACACTAGCCTCTAAGCTGTCTAGCCTGGGTTTGAATCCCAACCTAGTTATAAACTGCCATCCTGGTGTTTCACAGGCAGGGCGATTCATCAATGTGTGTGCCGTCCCTCGGATGGACATTAAACAGGCCTCCCGTCTGCTGGCATTAGTTTATGTATGTGAAAACCCCACGGTGTCCTTCGTGAAGAGTAAGTAGGCGAACTATCACTGGCACCATGAAAAATTACAAATTCTTTCTCGAACTACTGCTGGGAAGTTAATGGTAAAGCACCCAGTACGTAGTGTGTGTCTGCTAGTTGCATTATTTCTTGGAATGTGCTGCTGATGTGGTGTCCCCTCAAAATTTGGCCAAGAATACGGAACTTGTCCACAGTACCAGCACATAATGGCCCACTCTTATGAAAGATGCTGTGGGCAGTTTAAGATCACCAGAAAATTCTGATGGACAGGACCCTGGCTAAACACCTGTCTGAAGGACGGCATACTCATTGATGCAACAACCTGCCTGCAACATACCAGGGTAACACAGTCAAGATAAGAATCTAACCCAGAGTAAACAGCTCAAAGGCATACAGTATCTCTGAACTATTGTTAGCTCCACATCTGTCACATATGAGGACATAGACTACAAACTACTAAAGCCACTACCATTTTAATAGCTACGATTATTCCCACCTCCTTGCAGGGTTGGTCGGGAAAAAGTTTAGGCACAAGTTCATTCCAGAAACTGGCTTGCCAGGCCTGATGTTCGATTTTGGCTGCAATTTGTAATTTGTTCAGTGAGCCAGGGATAACTCTCCGATTCATCGCCAAAAAACACAGTGGGATATTAAACGTCCACCAACTAATGCTTGCAGACAGGACACCCAGATTAACATCCATCTTGGGGATGGCCCACTTTGTGATGCGACACCCTGTCCGTGAAGGACCGATCTGACAGTGGGTAGGGAATAAAAGCAAGGCTAGAAAGCTAAAAGTTACCTCTGCACCATTCTATTGGACAGGGCATGGAGTACGAGGTAGCGATGATTATATCTGAAAGAAGTGCAACTATCGCTCCAAGTGAGATGAAACCAGATTTAATAGGTAAAGGTGTGGTATAACCATAGGAGGGCATATGATAACAGAAGGTTTCAGCAATGAAATGGGTTGAGAGCGGATACAGGGTATTTTCTGCATGATGACGGCATTCAGGATGGTCTGCTTGAATGGCTCCAAGATTACCTCCAAGTCAAGAAGCCATTGCCTTAAATGGTATCCTCAATCCTACTCCACTTTGATAGACTGTAAACTTTTAGGCAACATAATGAAGAGCTAGTCTTAAAATAGTGAAGACTGGTGTCGATCTGATCTGCGTCGGCGAGGAAGTAGAACAATGGATGAAATCAACATGACTTTGGCTGAGGGTGCACCAATGGCCATGTGAAACAATGAGATGTTTATGGTGTTAACCCCCTCGTCAGAGCAATATCTTTATCTCTAATGGAGCAGATGCTCCTACAGTCAAAGCTCCTACAACACAGCTTTCCCGACTGCGGTTTCACATTTATGCGCTGAATAAAATGCGAGAAAACCTCCCCAACAAGTAGGTGAGTTTCAAATAGACATGCTGGATCAAATGCGAGAAAACCTCCCCAACAAGTGGGTGAGTTTCGAATAGACATGCTGGATCAAATGCGAGAAAACCTTCCCAATGCAAAGGTAAGTTTCACATTTACATGTTGGATGAAATGTACCCAAACCTCCCCAATGCGAGGGTGAGTTTCGCATTTATGCGCTGGATCAAATGCAACAAAGCCACCCCAATGCAAAGGAGAGTTTAGCATTTACGTGCTGGATCGAATGCGACAAAATCTCCCCAACATGAGTGTGAGTTTCACATTTACACACTGGATCAAATGTAACAAAGCCACCCCAATGCAAAGGAGAGTTTAGTATTTACGTGCTGGATCAAATGTAACAAACAAACCCCAATGCAAAGGAGAGTTTAGTATTTACGTGCTGGATCAAATGGGACAAAACCTCCCCAACGCGAGGCTGAGTTTTGTATTTACACGAGTGTGGCAAGCGAAGCGTAAATAATCGATAAAGCGAACCGATGATTTTATTGAAATTTCTTTGTCTATTTCTATTCCATCAATTTTATTATATTCAATAAAATTAACTCTACTTATTGAACATATACAATGTGATTATATATATATATATATAAAGTTGTAGTGCATGTTTGTTTGTCCTCTTATAACTCGAGAGCTACGCATCACAGAACAAAACTAAATGCATATTCGAAATCAGCACGTCTCACTATCAGAGGTACTGCAGCACATCTTAGATGTTTAAAAAAACCGAAAAAACAAAATTCGTCGATTTTTTTTGGCCGTTTCAATTTTTCTGTCGCAATTGATTGATTTTCCGCGTCGTGACTTTTTTTTATTCACAACCTGATCAAAATAAGACAAAGACGGACCAGTGGATGGACAGACCGGTGAACGTTTACAAAGTTTCTGATGAAAAATTTGACTTTCTGATTTTAGATGCCCCAAAAAAGGAAGAGCTCCATTGTCCCAAGGCAGCTGCAGCTAAGCGAAAACTCACTAAGAGACAACAGCAGACTGAAAGAGAGCAAGATGCCAGGCTAAATGAACAGGCACAGCGGAAACAGAGACTGAAGAGGGAGTAAGATTGCCAGCTAAATGAACAGGCACAGCGGCAGCAGCAGCAGTGACAAAATGAGACTGAAGAGGAGCGATCAGCCAGGCTCAATGAACAGGTTCATCGGCAACAACAGCGGCGAGTAAATGACACTGAGGAAGAGTGTGATGCAAGTCTTGAGGCAATGCGTCACCGCCCACCGCAGAAGCACGAGCACTGGCCCGGCACAAGAGCACAACAATGCCAACAGGGTGCATTCACGTATGACCCGGCTGACCCAAAACTCATGCAGACATCGGCTGAATGGACCAAGTCTGCACCCACTGCTCTGCTTACAAGTTCAAGGGAGAGACCAAGGGTGTGTGCTGCAGCTGGCAAGGTCGGCCTTGAGTCCTCTCCTGCCCTTCCTCCCTTGCTGAAGGAACTTCTCTCAGGTGAAGGTCCCCTCAGCAAGCACTTCCTTGACAATATTCAGATGTATAATGGCAGCTTTGCATGACGAGCTTCGGGCACAAGAAGCTGAAGTCCAGGGCTGGAACCCGAGCTTCCGGATCCAAGGTCAAGTGTTCCACCGCATTGGCAGCTTGCTTCCGCCTGAGGATGGCCAGCCAAAGTTCCTACAGGTCTACTTCCTGGACTCACACGCCAAGGAGCTGGCTGCAGGAACCACAGCGCCTCAAACCACACATCCTTGAGATGCTCATAAAGTGGTTTCACAAGAATAACCATCTGGTCCATGAGCTCAAGACTGCAAGAGATGTACTTGCGAAGGAGGAACTCTAAGAGCACCAGTCATCATCAGAGAGAACAACCGACCGCAAGGAGAGCACACACGCGCCGCTACAACGCCCAGTCTACACTAGAAGTGCCATCCCAATGGACAATAAGCCACAGAACCAGAGACATTGTCCTCAGACTTTGCGATGGGGCACTTTAAAGGATCAGTGAGCTGCATGCATCTTATGATGCACTCCAGTATCCCATAGTGTTCCCATATGGAACAGATGGCTACAGCATCCATCTGGTGGCCAGGACTGCTACTGGACAGGATGGACGAAAACTCACACAGTTGCAGTACTACAGCTACCACATCATGGTGAGAGAGGGCAACCACATACTGCAATGGACGACTCTTTCAGCAGTTTGTGGTCAATGTCTACTGCAAGATCGAGACAGAGCGACTGGGCTTTATCCGCCTGGAGCAAAAAACTTGCTGGCTGATAACTATGACAACCTCCGTGACAGCCTCATGAGCAATGATGACGAACGCTGACAACGACAAAGAAATGTGAAATGTGTCCAAATTAAATGTGATATATAAATGTGATATATATTAAGCACCACAGTTTACCCCTTTCTTATTCCTATATTTTTTCCCTGGGTAACGTCGAGTACTCCAGCTAGTATATATATATATATATATATATATATATATATATATATATATATATAATATATATATATATATTATATATATATATATATATATATATATATAAAACACATATATATATACTAATAAATGTCAGTGTATGTGTGTCTCCTCCATAACTCCAAAACCATTAAACTAGCAGCCTGAAACTTTGCATGCATACTAAGGAACTCCAAGGAAGTGCAAGAGTGAAAATTGGTTGTTTGGGTTAATTAAAACACCTTTTTTAAGATAATTAACAGCCTTATATAATTATATCCTTTATCAGGCACATCCTCGGTCACTGCTCTCGACGGGTCTCAAGGCATATACTAGGTAACCTCGCTGGTCTGAAGCCACCATGTTTTTTGGCAATCATGCTTTGGCATGGAACAGGCCGCAACGATTTCTTAACGATGAAGTTTTTTTTTTCACTTTCCTCACTCATATTATCAAATGCCTCTTCATCATAGGACAAATCGCTGTCTAACATCGCTTTTATAAATGCTATAGTTTTCAAATTAAGAGCTTGGAGTGATTTCAAGCATTATATTATGCGATTTTCCACAATCTACTCTCACAGACTAATTAAAGTACAGTAATCCCCGTTTCTCGCGGGGGTTACGTTCCAAACTCCCCGCGCTAAGTGAAAATCCGCGATGAATGGACGCCTCCCCAAAAAATCGACTCGTCTGGTCTGGTCGGTTTGGCAGTGATTGGGTTTGAGGTGCGAAGATCGACTAGTCTGGTCTGGTCGGTTTGGCAGTGATTGGGTTTGAGGTGCCGGAGATCGACTAGTCTGGTCTGGTCGGTTTTGAGGTGCTGGGTATGAGCAGTGCTCGTCCAACGGCGGCAAACCTTTTTCCTTCCCGAAGCATATATCGAGCACCTTTACCTTAACCTTCTCCTGGAGCTCCCAGGCCTTCCTCTGGCACTTCGGTTCCTTGCCAGAAGCCTTAGAAGGTGCAGGGCATTTGGGCGGCATCGTGGGGCTTGGAGAAAAAAACGTAGAAAATATTCGAAGTTCACAAGCGAAACTTTGTCTCGTGCGTTGTGTGACTGGTCGAGCACCACGCGTTATAATTTATTGCTTAAATAATTTATATTTTATATATTATTACCGCGATGTACCGGGGAATCCGCAGAAAAAATTAGTTACGTTCCAAGGGAAAACCCGCGATGAACCGGGGGCGCGATAGGTGAACCGTGATGAAGCGGGGTTGACTGTATATCATTGAAATATTATTTCAGCTTTGAGGATCGGATATATCCGACTTAAATAAGTGTCAAAACTGAAGTGAAATCTGATAATTTAAAGAATAATGAGTCTTATAACTAAGCCGATATACCTATTTACTTTAAGCAAGCAAGTCTGTGGTCCCTTCTACTCCATATATACACAAGAACGTGTGAAATTTCCAAAGAATTAAACTTGTCTTTTTCTACTGTTTGGAGAATTATATTGAGTGAGCAAAAGATTGAAGAATGTGCCAGAATTAACCAGATTCATTGAGCTATATATGATGTAATGCATTCAGTGCTTGACCTCACACCCTGTCCCCCAGAGAAAATGCTTATCCATAGCATTTGCCAGATCTATGTCTATATTTTTGGAGGTTTAGTGAGGTGCTATACAGGTAATCGAAGCAAATCTGGCGAAAAACAGACGTGTTAAAATAAAGTTATAACGTTTGCGCACACCACGAACAATGTACCACGTGATGCGTATACAGACGAGCAGGCAACATGGCGGATTATCTGCAATGTTTATTTCATGGGTGAATAAACTTTGCGATGTCTCCAGGGTTGTTCTACATTAAATAGCAACTCTTTTGTGGATAAAGTCATTATTTGAACAAATTAATTTAATTTATTTAACTGTGACGGGCGCGGTGAAGACCAGCTTTAAAGTTAAAGAGATCCTATATGGTATGCAGTCACAGCCTGGCCAGCCGTTCCTTATCGATCATTTAATTGGAGTGCTTGCTTGAGTGCTTATACCACTTGCTGAGCGCTCTACAGTCGAAAGCGGTACAGTTTGTGTCCCGATTGGGATGTAAAGTCGGCAGTTGCTACAAGGAAGAGGTACATGATTTACAAAGGTTTACAAAGTAAAATATATTCGATAACACCCAATTTCTGAAGCGTTCGCCGTATTAACGTGCTTTATAAATTACAGAGCAATTTTTTTTTCCATCCGTCACATGACGATTGGCAGCTGTCTATAAATATTAGTGTTTATGCACATCTCATTGAAACGTCTATAATATAATGTAATGTTGTTTTTATAATTTGTTAATTGAAATTCCCCCAAAACAAGGGTGAAAGCTACTCAAAGTTTTTGGGTTGTATGCAGTACAACCTGACATAATGTCAGTCGGTAATCACACTGACTCCAACCTGTCGATTCCTGAAGGATTGCCAATATCGGCCAAGCTCTCATACAGTGTGTGTGCGTGCGTGCATGCGTGCGCGCGCCCAGTGAAAGCATAACATTTTCTCTCTGCAACTCTGCAAACTCATAACATCAGCATAGACATGGGTTGTATTTGCTGGTAAAATATAGTACTGCACCATAAGCTTCGTACACTTGTGAGTTGTGCGCCTGCAAGTGAATCAGTGGCATAGGAATCCAGTAGCTGCAGTAGTTGGTTAACGTGGCTGTTGCACAGTGTGTGGATTTAAGTGCAAGTGAACTTTTTAAATTTAGATTTATCCAACCCATCGATCATTATGGCTCCCAAAAACCATGCGATTCAACCAACTCGAGAAGAAGAATAGGAAAACAATGACCATGGAGGTCAAACTTAATTTCCTGAATAAATTATCCCCAGTTTCTGCTTCATCTTTGGCCGGGCAATATGGTGTGAATGAATCAACCATTCGGACAATACGGAAGTCCGAACATAAAATCCGTGCCAGCGTTCATGCAGGAGTCTCCATTTGCAACATCATGTGTTAATTTTTTGAAACATTATATATTAATTTTAAATTCAGTAATAAGGTGAGTTGTTTTGCTACAATACAGCACAATTATTATACATCCACTTATTTTAATTTATATTTTATAATTCTGGACCATTCCATTAGGGTGGTCCAAACTGTTACAGTAAAAAATGATGTTGGTCAAATTATTTCTCCACATACCTTATTTTTGTCCACTAGGTTTAACTTACACATGTGTGGAATTTGAGCTCGATTTGTGGATATTTAGAGGTCAACCCAAGCATGTCCCTATAAGTATATATACATTAAATATGTATACATGGTTGCCAAATAGTTACACGTTTTGCCTCATGATCACAGGGACTCTTTGAATCGCACTGTTAGGAAAACTAACCCTAACCCTAACAAAGAAAAGATGGTCCAGAACCTACAGCGTCCACAGTTACCTGACTGTCCTCGGCGGCTACAGATCAAGGATAAGGGGACACCTCAGTTGGAGGACCTTGTTGACAAAAAGGACCAGTTCCTCTTATGTTTGGATGAAGGTGGAATAGCAAACCTCTCAAACACTTCTTGAAGAAACCTCCTGGTCAGTGGGACAGATGATCCAGTACAATGACCTACGGCTCGGTCCTTTCAGCTCAAAGTAGTAAATGACACTGCGGAACGGCCGGCATCAGCCTATCAAAATATATGAAACATTAACCAAGGATTGAGGACAATTCCTGCTTAGACTGGTATCAAACCACCATAAGATGATCCCGACTCCAACAAGGAAAGCAGTAACAATCATAAATTGTTACGTTACAAACATTTGTCTCATATCATATGTGGGACCCCTGATTTCGGAATAAAATGGGGTGACCCCGAAATATTGTTTTCTTGAAGAAAAATTTTGTGTGCTCTTTAGTTATATATGAAGGCATAAAAATAGCCTTGTTGGAGAGAGGAAATGTGTTCATTATTTTTTCTGGACCACCCTACCATTCCATGCAAAAAAATGTAAAAAATACCGAGAAAGTTTTAGCATCAATTTTTTGGGACCCGGAAACATATCCCCATTTTCCCCCATAAGTTTAATTATTCCCTCAACATGAATTCCTCAAACACAAGGGTACCCAGAATGTATCCCTCGCATTGAGAGAAATTTGACTATATATATATATATATATTTGTGGGTTATGCTTACACATTGTAAGCAATAACGAACTGTGCTTCCTCATTATCTCAGATTGCTCAACTGCATTTATTATTTTTAAAATTTATTTATATTTTCATTTACGGATGCTCTCTGATGGATCTGTGATTTTTCTTGGTGTAACAGCTTCGATGTCCAGTGGCATGCAAAATTTCAGCTTTCTAAGTCACCCCAAAGGTACCGAGTGACTGAGTGAGTGAGTCAATGTATGGTTCGAATAAGCTTCAGATATCAGATACAGTGCAAATTGCACCATCTTTGGTGTTAGCCGGTATTACAAATCATCTTTCTTTATTTTCTTCATTATATAATGGAACATTCTCAAAATTAGGATATGGAGTACGATATGCTGTGATCAATAAAATTTCTTCTAAAAATGACAAAAATTATAAAGTGAATTTCCAAGAATGTGTCGCAGCACAATGACCGGCATAGATGGGCTGAGAAAGTGCCCGCTAGTTGTGGTTAATACCCAAAACATCAGCTTGTCCTTACTTCTCACAGAGGTTAGTTAGCACAGCTCGCTCAAAATTCCGTTGATTTCATCCAAATTTTAGTTGACTGCTTGGCATCGTGGTTTCAATAATCACTTCTCCAATATCTTGGAAAACTCTCTGCAACTATTTCTCAACCCTCCACCCATTGACAGACAGTCTGCAGCTGTATTTCTCAACACTAATCTGGAGAGTATAAGAAACTGGCAAGCAAAATAAAACATGTTGAATGCTGGTGACAGCACTCAGTCACATGCCACTCACTGTAAACGCAGATGGAAAACGAGTCTTTGAAAGGAATAGAGCTGGTTTGTATTGGGGGAAAATAAGGAGAAACAGAAAGGAAATCTGTCTCTGTCTCTGTCTCTGTCTCCTCTCTCTCTCTCTTTCTCTCTCTTTCTCTCTCTCTGTCTGTCTCTGTCCTCTATCTCTCTCTGTGTCTGTCTCGCTCTCTCTCTGTCCTCTCTCTCTCTCTCTCTCTCTCTCTCTCTCTCTCTCTCTCTCTCTCTCTCTAGGATGGGGAATGCCAAAAACATCACTTCACCCTTCCCAAAGTGGATAGCAAGCCTCTCTCTATTTGTTTTGAGAAAAATTTTGTTCGCTGCATAACCTTGCTCCAGACTCTCTGGCATTAGAGCATTAGATTGTTGTGATTAGAGCATTAGATGATAAGAGCATTAGATGATTAAAGCATCTGTCTGTTAGACCTTGCACCAGACTCTGAGCCTGGAAAATCAGTGATTCAAACCATAATAATAATCCTTACGATAATTCACGGACTGGTGTTTTGTGTGTTTGTGTGTTTGTGTGTTTGTGTGTTTGTCAAGCTACTCCTCTTTCAGTTCTGGGCTGATTACTTCCAGACTTGCTGCAGAGGATCAGCATGACCCCAGTTAATGTATAGGGGTGTTTATATCTTTGTTGGTGGTCTTGGGGGATGAGGGGGGAGAAAATTATCGATGTAAATGTGTATCGTGCAGCGTCGCCTCCAGGTGGGGGAGAGTATTATTACAAGGTGTTTTGAATTATAAGCAGTAGGTATGTTTTTGCTTCATTCACAAAACCAAGGTTAATTTTTGCCAACACAGTTACCTATACATCGGCCTAATAAAGGTGTGTGAGAAGAACGTGTTGCATGATTGGAACAAGACATCCAATAGAAATATACTGTATATATGTATGTGTGTGTGTATATATATATATACACACACACACTCAGTGTACAAAACAATAGGAACACCTGCTCTTTCCATGAAATAGACTGATCAGGTGAATCCAGGTGAAAGCTATGATCCCTTATTGATTGCACCTGTTAAATCCACTTCAATCAGTGTCGATGAAGGGGAGGAGACGGGTTAAAGAAGGATTTTAAAGCCTTGAGACAATTGAGACATTGATTGTGTGTGGGTGCCATTCAGAGGGTGAATGGTGAAAACAAAAGATTGAAGTGCCTTTGAATGGGGTATGGTAGTTGGTGCCATTCACACCGGTTTGAGTGTGTCAAGAACTGCAACGCTGCTGGTTTTGTCACGCTCAACTGTTTTCCATGTGTATCAAGAATGGTTCACCACCCAAAGGCGATCCAGCCAACGGCAGGGCAGTCGTTGAAAACGGCTCATTGTGAAAGAGGCCAAAGAAGGCTGACATGAATTGTGCAGAGCAACAGACGGGCCACAGTTGGTCAACTGACAGTTCAGTTCAACATTGTTGCCGAAAGACCCATAAAAGAATGCACGACTCGTTGTACCTTGACACAAATGGGGTATGCCAGCTGACGATCATGCAGAGTTCTACTTCTTTCAGCAAAAAAAACAAGAATCTGCAGTTGCAGTGGGTTAAGGAATGAAAACAATGGACACTGGAGGATTGGGAAAAAAAAAACATTACCTGGTCTGATAAATCCCGGTTCCTGCTCTTTCAGGCTTATGAGAGGAATCGGGTATGGATAAAACCACATGAGTACATGCATCCGTCATGCCGTGTGTCAACATTGCAGGCTGGTGGTGGTGGTGGTGAGATGGTGTGGGGTGGTGTTTTCATGGCACACATTGGACCCTTCATAAAAGTGCAGCAACGTTTGAATGCCACAGGATATCTGAACATCTTTGCCAATCAGGTGCATCCCTTCATGGCAGCAGTGTATCCATCTGTGAATGGATTTGTTCAGCAGGATAATGCCCCATGCCACAAGACGAGGATTGTCCACGAACAGGTCCACAAACATGACAGTGAATTCAGATTACTGCAGTGGCCTGCCCAGTCACCAGATCTCAATCCAATTGAGCATCTGTGGGATGAGATGGAATGAGCTATTCGGAGTAGAGAACCACTACCAGGTACTTGACACAACTGTGGAGTCAACATGGGCCAACATCCCTGTGGAATGCTTTTGACACCTTGTAGAGTCCATGCCCCGATGAATTGAGGCTGTTCTGAGGGCAAAAGGAGGTGCAACTCAATATTAGGAATGTGTTCCTCATGTTTTGTACACTGAGTGTGTGTATGTATATTGTTACGAATTTGGGAATTCGATTGCACACAACATACAGGTTCCTTTAGTCAGCTATGTCGCTTGTTCCTAGATAGCTCACCTTTCATTGTTTAAATGTCAGAAATCGATTAGATGCGCTGCGGAATCGATTGTTAGGGAACGAACAATGGAGACGTCCCTCCCCCTCTTCTGCGAAGAGGAAGAACCCTGCCGTCCCGTGATTCGTGATGTCAACAACTCCCTCCCACCCGTGGCTGAGCGGGTGATGGAGCATGAGGGCATGAGTCATGAGTCACGCCGGGAACGGG
>CM068968.1:16101271-16114081 GCA_035128595.1 Eptatretus atami
TACATAGCTCGATATCTAAAAAAAAAAAAGTTGACGACGCATTTGAACGAATCTTGGTGGACAGGTTGGGTGTGCAACAAGGAAGAATTGATTCGATTTTGATGAAGATCCGGATCCGAATAAGGATCTGAATTCAGTGATTCTTAACCATCGAAAGATGTGGGCCAAAAACGATCTACAGCACGATATTTCAAAACGTTGTAGATGAGTTATGACAGAACATGGTGTATGAGTTATGACAAAACGTGGTGGATGAGTTATGACAAAACGTGGTGGATGAGTTGATTTGGTGACAATAACAAGCCGATTGGATTTTTGGTTCAGGTCCGGATCCAGATCCGGCCTATCAGGGGGATAGAAAATGTAAACTCTTCAGCCTAGCGGAGGTATTCGCTTTACCGAGTGCCTTCCTAGTTTTTCATCGCAATTGGCATGTGGTGGTTTCTGTCCTTTGTCATAGTTCAGTGTTAATTTCGACATACCAAATACCTAAGCCCCTCCAAGCCATCCTTTCAAACCCTCTTTTCTCACCTGTGAGTCAGTCGTCTCAATCTCTTCCCTCCAGGATTAGTTGTCTCAAAGTCTTCCCTGGAAGTGTTCTGTTCATCAACATCTTGTGATCTGTCCCATTTCACTGCTCTGTTTTATTACACTTGCTGAAACCCTGTTCTCACATTTCTCCTACAATTCGTCTCCTAGTGCCCTGTTGTTGCTATTTGTTGTCATGCTACTGTTTTTCCTGTGCCTGTTGATCCATTACCCCCTTTTGAGCCTCAGTACGTTTGTCTGTTGATCCATTGTTCTCTGTTGAGGTCAGCCACTGAAAAACGATGCCATTATGTGCCACTTACTTTTTTTGCACTGATGAAAGGTTAATGCTCAAAATGTCAGCTTCTCCTTGATTTCCACGACAGTTAGCATACCTCGATCAACATTCTGCCAATTTCAGCCATTGCAGGCTTACATTATCTCATTATCATTTGTATCTTGAGTCTTAAAATCCTTACCGGGTTCTCCAGGAGGTCCAGGCATACCAGGAGAACCAACACGCCCAGGTAAGCCACTCTGCCCTTTCTGTCCAGCAAACGTAGTACCATCTCGACCCGGGCTACCAGGAGGTCCCTGAGGACCTGGTAATCCTGGAAGCCCAGGTGGTCCTCGGGTTGTTCCTGTTGAAGAACATTGCACCTTTGATTATAATTATTTGATAAACAAAAGAGGAGGAAAACGTTTTCAAATAGAAATATTTGTAACGAACGTAGAAATGAAAATAAATCGTAAGGATTGTTTCACCAACCTGATGATCCTCCTGGAGGACCTGGCAAGCCAATCGGCCCTGCAAAGGAAAGCAACCACCCAAAATTGATCTTAAACTGAAGATCATTCACATTTTACATCATTAAAACTAATGTAAAGTTTAATTAGCGAATTCCATTTCATAAAACATTCAGGTATACAGTAAGCAGTAAGTTGTTATCTGTAGCATTCACTAGTGATTCGGCTAAGAGTCACATGAAGAATTAAGGTCAGTTCAACGACCTCGTTAACCGATACCACAGACCACATATGTTCATAATTATATGCAAAAGGTTTAATAACAATGTTTAAAAAAACGACATTTAACACTTGATGTGGAGTATTTAACCCAGCTGCTGCTGTCTTGACCAAAATAAAAGATTGTCAAGCGAAGAAGAAGAAGAATAATTAGAAGAAGAGCCACTCATTTTCGGGTCTTCAGATGCATCGGGCTGCCGAAGAAGTTTATTCTTGGCTAGGAGGTACAATCCTGGACGGGATGCCTCTCCGACGCACGACACTCGAGTCAGCTGGTACTCATTCTGTCGACCTCCGAAGGATGCCAGGCTGATTGTCAAAAGCCATTGCATAATGCCAGCTTGACAGATTGTATTCGTAATGTTCAGTTCACCATATAAGAGAGGCATCTATTGTTATACAGGTATGTGGAAAGAAGAGTGGGGGCAATGAGTGGCTGTGATGGGGATGGGAGGTGATGGAAAGCAGGTAATCATTCCTGCATGATCAACCTGGACGAGTAAACTCATTCCTACTTCGCATTTCTTCTTATTGTTATTGTAATAGCTGGATGGGTTTGAGGGTGGAGGAGTAGCAGCTGAAACCCCAGGTTCCTCCTGCTGACCCCATCTTCGTCTATTTGGGTTCCTCCTGATACTTCCGTGCAGTATTTGGTCAGTTATTGGATTCGTCGTTTCAGTTTGAATTCCATATTGTGAGTGTCATCACACCGGGCGTAGTGGCGTGCGCCTGTAATCCGGCTACTCGGGGGCTTGGGTTGGAGGATCGCTTGAGGACGGGAGCTCTGCACTGGGCCGCGCTATGAGAGGGAGTAGGGCAGCCCGTAATCATGGCGAACCCCAATCCTTATCCCTGTGTCGTAAGAGGCGACCAGGGTTGCGTCAGGAAGGGCATCCGGCGTAAAACCTGTGCCAAATCAGTATGCGGATCATAACGGATGATCCGCTGTGGCGACCCCTAACGGGAGCAGCCGAAAGACGAACAACATTGTGAGTGTCATGACATTTTATGAACACCATGCACCTGGGGTGGGGAAAACATACCTAAGAAGATATGTTGACTCAAGTCAAAGTTACTACCTCAAAATATACCACTTACGAAATCAAAAGCTGCTCAATGACGGCGACTGCAAAAACATGGACAAATCTGTGACGACAGGTGCAGAGCATGTTGCTCGCAAGCAGTCATGTAAGCACTACACACAAAGAACATGCCTGGCCATTCACCAAATGAAATTTTTTGACAAATGACGAGGTGGGTCAAAACAAACTGCAGAGGGATTATAAATACAAGACAAAGAATGGCCATGGCAATAAAAACAACACTTGCTATGTGGGAATTCTCCTGCGTCCAAAGTCCAGGAAGTCTGCTTTCTGTCTGTCCACGCTGTCGTTTTATCTGATAAACAAGTGTAAGTAGGCAAGACTATGAGGTCAGTGCTCCCTTCAAATGACCAAATGTATTCCCATAATGCAATACCCTGCCTGTGACGCACCAGAATTGCAAGAACGAGATTCTCCCCAAAAAAGCTCTTCAACGAGAATCGTGCAAGTCCAGGTGGTTTATAAATTCTTTGCCTATCCAGTTTTGCCTCCTTTCCACGAGACGCAACACAGGACTATTAGACGAGACAAGCACTGCCACTGAGCTTGGGGGAAGTGCCGCCGCTTCCCGGGGCACTCTGGGTACCAGCGACGTCACGACGATGGTGCCGCCTTTCTCTTCAAGAGAATATCCTGATGACTCCATCTTTGCTCTTTGCATATTCGGGTTCCTTCTGATGAATCCGATGCAGTATTTGGTCTTCTGTTTCATCAGATAAGGAGGACCACAGACAACTCCAAGATGGCCTGTCATTGCTTGAGCAGTAGGAGATAAGGTGGAAGACAAAAATTTAATCCGTCGAAATGCAGTCATTCATGTTAAACAGAACCAAGGAGACTCACTGAACAGAATGTTCCCTACTCAAACAGATCCTTCAGAACCTTGGTGTCACTCTCAGAGATAACCTGACGCGGTCTAAACACGTTGACATAGTCACCGTCAAGGCCAACAGAACCCTAGGCTTTCTCAGAAGGAATTTAGGTGACTGCAGTCCTCAGGAAAAGATGGCTGCCCAAGACACCATGGTCAGATCTGTATTAGAGCATGCATCAGCAGCATGGGATCAATATCTCCAGAAGGATATACAACGAGAACAAGTCCAGATAAGGATTTCTAGAACAAGTCCTAGAACATTTAGTCCTAGATTTCATTTAGTCCTAGAACAAGTCCTAGATTTCTAGAACAAGTCCAAGTCCTAGAACTAGAACAAGTCCAAATCCAATTTCAATGGGATACCGGATATGGAAATAGGTGTATGGGGAGGCCATAAATTCTGACACTTTTGCATATGGAATAAGTAGATGATCTCTTATCAAGGTAGGATTGTAAGGAAGATGTTTTGTGACATACCTCTAAACCCAGATTCCCCCTTGGGGCCTTGTGGCCCAGGGAAACCCCGATCACCCTTGAAGCCTCGACCATGCTGTGTTCCTGTTCCGGGGATGACCTTCAACGTAAAAGGGATGAAAGCAGAACAATGTTACAAATGCAGCATTAACAATGATCCCGATGGAACGTTGTCAAAAAAATTAATAAAAACAACCAGATACACACATCTACATTAGTTATCATTAACACACCGTCCTGCTATTGACTTTCTCTACCTGCATTTTGCCCAAATTACCCTTTCAAGGATCTTGACCTGGGATCGTAGGGCAACAGGTCATTTGTAACTCGGGGAGATGTTGGGACGGATAATTATCAATCCTTCCCAACATCCAGGTGAGACAAAATGTTGACCTGTTCATCGTTAGCTGGTCTGATCAGGAAGTGTTTGATCAACTCAAAGAAGTAACATCACACATTCGTCACAATTTCGAAGGAGACAAGCTGTAGGGTATTCCTCCTGATGTTTGTGTGCGGGCCTAACATTGGCACACATTGGGGAACTTTAGCTGTTTTCCCAAAACAAGTATTTGCCACGTGGAGGCAAACCACACACGTCACCCCAAATCGACAACAAATCTGGTCATTTTAGGATGGACGAGGGGGCTCAATCCCCTGAAAACAAATTCCCCCCTTAATGGGCTCTGTTATATACAACGTTGTGCGAGTTTCCAAGATTACTCAACAGAACCAAAACTTTCACCTGTGCTTCAGGTGGTTCAACACTTCTCGAGAACGTGGCTAGCGGCAATGAGTATTCCACAGCTTTCTTCATCAATATCAACCCCAGATTAAGATATCACAATGATGGCATTGCAACTTACCCCAATTACAATTGATCATGGTCCCATCTATTATATATATTTTTTTACCAACGAACCCTTGTTATAATTGTCCCGATCCCAGTTTCCCCTATTTTCACAACTTACCCTAGATGATGCAACTGACCCGGTTTTCCCATATTTATGCAACTTACCCTTGTTACAGCAGAACTCGGTGTCCCCCACCTTCACATTCCCTCCAATGTTACAGCCTACCACTGTTCCAACTGACCACAGTTTCCAATATATTCATAACCAACACTCTTTTAAGTCCTGGAACCAATTTAAACACTCCTATTTTTTTTCTCTTGCCAGTGTACAAAATTCCACATTCCCTTTAAACTCATTCTTCCCTCCAAATCTTCAACACAGCTGTTCACCACCATCTCAGATCATCCAAAACCATGATCTTTTGTACCCCTGTTAACCACCACCCACCACCCCCCCTCACTTCCAAACCCATCTTCTTCCAAATGTCCAGTTTTCCCTTCCTGAGAGTTTCCTTCAACATCCATCTTGTCCACTCCATGTGTCCTCCCTTATCCCCCATTCCTCCCCACACCCATTATTTGTCCAAGTCTCCCTAAATTTTGTCCTTCAACCCTGCTGTTGGTGTTTCCCCCTTTCCCTACCATTCCTTTTGTTCTGTTGCATTATGATCCGTTCAATATTCTAGCTCTCCCACGACCCTCGACTCTATTTACAAAAAAATAAATTAAAATGTACCCTTGTGACAACTGAGTTGAACTCTGCCTCCCCAATGTATACAACTTACCCGTCTTACAACTGAACTTGGTATACCCCTGTGTGTACAACATACCCCTCTTACAACTGACCCGGGTTTACCCTGATGTTCACAACATACCCCTCTTACAACTGACCCGGGTTTACCCTGATGTTCACAACATACCCCTCTTACAACTGACTCGGGTTTATCCCTGTGTATACAACATACCCCTCTGACAACTGACTAGGGTTTACCCTGATGTTCACAACTTAACCCTCTGACAACTGACTAGGGTTTACCCTGATGTTCACAACATACCGCTCTTACAACTGCCGCTGGTCTGCCTCATTTTTAGCTCACCTGGAATATAGTTGTTTCGGTGAGGTATTAGCATCACGTGGTGTCAGTGAGTCAGGCAGTCAGTGAGTGAGTCAGGCAGTCAGTCGGTATGTAAACACTCGGATAGTCTTCTCCAAAACTACAAACACGATTTTGATGAAATTTGACCACAACCTTCATTACCCATGATGTACCAAAGTTTGCTCAAGGAATGAAAAAATATATATCAGGCTCTAAGGGGCTCGACAGGTAGGTCAACGTAGGTGTAAGTATGACTGCCCCCCGACCCCCCAAAATAGGTATTTTCTCTCTTCTCCGAAACTACACACCCGATTTCGATGAAACTTGACCACAACACCTTTATCACTCATGATGCTACAACTAATAGTCCCATTTTCACCAAAATCTGTCGGACATCTGAGGACCAAGGCCTCCTGATGCCTTGCAAATCCAAAAAAAAAATAAAAATTCCACATTGAGTTTAGGTCAATTTAAAGGTCAAAGGTCATTGCCATTCCAGGATCGCTACCTTTGACTTATCAAGAAGCATTCACTCGATTTAGATGCGACTTGGTAGGAATCATCTCTGCACGGTACTTCCTCAAGTTTTGTTCAGACCATTGGCTAATTTACATATTAGTGGGTCATCCACAACAAACAGGTGGTTCCCTGGCTCTACCAGGTGAGCCAAGGGACATTGCCCCTATTTTTTTTTTACAACTAACCATTGTCTCACATAACTTTTTGCATGTGTTGAAGTTTCAGAAAGTGAAAATTTGCATTAAAACATTGATATCCCCCTTACACAATGCATCAAGGTCGGTTCAAGGCGGGGGGGGGGGGGGGAACCACAATTAACTTCCACGTAAGCACGTAGCATACATACTGTATAATCATCCACACCTTCATAAATGAGACAATCAAAAACAAAACATTCACTTCTTCCTTTTTCATTAATTTTTGATGTCGTCTGGGAAACCACTTTTGAACATTTATTTTATTCACACTCATAAAAACATACAGTCTGTTGTTAACCATGTAATCGTCGAGACATCTCTTCCTTCCTTGCACTGCAATTTCCCAACAGGAAGGACGATGCGAGTTCCCCAACAGGAGGCTTCAACCCAAGTGAAGACCTTTTGGCCTATCAAGCCTGCGCTGTGATTGCCAAACTCTGGTTGTTTGGCCGTGCTCTATCCTCTATAAATGCTGAGTGTCAAGCAAGGAAGCAGCACGTACCATTTTTAAAGTCTTTGGTTCGACTCGGCGGAGGTTCAAACCACCGAGCTCCCAGACTCAACACTCCAACCATTACACCACCGAGTCTCGTTTACTCAACAGAACAAGAGGAAACATTAAAACTGTCAAAGTTCAAAAACAATTAGTTGAACATCATTATAGAAAAACAAACTCACAATTCCAGGTTGACCTTGAATTCCAGGCTCTCCCTTTTGTCCCTACAACAAAAGGAATGAAATATTTCAAAATCATTACATTCTATAAATCAGGTTCTTCATTTGCATACCAATCAGCAATATAATGAATGTTCCTCAGAGTAAATTTAAATAAATGAAAGACAACATCATGACATCATGACATCACAGATACCTGTACTTAGGCAATGCCGTCGAGTTGCGCTGTCCCTCACACGAGTGAACAGCACGTGCAAGGCTTTTGTGCCACACGCTCCATGAATACTGAATGCCTAAACTGAAAAAGCTGATTGCCTAAACTCGGTGTTTGCAGCTAAATCTTGTGTCCAAAACCCAGCACTTTCTCTACCCACCTTACCCAGTCGCACCCAACTGTCCCTGGACTCTGCGTCCTTTTCTCCTGCCAAGGTGGAGAGCTTGCTGTCAAACCTCGACTCAGACTCTGCAACCGGTCCAGACGGCATCAGCCCACGTGTCCTCAAAGCCTGCTCTTCTGCTCTTGCTCACTCTCTCTCTGTTCTATTCACCCTTCCATTTGCTCAAGGTCATCTGCCATCTGCTTGGAAATCAGCAAACATCACTGCCCTGCACAAAAAAGGTGCAAAAACAGATCCCTGCAACGACAGACCAATCAGCCTTCTCCCAATCACAGCAAGGTTATGGAATCCATCATCGCTTCAGACATCAAATCCTTCCTCTTCTCCAATGGCTTGATTTCTGATCATCAATTTGGTTTCAGACCAGGTCACTCTACCCTGGATATGCTGCTTCTGCTCTCCCAACAATGGATGGAAGCCCTCAATGCCAGACAAGAAATCCGAGCCGTATCCCTGGACATATCACGTGCTTTTTACACAGTCTGGCACCCTGCACTACTCACCAAACTCTCTTCCTATGGTATCCAAGGCCATCTCCACTCATGGCTCGCAGACTTTCTCTCCTGTCGCAGTCAACGTATGGCCCTAAATGGAGGTCTCATCCCCTCTTCCTGTCCAGGCTGGAGATCCTCAAGGTAGCGTTCTGGGCCCTGTTCTTTTTGCGTTTTCATCAATGATCTCTCCGACTCTCTGGAAAATCCTCTATATCTCTTTGCTGATGACTCCACCCTCTGCCGTACCATCGTCATCCCTCGGACCGGCAAGCAGCAGGTTCTTCGCTCACTGCTGATCTGGATAAAATCACAAACTGGTCCCACACGTGGAACATGTCTTTCATTCCAGACAAATCTCACACTCTCACTATGTCTCTTCGAAAGGACCATTTAGAAACCCCCCATCCACTTTCTCAACAATCCTCTGGAAGAAGTCCTTTCTTTCAAGCTTTTGGTCTCACTATCTGCAATGACCTTTCCTGGGAAAGTCACATTTCAAACCTCGCCTCCAAAGCCAGTCGCCGACTGGGAATCCTCCGTCGTGCAAAGTCCTTCCTCGGCCCTCTTGAGCTCCTGACCACTTACAAAGCTTTTGTCTGCAGCCTGATGGAGTACTGCTCTCCCCTCTGGGCTGGTGCTCCTGCCTCCCACCTTTCTCGGCTTCACGCTGTAGAAACCAAGGCATTTCGGATCATCGGCATCTCCCGCAATGAGGCTGAGTCGTTGGGCCTCTCACTCAATCACCGCAGGTTGGTCGGTGGTCTTCTGTCTTCTACCGTCTCCTCTCCAGCCTCGCCCCCCCGCTCTCTCTGCGATTTGTCCCCACCATATTTCCGCAGGGCGCTCACGGTCCGCCAACACCCCTTCTGGTAAAACTACCAAAATCACGAATCACTGCTCACCTTCACTCTTTCATTCCTCTTTTTTCCTGCCTTTGGAATAAACTCCTCACTCTATTCATTCCATTCTTCCCTCCAGGCCTTCAAAACAGCTGTTCACCACCACCTCTTATCACCCCCATCCAAATCCTCGATCTTTTCTACCCCGTTAATCCACCCAAGCCCACCTCCTTCAAATTCCCTGCTTTCCTTCCTGAAAGTCCCTGTAATGTCCATCTTCTATTCCCCATGTTCCCCGTCCATCCCTCTCCCTTCCACAGATCTCCTAATATCTCTGTTCCCACTGTTTTGTCCTTTTGTGCGTTGTGTGTTAGCTCTCAGACGAGCCTCGACAAGGTATACAAAAAAAAAAATACTTGAATAAACTCCAGGGCTTCAAGCAGGCAGGGCAATAACATCTCATGTCATCTGTCATCCTTACACACAATCTTTATTTTCCACCATGGGGTGACATCCATCCATCAGGACCATACTCTGTGCAGAGCGTTGGTGATGCCCAAGCAGTCTCCTTGAATATTGGATACAATCCTGGACAGGTCGTCACTCCGACACAGTAAACCAGCAAGCCGGTACTCATTTTGTCGACCTCAGAAGGATGACAGGCAGAGCCAACCCCATCTGGTATTAATTCAACAGCCAAGTGGATTTGAACATCAGACCCTATGATCGCAAGCCCACCACCCTAACCATTAAGCCAACACCAGGCATATGGGGTGACAGGATGGCTGAGAGGTATGTGCACTTGTCTCTATGCTGTCGAGCCTGGGATTGAATCTCGGACCATCTATAAACTGTCATCCTGGTGTCTCGCAGGCAGGGCGACGCATCAATGTGTGTGACTCATTGTGGTGTTTCCTTCCCTCCTCTCTCTCTCTCCCCCCGTTTCATGTTCCTCCATTTCCTTGCTACTGCTAGTTCATCCCCTCAATCACCTTGCTCTTCCATGATTTTGTAAAGAAAATAAAGGAGTTTCAGTTTGCTATCCGCATGTAAAGTGGCATTTCTGTTTTAACTAGAAGGGCACTCAGTGGAGAGCATACCTCCGCAAGGCTGAGCAGTTTACGTTTTGTATCCCACTGATAGGCCATATTTGCATCCGGACCTGACCCAAAATCGAATTGGCTTGATCTTGTCACCTTGCCAACTCATCCAATGACTTGGTCTCATCCTTTGCCATGTACTTCATTGGGATGCCTTTCTTTCAATCTCATTGATAATTATGTTTCTTCTTTTTGGAATGGTGATCCTGCTGTTCATTTTGCAGCTTCATCAGAGTACAGCAATGCTTGCACACTGTTAGAGTAAGACAAGCACTAGAGCAGGAGTCGAGTCTCAAAGGTTGGGCATCAGCGGTCGCGTTGGGGTCTTATGAGTGGAGTCCTATGGGTCGTGTCTTGACTTGAGTTGGACAAGCCTCGAGTTACATTCTTTTTCTCAATTCATGGCATATATGTAAACTATTCCCAGGCTTACCAGGTCTGGATGTCTTGGACTTGAGACATGCAGGCCTGGTAGGTATTTATATAATTAAAGTAAGGCTGCGGCATGTGTCTGAACTGTTACGTAAAAACATAAGATTTATTTGAATCCTTCTGCATTCTGCAGGTAGGTATGGGGGACGGGGGGACGACATGAGATGGTGGTGTATGACCTGCTTGAAGCCATTGAGGGAAGGAAGAGTGGGATAGAACAATCTCAGGAAGGCAGTTCCACAAACAGGAGAAATGAGGGAACAAAGGAAGTGAGGCATGAGGTGAGCCTGGATTTTTGTGGTTCAACAAACGGAGGGTCACTGGAGGAGCTAGAGAGGGTTCAAACCACTGACTTCCAAAACTCAGAGCAGACGTTCTAACCATTACACCATCGAGTCTTGTGGTGAGAAGCCCAACAAAAGAAGGAAATTGGCCCACCACAATTGTCTCATTCCAAGCTATTGTCTCACCACAAGCCTGTACACTTCAGAGACACCATACAAATTGGAACATTGACTAACTTGGTGAGAGGTCACAGGACCCATATCCAATGAGTTAGCATTATAGCAGTGAAGATCACCATGAAGGAAGAACAGAATCATGGGTGTAGGAGTGGTCCATATCAGCAGGGAGGCTTTCTGTGATGGTGATGCTGTCACTCGGGAAAAGGTCTAACGCACACAAAGGAGATAACAAACAACGGAAGATGCAACCCGAGGCATTCTGGGGTCGTCCGGAAGTGGGTGGGTAGGGGGGTGCGGTAGGCTGGTGAGAGTACAAGGATTGCGGGCAAGGGTGTTACAAGCATACACAGTGATCGCACCACCTACGTGTCAGGTGAAAAGTGTCAGCATCAGTGTTGTGAGAAGTATGGACAGGGGTAGAGAAGTGGGTGAAAGGGGCAGGAGTGGGGGAGTGGCAGGGCAGTGAGTACAAGGGAGGACATTAAAGTGAGTGGAAGACAAAATGGTGGGTCAAAGGTGCGAGCGGTGAGGAGAAGGGACACAGTTCAAGTTCATTGGTGACATATCCAACGCATATTGGAATAGGGGAAGATCTAAATAAGGGAAGAAACTGCAGGAAGCATACATATAATAGGAAAGAGGGAATAAACAGCAAAATAAAGGGAAAAGAACGAGTTGGAAAAGGAAAGTCAATGAACGAATTATCTGAGATTTGTGAAGCGGAAGGAAGTATGAGAAGCCTAATAAACACAAGTCAGGTAAAGGAGTGGTGAAAATCAAAATCTGCACCTGCACACTCTAATGGGAAGACATGAAGTGGGAGAGGCACATGGGGGTCGTGTTGGGTGGGTGAGGGGCTCACAACTGAATAAAAGCAGAGTACTCGTATATTCACTTTAATATGCACTTTCCAATTTCCTGTTGGATCATAATGGTCTTCAGCGTCATGTTTTTTTTAATTTAATATTCCCTGTTAACGCTTGCCGAAAGGTGGAAAGAGACCGTAACGTGCAGGGATGCGCAACTTACAGTGCCACCTGATCTTCCAGCCGGCCCAATCCTTCCTGGTTGCCCTGCAAGTCCCTGCAGAAGGACATGGAGAGAGGAGGAAAGGATATTTCGATGAGGTTCAGATACATTTAATAGTTCATGATTAGGCTCCACAAGGGGGCACAAGGACAACGTGTTGAAGGTCGAAGAGCAGGTTTAACGGGCATTGGGAGTATCAAAGTGAAAGATTAAAACATACTTACATCAAATCCCGGCGGTCCGGGCTCTCCATCCTTTCCAGGTTTCCCCTTAAAAGCATATAGGTAAGGAATGTCATGGGGGAAGCTGTAAGTGTGCACAAACGTAGGAGGAGGAATTTATCCGTGAGAGAAGGGGCCCTCAGGTGAGAAATTCCCGGCTAATGAAAGAGCCTGTTCAGCTTGATCATGAATTAACAACACGTTTACATCCCCCGAGTGCAACCTTCTCGGTATCAAATGGACTATCGGCATTGATGGCCATCTTCCACACACACATTGGGTGAAACCCAATGGGGGCATTCCAATTAACACCCGGTAAACTTTACGCAGTATCTATGGAAACACAGCATTGTTACATTCCACGGTGACTCAATTGTATCACATTCAGTACAATGAATCGTTAGTACTTGCACTGCAAAGACTCGATGGAGTTTGGTCTCAATTAATGATAACTTAGTAATAGGTTTTGCTAAAAAGAGCAGCATTTTGG
>CM068968.1:16114091-16130534 GCA_035128595.1 Eptatretus atami
AAAAAAAAAGGGCAACATGAGGACTAAGACGTGCAGGGGAATACGGGGACAAACTCACTCTTTTTCCAGCATCTCCCGGCTCTCCCTTTTCACCTTTCCTGCCATACCCTCCATGTCCCTTGTTGACAGAGAAGGGGGAGACAAAACGAGAAGCTCTTTCAAAGTGAAATAAAGTTCTTTCTGATACAGTTGAAAGTTCACAAGAAACAAAAGCTCGGGAGGTTGTGGGTAAATCCAAATTCTTACAGTCACGATGCTCACCACTGCTAAAGTGTCACAATAAATGTACCACTTCTGTTTTTTTTTTTATTGTCCCCACCCACCACTCCTACGACAGGGTGGGAGACGGGGTACATTCAAATGAGCTCCGTCCAACTGACCGACCGATCATCCGTCCATGTACTTTTGTGTGCGCGATATTTCCACAACCGTTGAAAATTTAGCTTTCAAATCGCAGATATCTATTCCTCGTGACGCCGTTTCATCCTGATTAGATCACGGCTGTGAGTGGTCAAATTATGTTGCAATGGCAACCGTCTAGGTAACTTGGCTTGTGTACGCGATATTTCAAAAAATGTTCAACATTTAGCTTTCATATTACACAGATCGATTCCACATACCACCCAAAAAGCGGGGGACCTAATTCATATACCTGAGCGTCGAAGAGCGCTCTCTTTGTATGACAATGGTGACCACACAAAGGTTGACATCATATATTTATTTTCAAAAAATATTCGGTCGATTTTCACTCCCGACAGGACGGTGCACTTACGACTGAGCCGTCTCGTCTGGGTTCGAATCGGTCGGTGGCACTTACACAATCACAGCACACTGCCGTGATAAATGTCCAAATCATGGAGGAATAATAACTTGCTTTCATTGGAAGCTCAATTTTATTGTTTGCTGATATTGCTAGCTATCAGATAGCCACTACGGGTACCGTTTTCCTTCCTATGAGACGTCAGTGACTTGGAACTTTCTCTTCAATCTGTGCCTCCTTTTTCCCAATGTGTAACCTTCTTTTATAATTGGCTCTTTAAAGCCTGGATGCATATTCTTCTTCATTTTTTTTACTATTCCTCTTCCATCCATGAGGACCATACTCTGTGCAGAGCGTTGGTGCTACCTAAGCAGTCTCCTTGGCTATTGGGCACAATCCTGGACGGGTCGCCACTCCGACACAGGATACCAGCAATGTGGTACTCATTTTGCCGACCACAGAAGGATGACAGGCAAGGTCAACCCCACCTGTTGTTAATTGAACAGCCGAGTGGGATTTGAACTCAGGATCCGAGGATCCCAAGCCCACCAATACTGCTTTTATGTTCTTTCCCATGCCACTTGCAATTATTCCTAAAAAAATTATTATTTTTATACTACAAGTGACAAGGAAAATGACACAGGAAGTCCTTATGTGCGGGGTGTTCATCATCGCTGGAGGATTTATTGATTTTCATGAACATCATTTTCTTTGAACAACGAAACTTACATCAATCGGACAACAGCCTAAGACTAAAAAGAGTACATAAATAACTTGGATTTCCTGTTTTTGGGGTTTCCAAAGGATTATTTGTACTAATCTTCTTCTTTTTCATCGAAGAAGAAAACCATGCGGGCAAAAGTACTGAGTTTGTAAAAATGGCCTTAACTTCTCAAATGTGGGTGTTCAAAGCAGAAATTCGGAATTCAACCTTTGTATCAGGCCAAAGGTGTACTCCTTCAAGAGAAAATGTGGGATTTTAAATATTTACATAAATAAGTGATTGCAGGATGAATGAATCACAGAACACACTGCACGCACTGTGTGTTCCCTGATGAAAAAGACATCACTTGGGGAGCAATAAATTGGCAATTTAGGGTCCAATCAATTTCCTCTATGAATCAAACCTGGACTCAAAATGTCAGCACAGGGAGTGAGCTCCCTGCCACCCACTGGACGATGGTAATCAAAGTTCACTCGTATCTAAACTAACTGCCATAAAGTAAATACATACCGGATCTCCTTGCAGACCACGTTCACCGGGATATCCTGTCTCACCTTTCTGACCCTGTTAAATAGATGGTAAAGAACACTCCAACAAGAGTTTCACAAATGTATGTTTGTGTGTGTGTGTGTGTGTGTGTGTGTGTGTGTCTCTCTCTCTCTCTCTCTCTCTCTATATATATATGTATATATATATATATATACATAAACAAAAGGAGCAGACTGACCCTGTATGTGACATGATACTGACGTCATATACATCAATTAATTATGCCGGCATCACCTCCAAACTAGGATGGCGTCCGTGTGGCACTCTGGTCTTTCCAGACTGAGATTTATGTCTTTATGGTCACAAATGTTTCAGGATACGGAACTCTGCCTCGGTTTAGAAAAATGTTGGATGTCAGCTGGACTGTGTAGTGTGCACAATGCTTTACACATGTCCTGTGCCCTGAGGACAAGAGGTGGGTCATGGCAGCGTCTCGATATTCGGCCAGATATCACCCTTGGGATAACGCTGTGCTTATTATTAAGTTACAATCATTTTGCAATTCACCTGTGTGCTGAGGGCAAATTTGATCAAATGGGAGGTTCTGCGAGTACAATCCAGAGAATACCTTGAGGGAGTACGTACTAGATAACAGGTGTTCCAGGTGAAACACAATGAGCATGTCTCATCAGAAAACGTTGACACCACAACTCCACAGAGAGGAATGTCTTGAGAATTTTGAAGCGACCGTTCCCGTCAAGGGAACCATCACAAGAAAAGGGTTCTAACACCCCCCCCCGTATGGACACGGCGCACCAAACCAACATCTTTTGTGGACGGATGGGCATTACGCAGGTATTACTCGGGTTTTCAGTTGCCCAAAATCTCACATTCTGTCCATGAACATGGCCGGTCAAATGGAAGTACAGTGTGCCTCAATCAGAATACCTTAACACATCGAGAATGGAACAATCAGCCTCCATCAACTCACTAATTCTCTCACCAATGGTTTGACACTTCTTTTAGACGTAAAGGAGACTCACAATAAACGAGAACAGCACTCGGTAGAGAACATACCTCCACCAGGCTGAACAGTTTACATTTTGTATCCCACTGATAGGCCAGATGTGGATCCGGAGCTGAACCGAAATCGAATCAGCTTGTTCTTATCAGCGAAACCAACTCATCCACCAAGTTTTGTCCGAATCCGTCCACAACTATATCATTGTTGCCCCTATCTCTCAACTTAAAAAAATTTAATAAACTCTAGCTTCCAGATCCGGATCTTCACCAAAATCGAATCAAATCGCCCTTGTCACACACCTGTCCACCAAATTTCGTCCGAATCCGTCCACAACTTTTTGAGATATCCTGCTCACAGGTAAACATACAAAACGAACAGTGGTGAAAATATAACCTCCATCCACCTTCGGTGACGGAGGTAACAAGTTTGCAAGTAAATAAAACAGGGAAAAAGAAGAGAATGTCGTGTATATACATCAATATTATGAAGAAATGAATGGTAAAGTGTAATCGGTAGGTGTGCTGTCTTTGGCAGTACCTTGGATCCTGGTCGTAAGTCAAACTGGTCCGGAGTTCCCAGCAGCTCGCCAATAGATCCTGGTGGTCCAGGGGGTCCTACAAGCCCTCGCTCACCCTGTGAGTAGCGAATGAATGTGAATTGCAGGTCATTGTGTCATCACTACAATAAACCACGTCGACCAAATCTCGGACCTCGTCAAACGATGCAAAACCATGATGGGCATGACGGAGCAGCCTTTGTGGGCTTGAAAGCTTTTAAGCATGTTACACAATTCTACTTTGGTGTACATGTGCATTATTCACAAATATGAGGATTACTTGACACTATGTGTTGATGATTGTATTGTTTCAAGAACAACTGGAGATCACTTACTGCCTTCTCCATCGAAAATCAATTCCACAACTACCACCAGTGGATTGTACCGCCACTGCCATTACATACGACATTTGCGTGTTTGCCAATACATTTTGAGGGTAATTCAGACAAATGGTGAAGGTAATTAATGCTGCCGTCACAACCACCACCATGCATATTGATCTTGAGGTCTTGAAGGAAGTGATATGCTGCTGACCTTGTCTCCTTGTGGCCCATGGAACCTCAGCCTATCACCTCCCATCGTGCCCTGTGGAGGAACACAGTGCCAGATGCCTCATTTTCCATTGCAATTACCTTTTGTACACATTCTGCCAGCTACGATTGCCGAGGTGCCCTTGTGACGCTGATGCAGAGCCTCTGCACACAATTTGGAATTTACCCAAGGTTTCGGGATGCCTCGCCTCCTCTTTGTCAAAAGACGAAGATCGTAATTAAACCAGCTAATGCTGGCAGACGGGTCCCCAGCTTAACGTCCACCCGAGGGACGACGTACTCATTGATGCAACACCCTGCCTTTGAAGAACTGTTCCTACAGTTTATGGCCAGGTTGAGAATTGACCCCAGACTAGAGACAAGTGCGCTGACTCTGCACCATCCTCCGGACGTCGTAAGTTGTGAAAGGCCGAACACCTTTGCTCTCATATACGTATAAGAGTTTCAACGACATGGTGCATCAACTAGCAGTATGACGAGCAGTTTTACTTCTTTTCCATAAATGGCCATGCCTTTTCCCCAAGAAAATGCAACAGCCTTCCTTCTGCGGATACAAATCATACCTTTGGTCCTGGTGGTCCGGGAAGTCCAGGTGTACCCTGACGAGACACAAAGAAAAGGAGATGAGGCCTGCATGAGTCAAGTAAGTGACCTTGAAAACATTTATGGATCCATGTGAATGCTTCCTGTTCTCCATCCTAGCCCCTGGAGTTTTGCCTTCTCCTTCTAACAATCTTCCAATCTCATTTATCCTCAAAACGTTTCCACTCTGGAGTCCTATCTCACCTAACTCTTCTACTCGGTAGATACCGTTATTTCTCTTCCGCTCTACATACCTTAAAATCTCCCCTCTTCTTTTGACACCCATTTTCTTTCCACCCTACCCTTTTACATGACTTCGATCTAAAGCTCACGGAGAATCTTGTACATAACTCACGTGCGGGATAAAGACATTCGGAGACGGTACAGTACTTTTACATAAATTACAAGGACATGAGTGGACAATTATGGACAAACATTTGTGGTTTATGGGATTTGAACCTTGGTTCCCTGCATCATGAGCCAGAGGTTTGGATAGGAACACTAATTGATCAATCACATTGTCCTCTCGTCTTGACACTTGAATAAATACATTTAAAACACAGGTATGCCACTCAAATTTGCTGCTTTGTTTTGTTTTTATTCCTCCGAAGGGAATTCAAGCTTTGTTTTAAATTTTTTTTTCTCAAAAGCCTTGTTTGATTCTTTGCCAGGTTTATTGCAAAATAACGGAAATTCTTATCAATGATGGGTGGTTGGATGGAATGACATTTGATAGGGTGGGAGGGAAAAAAGAACAAGAACAATAACAATCCCACAATGAAGGGAATGAATGGAGAAAACAAAATCAAATAAAGGTTGAATCAATGGGGTTGATGCATTCCTTTTGAAGTTGTCTTAAGATATTGTTACAGATCTAGTATGAGAAGGGCACTCGGCAGAGCGCATACCTCCGCCACGCAATGCCTGATCCACGAGAACATATCGGGTCCAATACATTTTTGAAATATAGTGCTATATATCGTTTTTGGCTCGATCTCTCAATGGTGAAGAATCACATTATAAAATTAAATAATTCTCGTATCCAGATCCGGATTTGGATCTTCACCAAAATGAATCAATTCGTCCTTGCCACACACACAACCTGTCCACCAAGTTCCATTCGAATCCGTCCACAACTTTTTGAGATATCCTGCACGCAAACAAACAAACAGACAAACAAACAAACAGACAAACAAACAAACAAACAGACAGAAAGGGGTAAAAACAGAACCTCCTTCACCTCCGGTGGCAGAGGTAATTGGAATGGCACTCGGTAGGGCACATACCTCCGCCATGCTGAACAGTTCACGTTTTGTATCCCACTGATAGGCCGGATCTGGATCCAGACCTGAATCAAAATCGAATCGGCTTGTTCTTGTCACCTATCTAACTCATCCACCAAGTTTCATCTGAATCTGTCCATAACTTTTTGAGATATCATGCTCACAAACAGACAGACGAGGACGAAAACATAACCTCCATCCACCTCCAGTGGCGGAGGTAATAATGGAAAACAGGAAACCTGTCCTAGTCCTAGATTCTCTGTATCTGTGGAGAAAAACACACAAACAATGAACGTGAATATTCTGTTATTTCACTGCTTAAGTGATGAGAATGCTTTTGCACATGTCCCAGGTATCTGCACCCATTGTTACCCACAATCCACTGCACACACACATGGAAAATTCCCTTTGAAATACAGGTTTGTAGAAACTCACAGGTCTTCCTGGAGGTCCTGGTGATCCCTGGGATCCAGGAGCACCTGCTGTTCCACGTTGACCCTAAAGAAATGAGATAAAAAACATAAAGGGTCATCTGCCGATAAGAAGGCCCTTCAAATATGAGAGTCGAAGGGTAATATTTTGTTGTAAATATTGAAAACTTCTTTAGTAAATATAATACTAGAGTTCATAGAACATGATACCCCATGCAGTGTTACTTCAATGATAATAAAATAATGATTTTTTTTTAATCCCCGAGTTTCGGGCTATTGAAGTAGTCCAGCATCAGTCCCGAATACCACCCTTACACACCACCCCCATTGAACCTTTACTTAAATTGAAGTACAGGAACTGCAAACCTGTAGGTTCTTGGAAGTATTATAACAGACAATTGGTGCACTAGAGTGTTCAAGTAAATAATTAAATCAAAATAAAATAAGGATTGTAAAATTAATTAATAAATCAATTCTGTATTTTCCCTCCGTTTTCCGCAGTGTATATTACATCACCCTTATCTCACACGTTACATTAGTTCTTCGTGCCTGTTGTTTGTGTCCATTATGACGTCCTCAAAAAACAGTAACCTTCCTGTTTGGAATGATTCTCAATTTTGTTTAACTGCCACGATTAAATTTATTATCTCACTCCTCTCTGAGCATGAGCGATCGGGATGAATTCAAAGCCAAAGAACGTTAAAACGAGAAACTTGTCTTCCCATTCATGTTCCGATTCGTGTTCAAAATGAAACAGTCAATTTAAATAAGTTGTTCCTCCATCATAAACTGATGACACATACATGGATGGACATTAACTAATTGCTTCACCCGGATTTTTGCTTCGCGTGCGCAGGGCAATAAGTAATTGTTGTACCAAAAAAAGCCGTACAAGGCATCATTTTTTACCCAAGTTGTCAACAACAAGAGAAACAACAACAAGGTATTTCCAGTTGAAAAATTGGTAGATGATCATTCTAATGCACAAATGTCTTTTACACATGCAGGATACAATTATGGTATCAGCTAGCCAATTAAACCTGGTGTTAGCTTCATGGTTAAGGTGGCTGGCTTAAGATTGCAGGGTCTTAAATTTGAGAGCCCCTGTCATGCTGTTACATAACACCAGGTGGGTTGAGTCAGCCTGTCATCCTTCTGAGGTCAGCAAAATGAGTACTGTAGCGGCTTACTGGGAACAGGGGCACTGCATTAGTGGTGCAACTCTGCTCCCAGCAATGATGCAGCCACAGGCTGTGCATGAAATGATGAGCTAACTAATTGACTGAATTTCCTTTTCATTTTGGTGCACCAATGATCTCACGACGACGGTAGTAACAAGGCGACGCGGTTAACACGAGGACAACAGTGGCACAAGACTGCAGAATTGCTTCATTGTCCCCCCACCAATCCCAAAAACTTGTCTTTTTGCACTGTCTCTGGCAATTTAAACCCATGCCAACACACCTCGGGATGCATTGTGCCAACAGAACATTATTTTCTCACTGCCACAACGTGCTTTGGAAGGACAAATGTTCCTAGGTTTGGCAGAGCAGTTCTCAAGGCTCTCTTCTCATGTTGGTCATCCTAATCACCAGTTGATTACATCTTTGAATCTCACCATTGCTGGATTTGTGGAACTTTTCATTATCATCTCCACCATACATGCCCCTGTATCATGTCACTGAGAGTTTCTGGTTTTCCACTAATGCTTTTCTCACATCTACCTTCTGCAACCCACTACTTCACACTCTGATGCTACCTCTCCCCTGTGGACTGGTTGTTCCGCTTCATATACGTCTTTCCTCCTTTGAGGTCGTGGAATGCAAGACCTTCCATGCCACTGGCGTATCTTGTAACAAGAGGCCGGATCTCAGTGGATGCTTCTTGTTAATTGCAGGCAAGTTGGTGGCCTTCCATTTTACTTTTGAGCGGCTGCATTCTGCTTTTGCTCCTCATGCCCTTTCACCTATCTGCAGAAGCTCTACCCTTCAAGTCACATGCAATTCCACCAGCAGCCCTTTCCTTGTTACCCTCCTGAAGTCTATGCCTCGTGCTCACCTCTTCTCTCACCTGTGGAACCCTTTTACGGACCTATTTGCCTCAAACCCTTCCCTTTCTGGCTTCAAGTCTGCTGCCCACTGGCAACTCCATGATCTCTCCCATGCCTATTTCTCAGGTTTACCTTATTCTGCTGAAACCATGTTCCCCTTTCACTTGCAACTCCTCCTACGGTGCCCAAGTAGCATCAGGATGATCTTGTGATTGTGCCATCCTTTTGCCCCCATTTTGTGTTTGTTGACCTTTCCAATGACCCTCTCGGGGGCATCTTGCAGTGTAACAAGCTTTTTGGGCAATGGTTCAAAATGCCATAAGCAGAGAAAATAGCATAGCTGCAGACATGTTGTGCCCTGATTAGACTCATCAGTTCAGCATAATGCTTACAATTGGCTGCTTGACACCTGAGAGCCTGCCGCGCAGGCCCCCATTGCACCACCCAACATTCCAGAAAAAGGGAAGACCACAAAATCCTCGACCTCATCCATCCTGTCTATTCTTTTGTTGTCTTGAGTCCCTGAACAAGTCTGCCTGTAATAAGTTTAGTCTAAGGTTTTGGCGTGGAAACAGTTTCTGTCTAGTTACAAAGTGTATTGGTTGTGGATTTTGAGCCATTGAACTTCCCTCTAGCAGAACCAATTTCTCCTCAAAGCCGTACGCTCACGCTGAAACTGCCACGCAGCCACATCAAGTAAACATAACCGCACTGCACTGCAGAGTCGCCGTCTCGTGTGTGGAATGTCTTCGCTCAGCATCTTGGGAGTTAATCTCTGGTGGTCTTCCCATCACCTGCCAGCGTTAGGAGGACCGAATCCAACATATCTATCTGTATATACATCCATATATATATATATATATATATATATATAATATATATAATATATATGTACATATACTGTGTGTATTCATTAATTTTCCCACAACTCTTCACCTTGCAATCCCATTCCCCAACATAACAGCACAAATGAGTGTTACATATAAGCAAAGGTCGATTCAACTTAACCGAACGACTCAAGAGACATGAGACATGAAGTGAAGGGCAATAAGAGATATCTGGCAGTAACCGGCCTGCAGTACTCACGGGGTGTCCAGCTAAACCCGCTCGTCCTTGTTCCCCTTTGATCCCACCGGATGTAGAAAATACATCACCAGGATCACCCTGCACAAAACAGGAAACTTGTTGATGCCGAGTCAATTTTTCATTAAGTGTCAATTGCATCAAAAGTAAACCTTATGCTCTCATTTAGTGATTTCAAATGTTTACAGTTGAGAGAGATTTTTGAAACTGCACAAAACTCAAGGATGTCACATGAGAGGAAAGATAGACAAAGACAGAAGTGAGACAAAATATAACGTTTTCTGTCTCTCTCTCTCTCTCTCTCTTTCTCTCTCTTCCGCGGGATTGCAACGACTACGAAGGAAGAGAATTTACCTTCTCGGTGTCACTGAATGAGTGCAGCAATTAAATCACTTTTCAATGACACACTTTTGTCAAACTCAAAACTTTTCACAGTACAAATCACAAGAGGATAACGAGAAAGCATCTAAAATTGCAAAGCCCTCCACGTCCGCCTTGTACCCGAACTAAGCTCGACTCAAAACGACAGGTGAAAAAAATTGTACATTTTACTTACTTGTGTTCTCCATATTCTCATAAAGGTTTGTTGAAGATTTCGTACAAACTCAAATGTTAAAAAAAGAGTTATGGCCTGGACGATGGACTCTCTCATCACACTGCACACACAACACACGCAAGCACCACACGCACCAGCGATTGCAACCCCCGTCTCCCACTGCACAGGGGGACGAGCCAGCCCAGGCAAAAATAACATTCCTTTGTTGTAGTAATTCTCTGCAGACTACTGTAGTATATGAGAGTACAACTCTCATATACTATAGTTCTAACTGAAGCATATTTGCGTGGGAGTGAAATGGGTAAAAGGTCACCGAAAAGAAAATAGATAATGGCCACATCTACCATTATCTATTATATTTTAAACAAGATACATTTCCGACATGTACGTGTACCACCAGATCTCCACGTATATGCCTCCATATCTATTCTCTGATTAATATTTAACAAATAAATTTCCATAACATTATTTTAATGACTCCCCCATCAATAAACCTTGTGATGATGATGGCATACATGTTTTTTTACTGAAGAACGTGACGAGCGTGATGTAAGAGTTAATGGATGACTCGAGCGTGACGGCCACTTTTTATTTGATGATGATGTACATTAAACATGTGTAATGTCTGACTCTAGTTTCACATGATGCATGTGCACTGCATGCTACAAGATTGTTCTAGTTGCGCACAGCACGGCGACACTCCAGTAGGGAATTCGTCACTGCTGTTGCCGGCAGATTGGGCCGATGGGCCTTGGCTTGGCCAGATGATGCTCAATCACAAGCAGATCTACGTTTGAGGGAAAGGTGTCTATGATTGCTGGAACGGCACCCGGTATAGCACATGCCTCCATCAGGCTAAACAGTTTACGTTTTGTGAACTGAGAGGCCGCATCTGCATCCAGGCCTTCATCAAAATCTCCTTGGCTTGTTCTTATCACCTATCTAGCTCATCCACTTAATTTTGTCATAATCCATCACAACTTTTTGAGATATCAAGTATATATGTATATATCGTTTCTGGTCCTATCTCTCAATGGTGATGAATCACTTTAAAATTCTCGGATTCAGATCTTCGCCAAAATCTAATTAATTCATCCTTATGACACACCCAACCTGTCCACCAAGTTTTGTCGAAATCCGTCCATAACTTTTTGAAATATCCTGAACACAGACAGACAGACAAACAGGGGTGAAAACATAACATCCATCCACCTTCGGTGGCGGAGGTAATAATGATCGGCGAATCACTGGAACACGAGAAGACCAATTCCTGGTACAATAGCACTGCTTGAGATGATTTACTACAAGCAACCTTGGGCTGTAATTTCAATATGCTCCTGTCAAAAAATAAAATGAAATAAATAAAATAAAAATCGCCATCACAATATCCGTGATGGACTTTGCAATATGTTTGGTGCGAGAACCCTTGAGAAAGTCCATGGCCATGTTCAGCATTGTGTAGCCATTGGAACAGACACCGCTGGGACTACACGGTGTTTACAGAACCAATCGAATTCTGCTCTTGATTACGCAGTTGAAACGCATGTATTGTCGACCACATGGAGTAAACCTGGTTAAGTATGATTTCAAAATCGGAAAACCAACCCCAAATGGAAATTGAATCGTTGATGGTGTGGGGTGGCATCTTGTTGTGAAATGGGATGGTCTTTTTTATTTATTTATTGTGTATCTGATAAGATGCCCTGCAGGCTTTGGATCATCAGGATGGGGAGTGTCTGAAGGAGATGGGACTTTGTACATCTGAAAGAAGGTGATCTGATGGAGAGGTTTAAGATAATGAAGGGTAGTAAGGGAGGAGGTGGATCTTTCCATAACAACTCGACCAGAGCCAATTGCCCGACCCTCTCAGATTTTGCTCGAGAAATTCACCCGGAGTTTTTCGGGTCCGCTGAGTTCAAAAATGCTGGTCATTCTTTGGAAAAAAAAATTCCCCTTCTACCTGTGACTCGACAAAGGTCAACCCAATGTGAAAAAGTGGCTTTCACCTGAAAAATCACCCTGGGCTCGAGTTAGATGCTACTATCGTGTGTAACACCTCGTTCTACTCAGAATGAACAGGACTTTCGAGAAAAAAAATATCAGGAAACTCAACATCATTTTTAGCAAGTTGCTAGAGAAGGGGTAAGTGATGAGGTTTATTTGACTTTCAGCCCAATCCTTTACCCTGCAGGGGATGCAGATCCTACAATGTCAGTACGTATTTCTGTAAGAACCTTATGGACCAGTATTCCAACTTTTGTGAAACACTTATGGGTTCAAGTCTCCCCACTGGTCATTGACACCCATGGAACTTGAGCCAATGGTGGAAAAAAAAAGCTGCCAAACCAGGGGAGGGGTATACTGCAGACAGAATGTACAAGGTGGTAGATATTCCTCAGAACGTAACAATGCCAGAAACTTCCAGGTGCCTTTAATTCAAGTTTATATCCAATGAAAATATCGTCGCCATATCACAAATGGCTATGGGAGTCTTACCTTTTGACCCGGTTGACCAGGAATTCCCTACGGCACAAGCGAAACAATGACATCAGAAGAAGTCCACAATGTAAAACAAAAGTACAATGCAAAGTTTACAAAGTCTGCGAATAGTATATAATACTTGCTTCACAAAGGTAAACATTAAGCTATTGTGAGCATCTCGATCCGAGACCATTTTGAATGTCCCACGTATCGACTGTGAAGGAGTTCTCATGATTGAAACTTGTTATTAACAAAGCAAAGTGCATAACAGAAATCCTTGTCATCGACAAAGTTGGAGGTTAGTCTGTTATTAAAGGTGTACAAAAAAAAAAGAGGTGTTTAATCGCCTGTCTTACGATCGGGGGAAATAACGATACCAAGAACTACTGTATACCATTAAATCAGCAGTAAATCAATGCACATTGCAACGGAGTACTCACCGGAGAACCTCGCCTCCCACCAAGGCTATCCCCAGGAATGCCTCTCACCCCCTGACAAAGAAAAAGGAACCATCAGAGCACAACCTTCTCATACCTTGAAACTGCACTCTTTCCCTATCACTACATTTGCCAACTGAAACAAGACATTGTTTGACGATCTACCGCACAATGCATTCTGTGTCCGATTTACACCTGCCGTGTCTAAAAAATCCTCCCAAAGATGGGGACTTCTTGTTCATCAGGTGCATTACCGCATATGACCCGAACCCCTAAGGAGGCCACAATGGTGATCGACCTTGAATGGAAAGATTGAGATGTTGACATCGACTGTAATCAATGTGCCATTGCAATAATATATGTATATATACACGTGATGTGCATGAATGATATGTCATGTTCATTTCATCACCTTTGTCCCGTTGCATCCTGGAATACCTAGTGGACCTGGAGGACCATCTTGACCGGGAAGACCCTAAGTGAAGGACAGAGGTATTAGGTCAACAGTGACATACATTGCAACATTGCCAAGAACGGATATCAAATTTGTATGGTCCATAGCTTCAATTGTTGAGGCGTCAAAGTTATTTATTGAAACAATTGGTTCAGGGGGATGTGGTTGGAAGTTTATCTTCATACTGGTCAATTAATCCCCCCCCATCCCAAATATCCCTGAGGGCATTTAAGGCACAACCACAAAGTATTGATTGGCATCTCATTTAGGCCAAACCGGTCAAGGCAGCAAGACAACGCATTCCTCAAAGGCCATGATTGAGCCAGCTGGGTTTCCATCGATAATTTGGAAGTGAACCTGTACTTCTTTCACTGAGACTACCTCGGCTTCTGTCCATTGTGCACTTACCTTTGAATGACCCGTTTGATTTAGTTTCAATTACCAACCCGACAATAAACTATCAAAGTGGCACTTTACAGGCACGGTGTCGGTAAGCTGGGTGTCACATGTGCTCGCATTAGTTGGTGGACGTTAAAGATCCCACGGTATATTTTGCGACGGGGAGGTGAGCTACTGCCGGCAACCTGAACAAATTCCTGGCCCAATCAACTACAGGCCAACATCAGGCGGTTCGTGAAGACAAGAGCCAAAAACCTTCCTTGGCTGACCCCACAGGAAGGTGGGAATAATTGGGACAATTAAAGGATTAATAGTAGTTCATAATCCAATGATCTAATAGTACATAATCTAATAATCTAATAGTAGTACAAAGAATAAAGAGGCTGTGCAGCTGTAGCTATGTCAGCAATATTCACTCGTCGATTGGTCATAGCACTGACCAATTGGGTGCGCCCATTTTTCCCAGGATCATTGTCCGTGTCTGTTATCGCGTAGTGTGACAAATCACATACTTTACTCATCACGTGCTACCTCACCTCTCGCAACAGTGATTACAATATTGGTGATTACGGTGCTGCGTCTTTATCACACACTTTCCTCACCATATGATTCATCCTGGCAATTAGCATGTTGATCAAGGTGCTATCCTTGACAATTTTACGTTTCTTTGACTCTCCGGACACGAAGCGGTCATCCGTGTTCGGTGGGTCGACATGGGTATTGCCGCCCGATGGCAGGGGTGCCTGCTAGTATTATCAATAGACTAATAGTAGACTATCTCGGGTTCTGTAGGAGCATCATGTAAATCCAATCATACTCTTACCAATGCAAAATTATTAAAGCCAACAGCAGAAAGGCTGAGCTCATAAATCGACCAAGTTCGACATCGACCAACAAGCATACCGGAAGGCCTGGTGTGCCAGAGAAGCCCGGCATTCCTGGAGAACCCTGCGCGGACCACACGCACAGGACATGGGAAAACAGAAAATCAGGTAGGTAACCAAGGGCTGTGTATTTTTTTATAACGGCCATTAAATGACCATATACAAGTGGACTGTAAAAATAATTTATAGTTATCGGCTCGTGAAGTTCCATCGTACATTCTCATTCGTCCGCAGAGTGTCGAGCCGTCGATGGTAAGGAGGACTTGAGGTCTTCTTGGTTTTGGCTACCGATAACATTGCTGTTCCTATGGAGGAGTATTTCTTCTTAACATTGCATCAGATTTCCTCCCAATGCCCTTTATATCTCCATCTTTCTGGAATTGTAAACTGGATGCTCTTCCTTTTGACAGATGATTCCACTTTGTGCTGAACAGTATACGATCCCACTGACAGGCAGACAGCAGCTGTGTCACTCTCTCCTTATCAGGAATGCTGGTCTGAGAATGGTACATGGCTTTGAACTCTCCTACCTGTTGGAATCCTAGTCTGAGAGTGGGACCCTGTCACTCTGGAAGGATTGTCAAATGAACCCGACCTATCTATTGCCTTACTGGGCTGACCATATTGCAAAGCTGACCTCCAAATCCAGCTGCAGAGTCGTCATTCTCCATTGTTCCAAGTCATTCATTAAAAAGAAGAAGTTAGACCGACTACTCACAGCCTACAAGGCCTTCAGCTCAATGGAGTACTGCTCTGTCCCTATGGGCTGGCACCCCAGCATCACATCTGCTTTTCCTGGATTCTGTAGAATCTAAAGCTCTCAACATTATTAGCATCTCTTATATAATAAAAATTTATTATCATATGATGTGGTGTGATATGATAAAACAATTCCTTAACGTATAATATTGTGTCATACAATGCAACTTGATCAGGCAGCAGACCTCAATGGCAAGGTGTACTTACTCACCCTATGACCCTTTTGTCCATGCACACCTGCATCACCGATGTCACCCTGCAAAGGTAAAGACAATTGGACAGAAGTCAGTTGATGTGCACAAACAAAAATAGCTCGAGAGTGGGAGATTGCAACTTTATCTCAGTGGGGTACAATTGCGGACATATTTTTTTTTGGGGGGGGGGGGGGGTGGTAAAGGGGGTGTGATGGTGTTGATGTGGTGGTAGTGGTGGGAATGGTGGATAAAATGCAATAATGACAAAGAATGGCAGTTGGAACAGCACAGGAAGCTGTGCAATATTGGGATGAATCCTAACCATCTTACAGAGCCATCTGGTAAAAGTTTTCTCTTTGAATGCCCCTGAATTCCTGAATTCCTGTATCTCCATCATCGCTCTTTTTATTTACGCCTACCTTTGGTCAAGCCTGGTGTTGGCTTAACGGTCAAGGTGGCTGACTTAAGATCTTAGGGTCGTGAGTTTGAGCCCCTGTCAGCCATTGAATTAACTCCAGGTGGGGTTGATTCAGCTTGTCATCCTTCTGAGATCGGCAAAATGAGTACCAGTGTACTGGTAGAGGAGCACTGCATCAGCGGCATAGCTCCCCCCCTGAAAATGATGCAACCAGCAGCCACAAGTCAGGTCAGGAATGGGAGCATATGCCGGAGCAGCTCATCGCTGCGTCCACTTTCCGCCAGTACTCCAGGGGCCTCCATCTGGCCATCCCCCAAGCAGATGCCTG
>CM068968.1:16130826-16144732 GCA_035128595.1 Eptatretus atami
GAATTAAGTCTCCATCTCAGATCCCTGGTCAGAGTCCAAGTCTCACATCTATAGAGCAAGACTGGAAGCAGCAAGGATCTGAAGACTCCAACTTACGTCCTCCCGCACAGGTACCGACAGCGCCACACCCCATAATCCAGTGAATCCATGACTCCCCAGGCCCGACCCAGACATCTGTTCACCTCTGGCTCAGTGACATGAATATCACTGCCAAGGAAAGGCAATCTCTCCGTGACCTCAACATCCTCACCTCAACATGCTGCTGCTGGCCATCCCATCCTTGCACACGGTGTATATTTTCTGCTCGTCTGTTCGACGGGTAACCATACCTCTGAGCCTTGAGTTGTTATTAAAATATGGAGCTGATTCTCTAGGTTCTTTGCCTTTTGGGTGGTATTAGGAATAGAACTGTGTAATATGAAAGGTGAATCTAGAACGGATTTTGAAATATCACGTACACAAGACAAGTTACTGAGATGGTTACCATGGGAACACAATTCAGCCAGTCACCGCCGTTATCAAATCAGGGTGAGATAACATCATGAGGAATAGATTTCTGCCAATGAAAGCTAAATTTTCAACGGTGTTTAAATTATCGCGAACACAAAAGTACATGGACAGAAGTCGGTCGGACAGAGCTCATGTTAATGTCCCCCATCTCCAATGCCCCCATGTCCCCATCGGAGACGGGGGACAAAGAAAATGGGATGCTAGATGTTTGATGTCCTCTCGAATTTTATATCATACTACTCCAAAAATCCATCAACGACATCACCAAAATTACATTGGTTACGTATTGTCACCAAAATCCACCAAATTACTTTAGACATCTGATCTTAACAACAAAAAACCTGATGGATGGAACTTGGCCATGGTACGTACAACACTAGAAGGACATACGAATTTGTTCATGGTTCTGGAAGACAAAATGATGGCCTATTATTTTCAGGAGTTGTGATCGGTTTGATACTCACCTTGCCTGTAATCAATGTGCACTTTTGATAATGGCGAATGCAGCAACAGGAAGCAGCAACATAACCAGGTGAAACTTCTTGTTCCTCTTTGGACAATTAACTGGGGATGGTGACTCCAGAGGTATGCATACTTGTTTCTGAGCTGTCTGTCTAGCCTGGGCTTGAATCGAAAACCAACTATAAGCTGTCATCCTGGTGTTGAGCAGGCAGGGTGAATCATCAATCTGTGTGCTGTCCCTCAGATGGACGTTAACTTGGGTGTTCCGTCTGCCTGCATTATTTGGTGGACGTTAAATATCCCGTGATGTCCTTCCTGAAGAGTAAGAAAATTATCGCCGGTGCCACGGAAAATTCCAAATGACTAATTGAGCCTTCAGGGGGCACTGCATCAATGGCACAGCTGCACTCCTTTTGGAGATACTGTATTATATATCGTTCTTGGCCCTATCTCTCAATGGTGAAGAATGACTTAAGAAATCTTGTATCCGGATCTGGATCTTCACAAAAATTGAATCAATTCCTCCTTGTCACACGCCCAACCTGTCTGCCAAGTTTCATCCGAATCCGTCCACTTTTTTGAGATATCGTGCTATATATATATCGGTTCAGGCCTTTCTCTCAATGGTGAAGAATCACTGCAAAAATTATCAGATCCGGATATCAGATCCTTCAGTGGTGAAGGTAATAAATAAATAAAAATCACATGCACCTGTTACTGTGTGAAGCACTCCAACCGGTAGATTCAACGTTCACAACGATGTTGAACACACTCTCATACAAGACAGGCGCAAGACGTTCAATTGTAACACATAACAGTGCCACATAAGTCAATCAGGGTGGATAATGTCACTGCATCTCAGAAAGCTTCTTTGGAAAATGGGATAGAGAGGGAGGGAGGAGAGAGAGAGAGAGAGAGAGAGAGAGAAGAGAGAGGAGAGAGGAGAGGGAGAGAGAGAGAGAGAGAGGTCGAGTGAGAAGAGGTCGAGAGAGAGAGAGGTCGAGTGAGAGAGAGAGAGGAGAAGAGAGAGAGAGGAGAGAGAGAGAGGAGAGAGAGAGAGAGAGAGAGAGAGAGAGAAGTCGAGTGAGAGAGGTCGAGAGAGAGAGGTCGAGAGAGAGAGAGGTCGGAGTGAGAGAGAGAGAGAGAGAGAGAGAGAGAGGAGAGAGAGGAAGAGAGAGAGAGAGGTCGAGTGAGAGAGGTCGAGTGAGAGAGGTCGAGAGAGAGAGGTCGAGTGAGAGAAGAGAGAGAGGAGAGAGAGGAGAGAGAGAGAGAGAGAGAGAGAGAGGGAGAGAGAGAGAGAGAGAGAGGAGAGAGAGAGAGAGGAGAGAAGAGAGAGAGTGAAGTCGAGTGAGAGAGGTCGAGAGAGAGGAGGTCGAGTGAGAGAGGTCGAAGAGAGAGGTCGAGTGAGAGAGAGAGAGAGAGAGAGAGAGAGAGAGAGGAGAGAGAGAGAGAGAGAGAGAGAGAGAGGAGAGAAGAGAGAGAGAGAAGAGAGAGAAGAGAGAGAGGAGAGAGAGAGAGAGAGAGTCGAGTGAGAGAGGTCGAGAGAGAGAGGTGATAAGAGAGAGGTCGAGAGAGAGAGAGAGGTCGAGAGAGAGAGAGAGAGAGGAAGAGAGAGGAGAAGAGAGAGAGAGAGAGAGAGAGAGAGAGAGAGAGGTCGAGAGAGGTCGAGAAGGTCGAGAGAGAGAGGGTCGAGAGAGAGAGTCGAAGGAGAGAGAGAGGTCAGAGAGCGAGAGAGAGAGGATCGAGAGAGAGAGAGAGGTCAGGTCGAAGAGAGAGGATCGAGAAGGAAAGAGAGAGAGGTCGAGAGAGAGAGGAGATCGAGACAGAGAGAGAGAGAAGAGAGAGAGGGTCGAGAGAGAGAGGAGAGAGAGAGAGAGAGGTCGAGAGAGAGAGAGGTCGAGAAGAGAGGAGAGGATCGAAGAGAGAGAGGAGAGAGAGAGAGAGAGAGAGAGAGAAGAGAGAGAGAGCAGAGAGAGAGAGAGAGAGAGAGACAAGAGAGAGAGAGAGAGAGAGACAGGAAATTCCAGAGAGGCCGAACTGCCTGTCTTTCTACTATCAGCGGTGAACGGACTTCAAATCGACATCGACATATATATATATATATATATGTCCAGGGAGACTTCCTGTGAGGGCGTCCCAGATTCAGTTCTGTTGAGCTTGCTAACACAAAGCTAATGATTGATAACACTGCCCATTCTTGAGCTCCGAGGGTCAAAAAGGGTTCATGATGAACACAAACATGGACTCGACCCTAAATGTGCCCTTCAGACGATTCTGCTCATTTACCTCCCATCTGTCGTGAATTTTTGATCCGGGTCAGCACCTTAGTGTTTGTTGTCTAACAATGGAAACAAATAGTCGTCGCTGATTCTGCTTATCAATACGAGCTGCATGTCGTCTGCAACCTCACAGTTTACACACCGCAGGTTGTAGTGAGTAAGCGTCCATTATGGGAAGCTCACACAAAGCTAGCGTGCAGTTGCGTGTTCTTGCTGGTGGGATGGCAATCACTCAATAGCTCCTCAAACGTTCACTCGTTGGGTAAAGGGACGAAGAGTGTGCAGGACGAGTGAGAATTCTGGATTTAAAGGAGTGCTTGGGTGACCAGGTTGAACTTTCTCAGATTCCTCCGCCCGGCTTGAGCAAGTCTGCTGGATGGCACGATTCTCTTCAATTGGTCTTGGCTCTTGAGTGCACTCTGAATTATTTATATGCAAATGAATTGGAATTACATCGATTACCATCAACATTGTTTAGTAATTACAAACAAACAAATAACTAAATAAATAAATAATCGAAACACCTCTCGAAGCGCAACCAACTCATGTCTTTAGCAGCAAAGTGAGGACGTGACAAAATGAGATAAAGGCAACCAAATAAACAGAGACAACATTGTGTGGTGTTGACAACACTGTGTTACATGTGTCAACACTGCGTTACATGCAGCAACAATGCTTACATGCAGCAACACTGCGTTACATGTGTCACACTGCGTTACATGCAGCAAACAGCTACATGTGCTGTTACATGTGTCAACACTGCGTTACATGTGTCAACACTGTGTTACAGTGTAATCTGGATGAGCAACACTGTGTTACATGTGTAACACTGCGTTACATGCAGCAACACTGCGTTACATGTTGTCAACACTGCGTTACATGTGTCAACACTGCGTTACACTTGTGGTCAACACTGCGTTTACATGTGTCAACACACTTGCGTTTACATGTGTCACACACGACTGTGTAACTGCAGCAACACTGTGTTACATGTGTCAACACTGTGTTAGATGTGTCAACACTGCGTTACATGTGTTCAACACTGCGTTACATGCGTCAACACTGCGTTACATGCAGCAACCCTGCATTCTGAAACAGTGTCAGCAATTACTGCACTGTGTTACATGTGTCCAACACTGTGTTACATGTGTCAACACTGCGTTACATGCGTAACACTGCGTTATGTGCAGCAAACCCTGCATTACATGCAGCAACACTGTGTTACATGTGTCAACACTGTGTTAACTGCAGAAACACTGCGTTACATGCTCATGCACTGCGTTACATGCAGAAACACTGCGTTACATGTGTCGACACTGCGTTACATGCAGAAACACTGCGTTACATGTGTCAACATGCGTTACATGCAGAAAACACTGCGTTACATGTGTCAACAAACTGCGTTACATGCAGAAACCTGCGTTATATGCCTGCACTGCGTTACATGCAGCAACACTACATTATGTGCTTGTGTTCTGTTATGTGCAGCAACATTGAGTTACGTGCGGCAACACTATGTTAGGTACTCGTGTAGTATGTTGTCTGACATGTGTGTGGCAGCACCATGTTATATGCTGTAACACTGTATTTGTGTTACGGTATCTCGTAGTGCATACATACAAGCTCATGTTGCACACAACACCCCAGGTGCTGATCCCGACATCTTACTTTGGTCCTTGTGATCCAGGTGGTCTTCAGGCCAGGAAATCCTGGATACCAGATCGTCCCTAATACCTGGCACTCCTCTGCCACCCTGTAGAACCATATTGATGTTAGAACAAACAGCATGTAGTGAACACAAGCAACACCTTAACTTAATCATTCAATACCTGTGGTATGGTCGGTACCCATCGGCTTTACGTGTATTAGCACCAAGCACAATAATATGTATGTATATACATATATATGTATGATATATATAAATATACAACAACAACACACACACACACACACACACACACACACACACACACACACACACACACACACACAGTGCCAATAGAAAGTCTACACCCCTTAAGATTTTTACCTTTTGTTACCTTAAAGCTGAAAATATTGCATTAAATCAGACTCTAACTACCTTTATTTTTTACAACGTAACCCACAACTTCCAAGTGAAAAACAAATTCTACAAATTTCAGAAATTAATTAAAATACAACCGAGAATATCTTGGTTGGATAAGTGTCCACCCCTCTGATTAATACTTGGTGGAAGTAATTTTGACAGCAATTACAGCTGTGAGTCTGTTGGATAGGCCTCTACACCTTGCACACCTTGATTGGACAATATTTACCCATTGTTCTGTACAAAACTGTTCAAGCTCAGTAAACTTGCATAGGGAGCATTGATGGACAGCAATCTTCAAGTCTGCCACAGATTTTCGATTGGATTTCGATAGGGACTCTGATCGGCCACTCAAGGACATTTATCTTTTTGCTCCTTACCCACTCCAGTGTAGAGTCAGAGTCCGACTCTCCTTACCCACTCCATTTTGCTCCATACACTTTCCCTATCATGACAAGTGCCTAGTCCTGCTGATGAGAAAATACCCATAACATGATGCTTCCACCATCATGCTTCACGGTAGGGAGGGTGTTCTTTGGGTGATGTGCTGTGTTAGGTTTGCATCAAACATAACGTTTTGCATTTAGGCCAAAAGTTCCATTTTGGTTTCATCAGATCACAAAACTTTTTTGCCACATGATTTCAGAGTCTTCCGGAGTGGTTTTTTGCATACCTCAAACGGGACTCAAGTTGGGCTTTTTGAGTAAGGGCTTCGTTCTTGCACCCTACATACAGGCCAGACTTATGGAGTGCTTGGGATATTGTTTGTCACATGCACACAGTGACTAGTCTTTGCCATAAAGACCTGCAGCTCTTTCAAAGTTGTCATTGGCTCTTGGTGGCCTCTCTGATCAGTCTCCTCTTGCTTGGTCAAATCCAGTTTGTCGGGATGGCCTGATCTAGGCAGGGTCTGGTGGTACCATATGCCTTCTACTCGTAATGGTTGTCTTGACTGTGCTGCAAGGGATATTAAGGCCTTTGAAATATTTTTAGACCATTCCCTGATCTGTGCTTTTCCACAACTTTATCCGGAGGTCTTTTGAAAGCTCCTTGGTGCTCATGGTTGATCTTTGCTGTGAAATGCACTACCAACAGCAGAGGAAACCTACAGGAACAGCTGATTCTATTCTGAATAATCAGAATCACTACAATTTAACACAGGTGGAGGCAATTAACTTTGTGTGTGATTTTGAGGTGATTTGCACACCTAGCTAATTTACAATTGGGGGGGGGGGAGTGGACACTTATCCAACTAAGATATTCTAGTTTGGTATTTTAATTATTTTTTTCTGAATTTGTATAATTTGTGTTCACTTGAAGTTGTGGGTTACGATGTGTAAATAAGGTGAAAAAAGTCTCATTTAATGCAACTTAATTTCCAGGCTATAAAGCAACAAAAGGTGAAAATTTTGAAAGGGGGGGGGGGGGGGGTTAGAACTTTATATCGACACTGGATGGGATATACAATACCATACTGTAAAAAGCTACGATTTACCATGAAGTTGTCGAATACTCAGCTGCAACATCTGGCTTCTGAATTGGAACACCAATGGAATCAGATCAAAATAAAACTACCATGTTATGCAGTTCCATTAAGGAAGGGGTGCAGCACCATGGAGCATGTTCCTTTACGATGAGACAACAAAAGAAGAGAGCGCAATGGTAGCCTGGCGTACAATGATGCACAACCGTGAGGTCATGACGAGGAATACGTGGGGGATATGAAATTGATTTATGGCTGGAATGTTTTAACCTCCACAATGAGATATGATTGTCCTTTGTTAAACTTCTTGTGCATGTTAAATGTTATAACGGCCATCTGCATGCTCCATGTGAAGAGTGGGGGTGGAAGGGGGCAGTGGGTCAAAAAAGACAACTGTGCTTCAAAATTTTGTTGAATGTTCACCAAAGGCACAATTATGAGCACTATCATGGAGTTTACAGATGAGGATTGAAAAGGAAGACTCAGCCAGGAAGGCCACAATGCTGCAGTGAAAATACGTTATCAAACGGAAATGGGGGTGGGGAGGGGGAAGAGGGGGGATGAGATTTCAAAAATACATGCGGTATGTTCACAAAGCCCTTGTGCAACTTTAAACTTTAACAACTTTGGATTGTACCGATGATAGAAGCAAACTTAATGGCATATGAAAGCACAATTAAATTGTTTTGACACAATACAGTTTCATATCTGTGCTGCAACATAACCGCATAATACATCGTTCAGTCTGATTTGAAACATCTCCACTTACTGCTGAGTGATTTCATCAAATGTATTTGTGATCCTGGCCTAAGTTCATCCAAAGATTGTGGTTTTGTGGGTGCACAGTTTATTATAGCCACGTAAATTGTTCGTCAATGGGGACAGGTCAGGGGAACGAGGGTGACCAAGCAATTGGTCCACATCTACCGATCCACTTGTCTGGGAAGTACATCATTCAGATGTCCTGCGGTGGTGTCCTAATCGTGTTAGCATTTTGAAAGAATTTTTTTTGTGGGGGCTAAAACACTTCCCTATACCAACTCATGAATAGGGTCGGGGATCATTTAATACTCCCTTTCACATCGCTACAAAGGCTTATGGCACCATAGAGCAATGAAAAAAACATCAAAAACAAACTTTTTGGGGGTTACATGGTGGTGAGGGATTGTTATAACATGGTGGTGAGGTGTTTTTACTAATGTGGTGGTGAGATGTTTTTAATAAAAATGGTGGTGAGGCGTTTTTAATAATGTGGCAGTGAGGCAAGTATTTTAATTACATGTATTTTGGGTAAAAAACAAGTCTGTGCCTCTTTAGCAACTTGTGGTGAGATGAGCGTACTCAGCTGATACACGGCAGCATATATGCCCCCACATCTTGTAGCATCACTTTAAGAAAAAGATCTAATGAAAAAGACAACTCAGAACTTGTTTAAAATCAACAAAAACTCTTACGTCCAACAAATAAGCCAAAAGGATGGTTAACAAGAGCAATTTGCATTCCATCCATCGTCACGATTAAACAAAACCCAAAAAACGTTATGAGCTCAGAAGGCAAAAGGTTTGAGATGCAAAATAAAGTGCAGGCAGCCTGGTAACCCCCATGTGTGGTGATGGAACCAGTGATGATATTTGTACTTATCATGTATCCTCAAAAGTAAGACTAATTACTGCACCACAGTCCCAACAAGGAAACCAGACATACAATACACGTGCGCACACACGCACACACAACACACACACACAACACACACACACACACACACACACACACACACAACACACACACACACACACCACACACACACACCACTGTGCCGAGTAGCCAAGGAGACTGCTTAGGCAGCACCAACGCCTTGCACAGAATATGGTACAATGGATGGATGGAGATATATATATATATATATATAAATATATATATTATATATATATATATATATATATACATCATATATACACATGACATGGCAAAACTATGTGGACACCTGCTCATCCAACATGTCATTCAAAAATCATTGCATAATATGGAGTTGGTCCCCCCTTTGCTGCTGTAACAGCCTCCACTCTTCTGAGAAGGCTTTTCACGAGATGTTGGAACATTGCTGCAGGGATATGCTTCCATTCAGCCACAAGAATGTGAGTGAGGTCGGGCACTGATGTTGGGCGATTAGGTCTGGCTCACAGTTGGTGTTCCAATTCATCCCAAAGGTGTTTGATGGGGCTGAAGTCAGGGCTCTGTGCAGGCAGTCAAGTTCTTCCACCCGATCTCAACAAACCATTTCTATATGAACTCACTTTGTGCACGGGAGCATTGTCAGCTAAAACAGGAAAGGGCCTTCCCCAACTGTTGCCACAATGTTGGAAGCACAGAATCATCTAAATGTCATTGCATGCTTAGCGTAAGATTTCCCTTCATTGGAAACTAAGGGGCCCAGCACGAACCATGAAAAACACCCCAGAACATTATTCCTCCTCCACCAAGCTTCACAGTTGGCACTACGCGTTCGGCAGGTAGAGTTCTCCTGGCATCTGCCGAACCAGATTCGTCCGTCAGACTGCCAGATGGTGAAGCGTGATATCATCACTCCAGAGAACGCGTTTCCACTGCTCCAGAGTCCAATTGGCGGTGAGCTTTACATCACTCCAGCCGACGCTTGGCATGGCACATGGTGATCTTAGACTGTGGTGCGGCTGCTCGGCATGGAAACCCATTTCATGAAGCTCTCGACGAACAGTGTTTGGCTGATGTTGCTAACAGAGTCCATTTGGATCTCGTAGTGAGTGTTGCAACCGACGACACACAATTTTCCGTGCTACGTGCTTCAGCACTCGGCGGTCCCGTTCTGTGGAGCTTGTGTGGCTCACCACTTCATGGCTGAGCTGTTTGTTGCTCCTCAATGTTTCCACTTCACAATAACAGCACTTACAGTTGGCCGGGGCAGCTCTCGCAGGGCAGAAATTTGAGGAATTGACTTGCTGGAAGAGTAGAATCCTATGACGGTGCCACGTTGAGTTACTGAGCTCTTCAGTACGGCCCATTCCACTGCTAAATGTTTGTCTATGGAGATTGCATGGCTGTGTGCTTGATTTTTTACACCTGTCAGCAATGAGTGTGGCCAAAATAACCAAATTCCACTAATTAGAAGGGGTGTCCTCGTACTTTTGGTCATGTAGTGTATATGTTTCACCAATAATATTAATTAAAGAATTTACCTCACTAAATAATTAATTAATTGCTATTATATCAAATGCAATGCAATCGGAACTTGTTTACATGAAAACCAACCAAACTTAAATGAAAGGTGACAATGGAGTCTAAAGACATTCTCACGAGACCCGATCAAACAATCAGCCAAATATCCTCTGTTTAACATGATGGAAAAAACTTCTCAGATAGATTCAGGTTTGAATGATTCAGGAATGATAGATTCAGTGGTAGATATGTGGTTGCCAGTGTGTACGATGGAATCATTGGAGGATATGTGGTACTTAGTGTGTAGTGGAGTATATGTGGTACCCATGGATACTATATCAGTGGAAGTGGAAGATATGTGGAACCTTGTGTGTAGTGATGGAAACATTGAGGAGATATGGTATCCAGGTGTACGATGGAATCAGTGGAGGATATGTGACCTGCTGGCGTTTACGATGGAATCAGTGGAAGATAAGCAGTACCCATGGATACTATATCAGTGGAAGTGGAAGATACGTGGAACCTTGTGTGGTGGAGGATATGTGGCACTCGGCATGTACGATAGGATCAGTTGAATATGTGTTACCCAATGGGTGGAATGGAATAGTGGAGGATATGAAAACAGTCGAGTGCAATCAGCGCAGGATTTCCTGTTGCATTGGCATGCTTTGCACGCTTGGGTTCGGTCCATCGAGTGACCGTTTAGCCGGAGTACCTGTCTTCCAGCACCAGCCATTTGTGGAGGTTAAATAACCCACAGTATTTTTGGTGAAGAATAGGTGGTTACCACCGCAACCTGAACAAATGACAAATTGCTAACCCTCTCACAACCCAGACTACAGCAAGCATGTCACAAAAACCAATATATCTTCAACAGGAGCAAAGGGAGGCCTCAGTCCTGCAGTGTACTGAAAACAGACCGGTGATTATTATGCAGACTAAAATGGGGATACCCTTTTAATAGTGGCAAAGGCTCATGAATATCATGAAAGTTTTAAAGTGTATTCGCAAAAATAATTTTGTTTTTCGTTTTTTTACAGATATTGTAGCACAAGAAGGAAAGAGTTCACTCTAATAGCTGGAAGGCAGGCATTGAGAGTAATGTGCGTACAGTTCACTTGATGTAAAGACTTCCGACGCTGAAAGTTCCGTGGTTTTAAGTTCCCTCCAAGAGATGTGTAGAAAGCAGGAAACCTATTGATTAAAACAGCATGGGAAAGGCTTTATTTGCAGCCATAACCCCAAACTGCAGTTTTATATCCCAGAGCTCAGCTTACTAAAGCCACTAATAATTTACAAGATGTAAGGAAGTTATTGCAGCAATCGTTTTTAAATTACAAGAGAGTGGATCATTGTTACTCATGGATGGTGGAAAAAAGGCACCACCAACGATAGTAACAGCAAAAGGATAAGGTGCAGGGCTGACATTTCACCCACCGAGTGGTCTTCATACAGGACTACACAGGGAACTACAGTGCCAGATGTTTAGTCCCTCCGGAGAAGGAGGGGGGTGTGGGTGGAGACGGTAGGTTCAGGCAGCGCGGCGATTTCTTTACACGATTTGGGGGGACGGCCAGGCCATTGTGGGGAGTTGTCACATAAGATCTGAGAGCAGATGCCACGGAAATCAAGAAAAAAGACAGTGGCAAGGGGTGTATATTTGTACGATGCTATTGGTCACTGCTGTTATGGACAATATACACAAAAATGCACATGAATACACTGTAAGTGTAATGTTCACCTTCACTACTTGATCTACTTGATCTATCTGGTCTGTATGTATATTGTATATGGCATGTTGCCACTGTATTTAACCACAGTTGTGCCATGGTGGTTTTGGAGCTAGGTTTTCAGCCAAAACAAAGACAACTGAAAAAGAGCACTGCTTGGCACGATAGCCATGAAGTAACAGAGCAAACCAGCTGTAGCTGGTGAAGTTCTCCACCTGGTAGTAAAGACTCCTCGTATCAGGTGACATGGCAGTAAGTGCTCCCGAGCATGAAAACAGTTTTAGGGTGAAATTCTGATGGAACATTTTCAACTGGATCGGAAGAGCTTCATAGTCGAGTTCAGGATACATGCGACGCGATATTTGTCCATTTTCGAAGTTTAACAGCTTGTTTCCAAACACTGATAGACCACCAAACCAGTAGTTGATGCTGTGTTCAGTAGCTCATCTAGCTGTGAATGGCAGTGTCTGCAATTGCAAAGAACACTCGTCCGTCATGCTCCACTCAAGGGCGGATCCGGGAGTGGGGTGCAGCCGGCGTGTTCTCGCCTGAACCTACCCCTCCTGACAAAAGGGATCGTTTTTATACTCCGTTGACGAAGTCGCCAGAGGCATTATGTCTTCGGGTTGTTCCGTCCATCCGTACATACGTTTGGCCGTGCTAGTTTTTCTGTTTTTTCTCTTGCAACCGCTTATCCGATTGACAAAAATTTTCACCATAATGATAATTATGACATCATTGGTCACTTGGTGTGGCAGACGTTGGAAAAAGCGAAAAAATTGGACCTCTGTAATCTCCGAAACCGCTCCATGAAAAAATTGAAACTTGGCACATGTCAAGTACTCCCCATGGGGAATAAGTGTGATTCTTTTGATGATGCACAGGTACCCTTCGTTATACATCATAATTGCTTACGTAAAACTCTACATCCAATCAGCATGAACATTTTCGTGGGTCATCTAGGGATAAATTGGTCCACAGAAAAGAAAAAAAAGATGACGTCATCGGTCACGTGGTTCAGCAGCCATATTGTTTTTTTTCTTTTTTAAAAACATTTAAAAATCTGCTTCTCTGAAACAACTGAACAGATTGGATGCAAAGCTTTCCAGCTATGACCACCTATCCATGAGGAACAAAACGTTCACACCTATGACATCATAGGTCACATGGTTTGGCCAGCCATATTTGATTTACCCTAAACCTATAAAAAAATCTACTTCTCCAGAATGGTTGGACACATTTAGGGGAAACTATAAAAAAAATCTCCAAACCTTGGGGATACCAGGGTGTTCACCCCATGTTATAGGTCACACAGTCTGACAGCCATGTTGGATTGAGCGAAAATCTTTTTTTAAAAATTATTTCTCTTGAACCGCTACATCGATGATGTGAAACTTCACAATTATGATCTTATAGTGATGGGAAATGCAGGTTTTACATTTCAACTTGATTGGACGCATGGTCTGGCAGGCCAGAATTATTTGATTTTTTGATCTGGGTTCTTTATGATGTTTTTTTTTTTAAAGGCTCCTTTGGCTGCGCCTGGATGGGTTGAGGTAGAGGAGTCGCAGCTGAAACCAGATCTGGTTCTTCCTGATGACTTCATCTTTGCCTTTTGCTTGTTTGGGATCTTTGTGATGACTCAAAATGCAGGAAGTACCTATTTGTCTTTCCATTTTTTGAATTGAATTTATTTTAATCCCATTCTAATTCAATTGGATAATAATAAACATCACGGGTCAGGGTCAGGTGTCCAATCAAAGTGGAGTTGCATAAAAGCGGGAAGTCTTGGCACCGCCTCATCACTGCGAGCAGTAATAAAATGGCAGTTTTAGTTACCTCCACACCGAAGGTGAAGGAGGTTATGTTTTCACCCCTCTCTGTCTGTTTGGTACTTGCAAAATGGAAGATTTTTCAAGTATATTGGTTTTGTCGGTTTTGTTATTCTGTCTGTCTGTCTGTCTGTCTATCGCCTAAGGTCACAATTCTAAATCGGTCGTCATGAAACTTTACCAAGTTGTAGAGGTGGTCTCAACTGAGAAGCTATTGATTTTGAGGCCAAAGGTCATTTTGACGTCAAATTTCTAAAATCGGCTTTTTCATCCGATTGACTTGAAATTTGAAGAAGATTTGCACATTGCATCACTGGATTGGGGACCAACTATTTCTGAATTCTCTCTCTTTT
>CM068968.1:16154666-16168086 GCA_035128595.1 Eptatretus atami
TACATTACTGAATTGGGAAAGCAACTATATTTGAGGTCAAATGGTCGACTCAAGGCCAAACTTCAAAAATCATGCAATTTAATCTGAAAAATCATCAATTATCATCTGATTAACCTGAAAATTAAGCAATTGCAAAGTGCATCACTGAATTTGGAAACTAACTATTTTTGAGGTCAAAAGGTCAAAGGCCAACTCAAGGTCAAACTTCTAAAATAATCAATTTCAATTTGAAAAATAATTAATTTTCATCTGATTGATCTGAGCTTTGATTAGGATTGTCAATTTTAATCTGAATGAAATGTTCGATTTGATGTATCCATGACAACCTTTGGAGAGGGGTGGGGGGGGGGGGTGATTTTGCAACTGTCGTGCTCTGCACATTTTTTTCTTATTTGTCTGTCTGTCTGTGTGAAGGATATCTCAAAAGGTTGTGGACGGATCCGCATGAAATTTGGTGGGCAGGTTAGGTGTATGACCACAACGAATTGATTTGATTTTGGTGAAGACCCGAATCTGGATCTGGATACGATAATTATTTAATTTTAAAGTGATTCTTCACCATTGAGAGATGGGGCCAATCACAATATATGGCATGATATTTACCTCCGCCACCGAAGGTGAATGAGGTATGTTTTCACCACTCTCTGTCTGTCTGTTTGTTTGTTTGTCTGTCTGACTTTGTGCAGGATATCTCAAAAAGTTGGAGACAGATCCGGATGAAATTTGGTGTGCAGGTTGGGTTTGGTACAAGAACGAACTGGTTAGATTTTGGTGAAGGTCCGGATCCGGATCTGTCTACTATAATTTTAAAATGATTCTTCACCATTGAGAGATAGGGCTGAACCAACATATAGCACGATATTTCAAAAACTTGTGGACGGATTCGGAGGAAACTTGGTGGACAGATCGGGTGTGTGACCACGACGAGTTGATTCGATTTTAGTGAAGCTCCAAATCCGGATCTGGATACGAGAATTATTTAATTTTAAAGTGATTCTTAACCATTGAGAGATAGGGCCAAAAACGGTATATAGCATGATATTTCAAAAATGTATTGGGTCTGATATGTTCTCGTGGATCAAACATTACGTGGCAGAGGTATGTACTCTACCGAGTGCCCTTTTAGTTCAAAAATGTATTGGGCATTATGTGGCGAAGGTATGAGCTCTACTGAGTGCCCTTCTAGTTTTCATATGTATTAAGGTGCTACATAACCGAAGATGTGGTCTCGGAATGTGTGATCACCTGGTATTCCTCAAACCACAGTTGTTGTTGACCGCAGCGTTCAACATGGAACTGATTTGTACCATTCATTTTGTTCACGTGGTGGATATACTTGATGATTAACGAATTACCGGAATCAGTTGTCATTGGAGATGTTTCTTTTCTCCTAACCATTCATGAACCAAGAAGTTGAAGGGTATCCCAAGTATCAGATAATCCAGTCACAATCATTCCGTTTGAATTTGACACTCAGTCTGTGTTTTCAAAACTCAAGAAAATGCTTTTTAACCGTGAGAAATTCTCCAGGGTATACAATAGGCATCAAATGTGTTGGAGAATAAATCTTTGTTATGAGTGATTCACATCGTTGAGATGATGAAGGCAAATGTTCAGCTGATAAAAAAAAACCCCGTAATTCTGATTGAAAGTCTCTTCCACATCAAACCTTGTTCAATACATCAGAGGCATTGAGTTGTTTTGATAATGACGTCATTTGTTTCATTCTATGCAATGTCTGCTTTTCATTCAATTGGATTTTTGTGATGAGACAATAACTCAAAGAAATGTTCAGTTTTGAGCAAAGGTTTGTTCAATAGAGTACTTCTTTTCAAATGTATGAAAGCATTCTTTGTCGATAAATGGAATAGACTTTGGAATTTATGACAAAAAGAAACACCCTCAAAAAATGCCCTCCTCACTCCACTTGGAGAAATTATGTTTTTGGAGCAATTATATTTTTTGCATCCCCACCATGCCCAACCCTAAAACCATCGATCCGTGCCTGGCCACACTGGATTATTACCATGGTAACTTGAAGGGGCATTGGTGTATTTCTTCAAGGGCCTTCTAAACATGCGGCAATTTTATGGGGTCCAGCTCATGAACTACAATGCTATCATTCACGTTCACCTCCAACTTTATGGGGTCCAGCTCATGAACTACAATGTTGTTGTTCACATTCACCTCCAACTTTATGGGGTCCACCTCATGAACTCCAATGTTGTGGTTCGCATTCACCTCCAACTTTATGGGGTCCACCTCATGAACTGCAACATTGTGGTTCATGTTCCCCTCCAACTTTATCGGGTCCAGCTCATGAACTCCTCCATTGTGGTTCACGTTCACCTTCAACTTTATGGGGTCCAGCTCATGAACTCCAACATTGTGGTTCACGATCACCTCCAACTTTATGGGGTCCACCTCATGAACTCCAAGGTTGTGGTTCACATTCACCTCCAACTTTATGGGGTCCAGCTCATGAACTCCAACATTGTGGTTCACATTCATCCTCCATCTTTATGGGGTCCGGCTCATGAACTCCAAGTTGTGGTTCACATTCACCTCCAACTTTATGGGGTCCAGCTCATGAACTCCGGATTGTGGTTCCATTCACCTCCAATTTTATGGTGTCCAGCTCATGAACTCCAACATTGTGGTTCATTTTCACCTCCAACTTGATGGGGTCCAGCTCATGAACTCCACGTGAAGTTCACTTTCACTCCATCTTCTGGGGTCCAGCTCATGAACTCCAACGTTGTGGTTCACATTCATCTCCATCTTTATGGGGTCGGCTCATGAACTCCAATGTTGTGGTTCACTTCACCTCCAACTTTATGGGGTCCAGCTCATGAACTCCGGATTGTGGTTCCCATTCACCTCCAATTTATGGTGTCCAGCTCATGAACTCCAACATGTGGTTCATTTTCACTCCAACTTGATGGGGTCCAGCTCATGAACTCCAACGTTGAAGTTCACTTCACCTCCATCTTCATGGGGTCCAGCTCATGAACTCCAACGTTGTGGTTCACATTCACTTCCAACTTTATGCGGTCCAGCTCATGAACTCCAACGTTGTGGTTCACATTCACTCCAACTTTATGCGGTCCAGCTCATGAACTCTAATGTTGCAGTTGACATTCACTCCAACTTTATGGGTCCAGCTCATGAACTATAATGCTGTGGTTCACATTCACTTCCAAATTTATGCGGTCCAGCTCATGAACTCCAACGTTTAGTACACTTTCACCTCCATCTTCATGGGGTCCAGCTCATGAACTCCAAACGTGTGGTTCACAGTCACTTCCAACTTTATGGGATCCAGCTCATGAACTCCAACGTTGTGGTTCACATTCACTTCCAACTTTATGCGGTCCAGCTCATGAACTCCAACGTTGCGGTTCATGCTCACCTCCAACTTTGTGCGGTCCAGCTCATGAACTATAATCTGTGGTTCACATTCACGTCCAATTTATGCGGTCCAGCTCATGAACTCCAACGTTTTTAGTACACTTTCACCTCCATCTTCATGGGGTCCAGCTCATGAACTCCAACGTTGTGGTTCACATTCACTTCCAACTTTATGGGATCCAGCTCATGAACTCCAACGTTGTGGTCACATTCACTTCCAACTTTATGGGATCCAGCTCATGAACTCCAACGTTGTGGTTCACATTCACCTCAACTTTATGCGGTCCAGCTCATGAACTCCAACGTTGTGGTTCACATTCACTTCCAACTTTATGCGGTCCAGCTCATGAACTCCAACGTTGTGGTTCACATTCACTTCCAACTTTATGCAGTCCAGCTCATGAACCCAACGTTGTGGTTACATTCACTTCAAATTTATGGGATCCAGCTCATGAACTATAGCTGTGGTTCACATTCACTTCAAATTTATGCGGTCCAGCTCATGAACTCCAACGTTTTAGTACACTTCACCTCCATCTTCATGGGGTCCAGCTCATGAACTCCAACGTTGTGGTTCACATTCACCTCCAACATTATGCGGTCCAGCTCATGAACTATAATGCTGTGGTTCACATTCACTTCCAAATTTATGCGGTCCAGCTCATGAACTCCAACGTTTAGTACACTTTCACCTCCATCTTCATGGGGTCCAGCTCATGAACTCCAACGTTGTGGTTCACATTCACCTCCAACTTTATGGGATCCAGCTCATGAACTCCAACATTGTGGTTCACATTCATCTCCAATCTTTATGGGGTCCGCTCATGAACTCCAAGGTTGTGGTTCACATTCACCTCCAACTTTATGGGTCCAGCTCATGAACTCCGGATTGTGGTTCCATTCACCTCCAATTTTATGGTGTCCAGCTCATGAACTCCAACATTGTGGTTCATTTCACTCAACTTGATGGGTCCAGCTCATGAACTCCAACGTTGAAGTTCACTTTCACCTCCATCTTCATGGGGTCCAGCTCATGAACTCCAACGTTGTGGTTCACATTCATCTCCATCTTTATGGGGTCCGGCTCATGAACTCCAATGTTGTGGTTCACGTTCACCTCCAACTTTATGGGGTCCAGCTCATGAACTCCGGATTGTGGTTCCATTCACCTCCAATTTATGGTGTCCAGCTCATGAACTCCAACATTGTGGTTCATTTCACCTCCAACTTGATGGGGTCCAGCTCATGAACTCCAACGTTGAAGTTCACTTTCACCTCCATCTTCATGGGTCCAGCTCATGAACTCCAACGTTGTGGTTCACATTCACTTCCAACTTTATGCGGTCCAGCTCATGAACTCCAACGTTGTGGTTCACATTCACTTCAACTTTATGCGGTCCAGCTCATGAACTCTAATGTGCAGTTGACATTCACCTCCAACTTTATGCGTCCAGCTCATGAACTATAATGCTGTGGTTCACATTCACTTCCAAATTTATGCGGTCCAGCTCATGAACTCCAACGTTTTAGTACACTTTCACCTCCATCTTCATGGGTCCAGCTCATGAACTCCAACGTTGTGGTTCACAGTCACTTCCAACTTTATGGGATCCAGCTCATGAACTCCAACGTTGTGGTTCACATTCACTTCCAACTTTATGCGTTCCAGCTCATGAACTCCAACTGTTGCGGTCATGCTCACCTCCAACTTTGTGCGGTCCAGCTCATGAACTATAATGCTGTGGTTCACATTCACGTCCAAATTTATGCGGTCCAGCTCATGAACTCCAACGTTTTAGTACACTTTCACCTCCTCTTCATGGGGTCCAGCTCATGAACTCCAACGTTGTGGTTCACATTCACTTCCAACTTTATGGATCCAGCTCATGAACTCCAACGTTGTGGTTCACATTCACTTCCAACTTTATGGGATCCAGCTCATGAACTCCAACGTTGTGGTTCACATTCACCTCCAACTTTATGCGGTCCAGCTCATGAACTCCAACGTTGTGGTTCACATTCACTTCCAACTTTATGCGGTCCAGCTCATGAACTCCAACGTTGTGGTTCAACATTCACTTCCAACTTTATGCAGTCCAGCTCATGAACTCCAACGTTGTGGTTCACATTCACTTCCAAATTTATGGGATCCAGCTCATGAACTATAATGCTGTGGTTCACATTCACTTCCAAATTTATGCGGTCCAGCTCATGAACTCCAACGTTTTAGTACACTTTCACCTCATCTCATGGGGTCCAGCTCCATGAACTCCAACGTTGTGGTTCACATTCACCTCCAACTTTATGCGGTCCAGCTCATGAACTATAATGCTGTGGTTCACATTCACTTCCAAATTTATGCGGTCCAGCTCATGAACTCCAACGTTTTAGTACACTTTCACCTCCATCTTCATGGGTCCAGCTCATGAACTCCAACGTTGTGGTTCACATTCACCTCAACTTTATGGGATCCAGCTCATGAACTCCAACATTGTGGTTCACATTCATCTCCATCTTTATGGGTCCGGCTCATGAACTCCAAGGTTGTGGTTCACATTCACCTCCAACTTTATGGGGTCCAGTCATGAACTCCGGATTGTGGTTCCCATTCACTCCAATTTTATGGTGTCCAGCTCATGAACTCAACATTGTGGTTCATTTTCACCTCCAACTTGATGGGTCCAGCTCATGAACTCCAACGTTGAAGTTCACTTCACCTCCATCTTCATGGGTCCAGCTCATGAACTCCAACGTTGTGGTTCACATTCATCTCCATCTTTATGGGGTCCGGCTCATGAACTCCAATGTTGTGGTTCACGTTCACTCCAACTTTATGGGTCCAGCTCATGAACTCCGATTGTGGTTCCCATTCACCTCCAATTTTATGGTGTCCAGCTCATGAACTCCAACATTGTGGTTCATTTCACCTCCAACTTGATGGGTCCAGCTCATGAACTCCAACGTTGAAGTTCACTTTCACCTCCATCTTCATGGGTCCAGCTCATGAACTCCAACGTTGTGGTTCAATTCATCTCCATCTTTATGGGTCCGCTCATGAACTCCAATGTTTGTGTTCACGTTCACCTCCAACTTTATGGGTCCAGCTCATGAACTCCGATTGTGGTCCCATTCACCTCCAATTTATGGTGTCCAGCTCATGAACTCCAACATTGTGGTCATTTTCACCTCCAACTTGATGGGGTCCAGCTCATGAACTCCAACAGTTGAAGTTCACTTTCACCTCCATCTTCATGGGTCCAGCTCATGAACTCCAACGTTGTGGTTCACATTCACTTCCAACTTTATCGGTCCAGCTCATGAACTCAACGTTGTGGTTCACATTCACTTCCAACTTTATGCGGTCCAGCTCATGAACTCTAATGTTGCAGTTGACATTCACCTCCAACTTTATGCGGTCCAGCTCATGAACTATAATGCTGTGGTTCACATTCACTTCCAAATTTATGCGGTCCAGCTCATAACTCCAACGTTTTAGTACACTTTCACCTCCATCTTCATGGGGTCCAGCTCATGAACTCCAACGTTGTGGTTCACAGTCACTTCCAACTTTATGGGATCCAGCTCATGAACTCCAACGTTGTGGTTCACATTCACTTCCAACTTTATGCGGTCCAGCTCATGAACTCCAACGTTGCGTTCATGCTCACCTCAACTTTGTGCGGTCCAGCTCATGAACTATAATGCTGTGGTTCACATTCACGTCCAAATTTATGCGGTCCAGCTCATGAACTCAACGTTTTAGTACACTTTCACCTCCATCTTCATGGGGTCCAGCTCATGAACTCCAACGTTGTGGTTCACATTCACTTCCAACTTTATGGGATCCAGCTCATGAACTCCAACGTTGTGGTTCACATTCACTTCCAACTTTATGGATCCAGCTCATGAACTCCAACGTTGTGTTCACATTCACCTCCAACTTTATGCGCGTCCAGCTCATGAACTCCAACGTTGTGGTTCACATTCACTCCAACTTTATGCGGTCCACTCATGAACTCCAACGTTGTGGTTCACATTCACTTCCAACTTTATGCAGTCCAGCTCATGAACTCCAACGTTGTGGTTTACATTCACTTCCAAATTTATTGGATCCAGCTCATGAACTATAATGCTGTGGTTCACATTCACTTCCAAATTTATGCGGTCCAGCTCATGAACTCCAACGTTTTAGTACACTTTCACCTCCATTTCATGGGGTCCAGCTCATGAACTCCAACGTTGTGGTTCACATTCACCTCCAACTTTATGCGGTCCAGCTCATGAACTATAATGCTGTGTGTTCACATTCACTTCAAATTTATGCGGTCCAGCTCATGAACTCCAACGTTTTAGTACACTTTCACCTCCATCTTCATGGGTCCAGCTCATGAACTCCAACGTGTGGTTCACATTCACCTCCAACTTTATGGGATCCAGCTCATGAACTCCAACATTGTGGTTCACATTCATCTCCATCTTTATGGGTCCGGCTCATGAACTCCAAGTTGTGTTCACATTCACCTCCAACTTTATGGGGCCAGCTCATGAACTCCGGATTGTGGTTCCCATTCACCTCCTAATTATGGTGTCCAGCTCATGAACTCCAACATTGTTGGTTCATTTTCACCTCCAACTTGATGGGTCCAGCTCATGAACTCCAACGTTGAAGTTCACTTCACCTCCATCTTCATGGGGTCCAGCTCATGAACTCCAACGTTGTGGTTCACATTCATCTCCATCTTTATGGGTCCGGCTCATGAACTCCAATGTTGTGGTTCACGTTCACCTCCAACTTTATGGGTCCAGCTCATGAACTCCGGATTGTGTTCCCATTCACCTCCAATTTTATGGTGTCCAGCTCATGAACTCCAACATTGTGGTTCATTTTCACCTCCAACTTGATGGGTCCAGCTCATGAACTCCAACGTTGAAGTTCACTTTCACCTCCATCTTCATGGGGTCCAGCTCATGAACTCCAACGTTGTGGTTCACATTCACTTCCAACTTTATGCGGTCCAGCTCATGAACTCCAACGTTGTGGTTCACATTCACTTCCAACTTTATGCGGTCCAGCTCATGAACTCTAATGTTGCAGTTGACATTCACCTCCAACTTTATGCGTCCAGCTCATGAACTATAATGCTGTGGTTCACATTCACTTCCAAATTTATGCGGTCCAGCTCATGAACTCCAACGTTTTAGTACACTTTCACCTCCATCTTCATGGGGTCCAGCTCATGAACTCCAACGTTGTGGTTCACAGTCACTTCCAACTTTATGGGATCCAGCTCATGAACTCCAACGTTGTGGTTCACATTCACTTCCAACTTTATGCGGTCCAGCTCATGAACTCCAACGTTGCGGTTCATGCTCACCTCCAACTTTGTGCGGTCCAGCTCATGAACTATAATGCTGTGGTTCACATTCACGTCCAAATTTATGCGGTCCAGCTCATGAACTCCAACGTTTTAGTACACTTTCACCTCCATCTTCATGGGGTCCAGCTCATGAACTCCAACGTTGTGGTTCACATTCACTTCCAACTTTATGGATCCAGCTCATGAACTCCAACGTTGTGGTTCACATTCACTTCCAACTTTATGGGATCCAGCTCATGAACTCCAACGTTGTGGTTCACATTCACCTCCAACTTTATCGCGTCCAGCTCATGAACTCCAACGTTGTGGTTCACATTCACTTCCAACTTTATGCGTCCAGCTCATGAACTCCAACGTTGTGGTTCACATTCACTTCCACTTTATGCAGTCCAGCTCATGAACTCCAACGTTGTGGTTTACATTCACTTCCAAATTTATGGATCCAGCTCATGAACTATAATGCTGTGGTTCACATTCACTTCCAAATTATGCGGTCAGATCATGAACTCCAACGTTTTAGTACACTTTCACCTCCATCTTCATGGGTCCAGCTCATGAACTCCAACGTTGTGGTTCACATTCACCTCCAACTTTATGCGGTCCAGCTCATGAACTATAATGCTGTGGTTCACATCACTCCAAATTTATGCGGTCCAGCTCATGAACTCCAACGTTTTAGTACACTTTCACCTCCATCTTCATGGGTCCAGCTCATGAACTCCAACGTTGTGGTTCACATTCACCTCCAACTTTATGGGATCCAGCTCATGAACTCCAACATGTGGTTCACATTCATCTCCATCTTTATGGTGGTCCGGCTCATGAACTCCAAGGTTGTGGTTCACATTCACCTCCAACTTTATGGGTCCAGCTCATGAAACTCCGGATTGTGGTTCCCATTCACCTCCAATTTTATGGTGTCCAGCTCATGAACTCCAACATTGTGGTTCATTTTCACCTCCAACTTGATGGGGTCCAGCTCATGAACTCCAACGTTGAAGTTCACTTTCACCTCCATCTTCATGGGGTCCAGCTCATGAACTCCAACGTTGTGGTTCACATTCATCTCCATCTTTATGGGTCCGGCTCATGAACTCCAATGTTGTGGTTCACGTTCACCTCCAACTTTTATGGTCCAGCTTCATGAACTCCGGATTGTTTCCCATTCACCTCCAATTTTTATGGTGTCCAGCTCATGAACTCCAACATTGTGGTTCATTTCACCTCCAACTTGATGGGTCCAGCTCATGAACTCCAACGTTGAAGTTCACTTTCACCTCCATCTTCATGGGTCCAGCTCATGAACTCCAACGTTGTGGTTCACATTCACTTCCAACTTTATGCGGTCCAGCTCATGAACTCCAACGTTGTTGTTCACATTCACTTCCAACTTTATGCGGTCCAGCTCATGAACTCTAATGTTGCAGTTGACATTCACCTCCAACTTTATGCGGTCCAGCTCATGAACTATAATCTTGTGGTTCACATTCACTTCCAAATTTATGCGGTCCAGCTCATGAACTCCAACGTTAGTACACTTTCACCTCCATCTTCATGGGTCCAGCTCATGAACTCCAACGTTGTGGTTCACAGTCACTTCCAACTTTATGGGATCCAGCTCATGAACTCCAACGTTGTGTTCACATTCACTCCAACTTTATGCGTTCCAGCTCATGAACTCCAACGTTGCGGTTCATGCTCACTCCAACTTTGTGCGGTCCAGCTCATGAACTATAATGCTGTGTTCACATTCACGTCCAAAATTTATGGCGTCCAGCTCATGAACTCCAACTTTTAGTACACTTCACCTCCATTCTTCATGGGGTCCAGCTCATGAACTCCAACGTTGTGGTTCACATTCACTTCCAACTTTATGGGATCCAGCTCATGAACTCCAACGTTGTGGTTCACATTCACTTCCAACTTTATGGGATCCAGCTCATGAACTCCAACGTTGTGGTTCACATTCACCTCCAACTTTATGCGGTCCAGCTCATGAACTCCAACGTTGTGGTTCACATTCACTTCCAACTTTATGCGTCCAGACTCATAACTCCAACTTGTGGTTCACATTCACTTCCAACTTTATGCAGTCCAGCTCATGAACTCCAACGTTGTGGTTCACATTCACTTCCAAATTTATGGGATCCAGCTCATGAACTATAATGCTTGTGTTCACATTCACTTCCAAAATTTATGCGGTCCAGCTCATGAACTCCAACGTTTTAGTACACTTTCACCTCCATCTTCATGGGGTCCAGCTCATGAACTCCAACGTTGTGGTTCACATTCACCTCCAAACTTATGCGGTCCAGCTCATGAACTATAATGCTGTGTTCACATTCACTTCCAAATTATGCGGTCCAGCTTCATGAACTCCAACGTTTTAGTACACTTTCACCTCCATCTTCATGGGGTCCAGCTCATGAACTCCAACGTTGTGGTTCACATTCACCTCCAACTTTATGGGATCCAGCTCATGAACTCCAACGTTGTGGTTCACATTCACTTCCAACTTTATGCGGTCCAGCTCATGAACTCAACGTTGCGGTTCATGCTCACCTCCCAACTTTGTGCGGTCCAGCTCATGAACTATAATGCTGTGTTCACATTCACGTCCAAATTTATGCGGTCCAGCTCATGAACTCCAACGTTTTAGCACACTTCACCTCCATCTTCATGGGTCCAGCTCATGAACTCCAACGTTGTGGTTCACATTCACTTCCAACTTTATGGGTCCAGCTCATGAACTCCAACGTTGTGGTTCACATTCACTTCCAACTTTATGGGACCAGCTCATGAACTCCAACTTGTGGTTCACATCACCTCCAACTTTATGGGTCCAGCCTCATGAACTCCAAACGTTGTGGTCACATTCACTTCCAACTTTATGGGTCCAGTCCATGAACTCCAACGTTGTGGTTCACATTCACTCCAACTTATGGCGTCCAGCTCATGAACTCCAAGTTGTGGTTCACATTCACTTCCAAATTTATGGGTCCAGCTCATGAACTCGATAATTGTGGTTCACATTCACTCCAAATTTATTGCGGTCCAGCTCATGAACTCCAACGTTTTAGTACACTTTCACCTCCATCTTCATGGGGTCCAGCTCCATGAACTCCAACGTTGTGGTTCACATTCACCTCCAACTTTATGGGATCCAGCTGATGAACTCCAACGTTGCTTCACATTCACCTCCAACTTTTATGCGGTCCAGCTCATGAACTCCAACGTTGTGTTCACATTCACTTCCATTTTTACGGTCCAGCTGATGAACTCCAACGTTGTGGTTCATGTTCATCTCGACAGCAACAATTGAAGAAATTCCTCTTCAGTTCACATTCTCATCATACGTGCATTCCTGACTGTTAACATCAGCGAGCATCTGTGAAACGGTTTGCTTTTCAGCTTACAACGTTTGGCTGAACTCAAACAAACGTCTGAGATGTCCATTGCTCCTCATCGTCTCAGACACGTCACCCCGGTCTGGATTTCTCACAGAAGGATCATTTTTTACTCTTTCAAACAATCAAAGGTTTCTCACCGTGTCTATCACCTGTTTTTACCTTTGGTAATTCGGGAAACGTTTTTGTGGTTTTCTCCTTTTAATTTTTCACCAAAGGGAGAAAAATAATTGCTGGGAGGCATCCACTTTGTACTGACTCTTCCTTTTCTTCTTCCTCTACTTCTTCTTCTCTTCTTAATCTTCTTCTTTTTCTTCTGCTTCTTCTTCTTATGTATGCCAAACATGACGAAAACAGCTTTTTTTAAACGACAAGTTTATTAATTAGCGTTCTCCATATTCTTGTAATGAAGGTTTATTGAAAATCTGATGACAAAAGGTCAAATGGTAAAGTAGAAAATATCTGAAAATGCAAAACGGGGAAAAATAAATAAATAAGCAGTGAATCGATTTTGAAAACCAACGCAGGTGTCTCGCTCTGTTTGGAGAACAGATCTCATTGGAGAACAATATGTGAAGGATGATATGAGAAATGCACTGGTTGACCATGGGGAGATTAGAAATGCTTGGAGGAGTTACTATGAGCACCTGATAAATGAGGAGTTCCCTTGGAACAGGGATATTCTGGAGGCAGTAAAGCCGGTGCAAGGTCCACCACCTGTGATAAGCAATGAATGGGTGAAGAAAACCATTGATGAAATGTAGAATGGTAAAGCGGCGAGCAGCGCTGGCATTGTCGCAGAGATGCTGAAGGCATCTCGTGATGTTGGAGTGAATTTAACCACTAAATTGATAAATGCAATTATAAGGGAGACATCTGTCCCAGATGACTGGTTGAGGAGTGTAACGCTGAATATTTATAGGGGTCTGAAGTTGCTGGAGCATGGAATGAAAGTGTAGAGAGGGTCTTGGATAAATTGATAAGACAGAGTGTTAATATACATGAAATGTAATTTGAAGGGGCACGATGGAGGCAATTTTTATAGTTAGGCAATTAAAGGAAAAAATATCTGGGGAAGAAGAGACAACTGTACTTTATATCTGTGGATTTGGAGAAGGCGTTTGATAGGGTGCCTCAGGGAAGTGGTGCAATGGTCCATGAGAAAGTTACCTGTGGAGGATTGGTTAGTTAGGGTAGTCATGGCAATGTATGATGGCCCAAAAA
>CM068968.1:16168250-16178911 GCA_035128595.1 Eptatretus atami
CCGACAGTGTGGAAGAGGTAATGGGTAAATATGCAGTATGGAAGGAGGGTATGGAGGCCAGATGACTGAAAGTGATTATAAGGGAAAACAAAAGTACTGATTAGTGGTGTGGGAGAAGGAAGTGTGGAAAAAAGAGGGAGGTGGCCCTGCAGTGTCTGTAAAAAAATGTGTAGGGAGCAATTCAAGATTGTGTAAATCCTGCAACTGCTGGGTGGACAAGAGTGGCATCAGGGGTAGACTGTAGGTGCCTCCTGATTTAAAATGTGCTGTTTGCGCAGGTAAACAAGTGACTCCAGTTCGAGTGGAAAGGTTCGTTTATGGTGATATATCTCTGGAATGTGTAGATAAATTCTGTTACCTTGGTGATATGATTAGTGCAGGTGGTGGTGTAGAAGCAGCAGTGAATGCAAGAATTAGAAGTGGCTGGAGGAAGTTTTGGGAGTTGTTACACCTGTAGACATCAAAAGGGACCTCTCTCCAATTAAAAGGAAAACTTTATGCAGCTTGCTTTAGAAGCGTGATGTTGTATGGCAGCGAAACATGGGTGATCAAAAAGGAGGATGAATGGAGGTGTGAACGAAATGAAATGAGAATGGTGAGGTGGATGTGTGATGTGACACTGAAGGATAGGAAATCAAATGTGGAATTAAGAGATAGGTTATGTGTGGAGGTCGGTTGAAATGGTTTTGGGACATGTGGAAAGGATGTGGTCAGGTAGTTGTGTAAGAAGGTGTATGAATATGAATATGAATTGAAGGAGAGCGAGAGGCCGTCCGAGGAAAACATGGGATGCGCTGCTGAGAGACGATCTTTGAGTTAATTGCCTAACAAGAGGGCTAGCAAGAGATCGTGCAGCCTGGAAAGCAGCCATTAGGTGAACCATGACTTACACATGCAAGCATGGAAACGGCCGGGTGATGATGATGATGATGATGATGATGATGATGATGATGATGCTGATGATGATGATGATGATGATGATGATGATGATATCGATAGTACCTGGCTGCCTTTTCCTAAACTCGAAATTCCTTCCGCACAAGGTGCCAATACCGATGCAAGTGTCATTATAGTTGAGCTGCTTTTTCTAATCTAAAGCAATGGTGAAGTTGATTTGAACTTTTATTCAAATCATAAATTATCTGTGTTTTTTTGAATCATAAATTATTATCTGTGCTAATGCCCGGCTTGATTCCCGCAAACAAAATTCAAACAGCTTGCCTAGTTTCGGACGTAATGGTATAGGCGATTTCCATTAGCGGAGATATTTTGACGTCATAACCTTTTTTTCTAGGAGGAATTTTCAAAATCGGAGATGGTTACTGTGTGCGCGTGGTCTTTCTGCATATACATGGCAAGTTTCAGGAAGTTTCGATGAAAACTGTAGGCTGTGAAACAAAAAAAGTCCACAAGAAGAAGATGAAGAACAACAACGTGAGTAAGACTTAGAGATCCTCCACGAGGATCTAAAAACAGTCCCAAGTATAATGAATGGAACTAAGGTGGATGGAGGTTATGTTTTCACCCCTGTCGGTTTGTCTGTCTGTGAGCAGGATGTCTCAAAAAGTTGTGGAAGTATTTGGATGAAACTTGGGGGCACAGGTTCGGTGTGTGACAACGACAAATTGTTTCGAATTTAGTGAAGATCTGAATCTGGATGGAGAATTTTTGAAGTGTTTCTTCACCGTTGAGTGACATGGCCAAAAACGATATATCGCATGATATCTCCAAAAGTTGTGGACGGGTTCGGACGAAACGTTGGGGACAGGTTGCGTGTGTGACCACGACTAATTGATTCGATTTTAGTGAAGATCTGAATCTGGATACGAGAATTTTTTTGAGGTGATTCTTCACCATGGAGAGATGGGGGCCCAAAACGATATATCGCACGATATCTCAAAAAGTTTATGACAAAAAGTTTACGGATTATGACAAAACTTGGTGGATGAGTTTGGTCGGTGACAAGGACAAGCCGATTTGATCCTGGCTCAGGTCTGGATCCAGATCCGGCCTATCGGTGGGATACAAAACGTAAACTGTTCAACCTGGTGCAAATATGCACACTACCAACTGCTGTTCTACTACATATGGTATGTATGTGCTGTGGACCACATCTAATGGTTAAAGTAAGTTGCTGCATATTATTTTTTTTCTTTGAGAAAAGGCAGTCCACATAATGCCAGAAAATTATCTTCACAATCCAAACCCAAAGTGTTTGACAATCATTGCCTTGCCATCAGCACATTCACAAACGCACGAAACACAAGGAAAATACACGGTTGGTTTGCAAGGGAAGCACACTGCGGAGTAGGCCGAGGCTCATGATTGATCAAGTACCGAAAGTTTTGTCCCTTTGGTTTTATGGAATTAGAGCTCATGCTTGCTAGTGTTCCGTCTGAAGACTACTATAGCGAGTCAAAGGCCCAAGGCTGTCCACCGTTCCTTCTCCAATAGGCTCCATTTATCCGGAGCTATCGCCAATCTTGTTGCTGGGTTCTCAGGGGCCATTGAAAGCCGGATAAACAGCTTCGTGGCCGAGCAATATCAATCGGTGTTCCCTGGGTCCCTACAGACGTTACATTTACTCCGGGATGCAGAAGGGATCGGCGCAGCTGGAAGAAGCATCCGGAAGGATCTGTGTGAAAGAACGCGGAGAAAACACATCTTTCTCCTCAAAATCCAAAATTCCCAGCTGCTGTTTTGCACAACTTGTTTCCATGCTGTCTTCACAAGGACAAAGTATTATTTGAGAAATTTCGCAGGGGTGCAGCATTACAAGAGGGCTCGCGATGATTCTGATGCCAACGTGGGCAAGAAAACATTCACGTGACTGTTTGTTTGGGATTGCCTGGAACAATAGACGCACTATTCGTCAAGTCACAGCAGATTGTTGCGGAACACAACTACAATGACACAACATGTGCTGTTTTCCCCATGAATGCAAAGGTAGTATGCGGTGTACTCACGTGGTGCTGGGCAAGTATGTCCTAACCTTGTTTCAACTATAGACATCGAATCTCAGGACGCTTGGCGTTGGCTTAAAGGATAAGGTGGCCGGCTTAAGATCTTAGGGTCTTGAGTTTGAGCCCCTGTCGTGCCGGTGAAATAATACCAGGTGGGTTGACTCAGCCTGTCATCCTTTCGACGTCGGAAAAATGAGTACGGTACCAGGTTACTGATAACAGGGGCACTGCATCATATCAGTGGCATAGCCGTGCTTCCAGAAATGATACGAAACAACGTTGAATTCTGGGCAAAAATCAGAGGCAAGGCATGAAGGTTTACATACAGGGAATAGGACAACACTGAGCAAGCGGACATGACACACTCTTGAAGTGAGAAGAGAAGGAAAAGACATGGTTAGTGGGAGTAAAAAAAAAAAAAGGTAGTTGGTAGGTAAGTATGAGTTAAGTACTAATATATAAGTCGGGAAGGGGAATGACAGAAGAGCTCAGAGGTTGCACACTACACTTTGAGCTGTCTAGTCCGAGTTCCACACCTAACCAGACTATAAAAGGTGATCCTGCGGTTGGTTATCCAGGCTGGGTGTTGGATCACTGAGTGTGCCATCCTTTTGGAGGAGACATTGAGCCAGCTGTCGTATCTGCTCATACACTCCACGATAGCAAGCGGTGTGACGTGGTGTTAAGGAACTTCCAAGGATACCAGATCACTTGCTACCTGCGGTCCAGGCAGGAATTTGGAATTTGTTCAGGATGCTGGCGATAGCTCACCTACTCTGCGCTAAGGACACAGTGGGATCTTCAACGTCCACCAACTAATGCCCACAGACGGGATGCCCAGTTTCACGTCTATCCGAGGAACAGCACACACTTTGATGAATAGCTATTATGTGCGGCCTGTGACTGCTGGTTGCATCATTTTCTCGAGGCACGGCTGTGCCCTCTATTACTCATTTCGACCTCGGAAGGATGACAGGCTGAGTCAACCCCACCTGGTGTTAATTCAATGGGGAAAAAAGGGGCTCAAACTCAAGACCCTAATATCTTAAGCCAGCCACCTTAACCATGAAGCCAACACCAGGCTTGAACATTGATGAATCACCGAGTCTGTGAAACACCGGGGATGACAGTTTAGAGCTGAGTTGTGATTCGAACCCAGGCTAGAGAGCTTAGAGGGGAGTGTGGGTACCTCCAGGTTATCCTTCCACTGACCCTGCACATTCACTTACAGCTAAAGCAGATGGCCAAGACATCCGACATAGTCACGTGATATAAGTGAAAAATAAAGGAAAGCAAAACGTACAGAACTCTTATTATGAATTTGGAAATGTATGGAAAACAAACCTCCCTTTGGATTGTTAAGGAAACGCCATCCCACCCCGTCATGGGGAAGAGCTTGTTCGACCTCCCCGTTGACAGCTACGCGTTTTTGGTGGCAAAAGAAGGATGGATTAGCTCCAGACCATTAGCCATGGTGTGGTTAGCCATTGATATGGCAAGTTTCAATTGAAAACACATGCGCCTTTGGCAGAAGCGAGAGCTCAAGGCAGGGATTGGAGGAGGAAAGCTGGGAAGGGCTGCTCACAGCTCGTCATGATTGAGGTGTTTAAACGTGCAACAAATGACCGAGATTTGTTAATTAATTCACATGGGAGATCAAACAACCCATTCCATATGATCCAATCTCTTGCTAAGATTCACGGGGTCTAATCGTGGGGTCGTCGAGGCAGACGTTAGACCAGAAAGTGGCTGCGGAGAGGTAAAGCAGTCCAACCTCGTGGTGCGTTTCGTGCAGGGAATTTGGAATTTCATCCGAAGACTTTTCTCGGGTACAAGCTTAAAGGACAAATCGTGTGCGCAATTTTCATGGGCTCCTTAACGTCCACGATGGAGATGGGACAGCCGGCTTAAAATCCTGAAGAAGGAGATCTCGCGTGCTTTGTGATGCACTGCCACTTCCTGGCACTAATGGGCATCTAACTGTGTTCAGCAAGCAATCGAGAGGAGTGAGGGGTGAATGAGAAAAATAAATTTGTAAAAACGAACATAATGGATCAGGATGTGTTATAAAAGGGAAGGAGGGGGTTCTGATATATAGGGCATGTATGGAGGGGGAGGGTGAAAATCTCACAATTTTGCGTACGTAATAAGTATATATTCTATGATATCAGAATGTGGTTTCAGCCTGATTCAATGATGCGTCCACAATGCCTGACAGGAGTGTGTTCAGGCCCTGCAAACTTATATTCAAACACTTTTGTATGAAACTGAATTCAGGTTCTCTGTCTAACTTCAGTGTACAACTCATTGGACAAAGATTAAAGAGCAAGGACTTCTCGTGTCAGGTTCCCCTTAACTGCGAGCGGGGGGGGGGTGAAAGGAGCAGGCTCGCCATGGTGTAGTTTGAAGGTCTACCCTTAATCATCCTCAGAATGCTGAAACTGTCCATCTAGGCCACATATGAGTGATTCAGGTGCAAACACAGCGTTACCTTGTCGCCTTTCACACCACTGCAGTCACACTTTGATCCCGAAGCACAGCCATGACATGTCTGCAGGGAGGAATAAGGGAAGAGTTAGCACATGTTCAAAAATTCCATCAATTTCCAGCTGCAACAAACGGTTGGCGTTCAAATCAAGCTTTCTGTGAATCACTTAACACATTTGGGGGAACAAAGGTGGGCAATTTTAAGGGGGCAGAATAGGACCGCTGAGCAGATCCAAAGTCACAGACCAAATTGATGGCAAACGGAAAGGTGACCTCTGACCCTGGACTTCCTTACAGACGTTGTGCCTCATAGACCTTTGATGAAGGATTCTTAGGAGCATGTATGATCCCTTTGAGGGGATTGAGGATGACATTTTAATTCTCCTAGGTGTTCTTGCTTCATGTTTGTTGTCCATTGTAAATACTAGAAGAATCCCTTTGCTATGGGAACGGACAGGGGGGGGGGGGGGTCACTGGGTCAGGTTATTGTCTTTATGATTTCAAAACTTGATGGAATCACAGCTTACAGGTAGGTAGGTAGGTATATGTGTGCCTGGCTCTGAACCGTTTGGTCTGAGTTTGAATCCCGACCCAGCTATAAACTTTCGCTTTGGTGTTTCGCAGAGAAGGCAAGGTATCAATGTGTTTGCCATCTCTCGGATGGACGTTAAACTGGAGAACTCATCTATTAACACTAGTCGTTGGTGGATGTCAAAGATCCCATAGTGTCTCTCGACAAGAGTCGGAGAGTTATCGCTGGCACAATATTGGCCAAATTACAAATTCCTGCCTCAACTACTGCTGGGAAGGCAATGGCAAACCACCCAGTGTAACACTTACCATGAAACTGCTTTGACAAAACTGAACCTGCCTTCGGACAGAACACCACATCATGAATATACGAATATTCCTGCTAGTCGGACGTCATTTTGCTGACAAGAAGATTCATGAAGGACTTGGCCACAAAAAGGTTCCCCAGGTGAGCATCTTTACAACAAGGTAGAAATAGACGTTCTCGTTAACTGAAGAGTAAATGAACGGCAATCATTTTTTTTTCCATGATCTCAAAATTTCCCACCTGGCAAAATCGACGACTTCACAAAGGACACATAACTGCGAACAACGATGAAAAACAACACAAACTAGAAGGGCACTCGGTAAGAGCGCATCTACCTCCGCCCGGATTGAGATCCGGATTTTCACCAAAATCGAATCAATTCCTCCGCGTCACACACCTCACCCGTCCACCAAATTTTGTTCGAATCTGTCGATAACTTTTTGAGATATCGTGCCATACATCAGTTTTTGGCCCTATCTCTCAATGGTGAAGAAGCACTTACAAAATCCACTAGCTGTATCTAGATCTTCACCAAAATCGAATCATTTCGTCCATGTCACACGCCCAACCTGCCCACCAAGTTTCGTTGGAATCCGTCGATAAGTTTTTGAGATATCCTGATTACATACAGACAGACAAACATACAAGCCGGTAGGCGACGTGGGTGGTCGCGACATAATTGCATACTAGTCATACAGTTTTTGACGGATCGGGCTGAAATTTTTTGACAAAGAGTTTGATTATAGTGCGCATAAAAGCGCGGAAGCCGATTTTTGATTTTCGAAAAAATATATATAAATATTTTTCGGATTTTTTCAAAAATTTCAAAGTCCCGTTGCTAGGCAACAGTGGCGTCCATAGCAACGGTGATCAAAACCATACAACTAGATCCTGGTATGAACCTACCAGTCAAGTTTCATCAAAATCGGTTGACTCCTCTGGCCTCCAGAGCTGTCCATTACATACATACAGACAGCCAGAAAACCTGAGAATAACGGTAGTCTAGCGACCACCCAAAAAACAGACAGACAGGGGTGAAAACATTACATCCGTCCATCGCAGATGGCGGAGGTAAAAAGGAAGAGGACTCAAGATGAGCATTGGGAGCAAAGAGATGCCGTTATTCCAAAAAAGCCCCATCCGTGGACCATGGTGAAAAGGACCCCAAGGCGGTAACGCGGTACAATGTCAATGCGGATACGTATGAGACGTGTCTTCGAGCCCAGTTCATAAAACCGACGTCTCCATAAACATCAGCAGAATTCGGTAGTCAACGGCACGTCAAATAGATGGGATATTAAATAACTGGAAAAGGGTAATCCAAGGATAATCCTTCACAGTCCAAAGAGAACAGCTGTCCCTGCTGCCCTGGGCCTGCAATAAAATTTATGGCAGAAAAATTCCAGACTTTTCGTTTTCCTCCACGTCTGCATGATTGCTCAGGCACGTCCAAGGGCCAACCTCGAGAAGCTTTTGTGCTTTCCCCTTTTTGTGGATTTGCCTCTCAATCTGGGGGAAGAAAAGGGTTTTCCCAGCCGGTACATCGCAACATCCCGTGTGGAAGGCGTGGGATCATATGTAATCAACATTTGGGAATTCTGACAACAATGCCTTTTGTACCGGAGCGGGAGCCAAAATCGGGGTTTTGTAAACAAATCCTGAAAAAACAGAGGGTTCATACGCTTCGAAGTTCCCGCAGCTCGGGGCCAGTTGTGGAAATGAGCGACGATGCTGTTTCCAGAACATTCCGTCAGAATCAATCCAATGTCCCCTTCATCTTTTGCACGACACGGCGAAAGGACTCTGCACAGCACCTGCTATGCCAGGATTCCTTTTGGATTATTCTTCTTTTCATGAAACGTTGTCAATGTAAGAGGATGGCATTTAGGGTTTGTTAAGTATTTTGCAGAGGATATGTGTTTTTTTAAAGTTATTTTATAACACCTATCAAGGCTCACAGCAGGAGGTGGAGGAGAAAGGTCAGCAGGTAGGAGAAGAGTTGCAGGTGAAGTGTGGCATCAGGGTCCCAGTGGGTTAGAAAATATAAGAGGTAGAAATAGGAGAGACCATGAGATGGTGATGGACTGCGGACTTAAAATCCAGATGTTAAAAGCTTGAGACATCATCATGAGGAAGATGGTTCCAAATGGGAAACAGGAAGGTCGACGGGGATGGCATGAATGAATGGAGGTGTTAGGGTTAAGATTAGACTCGTGGGAAGATAACAAGCAAGGTAAAGGATTTTTGGGTTACCTGTGATGCCCTTTCTTTAGGTTTCCATACAATTGATTGTGCCTGTGTGACCTTACATGCCTTTAGCTCGGTGGAGGGGCTCGTGGGTGGGGGGGTCTTTTTTCTATTACCCGTTCAAAAGCACATGCTGTGAAGTATGTTAATTTCTGAAAACTAATACAGAACTGGGGAAAAAAGAGGAAATAAGGGGAATAGGCCCACGAAGGGTAAGGATGTGTGAGACATGAGATAGTGAAAGGGTTAAAGATTCCATCATTGTTGTCTGGTAATATGTACATAGTTTGATCAGAACTTGTCCGATCAGCAAATCCAGTTCAGCCTTCCACAAAACTTTCAGGTTTTTTTTTTGATAGACGATCAATTTAGACGAATAAACAATCGAATCGAAGAATGGTATAAGGTGTCAGTTGTCAGTGCTTTTGATGAAAGAAGGAATATTTTCATCGATGGGGTAAAAGATTGGCAGATGCAGTTTAACCTGAGCAAGGTTAAGGTGTTGGGGATGGGAAAGAACAATGAAAATAGAGATTACAGGATGTAAGGGGTCATTTTGGAGCGTGTTACACAGGAGAAGGATCTGGGGGTGGTAATAGATATGGGAGGTAAGCAGGCAGCACAGTGCCAGGCAGTTGTAGGTAAAGCAAATGGGGTTTCAGGTTGTATTCGGAGGGGGATCATTTATAAATCAAAAGAGGTGGTGTAAACATTGTACAGGAATTTAGTGAGGGCCACATCTAGAATATTGTGTGCAGGTTTAGTCACCACATCTTCAGAAGGACATAGATGTCATAGAGAGGGTTCAGCGCAGGGCTACGAGATTGATTCCGGCCCTAGCTAGATTCAGCTATGAGGAGCGGCTGAAGGAGCCAGCTAGGCTTTACCCACATTAAAAGGAGACCATTACGAGGGGGGATGATCGAGATGTTTAAGTTGAGTAGTTAATGCATGGAATTGTCTCACTGGAAAGGTAGTGGCAGCAAATCGAGTAGTTCGGGTTAAATTGGAATTAGACAGGTACCTAGATGCCTTGGAGATAGGGGGGTACAGGGATGTTGGTAGGACGTGTACATCTAGGTAGTTTGAGTGTGAATGGATGATGGTTTCTGGGGGTGCTGCAGCACAGGCACGAAGTGCCGAATGGCCTTCTCCTGTGCAAAAGTGCCTCGTATATATCCTTGAAGGAATGCTCCAAGGAAGCCAGAATAGACATCTGCACAAAGCTGATCCTCAAGGCCTCAGTGTTCTTCAAGCCTGCTGGCGGCCATGGCTGTGGTTGGACCTCCTCCCACCCCAACTTCCCCCAGGGATTCCCTCATGGCGAGCCCACTTCCCAGGACCACAGCACGTGTTAAACGGTCTCAACGAGCAGATGGATAAGTGTTCATAGTTCCGTTCGGTGGATTGTTACAGGTTTTTGTGGGTTGTAAACCTCCTATGGTGGTAGCCTGTGGTTAGCTGTGGTTTTGATACATTGTGGAGGTTTCTTTGGCATGTGGATTTGTTGGAGGAAAGGAGGTGATCTAAGGCACATGGAGGAAGAACGAAAACATAAATCACACGGAGCACAAGGACATGATATAGTAAACACACCATTGTAGTTTAATGTGAATCACAAGGACATTGGGAGATGATGGACAACTTGGCATCGTGTACAGGATTCCAGGCATCATGAAGCATTCGTCGGTTCAGATGGAAGCGATGGATAGGCCAAGAAGAAGAAGAGGAAAATAAAGATGAAAAAAGCAACCTCCCTGCCACCAACAAAATTCGCTGCAAAAACAACAAAACCAACAACAAAAAATGACAAAAAACAACAAAAACAACATGAACAAAAAAACCCAACAACCAACAAAACCAATAACAATCAACCAACAACAAAACCAACAATATAAACAACAAAAAACCCAACAATAAAACCAACAACAAAAAACCAACATAAACAACAAAACAAAAACCAAAACCATAAAACCAACAACATAAACAACAAAAAAACCAACAACAAAAACAATAACAAAAAACAACATAAACAGCAAAACAAAAAAACTAAAACCATAAAACCAACAACATAAACAACAAAAAACCAACAACAAAACCAATAACAAAAAAACAACACCATAAAA
>CM068968.1:16178924-16199150 GCA_035128595.1 Eptatretus atami
CCAACAACAAAACCAATGAAAAAACAACACCATAAAACCAACAACATAAACAACAAAAAACCCAACAATAAAACCAACAACAAAAAACCAACATAAACAACAAAACAAAAAACCAAAACCATAAAACCAACAACATAAACAACAAAAAACCAACAACAAAACCAATAACAAAAAAACAACATAAACAACAAAATAAAAAAACTAAAACCATAAAACCAACAACATAAACAACAAAAAACAAACAACAAAACCAATAACAAAAAAACAACACCATAAAACCAACAACATAAACAAACAAACAAAAAAAACCAACAACAAAAAACCAAAAGCATAAAACTAACAACATAAACAACAAAAACAACAAAAAAAAACATAACCTAAAACAAAAACAGAACAAGAACAAAAACAGCACAACCAAACAAAACTAACAACAAAACCAACAACAACATAAACAACCACAAAACAACAACAACAACAAAATGAAAACAATCCGACGTGTTCACGCAATGTCGGGTGTCGGTGTCCGTGGGGACCCCGTCCGAGTTAGAAACAACTCAATGAGTCAGGGAGTGTACTCGGATCCTGCTGAGAAAACTTCGCGCAAGGGGTCACGGCTCGCTTGTGCCTTCCATGCCAGGACTCAGGAGTTCGGCGGCCGGAGGCGAACGGAGCCCGAAGGCAAACCAGACGTCGGATTCCATTGCTTCCTGTGCGTTTGCAAAGCATTCTCATGGAAACAAGGCTGTGTAGCGTCCAATGAACCAACTACTCTCATGGAAACAAGGCTGGTGTAGCGTCCAATGACCAACTACTCTCATGGAACAAGGCTGGTGTAGCGTCCAATGACCAACTACTCTCATGGAAACAAGCTGTGTAGCGTCCAATGAACCAACTACTCTCATGGAAACAAGGCTGTGTAGCGTCCAATGAACCAACTACTCTCATGGAAACAAGGCTGTGTAGCGTCCAATGAACCAACTACTCTCATGAAACAAGGCTGGTGTAGGCGTCCAATGAACCAACTACTCTCATGAAACAAGGCTGTGTAGCGTCCAATGAACCAACTACTCTCATGGAAACAGGCTGTGTAGCGTCCAATGAACCAACTACTCTCATGCAAACAAGGCTGTGTAGCGTCCAATGAACCAACTACTCTCATGGAAACAAGTGTGTAGCGTCCAATGAACCAACTACTCTCATGGAAACAAGGCTGTGTAGCGTCCAATGAACCAAACTACTCTCATGCAACAAGGCTGTGTAGCGTCCATGAACCACTAGCTCCTCATGGAAACAAGGCTGTGTAGCGTCCAATGAACCAACTACTCTCATGAAACAAGGCTGTGTAGCGTCCAATGAACCAACTACTCTCATGGAAACAAGGTGTGTAGCGTCCAATGAACCAACTACTCTCATGCAAAACAAGGCTGGTGTAGCGTCCAATGAACCAACTACTCTCATGGAAACAAGGCTGTGTAGCGTCCATGAACCAACTACTCTCATGGAAACAAGGTGTGTAGCTCCAATGAACCAACTACTCTCATGAAACAAGGCTGTGTAGCGTCCAATGAACCAACTACCTCATGCAAAACAAGGCTGTGTAGCGTCCAATGAACCAACTACTCTCATGCAAACAAGGCTGTGTAGCGTCCAATGAACCATACTCTCATGAAACAAGGCTGTGTAGCGTCCAATGAACCAACTACTCTCATGCAAACAAGGCTGTGTAGCGTCCAATGAACCAACTATCTCATGCAAACAAGGCTGTGTAGCGTCCAATGAAACAACTACTCTCATGGAAACAAGGCTGTGTAGCGTCCAATGAACCAACTACTCTCATGCAAACAAGGCTGGTGTAGCGTCCAATGAACCAACTACTCTCATGCAAACAAGGCTGGTGTAGCGTCCAATGAACCAACTACTCTCATGCAAACAAGGCTGTGTAGCGTCCAATGAACCAACTACTCTCATGCAAACAAGGCTGTGTAGCGTCCAATGAACCAACTACTCTCATGCAAACAAGGCTGTGTAGCGTCCATGAACCAACTACTCTCATGCAAACAAGGCTGTGTAGCGTCCAATGAACCAACTACTTCATGCAACAGGGCTGTGTAGCGTCCAATGAACCAACTACTCTCATGGAAACAAGGATGTGTAGCGTCCATGAACCAACTACTCTCATGCAAACAAGGCTGTGTAGCGTCCAATGAACCAACTACTCTCATGAAACAAGGTGTGTAGCGTCCAATGAACCAATTACTCTCATGCAAACAAGGATGTGTAGCGTCAATGAACCAACTACTCTCATGGAACAAGGCTGGTGTAGCGTCCAATGAACCAACTACTCTCATGCAACAAGGCTGTGTAGCGTCCAATGAACCAACTACTCTCATGAAACAAGGATGTGTGGCGTCCAATGAACCAACTACTCTCATGGAAACAAGGCTGGTGTAGCGTCCAATGAACAACTACTCTCATGGAAACAAGGTGTGTAGCGTCCAATGAACCAACTACTCTCATGGAAACAAGGCTGTGTAGCGTCCAATGAACCAACTACTCTCATGGAAACAAGGATGTGTAGCGTCCAATGAACCAACTACTCTCATGCAAACAAGCTGTGTAGCGTCCAATGACCAACTACTCTCATGCAAACAAGGCTTTGTGTAGCGTCCAATGAACCAACTACTCTCATGCAACAAGGTGTGTAGCGTCCAATGAACCAACTACTCTCATGCAAACAAGGCTGTGTAGCGTCCAATGAAACCAACTACTCTCATGCAAACAGGGTGGTGTAGCGTCCAATGAACCACTACTCTCATGCAAACAAGGCTGGTGTAGCGTCCAATGAACCAACTACTCTCATGGAAACAAGGATGTGTAGCGCCCAATGAACCAACTACTCTCATGCAACAAGGATGTGTAGCGTCCAATGAACCAACTACCTTCATGCAAACAAGGCTGGTGTAGCGTCCAATGAACCAACTACTCTCATGCAAACAGGCTGGTGGTAGCGTCCAATGAACCAACTACTCTCATGCAAACAAGGCTGGTGTAGCGTCCAATGAACCAACTACTCGACTCACGCAATCAATCCCCATGGTGTTACATTAAATAACACACTTCACAGGCTCCGACGGCGGACAATGTACACAGTGACAAATGGTGTGAATGGACACGTCCGAAACACTTCGCTTGTACAACATTCGTGTCTGCAGTCCATGTGGAGCAAGCCTACTACGACTACTATTACTACTACTACTACTATTACTACTACTACTATTACTACTACCACTATTACTACTACTACTATTACTACTACTAGTACTACTGCTACTACCACTACTACTATTACTACTACTGCTACTACTAGTACTACTACTACTACTACTACTATGAACCGGCTGGCTCGGCCAAAAGTTGCACTGGAGGTAGTCCGCCGGCACACGGAACAGCCGGCTTAACGTCGATCCGAGTCACTGAGAGCACTGTGCGGTCCAACAGGTTTGAGTCAGGTCGGGGGCTCGTTTGGCCCAACACGCCTGTTGCGCACACCACGATACTCGATTTTGCGGCCGATCCGTGTGAATAAGAATGTGATATTAAGATAATAACGTGAATACACACATTCGTTTCTTGTTGTTTTTTGAATAATAATCAATCTCAAAGACCATTCGTATTTAGGAAACCCGACCACGGTGTTTAATGGTTGTTTCTGCGGTTGATTGTTGACGACCTCAGACCGAACGAAAAACTGCCGTTCTGGTGTAGTGCAGGCAAATGTTTTCTTTTGCAACACTGACCGTTTACACTTCAAATTGAACTGGCATGACGGTATTTGATATAAACCGTATAGGGTTACGCTGTATCTTACAGTAAAGGTGATCTGCAGGCAGGACGGCCAGCTTAACACCGTCTGAAGAAGGGTGAACTACACAACGCAATGTTTCCTCCAAGCAGTGCTTCTGGTAGGGCGATTGGAGTTGGAAATGACTCCGCGAGGGACGGGACTCTACCTAGACAACCCCACAGCACTCTATTAGGGGGTCATCGAATTTGACCTCCCCCACCCCATTTTCTCACGTCTGAATTCGTCCTTCCTTGAGAGTGGCTAATCCACTAATTATGCTAATGATATGCAGGAGCCTCATACGGTGTTATGAAATTTGCTTGTGTTTATTAAAAAAATTTTCCCCCTCTTTTCTGCTTTTCCCTTCTCTCCATCCATCTTTACCTCTATCAATATCCCCATTTCTATTCGTGGGTTTATTTGTACATTTTCTTCTTTCTAACCTTTCAGTCGAAGGGTTTTTTTTGAGAGTTCACCACTGCGCTCATGGTGTCGTTCAGCTTTAAATAAAGATTGCACCAGAACCACTTTTTGCTTGTTTAAAATCTTTTGTTTCTAAACAGGCTTTGTCTCAATGCTTTCATCCTGCTGGAGCCATTGGGGTGGAACTAATATAATCAGAGCATTTATTATGATCATTGGACGAGTAAGAATGATTACTTATCACTACGGAATCACCATGCATGTCAGTATGCGTTACATTCTCTTATTTTTACCCCACATGAGCGAAGCATCAAGCAGGGTTTAGCAATTTGTTTACTTTGTCTGGCTGTCTGTCCACAAATGCCAGTTTATGATGGAGCGACGACTTAAATTCAATTGAACGTAATATTTTGAACACGAATCGGATTGAACGTAATATTTTGAACACGAACACATAAACCGGGAAAACGAACCTGTAGTTCAGCAGTACTTTGGCTCTGAATTTGTCCCGACCGCGAATGCGCAGAGAAGCGCAAGATCATATTTTTCCCTCTGTCTGCCTGTCTGACAGTCAATCAAAATTGGAAATCATGCCAAACACGAAACTTACTGTTTTAGAGATGTTATAAAGGACACAAACAACAGGCACGAATAACTAATGTGACGTGTTAAATAAGGTGGTGTAAAAGATGCTGCATCAACGGTGGTAAACTCTGAATTTTTTTTTCTACAACTTTTAAAATCTTTATTTTATTTCCAATTGAATTATACAAGTAGAGTACCTGCCCCTCTGGGCGATGTTGTTCCAACCATGCAACACGTTCTTCTGACGCATACCTTTATTTGGGCAGTGTATAGGTAGAGGCCAATTTTTTTTTTTAACCTGGGTTACATGCATGACATAAAAACATACCTCCTGCTTATAATTCAAAACACCTCACTGCACTGGAAAACGTGGGGACAGCAATACTGTACTGGAAATGGTGGAGACGTGTAATACCCTCCCCACTTTGAGGTAGCGCTATCACTATACTCATTTACATAGAGAATTTGCATCACCCCCCCCCCTTACCCCCTCCAAGACCACGGGCAAAGATTAAAACACCCTATACATTAATTTGGGTCATGTTGATCCGATGTAGCAAGTGTGGATGTAATCGGGCCAGAACTGTAGGAGGAGTAGCATGACAAACAAACAGACAGCCGGTAGGCGACATGGGTGGTCGCTATATAATTGCATACTAGTAATACAGTTTTCGACTTATCGGGCTGAAATTTTTTGACAAAGAGGTTGATTATAGTGCGCATAAAGCGCAGAAGCCGATTTTTGATTTTCGAAAAAAAAAGATATAAATATTTTCCGGATTTTTTTCAAAAATTTCAAAGTCCGTTGCTAGGCAACGGTGGCATCCATAGCAACGGTGCTCAAAAGCATACAACTAGATCCTGGTATGAACCTACCAGTCAAGTTTCATCAAAATCGGTTGACTCCTCTGGCCTCCAGAGCTGTCCATTACATACATACAGACAGACGGAAAACCTGAGAATAACGGTAGTCTAGCGACCCCCAACAAACAAACACCTCCTTCTCTCCTTACTCTTATTAGCACTTTGAAAAAAAACCTTTCATTTAGCGTTTAGCAGGACTTGAATAAAACATTACGGAATTTTAAATCATCTTGACCAATGAAATTTGCTGCTCGAAGACCCCGCCCATGTCCTTTTTTCTCCAGACTGCACGGGGTAAGGTGTTCTATGAACTCTCGAGTTTAAAAAGTCTTTCTCTTCTGTAAAAAGGTCTTTCTAGAGTATGAAACAAAACTGTCCAGGACTACTGATAATGTGAACCCGTCTATGTATCCAATACACACCGCCCATTTAACGCTGGGGAAGACAAACAAAAAATTCCAAGATCTGCAGGTGGACACCTATCGGGCGTACGAAAGAGCCGTCAGGTGAGTGTGAAGCTGAAATCTCATCTCAAACTCCTCTTCTCACACGAGACGTCCAAACGCAAACACTGCAATGGAAACCATATGAAGATAGCGCACGAGGAGTCCAAAAACCCTACACCTGAGTCTCTACGTGTTTAGGGGGGGGGAGAAAATGATTCCACTTGGACGGCGAGGGAGGGCGGCGGTTATTGAAGGTCAAAGCAATTACTCCTTTCTCGAGAGCCAACATTTCTTTTCCAACGAACAAATCTCCCCGCGACTTGCTCGCACACATCGATGACAAGCATTTCTCACCGTTACCAAATGCCCATGCTTATCGAATCAGTCAAAGCCAGTTCAAAAGAGGTGGGACGAATTCCCACTGCAGGCCACATAATTGTCGAGAACGCCAGATCGAGCCCTGCGGGGGGTGAGACTGTCCGGCATACCTGAGACGTGTAGTTTCTTGAGCTTATACTACTTCCACAACGATAATTTCGAAACAAATCACATTTCTGTCCAAAAGGTGACTTGTAGGATATTGTGGCAGGTGCTACCTTGAATGGAAGTGAAGTAGTGCAGGTGTTTGTTAAACCCTGTGCCTATGAAATGAAACATCACGCATCAAACGAGGTTTTAAACTGGTAAGAGCCATTGCTCATGTTAAGAGCTTGTTCGCCGATCCTCACATCACGATCACATCATTTGAAGTGATGCTTTCCAGTTGATGGAAAGAACTCTCTCAGGTCTGTCTCCGCCACAAGGATGACGAATGCCACGGAAGTGTTCCAAGGATGCCAAACCGAGTGCATCCTTCCAGATTGTGTGAACTGAGGATTCCTAGACTTCGAGAACGTTTCCTCTGCCTGCAAAAACCTGCTTCCTTCAAAGTCACATCAAGGGTCATACTTGTGCCCTTTTGTTCTACTTGGTTAGCAGGTGTTTTGCATCTGTAAAGGTTTCCACGTCTCAGTCTTCATTGCTCCGAGTTTAGGTCACCAGGGCTTCACTCTTCACTTTGACTCACCAAGTTTGCGAGGTTTCACTCTTTGGACTTTTCAAGTTTGTCAGCTGTCAGTCTTCATTCCGACTCCTTCATATATGACAGGGTATTTTTGCCTGCCATGAACATCACTCTTCCTTAAAGCTAAATCTGAAAGGTCGAGTCAGGACACTCGGCTAAGCCTTTGAGGGGAGCATGGGAGGAATCCATTGATGGCGAATTATCACGAACAATCTCTGGAATGATCACCTACATGTCTGTTCTTATTGTTTGTGGGAATTTGATGCAAACTAAGCCTTTATGTTTTCGAGCCAAATTCAATGTGGCCCAACCCAGTGCCCTGGAATCTTGCCAAATGCTTTTTCTGATTTACATGATCGAGGCCTGCGGAAGAGCTAGAGCAGAGTGGAATGGAACATAATGGAAAGGGGGGAAACACCAACAGCAGGGTAGAAGTGAGAGTGAGATCAAGGGGAGGGGGAGTAGGACACATGGGGGTGAACAAGCTGCACAGAAGCTGAATGAAGCCGAGCAAGAAGAGGAAGGGGAAAGCGGGGATGAAACAGAAAGGGAACGAACCAACCGGCAACGTTCAAATAAAAAGAGGGATCACAACAACATGGAAAAAGGAGTGGTTGGGAATGAGGTCATTTGGGGTAGAAGAGATCATGAGTATGGATGGGGAATGACCTGAGGTTGTGGTGAACAGCTGCCTTGAAGCCATGGAGGGAAGAATGGGATTGAACAGACTGGGTAAATTGGTTGCACAGGTGAGAGAAACGAGGAACAAATGAGTGGAGGTGAGCAGTGAGCCTGGATTTTGGGAATTTCACAAGAAGAGGGTTCCTGGCAGACCGTGTGGGCCCTGCTGAAACCTGGGAGGGACAGAGCCACGAGAAGGCAGAGGGATTTGGTTTGTCCCATGTATTACAGCATTATTAATAACATGTTGAAAATGAGAGCATGCAGTGGGGTTTGGAATATTCAGGTATCAGCGCCGTCCTTCAGGCCAAAACACAAACATGTCCTCAGAAAAAAGTCAAAAGCAAGTAAATGAACGATGTGAAGGAAACAAAGCTTACAATATCACTGTTTAACCCTTTTGTGTGAGCGCGTGATATAATGGATGGGCGGCACATTTGAAAGACTCAAAGAGAGGAGGATAATTCCACAATCGAACGAATAAGGGGACGAATGAATGCAGGTGAGCAATCAGGCTGGACTTTGGGAGGGTGAGCAGGTGAGGGTTCCTCGAGGAATGCGTATGACATGGGGTGCCTTGGACAGGGCAGGAGGATCAAGGCCAGATGTAAAATTGCATGAAATAGAAAGCCCCCTAACTGGCTGCCGGTGGGAGAGGTACAGTGCATGGGAATCAACTTCCTGTCTTGAAATTCCAATGGTGTGGATTATGTCTTGTTTTCCACCACCACAAGAGGAGCAGCATGTTGGCAAGCAGGAACACCGGCTCAGGGTGGAGAGCCGTACTCTGTATGGAAGTCTTGTATACGATGATGAGTTGGTTGTGGCTCAGCAATGCCTCCAGCTCGAGGACGAACACCCAGATGGTTCAGCCCAGGAATATTCCTTAGCCTTTCTTTTCTTTACAAGGATCATTAATGGGATATATTTAACAGGCTCACAGTGAAGCTGACACACACACACACACACACACACACACACACACACACACACGGGACACAACACAGAACCGTGAGACGAGACACACACAGCCACTGAACTTGGGGGAAGTGCCGTCACTTTCTGGGACACTCTGGGTTGGCTGAACAATGGCTGAAGCATTGGACTCTATGCCCATCATCCGGTTTTGAAAAAAAGATCAAGTTGGTCATGCTTTGCATTTCTCATCTGTGGTCGTCACTACTTTTGTAGGAATACAAAATTTTGATTGTTTAACGCAGATAAACACCACTTGAAAACATCTGCCCTTGTCATGTGTACAGATGAACACCATTGTAGTCCAGTCCAAACTTGAACACGTCAAAAATCCCACGGTGTGCTTTGCGAAAAGAAGGCGAGCTATCGCCGGCACCCTGAACCAATCAGAAATTCCTGCCCTAACCAGCAGAGGGCATTGCATCAGCAGCACAGCCACGCCCTCAGCCAATGATGCTACCCCACAGCTTTGCACTGCATACGAACGAAGAAGATATTTTGACCTCTCTTAAGGAGATGTCAAAAATGGGACAGCAAATTGGGAAGGAAAAATACGAACCCGTTCCTTTCAATTATCGTCCAAGTATTATCCGGGAATATCGAGAAAGGTCATGGAATCGATCACCGCGATCGGTACGAGAACTCGTCTCTTCCCATCAAAGCTCGGGGCAAATGATAGTGGGGAGATGGTTCGAACACGATTTTAACAGTATCCAAGTTTTCAAAGGTTTCACAGCAACGTTGAATGTACACATTTTAAAAACAGCTATCTAATCACAGCCAACTTAGAAGGTGACCTTTAAAGCCCGACCCAGAGAAACGATGCGATATTTGAATGAAGATCGCTCACGAGCCCCAAAAAGGACATTATTCTATAGAATCGAATGGAAAGAATGTTCCTTAAAAGTCTTTCATTCCATCAGATTTTCATTTCTTGCCATTGAAAGGCCAAACCCGGCCGAGAGCCGGGGTATGTGTGATTATGAGCAGGATGAGCACAGCTGCCCGACCTGCGAATCGCCGAGCACCAAAAGTACAAGTTTCTGGATATTTGCTCATTTATCTACGATTGTCATTTTGAGTAAACACAACTGTACGATCCTGACGACAAAGTCAACAAAGTCCTGACAAAGAAAACTGAAAAAAAATAGGAAGGATATCAAGAGAAGGTTCGACGCAGGAGGAGGCCAATTAGCCCATTTTGCCTTTTTTGTTGTTTTATTTTAGTTAAGCAAGTCAAGGCTCATGGAAGAGCGAGAAAATATAATGCATCAGGATGCAAGGTTGCAACAGTAGAAATAGAGAGGAGGCGGGACACAAACAGCAGGGTTGAGGGACAAAATAGAGGGAGACTTGGACAAATAAGGGATGTGGGGAGGAATGACGGGTAAGGCCGGAGGACGCATGATGCAGACAAAATGGAGACTGAAGCAAAATCTCACGAAGGAAAAACGAGAAAATTGGGGAAAGGGGGTTTAATCGGGGAAGAAAAGGTTGAGGAGGGGGAAAAGGAGCTGAAGGATCAGAAATGACGATACTTGGGATGAAAAGGAGGGAAAGCGAAAGGGAGAACCGAAGTGACATGATTGATGTATTAGTTATTATTAATAATCATTATTGCCGTTATTGGAGGGGCCAAAATTGTTGCAGGGTGAGGAAGGAACAAACATCGACGGCACATTCACCTTTTGATGAGACCCTCTCAGCAACTTCACAATCACGACAGGACGAAGACATGGCCGATCGGGTCGACAGGCGGGTCGCAATCACGAACAACCCTAAGGGGGTCCATATTAGCCTTTCTGTGCATCAACTTCTGTGATGGGTGTCACGCTCTGAGGTTGCCATTCCGCCTGATGGCATGGCTCCACGAAAATGTGGTGGCACTCCAGGATTACACTCACATAAGTGGTTTGTGGCTTTTCCTAATTGTTTGTGGTTATGAGCCGAGTAATTTATGCGGTCGTGTTGAAACCTACTTAAACCAGCATAGCAAGCCAATTGCATGAACGTACCAGAGAGTTTGTGTCAAAGCCACCCAATCCTCGCCTGTTTATACATTTATCATTTTTAAAAGACTAGTCTAATAATATTTTTTATAAAGCATTGTAGTGAAGTCTAATCGAAATAATTTTAAAGCAATATATGTACTTGTATATTGTAATCAGTAAAAAACAGTGTGGTAGATAAAAACATTAGAAAGGAAAAAACTTTAACGTTTGATGTGCTACAAAAAAAGCAAGTTCAAAACAGGTCAAAAATTTTAAAAATTTGAAATTATTTTTAATTTCAACTTCACTACACCAATAGTATACCCCAAAGGAACCTCCATGCCAAATATCAGCATCCTAGTACACATATTAAATGAATGGCAAGCTTCTAAATAACTGCACCAAAAACTTTAACGTTGATGTGCTACAAAAAGTTAAGTTCAAACAGGTCAAAAATTAAAAAAATTTGAAATTATTTTTTAATTTCAACTTCACTAACCAATAGTATACCCCAAAGGAACCTCCATGCCAAATATCAGCATCCTAGTACACATATTAAATGAATGGCAAGCTTCTAAATAACTTGCACCAAAAACTTTAACGTTGATGTGCTACAAAAAATTAAGTTCAAAACAGGTCAAAAATTTTAAAAATTTGAAATTATTTTTTAATTTCAACTTCACTACACCAATAGTATACCCCAAAGGAACCTCCATGCCAAATATCAGCATCCTAGTACACATATTAAATGAATGGCAAGCTTCTAAATAACTTGCACCAAAAACTTTAACGTTGATGTGCTACAAAAAAGTTAAGTTCAAAACAGGTCAAAAATTAAAAAAATTTGAAATTATTTTTTAATTTCAACTTCACTACATCAATAATATTCCCCAAAGGAACCTCCATGCCAAATATCAGCATCCTAGTACACATATTAATGAATGGCAAGCTTCTAAATAACTTGCACCAAAAACTTTAACATTTTCACGCTCACGCTCACGCCGGGGTATCATTATAAGGACGAACATTCTTCGAACAGGCGAGCTAAAAATGAAATAATTATTGTGAGAAACAAACCATCAACGAGCTTTGATAATCAACCAGAGTAAATTAAAAACAGAAATATAAACCATCAACATCAACCCAAACTTGGATGAACAGTTTAGGTTTTGTATCCCAATGACAGGCCCGATCAGTATCTGGATCTTCACCAAAATCGAATCAATTCGTCCTTGTCACACACCCAACGCTTTCACCAAGTTTTGTCCGAATTCATCCACAACTTTTTTTGAGATATCCTACTCACAGACAGACAAACAGGGCTGAAAATGTAACATCCGTCCACCTTCGGTGATGGTGGTAATTAAGTGGAAAATAAGACTTAACAACAGGACAGTACAAAGTAAAGTTTGGAAAATACAAAAATGGAACATTTATTAAAAGTGAATCAGACATTTCCATGTTGTGAGAGATAGACATATCACGTACGTGAAGTAGGCTGTGGGTGTGTGGAGGAAAGGGGGCCGATAGTAAATTGACAAAAATTGGAATAAAATAAGTGAAAGAGGAAAAACAAATGGGAAAGGGGGTTATAGAGGAGACACGAGTAGGGAAAAGGAAATAAAGGGGAATTTATAGAAATATGGGAAAGTAGTCTGGGAGGAAGGGGGTTAAAGTATTGAGTGCAATGTGGGATAACACAAAAAGTCAAGGGGGGTGGGGATTGGATTCCAGTAGATCTGTGTGTGGACAAACAAGTCGAGGCTCCTGCAAGAGCTAATACATAGAAACATTACAAGGCAGGAGACAAGAGGGATGGGAGAGGGAAGCACAAAATAGTGGGGAACAAAGACAATAGGATATCTGTGGAAGGGAGTGGGATGGGGTACACGGGGTAAACAAGATGGCACTACAGGGACTCTCCTGAAGGAAAACAGGTGGATTTGGGGTGGATTAATGGGGGTAGAAAAGATCATGGTTTTGGATGGGGGAAGATATGAGATGGGATATGAAGATGGGATGGGACTCTCGACACCATCCTGTTGGGACCATCCATCAAAAATGTCATCCATTACAACTAAATGTAACAAAGAGCAAGAATTGCTTAGCAATACATGTTCCCTACCGGTCCCAATGAATGATCGGGAGATAAAAATGAGTTTGCTTCAATGCATGTCGAGCCGATACCGGAACGATTACGAAGAAGAAGAAACTCTCTACACCACCATGTTTCGCTCGTTTCAAGGCTTTTCCAATTTCATGTTAAAAAAAATAACCCGATGTACATACATGAAGCAAAAACGTGTGTACGGCTTATGTGTAGATATAATTATATATCTGGGATCATTCCAATTGCACTGGGCCGTGGACTAATACCCAGACCTAAGTCCTGCTGATCTGTGTGCTTCCTCATGCAATGGCGGTGCATGATTTTATAGGTGGTGGAGTCAGGTCAGCTGTCCAGCCAATGGGTATAAAGCAGTGGGGTGGAATTAGGCCAGCTGAACACTGACCCGTGTATAATATAATATTTTCTCATTCCAAAAAGGACATAACTCTGTGAAAAATTGATGAAATGCCCTGAAACTCGAACTTGTTCTGTACCTTATCATAATGAAGCCGTGTACCAAGTTTCAGTTGAATATGTTAAAGGATATTGGAAAAAGGTCGGAAAAAAAACACAGGTGAGATGGATGGATGGACAGACGGACAGCAAACCTATAGTCCCCTCTGGTGAAACCATTAGGGGACGAATACCTTCAGTTTGATGGAACTTTATTTTTCAAGTTACCACCCATAGATGTTTCTTCTTTCGAACTACATTACCTATGTAAGTACAAGTACTGAATAACGCTATTATTATTATTATTATTATTTCATATGCGGTCTGTGACTGCTGGTTGCATCATTGCTCGGAGCGTGGCTGTGTCGCTGATGCAGTGCCGCTTGTTTCTAGTCAGCTGGTACTCATTTTGCCAAAACCTCGGAAGGATGGCAGGCTGAGTAAACCCACCTGCTGCTATTTAAAATCTGACAGTGGCTCAAACTCAAGACCCTAAGATCTTAAGCCAGCCACCTTAACCGTTAAGCCAAAACCAGACCTATTTCACCAAAAGTATTGGGACAATCAGGAACAATGACGTGTTTTTTAAAAAATGAATTCACATCACATCACAATCGTTATAAAATTTAGGTACAAACCTTGAAAACAAATCCGGCTTGGCCCTGTCACTAACAATGTACAAACTTTGGTGGACATCAGGGACAATATTCTGCTGTTATACATTTTGAAGTAATTCCGGCCTCATATTGTTACGAATCTGGAAGCCATGAGCATTCAAACCATACAGGTCCTATAGCTCAGCTATTTCGAAAGTAAATGTGGATAGATAGCTCCCTTTCCCTTGTTTAATGGGTAATTAAATGTTCATGCGCTGCGGAGTTATTTTGATAGTCCGGGTTTTCTGTTACTTTTACACCACCAACATCAACTACAACAACGCCAGCATCACCCTCACCTTCATCTCTCTCTTGACCGACACCATGCCTACGTGCGTGCCGGCACGTACTGGCGGAGCCCAATGTGCCAGGCGGGGTTTCTTTGGGGCATTGGCATCTTGGATTTCGCTCCAAATATGGGCATGGCGCCCCTCTCAGCCAATCGGAGGGGTGGAGCGAGATTGCCGTCGGGCAGCCAATGAGAGAGGCCACGCCTGAACGGACGGGCCGGAGAGAAAGAAAGGAAAGGAGAGCGGAGGAAAAAGTGCGGCGGACTGCTGGAAAAGAAAGAGAGTTTTGGTTGGCGGGACGAGCGCTGAGAAGAGAGTTTTGGTTTCGGACGAGCGCTGGAGAGAGTTTTGGTTGTCGGGACGAGCGCAAGAGGGATAAGAGAGAGAGAGTTTTGGTTGTCAGGACGAGTGCTGAGAAGAGAGTTTTGGTTGTCGGGACGAGCGCTGGGAGGAGAGTTTTGGTTGTCGGGACGAGCGCAAGAGGGATAAGAGAGAGAGAGTTTGGTTGTCAGGAGAGTGCTGAGAAGAGAGTTTTGGTTGTCGGACGAGCGCTGGGAGGAGAGTTTTGGTTGTCGGGACGAGCGCGAAGGATAAGAGAGAATTTGGTTGTCGGGACGAGCGCGAGGAATATGAGAGAGGTTTTGGTTGGCGGGACGAGCGCTGAACGAAGCTCAGGATTCTGATCGCGGCTCGCTGTCACCTGGTTCTTCCATCGCCCTCGCTGGCACCTGGTTCTTCGGACCGCATCTCGACGCTGGCCTGGTTCGCTCGTGTCAGCCAAATCACACGAGGTGGAAGGTCCATGTCCTTCTGGGTATCTGTGTGTGTGTGTGTCTGTCGGTGGCCCGTCTTAAAGTAGTAAATTGTTAAGTGCCTTCACTGTACATTATTTCCTTGCATCTCATATTAGTCGTGATAACTCTGCCCTTACGTGCTTCCCTCCTTCCCCACCTACTGTTAATAAATACCCTATTTGTTAAATGTATCAGTTGTTTTTGTGTTTCTTTTATTGGTTAACACGGTGCGTGTTGGGGAATTAGAAAGGCCGTTGTTGCCGTAGTGGTGTGCATTTGGGACCGACGGAGCTCGGTGACCATCCGCTCGGGTCACGCATGGGTCGAGCACGCATACGGCTCGTCCGTACGAGTGCCGTCGAGGGTGTGAATACTCGTAACTGCCACGTGGGTGTAGGTATTTTGAAGTTTGGCAAATAACCTGTACCACATGGTGGAATTATTGACGATTCACGGTCCGGTAAGGGACCTGTACCCTCGGAGTTTTCCGAAAGGTACGATCTAAATTCCGGGTGTTGGCAGAGTCGACCCTACTGCTCCACCTAGCGTCGTGGTCGTCGCCGACGCCCGGCCCGCAACAATATGTCAATACTCGTAGGCTGCCTGTCCGATTTCCAACATTCACCATGTTATCTGTCTTCCATTTCCCAAGGACATTACATGCACAGTTGACTTGGGAAGGCCCAACTTGATGCAAATGTTGGGAAATTCTGGCACACAATAACCTTTTCACATTGGAGGTCTTCATCTCATGGTGTCATGATTACGACTGAGTTTTCATATCAGCTGCACACCTTTACAAAGCACAAGCTGCTGTCCCAATACTTTTGGTTTTGGAGTGTACTTTATCTAGTACCAATTTGGAAGAAGGAAAACAAAAAGGTACGATCAATTGAACAAACTGTGAATTTTTTGAGTCATGTCACTGAGTTCATATCGTTTCACAAAATTTAAACAAAATGATGCAGGATATAGTCACATCATGATGACGTCATCAGAGTCACGACTGTCAGTAAAGAGGTAAACCACAGCGTACTTCAACCTAAAAACTCCATAGCTTCTTGAGAGTGTGTTCCAAGGGTGTAATCAGGTTGGTATTCAAAGATATAAATAAATGAGGAAAACCACTGTATTCTGATTACGTACACCACCGCAGGTGGACAGAAGTTATGTTTTCACCCTTATTTGTTTGTCTGTCTGTTTGTGAGCAGGATATCTCAAAAGGTGGTAATGGACAGATTCGGATGAAATTTGGTGGACAGGTTGGGTGTGTGACCAGGACAGAGTGATTCGATTTTGGTGAAGATCCGGATCCGGATGCTAGAATTTTTTCAGTGATTCTTCACCATTGAGAGACGATACCAAAAACGATACATGGCATGATATCTCAAAAAGTTGTCGATGGATTCGGACGAAACTTGGTGGACGAGCTGGTCAGGTGACAAGAACAAGCTGATTAGATTTTGGTTCAGGTCCGAATCCAGATCTAGCCTACCGGTGGGATGCAAAACGTAAACTGTTCAGCCTGGCAGAGGTATGCACTCTACCTCGTGCTGTTCAGTTCTAATTATAATGTACCATACTCTGTTGCAAAGCATTGGTGATGCCAAAGCAGTTTCCTGGCGAGGGTTATACAGGGTGGTTTGTCATTTCCTTCCCAGCAGTAGTTAGGACAGGAATTTGTAATCTGTTCAGGGTGCCGGCAATAGCAAACCTACTCTTCGCAAAGGACACTATGGGGTCTTTAACACACACTAACTAATGTTGGCAGACGGAATACCCAGTTTAACATCCACCCAAAGGGACAGCCTACCCGTCGCACACTGGGATGACAGTTTATAGAACTGGATCAAGATTCGAACCCAAGCTAGACATCTTAGAGGCGAGTGTGCATACCTCTAGGGTCGAGGCCATCCTGCCAGCCTACCACTGTATCACCATGTCTAAAAACCTTGTGTAATTAACAAGAATACAGGTCGGTGTACGTTATCTGTCTGTTTTACAATCGTAAAAATGGTGCTCGGAATGAAGCCGTCATCACAGTAGTAGAACCAAATCCAGGCTGGCCCCCTGATCTGCCTGTAAAACACCCAAAAAAGGACACAAGAACTGCCGTCGTAGACATGCAGCGAGCATGCCAAGCCCCGCATTGTGACCATCAGGACATTGCCAGAAGCATTTCAACTCATAAACATTTTGGGAAAAGAAAATTCCAGCTAAAAGTACTGCATTACCAAAAAAAATTAATAATTTAACAGCACCATAATTTTTGGTCATGGTGGTCCGCATCCAAGCACAGAAAAACGTTTGTTCGGTGGTGCCCACCTAATAAAGGAGACTTTGACACAGGGAAAGGCCGTCGTGTCTGTGTTGCATCCACATCTCAATCACTCCATTTAATTATCCAGTTACTTTATTTGTAGGTTTTTCTGCCCATTTGAATATCCGAGACATGACTAGCTTGTGGAGAGTACGGTTGACCTCCTCCATTGTTCATAACTGCCGTGGTGGTCTCACGGGCCTCAATTAATGATACATCTCCAAAAGCATGCAGATAATACCAATTCAGACTGCCAGTATGGCCAAGCTATGAACTCATTCATTTCTTGAATTAACTTGCAACCAACATAAAGGGTTCAACTATTTATTATGTTGTTCAACCCCACGACAGGTACACAACAGAAAGAGAGCTCCAAGGTGAAAAAAGAAACCATGATTCGAGTAGATCATACAGATCCTGGAGCAACTCCGTAAAGCTATTTAGACTTTACAAGACAACTTGACGCCATGTGGGCCGAAACACTTCACTGTGTTTTGTCATCTTGGACATGGAGAGCAAACAAGAAGATAAGGGTTGAAGAGATGCGTCCCCCTCCGCCCCACCCACCCAGTCGATAAGTAAAAGTGTTCAGCTGTGTCCTGTCTGTCCCGTCCGTACAAGGCAGCCTCATCTGAATGATGATGGCTACAGCAATATTTCGGTTCAGTTTACAAGGATCTCTAACGATAGACGGCGATCACCTTTCCGTTAACTTTACAGTCAAAGCTCAGCTTGGGAAAAAAACAAAAAACTCAAATATAATTCAACCAATCAGATTACAACGAATCATTCATTATCGTTAGCCTATTGTGTGATAGGTTATCCACGAGTGTGGAAATTAGCTTTCGGAAGTTGTATCTAAATAATGACAGAAAAAGTTTTGTTGCTGCAAGCACCAAGGCCCGGGTGTGTTTATGGCCTGGTATCTGACATGTGGTTGTGCTATAATGAGAGGAATTGAAGTATCATGATTGGGTATGGTCATACTCTATAAGCATGGATTGACACAGGGAAAAAAATGGCCGCCCATTCAAATGTGTGTTATTATTCCAATCTTGGCAGTGTGTGCTATCCCTCTGCCGAAGTTAAAATATAAACTTACCCTGGCTATTCCAGCTCAGGGAAAAATAATAATCACATTTACAGTGAGACCCTCACGCGGCGAGCAGGAACCACCGAGTGCAAGCAAATTGCAACGACCTTAGAAAATGTCCAAACAAACAGTCAACCATTTTGATCTCAAAATGTCAAAGCTGCGGCAGTTATAATCCCCATGCCTACCTGTAGGGCAGGTGTTTGGGAAATGTGAAGAGGGCTTGAGACTTTTATGACTCAGAATTCTTCATCATTACATCACAAGTACACTCTCTAAGTAACCCCCGATTGGAAAGTCCCAAAATCCAGGTCTAGCACCCACAGTTCTTTTATTCAGGATCCAAGGCTCTTCATGATGCGCCAAACACACAACACACACACCAACACCACACACACACACACCACACACCACACAACACACACAACACAACACACACCTCACGTACATGGACATACGATTGAATACATGAGACACAACACAGGACAGATGAGACAAACACAGCCATTGAGCTTGGGGGGGGGGGGGGGGGGAGTGCCGTCACTTCTGGGGTAACTCTGGGTACCAGCAATGTCACAACAATGGTACTGAATTTCTCAACACACTCAGTGGGGCATTTCCTGAGGAGGAATTTCCTCCTCCACATGGATGCCAATCACATGGAACCTATTGTGAATAACCTCAATAAGGGATAGTCACCAGTCCAGTTTGTTATCCAAGCTGTCCACATTGGATTCTTGTCCACAAAAGACATCAAAAATTTAGTTTGCTTTAATGCATGCTCGAGCCGATACCGGAACTAAAATGAAGAAGAAGAAACTCTTGAACCCACCATGTTTCATTAGTTTCTAGGCTTTGCCTATTTCATATTAATAATAACCCGAAGTACAAACATGAAGCAAAACATGCGTACGGCTTACGTGTATATATAATACATCGTGGTTATATGCCTGGGATCATTCCAATTGCAATGGGCCATGGACTAACACCCAGGCCTAAGACCTGAGGCTTGGCGATCTATGTTTCTTCATGCAATGGCAGCACATGATTTTGTTTGAGTGGAGTCAGGCCATCTGTCCAGCCAATCGGTGTAAAGGAGTGGGGTGGAGTCAGGACAGCTGAACACTGACCCATGTACAATATGTGATATTTTCTAGGTTTAAAAAGAGCACAACTCTGTGAAAAATTGATGAAACGCTCTGAAACACAAAGTTGTTCTGCCACTTATCATATAAAAGCCATTTACCAAGTTTCAGTTGGATATGGTAAAGGATATCGGAAAAAGTCTGAAAAACCACAGGTGGGATGGATGGACAGAGAGAGAGGGAGCGCAAACATATAGCCCCCTCTGGTGAAACTGGAAGGGGAATAATAAGAGCTTAAACTCAAAAAGTATCACTGATGTGTGCACAAAAATTGGTGAAACACTCCCAGCAAAGAAACACTCTCCTTTTTCTTCCTCCTTTTCTCCCATCTGTGGAACTGCCTTCTTGATGCAGTTTAATCCTTCTCTTCATGCCATGGTTTCAGGTCGGTGGGACGCTACCACCTCATGTTATCCCCCATCCTTACCCTGATGTTTTTTACCCCCACAAACCCTATCAAACTAACCTTCAAACCTGGAGGCGTTTGCGTTTT
>CM068968.1:16199160-16210556 GCA_035128595.1 Eptatretus atami
CTCTCTCTCTCTCTCTCTCTCTCTCTCTCTCTCTCTCTCTCTCCTATTTTCCTGTTCATTCATTCCCTTGCTCGTTTGTCTGAATGCGCTCCCACTGTCCTCCGTCGCATCGCTCTTCTATGAACATAGATGTTGTATAATAAAAATGTTAAATCACATTTTTGGAGGATGGTGTTGGAGTTAATCTAGTCGATCCTCAATAAGACAAGGTATTTAAGATGAGTCCTCATAAAGCATTTCCAAAAGATATCATGCGAAATATTATCGTTTCTGGCCCTATCTCTCAATTGTGAAGAATCACTTCAAAATTCTATTATCTGGATCTGGATTCGGATCTTCACCAAAATCTCATTGAATCATCCTTGTCGCACACCCAACCTGTTCACCAAGTCTCATCCGAATACATTTTTGAGATATCATGCTCACAGACCGACAAACAAACAAACAAACAAACGGGTGAAAACATAAAGGGGGCGGGGGGGGGGGGGGAACTTTGATCAATCATTTAGTATTATTTGAATCAAATTTTGTCCCAACGACCATTGGTCCAAACAAAAGTCTGCCGTATTACACAAGAGGAAGACCTGAACCGCTTGAAGGTTTCCTAATCGCAACCTGCCCTTAAACACAAGGCGTGCATGTGTCTCAATGCTGTTTAGTGGTGTAACTCCGGCCTGCGTCCGAGCATTCCCTTCTCCAGAAATGTAAAAAGGACATCGGATTCCTAGAGAGGAGGACCGGTGTCGCGGGTGCTTGGAAACGCAGAAAGCTTTGCACCATCTCTGACCGAGCGATGCGAGCTAAAGGAGAGCAAACGCGCAGCCGCGTTCGTGCAAATTGAAATGATTCTTTAACAGATGATTGTGACTTTTACACGTGGGAAGAAAACCACCCTTTGACTATCATCGAGTCGACAACGACACTTGTGTTTTCCTTCTAGAGCAAAGTAGAGGGCATCTTAATAAGGTCTCTCTTCACCTTGCTTTGCCCTTTTTTTTTCTTACCTCTCGCACGCGAAGCGGGGTTAAGCAATCGGTTCACTTCTGTCTGTCTGTTTGTTTGTCCGATTGTGCTTCTGTCTACAAATGACAGTTCATGATCGAGGAACAACTTCATGTAAATTTAATGTTACCTTTTGAACACGAATCAGAACATGAATCAGAAGAAGAACCTACAGTTTAACAGTACTTTGGCTCTGAATTTGTCCCAATTTTTTTTTTTTTACTCCATCTGCCTATCTGGCAGCCAAACAGAATTGAAAATCATTCCAAATAGGGAACTTAGTGTATTTAAGGACGTCATGAAGGACACAAACATCAGGCACAAATAAATAATGTAATGTGTTCACTCAGGTGGTGAAGAAGACTGCATTGACGGCGGTAAACTTCTGGAATTTTTCTACAACCTTTAAAATATTTATTTTATTAAAACATGTGGGGCAAGACCATTTGAGGTCTTGTTCCACAATTAAAATTGAGTAATACACTTAAACACTGTAGAACACAAATCGCCTTCTTGGGACTTTCAAAACTTTTCCGTTTAGCAGTACTTGGACAAAATATTTATACAGCATTTTTCATCATCTCGACCAATCAAATTTGGCGCTCGCAGACCCCGATCATGTACATGTTTCTCGAGACAGCGTGGGGTAATGTGTTCTCTGAACTCTCTATAGTTGTTTCTGCACTTGCAGTGCCAGGAGAACCATTTTTGGGGTGAAGTCCTCAATTGAGGATTGTGACAAATTTACTCAAGACCTTGGTGAGGCCTCACCTAGAATATGGCAACATCCGGTGGCATCTCCGCTTCAAAGAGGATGCTGAGAGAGTAGAGAAAACTCAAGAGGAGGGACCACAACGTCAGTGATATCCCGTATCAACAAAGGTGAAATAAATCCTCAACATGCACTCGCTATTCTGCCGTCGAAGAAGAGGGGACGCGATAACGGTTTGTACGACCATGTAGGGAATGGTGAAAAAATAGACCAGAACCACTTCTTCTCGACAGAAACAAGAGGGCATCCACTGAAAATATTCAAGGGAAGAAGTCACCCGAATGTGAGGAAGAAGTTTTCTTCATACTACCGAGTGGTCAAGGGTTTTTTTTTTTTGGTATACAAAGTTGAGGCTCAGAGGATTTAGAGGATTGGAACAGCCTCCCACAGCAGATTGTTGAACTGACCCTATTGTGAAATTTAAAAGTGCTTCACACAAACATTGGAGGTTGGAATTAGGTTTTGTACGACGTGGCCTCACACATGCGCATCACAATTTATAAACTACAGAAGAAGTGACTGGGAACCACAGAGTACGACCTTTATTCCGTATAACCATGATGATGGTGATGATGCAGCTGGTGTTGGCTTAGTGGTTAGGGTGGCGGCTTGGGATCCTAGGTCCTGGTTCAAGCCCCGTTGGCCGCTGAATTTAATACACCAGGAGGTTGACTCAGCCTGTCATCCTCCGAGGTCGGCAAAATGAGCACCAGTGTACAGGTAAGGGGAAGAGAGAGAGAGAGAGAGAGAGAGAGAAGAGAGAGAAGAGAGAGAGAGAGAGAGAGAGAGAGAGAGAGAGAGAGAGAGAGAAGAGGAGGAGTGATGATGTCTTTTCCAGATACAATCAATAATCGGGTGAGCTCTCTCATTACCATACTTGCATCTCAGGTGGGGTTGAGCCAAGAAAGGATGATTAGATCGTATTTTTGTACACAAGATGACGGGCTCATGGAGGAACGAGGTGATAGAAGGTAAAAAAGGCAAGTGGGGTAGTTAGACACAATAGGCAAGGAGTTAAACTTCCAGGAAAAGAGGAGGAATGGGGAAATGGTGGTGGGATTGGATAGGATTTGGGGGGGGGGATAGTAAACTAAAAGTAAGAGTGTTAAGGTTAGGTAGAATTATTGGTGGTACAAAAGATTGTGGGTTGGGATGGAGGATGATGTGAGGTGGTATTGCATCACTTGCTTCTACAAATGGAATAAAATAGGAACAAAAGTGTGCAGGTGTGCAGTAAGCCTGGATTTGGGGAGTTTAACCAGACAGTGACGGAAGAACGCTTGCATCCCGGAGCAACTTGGGAGGGTCAGATGGCTGAGAGAGCAGAGGGAGCTAGACTGGAGTAGCGTTGGTAAAAAAAACAGAGGCCACAGATTTGTCTGCGATGTTGAGAGCAACAAAGCTTGTGTTCGGCCTTGTTGCAGGATTTTTCCAATAATGTTGAACTTTAGATTCCACAGAATCCAGGAAAGACGTGTGATCTTGGCACACTGATCCTTAAGGGAGAGCTTTGAAAAAACGGATTAATGCTTTTACGTCACATTCCGTCAGCGAGTCCACCAACCAACTACCCACCCAGGTTCAAGAACGCATCCCCCCTTCTGCCTCCCCCCCCCCCCAATCCCACTCACCCACCACCACCTACAGTAAATCCAGGCCAAGGTAGACACTTTTACTGCTGTGCAACATCCCCTGGCCTGTTGTAACAGTTTGGTGTTCCCATCCAAGTATTCATCATGCTGTGATCCCATGTTTCAAATCCCATATGCTGTGTCCACTGTTTACCAATATATACTTGAAATCACATAAGCACAATGATGTCCTCTAATGGTCTTGCCCCACATGTGAATGTACAAGCCACTCCAATATCGTTACATGATTCCAAAAATAGAAACATGGCAATCGAAAGTTATCACAAGGTTACCAAATCGAACCCTATCTGTTTATAGGGAAATGGTATATATGGTATGTACAATCCACATTATATAGAATTATAGATTACATTTTCGATAACAATTATATAGGGCTAGCAGGATGGCCTAGACTAGAGGTATGCACACTCTCCCCTAAGTTATCTAGCCTGGGTTTGCATACTTGTGCTAGAGTGGTAAACCATAATATTACATCCGTACAGGGACTCTGTTTTTTGGTCCAGGGTACCGTCTGAAAGTCCGCTATTCTCCAAGAATACATTTCCGAAGAAAGGAAAACAAGCAGATCTAGATTGAGTTTCCAAATGCTGTCCTTCTACAGCAGCATCAGCATGGCCAGTGAATGCTGGGTGTGTAGGTTATAGAAGGAGCGGCACATTCCATCGCCTGTGCCATTATCATGCAGTTGGTTCCCATCCAGGTTCAGCCTACTGGCCTCTCTGTGGCATGCGTGGCATGTGGAATGGCATCACGCTCGCTGTGCCTGGATACATGAGCATCCATGGTTACGCGTTAATAATCTGCCGTATGTGGCCTGCCTCTTCAGCCAGGCAAACGTGACTTCCTAAGACAGGTCTCCTCCACATAGGCCACAATAAAAGAAGTGCACCATTAACAACAATACCATAAATATGAACTAGAACGGCACTCGGAAGAACGAATACCTCCGCCAGACTGAACAGTTTACGTTTTGTATCCGTCTTATAGGCCGGATCTGGATTTGGCCCTAAACCCAAATCGAATTGGCTTGTTAGTGTCACCTAACCAACTCATCCACCTCGTTTTGTCATAATCTGACCACAACTTTTTGAAATATCATTTTCCTTCGCCATGCCTTTCGAAACATCAGTGTCCGAGCAACCGATTGCTGGAGCGTAAAGCATCCTGACGATCCCTCTTATTTAGACACAGCCTGACCTGAAAGTGAAACGTCTGTTCATATGACCCGCATGTGCCTTGAACTATCAGCAAACACCTCCACAAATTGTAACTTGCAAAGGTGGTGCTGCTGCTTCTGCTGCTAGTAGTGGTTGATTCATGTCTGCTCTCTATTGGAAATGCGTTGGGGATTTTTTCATTTCAACGACAGGTCGTGAATGGCTCCGTGGGTAAGAATCTTTCTTGGACGGGTCACCGCTCCATCTCTCGGTGGGGAAATTTCAACTCTGCAGCCGGATTGGAATCAAATCCACGCCGTTGAGGCCAACGCGAGGAGGCATCGCCCGTTCCCCCCACCGAGCGGCCGTGAGTCAGTTCAACTTCAGCCATGTATTAACAGAGATACAAAAAAAAAAAAACCATCAGCATCTTATCGACCCCATGAAAACCTTCAGGACGTGGTACTTTGAGACAATTTTGTGGCCGGTTAATCTTCCTTTATTGCTCTCTATCCCGTGCCTCATAAAACCACCTCTAATTATGCGGTAACAATTGCATATTCAATCTGTCAAGGTGATTTAATCATGGTAGGAGTGCAAAACGGGGCATAATTTTTTCAGCCAAGTGTGATAAGTGTAAATATATTCAGGGGCTGTAAGCTTCCTTAACCCCGATCTTATCTTTTTACCCATTTGTTGACACCTTTTATATTCCTGCATTTATTCCTTCCTTTGCTTCTCTCTCTCTTGACCGGTGAAGGTTTTTGCGTTTGAGCACACTTGCATTAATGGTGCCTTTTGGCTTTAATTGAGGTTCCGCTCTCCTCCGCAAGCACTGGCTTCCCCACAAAATCTCTCCTGGGTGACTATATATCGAAGCTGGCCAACAAATCCAGCTGCAGGCTACATTTTGCTAACTGAACTTCTCACGGGCTGCAAGGTCTTTGTCGGTTAGGGCCGGTGCATCCATTTCACAGCTGCTGTCTTTTCTGGAAGCTGTGGAATCAAAAGCTCTCAAAAAGCATTTGCATGACCTATTTCGAAGAAGAAGCAGCAGGAATGCTGCTTTCTCAGTGCGGAAAGGTTGGTGGCCTCTCTGTTTTGCGTCGCCTCTTCTCCGCTCTTGCTCTCTTACGTCCGTCCCAAGAATTTCTCGGTTGCACATGTTCTTCCAACAATCTTTTCCTTATGAAACCTCCAAAATACAAGCTCATCACTCACCTCCCTCCTTTGTTCCTCCTTTCTCCCAGCTTGTGGAACCTCCTTCCTCAGTCTGCTGAATCCCACACTCCCCTTCAGGGTTTCAAATTGGCGGTACACCACCATTTTAGGTCATCCTCGGTCTCTATAGCCATAATTGTTCACTTACCCACTTCCAACACTTTCACCACCCTCCTCATTTTCTTCTTATGTTTCCTTCCTCTCTCTCTCTCTCTCTCTCTCTCTCTCTCTCTCTCTCTCTCTCTCTCTCTCTCTCTCTCTCTCTCCGATTCATTCTCAGTACATTGCTCCCATCCCCTGTCATCTCCCTCTTACATCACCCTAGATTTTGTGTTAAATTTATTTATATTGACTGTTTTTCTCCTGCTAGTATTGGAAACAGTACAGTCGAGATCTAGTGTTAATATGACCTCATGAAGATATCAATGACTGGAACATGCTGCCCCTTGTGGGTGGTGGTTCATGGTCCAGTGTTGGTGGTGGCTCTGTGAATATTTCTCAAAGTGTGAGATTTCCAAACCAGGGCTAAAACGTGGACAGCGGCTCTGTGTCTGGCACCCTTCCCCATGGAGATCATGCTAGTATCTCATGGTGAGTCATGTCTCCGATTGTTTGTCAGGGCGCAGCCTCCACAATGAAGCAAATTAGGCTGGAAAGGCGGACAGCACTCCCCCTGTATTCCCACAGCTTCTGCCGCCACCCCACAGTGAAGGCCAAAAGCAGGCCTGGTTATCAAACACGGGAAATATTTGCTTTAGATTCTGCATTCAGCAAGCCAATGTGCTTTATACGTAATCAATGGACCTCTCGTATGTTTCGCATAACAACCGGTTTCTTTACACCGTGTCGTTACAGACACAATGTGTCCACATCGCCATTGTCCGAGGCTTCCACCAAATGCTATTATCTGCATTCATGGTTGGTCTCCGTCTCCATTCCGACGTGCTTCAGTGTCCAAGTGCATCGTGGTGAAGAAAACCATGACCGAGGGATTTAACTGTGAACAACTGTAACATTTATCTGCCGTGGTGGACAGTACGATGCGAAGGCTTGAAGGGTCTTCATCACATCGTGTAATTACCATCTTGGTGAAATGGTTAGATTCGGCATTTTTAATCCTCTTGAAATGGAGATAAATATTTTGATGATCTTTCATCATTAATGCACTAGGCCTGGTGTTGGTTTAACAGTTAAGGTGGCTGGCTTAAGATCTTAGGATCTTGAGTTTTAGCCCCTGTCGTGCTGTTAAATAACAACAGGTGGGTTGACTCAGCCTGTCCTTACAAGATCGGCAAAATGAGTACCAGCTGACTGGAAACGGGGCACTGCATCAGTGACACGGCCATGCTCCCAGCATATGCACATTCTGTATTGCACATATATCACCACCTCAGCCGTTAGGCCTGGTGTTGGCTTAGTGGTTAGGGTGGTGGCTTGGGATCCTAGGGTCCTGAGTTTGAGCTCCGTTGACCACTGAATTAACATCAGGGGGGTTGACTCAGCCTGTCATCCTTCCGAGGTCAGTGAAATGAGCACCAGTATACTGGTCATAGGGGCACTGCATCAGCGGCATATCCACGCCCCTAACCAATGATGCAACCAGCAGCCAAAAAGGCAGCACACAATGGGAACCACCTCAGCCAAAAATATCAAACATTCGATACAGCATGCCACAGTGGTTAAATATCGAAGAAAAAAGAAAAAACATTAAATTCTCATGTTATTCCCCATCCCAAGCCACAATCTTTTTTGACCCCCATTAGCCCTACCTAACCCAACCAACCTTGTTGCAGGTTTTTGGGTGGGCTCTCGCGGGCTCTTTCTCGCGGTCTCGGTCGCGGGCTCTCTCTCTCTCTCTCTCTCTCTCTCTCTCTCTCTCTCTCTCTCTCTCTCTCTCTCCATTTTTCTACTCGTTCATTCCCTTGGCTATTGTGTCCTACTGTTGCCCTACTAGTATTACTATCATTATTTTGCATGCAGCCTGTGGCTGCTAGTTGCATCATTTCTGGGAGCATGGCTGTGGTGCTGATGCAGTGCCCCCTGGTTCCAGTAAGCCAGTACTCATTTTGCTAACCTCAGAAGGACGACAGACTGAGTCAACTCACCTGGTGTTATTTAATTGCTCAAACATGCTCAAACTCAAGACCCTAAAATATTAAGCCAGCCACCTTAAGTGTTCAGCCAACACCAGGCTGTCACCCTCCTGCCATTCTTTTAGTCATTTAACTTTTTTACTTTCTGTCACCTCACTCCTCCATGAGCTTCGATCCTGTAGACAGAGGATCATAATGTAGCAAGATGAGCAAGTACAGACTTATCATTCAAGGAGTTTGATCACTGATGCCAACCCAACGGACTACCCATAATGGTATTCAAATGGCAGATGAAGCGGTCAAATTGAAGATGTTGATAACCAATATCGCTGATATTCAAACTGCAGATGAAACAGCCGGCTTAATCTCCAATAACCCATGCTGATACCTCATTTAACTTTGATTGCACTCCAATCCGATTATGGTGAACAAACAAAGCAGGAAATGCTGAGATATCCCATGGCAACAGGAAGACAATGACACCTGAACAAATGAAATGTCAAATTCTTCTTTTAAAAAATATTTTTTTTCCAGGTCAATATTCTGATCTGATCCCATTGTCATGACAGCCAAGTCAGCATTCCAAAACAGTCAAACAGCAAGGAATATCCTGAGTGGTTTGCCATTGTCTTCCCAGGGAAGTTATTTGGGATGTGACCATGTTCACTGGTGCTCATTTCACTGACCTCAGAAGGATGACAGGGTGATTCAACCCCACCTGATGTAAATTCAGCAGTCAACATGGCTTGAACTCAGGACTCTAAGATCCCAAACCGACAACCCTAACCACTAAGCCAACACCAGCCTTAAAGAGAAAGGGTTATATAAAGCACATCTTCAAAAAGGGAACTTTCGGCTTCCGTTTCCGGTTTCCTGGTCGTGCTCACCTCTGTTGGACCTCCAAGTGATCTGCTTCCAAAAAGCTCAGCAATCGTTCTGGATTCGTCTGTGTTGTCATTGATTTTATGTTCTCTCTTTGTGTCGATTGTTCTTCATATTGAGTGCTGACTCCTGTGTATTTTTTCGTGCTCATTCTATTTATTTTGATCCCGCGTCTCAGGCTTGAATGGTTTTGGGCTGACCCGATTTTTGGGGGTTTTCTTTCCAAATGTTTCACATACCCACACTCCAGGTCCCCATCATCTCTGTCCCATTATTCAGCACCCTTGCTTTAATTCCTTCCATATACCTTCTTTTTTATTACAAATAAAGAAAATTTAAAATGATAAAAATTTTCACGCCTCACATCCTCCTTGCATCCTTTACACCCCACCCTCTCTTTGCTTCTCCTAGACTGCACCCCCTCGCTGCTTCCCCAGACCCTCCTTCTTTCCCCTGTGTTGTACCCTGGTCGATCCACTGCATCCCCGCCTCCTTTCTGCTTCCTCATTGTCCCACCCCTTTCCGCTTCTCAAGCATCCCACTCCTTCTCTGTATCCCCAGAATCCTGCCTCTCCATGCTCACCCTACACCTCATCCTCCCTCCTCCCCCCATCTACCATCACCTCCTCCCCTCTTTCCCCCTCCCAGCCAAAAGAACCTCCTTCCCCTTCTCTAACTCTCTGGGGCAGTTCACTCAAACGGATGGCACGAACTGCAAGTTGCCCTCTCATGTCAAGACCGATCTTTCATTTCTTCCTCTCCTGATATTAATATGACCTGAGAATCCTTCCACACAAGATTGCTTTCCCTTATGTACAGATTTACACCATCTTGTCTGCAGTTATCATACCTATCCTCTCACCCTGGTACACAGAATCTTATGGTGGGGCAGTTTCCTTCAAACAACTTGCCTTATCTTCCTGGAAGGTAAAGCTGAACCTGTGATCCCGTTCCCAAGCACTTCCTTTTTCCAGGTTATTGTGATTTTTCCCCCTCATTCACCCCTTTTTGTTTGTTAGTTGCCAGTTGGTTTGTTCCCTTTCTGTTTCATCCCCGCTTTCCCCTTCCTCTTCTTGCTGGGTTTCATTCAGCTTGTGTGCAGCTTGTTCACCCCCATGTGTCCTTCCCCTTCCCTTGATCTCACTCTCACTTCTACACTGCTGTTGGTGTCTCCCCCTTCCATTTTGTTGCCTTTCATTCTGCTCTAGCTCTTCCATGAGCCTCGATCATGTACGCAAGGAAAATATATGGTTGCACAACAAATATGGAAAAGCTTTGTCTGCCGAGGCAACGATGGAAGCATTTCATGAATCTCCATTTAATGATCACTTTGATCATCGGATCTATCCTTGGTCATTGTACTCGCAAGGTTCGCCCTGTTTATACAGGGAATTGCACAATGAAACTCAGACGTGTTAAAGGTCACCCCATCCGTCATATCTGTGTCACATCCTTCCGTGTGAATCTCTATTGAGCAATGAGAAATCTTCGAGACAAAAGTGCTAACCCAATGGATTCAAGATTAAGAGGAGAATGACCGACCTCAAAGTCCACCCCAATATAGAGCTGAAATAATAACCTCAGGAAACAAAACGACCAAGAAGCAAAGAGCTCAGCCAACAGCAGATCTATTTTCTAAACCACCTAATGAGACTTATTGAAGTGTTGTCGAAGATAATTAGATGTCCAGTCCAAACAGCACATACCACGGATCTGCGTGCAGTTTTCCCCATTCACACAGCCTTCGTTGAGGGAGAAAGGAGCAACGGACAATGGCAGCGATTATCGTGGGACCACATTGTCCAAAGCCAGAGGTCACAATGACCTCAGATCAGGGGCCTCTCCAAGAGGGGTAAGATCCCATGTGCAACTTTGCTGAAAATCCCATCGAGGGTGTTTGCAGTTAATTCTGCAGTAATCTCAGGCCGATGAACCAGGAAGCCAAAAGAGATGCAACGGAATGTCAATTCTTCTTTGTCAATTTATGGGATCCCCTAACTCCAAATGACTTTGCCTAAACAATCCAAGTGAAAGAGAATCTACTGTATCATGGAAATCAAAAAAACACACATACATCAGAAATGAAAATGATGTCACTCATCAATCTCATTGCACTCTCCGCAAGGATAAAAACTTAAGACAACACGTTAAATGTATTATTTCATCAAGTAATATGTTATGAGAAACTTTGCTATCGCGTAAAATAAGGAGCACGCGTGCGCGTCTATCGGAAAATGTCATTCTGGAGCATTACGCAAAGGATGCTCGGACAAGTGCCCAGGCCGAAGTTGATCTTGGCCCGGATGGACAGTGCGGAGGAGCTTTTATGTCATGCTTGGCTTAAGCGAGGAGGGACACGTGTAATGGAGTGGGCGACGCGGTCTCTTTTGCTATGTCATTGCCGACGATGTGGAATGGAAATAGTCCTTCACGAGTTTCCATCACGTCTTTGTGATGTATCCTTTATGAACTTTTATGTGCAACAGTAAAGCTTCGTCAAAACTACTTTGCACGTAATGTATTTTTACATGAATGATGCTGACCCATTCAATAAACTCACTTCACAAAGGGCACTGTGACCTAACTTCTCAAAGTAACTTCCTTGTTATGTTTTTTT
>CM068968.1:16210569-16231062 GCA_035128595.1 Eptatretus atami
TTTTTTTAATACAGAGATAAAGGAGGATTGAAGTTGCGTTATGGACATATCCCGTCCCGCTCTGTAATAAATTCTCCTCCAAAGGGTTTGGACCGCCAAATATGACGTCATTATGCAGGATGTTGCTGATAAAGGGGTGGAGGTGTGGTGGTGAAGATGAAGGTATTTTCGTGAGAGTAGCTACAGGTGGAGGAAGTGTGGTGGTGCTATGAGGAGTGTGATGGTGATGGTATAGCTTGGGGTGGTGTAGTGGTAATAGTACTGGCACAAGAAGCATAATGGTGATGGTGCCGGTGTGGTAGGGAGAAGGGAGGAAGTGTGGTGGTATAGCGGTGGTGGGGTTAGAAGGATGCTTGTTAAAGTGAAAGTTCCTCAACCTGATGAGTGAAATGTTTAGGTTTGATTAATCTGAAACCATGCACCCACAGGTAACATGCTCTGGCAAGGAACACAGCCGCATATACTCATTGACAATTGGCTCAGATGTTCCGAATGGCATCTCCGAGCTGGCATCTTTCAGTGAGAAAGAAATGCCAACAGGTGTGGGGGACAAGATGATAGGGTTGGCGAGCTACCACATTAAAGGGCTGCAGGGAATGGTGGAATTGGATCAACAAGAAGAGAAGACAATTCACAAGCAAGATAAAAAATGACACTAAGTAGCTGGAGGTTAATGGAAAGTTTTAAACTGGGGAGGAAGACAAAAACTGGGTTGTTTGGTGGACACATATGAACTATTGAAAGTAAGGCAGCTCAGGAAGCATATAAATCAGAAGTTGTGAGGACCAGAAAAGACTGAGATGAGAAAATCTTGGTGAATTGTGAGATGAGAGCCAGAAATAAAATCTAAATAAAGCAGCAGCCTGGGATGCACTGATGACAATGAGTTGAGATGTAGTAAGACCAGAAAGAACTTTACGATAAATCAGTTTCATCATCTGCATCATCTTCTTCAGCCTGATACATCCCCATTTCTGAGCAAAGGCCTCTCCCACACCATTCCACCATTTTCATTTTCTTGTCTATGCCACCTCTTCCATTCTCTCTTCCATGCAACCATTCCTCTCTTCCTCACGAACTCATCACTCCATCTTGGACATGTTGTATGTTTTGGCAGAATGTTTTCACCTCCTTGTAAAGTAACTTCCTTGTTTTCAGGTGCGAAATATAACGGATGCCATTCAGTTGTTAACCAGTTCCATCTTTCATCCACTCTTCTGGGTTGACAGGACGGCCGAGAGGTACTCACACTCAACTCTAAACTGCATAACCTGGGTTTGTATCTCGGCCCGGCTATAAACTGTGTTGCAGGTGTTTCACAGATCGGGTGATTCATCAATGTGTGTGCTGTCGTTTGGATAAACTGGTCGTCCCATCTGCCAGCATTAGTTGGTGTTTGTTAAGATGACATGTTTTCCCTTCACAAACAGTAGGCAAGCTGGTGGCGGCACCGTGGCCAAATTCCAGATTCCAGCGCTAACCTACAGGGGGCACTGCATCAGCGACACAGCCACACACTCAGCCAATGATGCCACCCCACAGACTTACACTGCATACGAAAGAATAAACACTCTTCTTGTCAAGTGTCTGGTGCATCTTCATCTACTTAGTTCCATTAGCCACCATATTTCAATGATGTCACAATGGCGAATCCGCGAATGTCACCGGTGGAAACCCTCACATAATTTCCTGATTCTCCTTTAAACTCAATATCTCTATATTTTCATTCCAATCACAAATTAGTACTATACCATGAATATAACAAAATACAATATTGCGAACACTCGTGAGGTAAACAAATACAGATGCCGTTCTCACGTGACACCCAATACAGACAAATCTGCTGGCGAGAAAAGGTGGATACAAAACACTTTGTATGGATCTAAAAGTAAAATCAGAATTATATTGAGAAATTTATGAAACCTCCCGCCCACCTTAGAATGGATAAAAGTGGGGTCGTTTGGATGGAAAGTCAAAATAACAATTGTATCGAGATATTATCAAGCTAGCGAATGTTTCTGTCGAAGCCATGATTGTGTTTACTTCCGGATCAGAAGCAGCTTTGAACGGATCGAAAGTCAAAATCACAAGTCTGAAGACGACATTGGTTCACGAGCGGTATTTGACGATGTAGATTGTTTCAGAAGTCAAGGATGAGACCAATGTGATAATTTTTGACCAAGTATAAAAAATTATCAACATGATGTGGTATGGGTGACAGGTTATTAGCTGCAAAATGTCGAAAACCCGGTTTCGTTCAACAACTTTCAAAATTTGACCTTATTCATAAACTTTAAAGTCACAAACAATGTTGTGGACATTAAAATAAGGAAACAGGATACGTGCTATAGCTTATTTGAGTTAGTTCGTCGAAGAAGGTCGAAAACCCGGTTCGATTCCCACAACTTTGAACATTTGACCTTTTGTGCCTTTTAAGGTCAAAGGTCAAGGATTATGACCTTTGGTGCAAAACTTCCTCCGGAACATTCCAGGAAACATATAACGTCATATAGGCTATATGGCATTTCACACTCCTCGGATTATCCATACTTTGATGAAATCGGCGTAAAAACAAACTTGTAGGGGGCACCACGGGCAAGGTGTTCGAGATAGAGCAAAATGGTTTCAAGACTTTAGGTGGGAATGACCTCAAGATTATGCATAAAAAATATTGTCATCCTACTTCTCAAAGTTTGGGTGGTCGTTATATTTTATGTCAAAATTCACAATTTCTTAAGTTTTGACCTTGTGACCTTGATCTTGGGATGAAATGAAAAAACGAACAACGACAAGTTTTAGATAATTCATTTTGCTATTCAAATACCGAAGAACCCATTCCATTCAGTCAATTCCCTAGGAGAAGATAGATTTTTAATCCAACTACCGCCTAAAAATGGCTATTTTTTTGGCGTGGCTCCGCCCACAATGGGCATAGCCACGCCCTCATCCAGGAAAACACAACTACACATTGATATCGAACACATAACCAAGTTTCATCAAGATCGGATCAAAGTCCACGGAGTTATGCTCTGGACAGACAGACACACAGACAGACAAGCCGGTAGGCGGACATGGTAGTCGACTACCCAATAGAACCTGACGCGATGGGCCCGTTCGATGGGGAATGACCTGAGGATTAAGCGCAAGAAAATTCATGATTCTAGCTTCAAGGGTTAATGCTGCAGATTGTTTTTTCGTTAAAATACCCCCACATTTAGAGGTTTTTCGGCCATTGCTCGGCAACGGAGGGGTCCATAGCAACGGTTCTTTCTCACACATAACTAGACATACCATGAACTACCATACCAGTTTCATGTATATCTGACTCATAGTCTCGAGATATAACGAACTTGGTTTTATCGCCATTGCTCGCAACGGAGGGTCCATGCAACGGTCTTTCTCACACATAACTAGGACATACATGAACCTACCATACCAGTTTCATGTATATCTGACTCATAGTCTCTGAGATATAACGAACTTGGTTTTTTTATTGTTTTCGACCAGGGTTCATTCAAAATCTATCTTCTCCGAGAGTTTTCATAGGATCCGGCTGGAAATTCTGACAATATGGCTGAATGTACTGCCACAGTCGCTCGTGGCCCGATTTTTGATTTTCGAAAAAATAATTTTTTATGATTTTTCAAAAATTTCAAAGTCCCGTTGCTAGGCAACGGTGGTGTCCATAGCAACGGTTCTCATTTGCACACAACTAGGTCATGGTGTGAACCTACCAACCAAGTTTCATCGAAATCGACATTGTATTAACTGAAATCGCCATTTTAAATACTGATAATAAGGGTAGAACAAATCTCAAATTTTTTTTTCGACTAATCGACTACCCAACAGACAGACAGACACACAGACATAACGAATATAGTGGTCACTCTGGCTGGCGCTCCTGAACCAATAATTGTATTGAGGTATTTATGAAACCTCCCACCCACTTTGGACATCTGCTGGGACCCCAAAACGTTCCACAGAAGGTTTGATGGGGCTATCCCCAAAACTGAGGGATACTTTTGGACGGACGGACAGACACTCCTGCTATATAATCGATTATTAAAGTAAGTTTCATGATATTCATAACTCAAGAAAATAAACTGTATTTTATGTTCTTCAGACAGGAAAATAAGCCTGTTGGCGTAATGGTTCAGGTGGCTGGCTTAATCTTAGGGTCTTGAGTTTAAGCCTGTTGTGCCACTAAATTACACCAGGTGGGTTGACTCAGCCTGTCATCCTTCCGAGGTCTGCAAAATGAGTACCAGCTTAGGGTAATGGGGGCACTGCATCAGCAGCACAGCCGGCTCCCATAAATGACGCAGCCAACAGCCATAGACTACATAATATGTAAAACTTTATATTATGTCCTTAATCGAGGAAATAAACTTTATTTTATGTTCTTAATCTTCATATGTTCTTAATAGTATGCTGGTGTTGGCTTAATGGTTAGGGTGGCAGGCTTTGGATCCTAGGGTCCTGAGTTCAAATCCCGTTCAGCTGTTGAATTAATACCAGGTGGGTTAACTCGGCCTGTCATCCTTCTGAGGTTGCAAAATGAGTGCCAGCATGCTGGTATACGTGTCGAGTGGTGACCCGTCCAGGATTGTGCCCAATAGCCAAGGAGACTGCTTAAGCAGGCACCAACTCTGTACAGAGTGTGGTCCCAATATCCTCCTCCATTGAGAGATCGGGCCAAAAACGACATAGTACTGTATTGCATAATATTTCAAAAATGTATTGGGCCCGAAATGTTCTCGTGGATCAGGCATTACGTGGTGGAGGTATGCGCTCTACTGAGTGCCCTTCCAGTTTCTCATGTCATTTCGGCTGGTCTGTTCTCTCATCCACAACTCAATTGTCAGTTTATCGTACAGTGAAACCCAGTGAAACAAATCAGTCAATCTGCAGTGCAACATAAAATATCTCATGATGTATATCCCACAAGTGTAATTCCAATCATGTCCAGGGCTTTGGATTCAACCCACACTGATGCCACATGATGACCAGCAGGAACACCAATCCAAAAGGAAAAGCTCCAGTTGAAATTGTTTGTTCGATATATGTATGTAGCTTTTGATGCATTGGGTCAGTAATAAAAATTTGTATTGACGTCAAAGCCAGCTACCAATTGCAAATTAATAGTAGGATTAAGAGTTAGTAATTTGGAGTTCAGCCCGTGGAGTCTGCTTACTTTTTGGAATTTGGAATATTCAAGCTATTTTGTAACTGTCTGTGTGTGTGTGTGTATAAAGTATAGCACTCAAGGATCATTAAATGGCTGGAGTGATTATAGAGCAAGAAGGACCATACTAGGAGAAGTGGTCAATCGTTAAAGCATTCTGCCATGTACTAGCCCAACGTTCTTCCCTTGCAAAGGATGTGAAGGAACATTTAGCAAATATTGCAAACTGGACAGCTGGCTTAACATTATCTCAAGGTGTCTGTGATGGACGAGTTTTATATGGATTAAATTCCTTGGAATTACGGGCAAAGCAGAGGAGCTTAGTTGTTACAAGTGCATGGCCAATGAGCTAATCCACCACATTGAGAAAAGGGCGTATTAGTAAAGGTAATGGACGGAGGAGCTAGAAGAATGGAGTAGAGGTATGCATACTCTCCTCTAAGCTGTCTAGCCTGGGTTTGAATCCCGACCAGCTATTAAACTGTCACCCAGTTTTCACAGGCAGGGTGATTCATGAATGTGTGTGCCATCTCTTGGGTGGACGTTAAATGGGTGTACCGTCTGCCGGCATTAGTTGGTGGATGTTAAAGATCCAATGGTGTCCTTCACGAAGAGTTGACTAGCTATTGCCGTCACCCTGACAAAAAAATCCAAAATTCCTGCCATGAACTGAGTCAGAGTGGTGACACGACCAGGATTATAGCCTACAACTGCTTCGGCAGCACCAGCACTGTGTGTAGGGCATAGATGATATGATTGATGATGATGATTAATGACTAGATGCAGAGAAACAAAAGAAAAATTCAAAAGGTATGTATAAGCTTAGCTAGTGAGACAAGAAAACAAAGGGGAAAATATAAATAAAAAAGACAAACATTGAGATGGACAAAGGGAAAACCCCAGGCACAGACAGCCTATAGGACCAGCAAAGGAAGACACCACAATGTTGTGCAAATCTCCAGTGATCCAAAGGGTTACAAAAGCAATGACAAACATATTGCTTCTCTTTGTGCAACAACTCTGATAAAGTAATGTGGGGCTAGATGCCCCCCCCTTACCCCTCTAGTATACATATATACATATATACATATCCTCCTCGGTCCTTTTGTTCGGTATCCTGAACATCATCATTTGAAATTGGCCATTGTTACCATCAAGCCTTAGAGGCCTACAATGTGACGTTCAGGAGACTGAACATGTAACCAGGACTGAGGTTATACACAGGACACAGGGAGGGTGGGGGAAAGGGGTACAAGCCTCTTCACCAACCATTTCTGCAAGAGGCATCTTGCCCTATCTTGTTTTAACATTATGAAAAGCCTTTCATTGGGCTTCTGAATGGCCAGTTTCACCAGGTTACCATAAACTAAAGTCATAAATATCAGGGGGAAACAAGATGTGTTATAGTTATGTCATAGATTACAGAAATAATCTTATGTTGTTTATTGCACGTTGGTACACCTGGTAAAACTTACTCGTAATCTCCAAAATCCCACTTAAAACTCCTTAAACCTTGGATACACACTTAGCACTGGATCAAAACCAACTTCGTCCAAGTTCGTTTGTTTTCACTTGTGTGAGTTGGCCTGGTTTAAGGATTGATAAGATTACAAACAAAATAACCTCATGGGGTTGTTTCAATCTGCTATAAATTTTATTCCATGTGTCAGGATGGCGGAGAGGTAGCGCACTTGGATTTGAGTCGTGTAGTCTGGGTTTGATTTCCGACCTGACGACTCTAAACTGCTGCACTGGTGCTTCGCAGGCAGGGTGCTGCAACACATAGGGCACCATCCCTTGGTCAGATGTTAAGCTGGATGTCTCAACTGCTATCGTTAGCCGATGGACGTTGAGGATGCAACGGTGTCTTTTGGTGAGGAGTACGTGAGTATGGCCGACACCCCAAACAAATCCCAAATTCCTACCAGAACCGGACTCAGAGAGGAGATGGGAAGTGCCTGATCCATTACCCATGGAAATGTCATCGGAGTGTCCCCACACTATCTTGGAGGTCATGGGACAGAACAGATCAGATAAATGTGAGCCCGAACGAAAGACTCCATGCACAAGTGCTCAACAGTGCATTGATTAGGTGTGTTAGTTATCAACTACTGGAACTGGCTTGAAGCTGTCTGTAGTGTGAATTGCGGTTGGTTTAACCCGCTTTTAGATGGATAGATGGATTAGTCCAGTACCTTTTCCAGGGTGAAAACGACTGCAGAAGCGGCTTTTCTGGGCAAAATAAATACAGTGGGTGGTTTGCCATCACCTTTGTCGCAACAGCAGTCCGGTGGAAATCGCCTACTCCATGTACGAAAGACACCGTGGGCTCTTTAACATCCACTAGGAGCGACTGATCTTGGCTGATGGCCCTCGGTGTTAAGCTCCCATCCCATTGGCGGCATACTCATTGATGCAACGCCCTGGTGTGAAAGCATCGAGGTGACAGTTTATTGCTCGGTAGGGAATCAAACCCAGACTAGAGAGCTCAAAAGTGAATGCAGTACTTCTGACTCATCTGGTAAAACCAATCTGCTTTGAGCTCGAAATGAATTAAACCAGGTTCAAACAGCCTCACAGCCTAAAACACAATTATACGGCTCGATTGTTCGATATTGCTCAGCGTTAACCCTTAAGGTCCCCGACTATCAATTATTGACGCACTTTCACCTCTGTGACTTGCAAACCAAACCTGTTCAGTTATTAAAAGGAGATCATTCGTACAAATATCAAACTCGACACGACCTTCGGCAAACACTTGCGGCCCGTCGTTGGCTCGTTCACACAGCAAGAGCACAGCGAGCATATTTTGCCATGACAATAGTCCATTGAGAAGAGCACACAATCACAAAGGAGCCAGGGTGAGGGCCCTGCCCTTTTCTGAAAGCATCTATGTTGTCAGGAATTTTATGGACAGCCTGACGGGCATTACTGTCACTCGTGGGGGGTAAAACGGACAAACCTCTCTCGAGGGACTAATGCCACCATAGCCTGCTTGGCAAAACTCCAAAAACTAGAGAGTTCACAGAAACACCTTACCCCGCACAGTCATGAGAAATAAGAGGAATAAAGGACATGGGCGGGGTCTGCGAGCAGCAAATTCGATTGGTCGAGATGCTGCAATGTAAGATGCCATAATATTTTGTCCAAGTACTGCGAAACAGAAGGGTTTTGAAAGTGCCAATAAGGCGATTGGTGTTCTCCAGTGTTCAAGTATATAATTCAATTGAAATAAGATAAAGATTTTAAAGGACGTATAAAAATAATTTTCTGGAAGTTTACAGCCGTTCAACCTGATTTAACAAGGAATATTAGTTGTTTGTGCTTTATAACACCCTTAAAAACAGCAAGTTTCCTGTTTGGAATGATTTTCAATTTTTTTTGACTGTCAGACAGGCAGACAGAGGAAGTTGGGTTTTTTTGTTTTGTTTAATCTCATTCCTCTCTGCGCATCTGCGATCGGTCAAATTCAGGGCAAATGTACTACTAAACGCCAGGTTCGTTTTCTGATTCATGTTCCGATTCGTGTTTGAAAATATGCATTTAATTGAAATAAAGTTCTTCCTCCATCATAAACTGATGTTTGTAGACAGACAGACAGACAGACAGACAGACAGACAGACAGACAGACAGAAAAATCGAACCAAATGCTTAACCGCACTTTTCACTTCATACACATGGGGTATTAATAAAAAGATCCTGCATTTGTCTTCCTAGATATTTGATACTTTCCACCCTGCAGCAAATAAGTTCCTGAAATCAGGTGACTTCAAACATGATCATCTCAACATTGAAGGCCTTATAGCGACTGGGATGGAAACAAGAAGTATGTCAGCCTGGTGTTGGCTTAGCGCTTCGTGGTTAGGGTGGCTGGCTTGGGATTTTGAGGTCCTAAGTTCAAGCCAATCTGCTTTTAACACCAGGTGGGGTTGACTCAGCCAGTCATCCTTCTGAGGTTGGTGAAATGAGTACCAGTGTACTCGTTTAGGGGCACAGCATCAGCAGCACATCTGCACTCCCAGTAATGATGCAATCAGCTGCCAGAAGCTGCATACAAAATAATAAAATAAAGAACTTTTTGAACACCCCATGTATGTCTCTCCCAGTTTCTTCCCTCCCACCTCTTTCTACAATTAAGCTCAAAGATGTGAGACACGACAGACACCAAAATGTAGGCATTGTTTCGGGATTTATCAAACGTCCACAACCACAGGCCAACGTGGACTTTGAGTATGTTTGTTTTCCAGAGTCCGCTCGTGGCCAGACATGTCAAAGCAGATACACTGATCCAGGCAACACGCTTGGCACTGTGGACATGTACGATCAAGTCTCTCGTGGAGTCATAAATTTCAATTCCAGACAAAATTGTACTTCGGCACTCAATTTCACTCCACGATGCCTGTCCGACTCCTTTCTAAACCTGCACTTTTATTTAAGTCATCCTTCATTCATCCTCAAACAGCTACTGAGATGCTGCGGCAGAGAAAAAGGAAACTGACAAATGAGGATACCTTGCTTCTTGCACATTTACCCTGAATTGTTATGGTGGACGAGGTATGAAAAAGAAAACTTTGTACAATCTCTCACTGCGTGGATTAGGGCGAAACACAAGCTTGTGTGCAAAAGAGAGAAGTTGCGGGGGGAGAGCGTGTTGAAAATATATAAATTAAGACAACCGAAGGTAGAAACACTATAAGACATTACATGGTAGGATAGGGTTGGACAAAGGATGGTGGTGGAGTTGGAGAAGGTGGAGGCAGACAGGTAATCATTGCTACAACTAATCTAAGTCTCATGGAGAAGCTTGTGCACAAACCGCATGCAAGACATGGACATCACGAGATATCGATGTCCAGTGATTAAACAATGGACATGTTGACATGCTATAGTGGACCAAGAATGGTTCAGGTGGTGAACACGAAGCAGGTGAACTCTGTGAGAAAGAGTAAGTTGGAGTAAAGGAGGGATTAAGCATCAACGACTCCTACTACATCTTCCAAAGGCCCAATTATTCCCACTTGGATGCACGATGACAGGTGGCTTCAACCACAGGGGATCTTCCATGACACGAAGGATAGTTCAAGGTGGATGTGGACCTTACATTCTGGAAAATCAAGAAATACATAAAGATTGCTAAAACATCTCCTATCTCTCAAGGTATTGCCCTGATACACGTACACACTCGTCTGATCGACATAATCGTACTTTGAGGTCATCGTGTAGGTCCTTTGAGGTCTGGTAGAGTAGACATCCTTTGGATCCCACCTTGCAGGAACCTTTATTAATCCCAAATGAGAACGAATTGTTCTTTTTCCCCACAATTCCAACACTGACATCCGATTCCTCTGCAAGTTCAAGAGAGTAATTCGCCGATTCGCCAAAATTAGCTGTTCAACACGTTTGATCTTCGCTTGAGTGAATGCTCAAGATCGCTCACAAATTCACGGCACCATTAAAACGCAACTGCAGTGACGTCAACGACACAAGTTGCCACATTTTGCAGATTCCTGTGAATGTCAGCTGGTTTGATGCTCTTCACAAGCGACTTCGTGATACACCTCCACCGCACACACGACGGACACTTTGGTTTTACCCAGAATGCTTTGATCCTGCATAATGTGCTCACGGTTGAAAATATCATCACGCGATTGTTAATGCGACATCTCCAATAAAAAAATTTCACTTTGGAAAAATTGGCAAGATGAATGTCTAAAAACAAGATTTGTTTTTTCTGGGATTATCGGTCAAAGGTCATGCCTTTTGACTTTCAGATGCCTTCCTCCGCAATTCCACAATACTGTACACTTGGTGGTTTGAGGGACTTTATAGACTCATAAAACCAGAGAAATCTCCATCGAGTCAGAGTACACCACTGGGGGCAAGGTTTCCCAAGCGGAATTATTTCGTCTTTTCGAAGGATGTTTCTAAGGACCCGCTACGACGTTCCCAATGCCGTTTGGAATTTTAATAACTGTCAGGCTTTTGAGAAGGCCCAAACATTCCTCTTTGTCATCGCAAAGCTGAGCAAACCTTTGTGGGGTAAACGTATAATACGTGTGGAATGCAAGACATGACAAGCAAATGCCGCAACAGCTCTCCACGGAACGATACACTGTTTGGAGCAAACGTCACACAAAAGATCTTTAAGACAATATTCCACGATACTTGTTGGAGCAGAACACAGGGAGGAGATGCCTTCGACTACTCGGCCACGCCTGCACAATTTCCTCCACCTCTTGCAGATTAGCATTGGAAGACCACGCCTACAGCACAATTTTGCTCTACCTACACGTGCTACAACAGCCCATTTATGAGAGCATTTTTGAACTTGGGAGTGTTTTTGCCAAGCTATGTATTAGATAAATGATCTGCTTCTCAGGTTCTGCGGATATCCATACGTTGAAAGGGTAAGGGTCTCAGGCATGACCCGAAAGACTGACGGTGATAACACTGCCCACTCAGGCATCTTAGGGGTAACGGTATTGACCCAGCGGCACTTTTTAAAGATCGTTCACGCCGAGGTCCTTGGCACTCAACGTCATGGATGGAACCGCAGGGAGAGAGGACGCGAGAGTGTCGGTCAGAGGCTCACACACCTGGTGCATCGGGAGGGTGTCGGGGAAGCGCACTCGCAAAGCACACTCCATTGCCAAAGCGGGAGTGGCCACGCCTGCATTCAGCGTGTTAGCGCTAAACGAGCCTGCGGGCACTTGGACAGTCGGTGCGAAGGTTTCTCTAATAAAGCTTCGGCTTTAACGAAGCGCCAACTGGTCGTGCGCCTATCATGTCCTCGCTACCACCAGGCCGGTGTCCGCGCATTACTACCACTGAAGGCCGTGCGCACGGTACCACCGGGTGTGTCTAAAGTGTCCGTGGTACACCCATTGGTGGATCCCCGTGCGAACCACACTGTACGAGTTGGTTGGAACTCGTGCCAAGCAAACTGCACAAAGTTGCCAGAAATCCATGCGAACCGCACTGTACGCACAGGGCGGCCAGTGCGGGCCACAGTGCATTCGTGAGAACCACACTGTACAAAGTAGCGGTAAGTCGTGCGAACCACACTGTACGGACGAACTCCGCCGCTTATCCAGACGTTCTGGCATTCCACAGGTGCCCCAAACGCTAAGCGGATCCCTTTTTCCCCGTTAGGTTCAAACGAGTTATCGAGGAGACAGGATGCGCTCCGAAGGGGAGGGGTGGGGTGATGGAGGGCGCGTATCAGCGTGCGAGTTCGCACCGAACACACACGGCTCGGGTACGAAGCGGAGCCCCGTACGGTACCTCGTGGTACTCACCGCAGCCTCGGAGCGCAGCAGTGCGGAGCTCAGAGAGAGCGCAAGCGCGGCCAGGAACACAACTCTCTTGTTCATCGTCGTGCTGTGGCGGCATCAAACAACATGCTCTTTGCTGGTGCTCGACAGATGGATTAGGGTGGGGGAAGCAAGAGCTCGAGAGTAAAAAGAGAGGGAGCGACGGTGGAAGAGTAATATCGGGAAAGAGGGGAGGGGGATACGCTGGGCTGGGCAAACGGGAGTCTTGAGCTGTGATCCCGCCTCGCCGTTCCCACTCGCACGGTTCTGCGCAGTCCGTGCCGTGCCGTGCTGTTGACTCACGTGCACTGCCCTCCGGACGGTACGATGGTTTTTGGGCGGATGAAGCGCACGCCCGGTCTCCCCTCCTCGACACCTTTCCACCCGACGAGACAACGATCACCTAGCTTTTTACCCTCCAGGGAGGAGGTCCAAACCCACGCTTTTTACACCATTAATCACAGAGTTCATCTTACATATCTAAAGCTCAGTCCCAAATATAGTTATCCGCATGTACGAGGGTCCTCCAAAATGCTCTACAAACGAGCGACTCTCCAAATCGTCCCATAAACTCCAAAAACACAACAAACTTATTGTGTACACTACACGGCCAGGTAGAAAAGTCACAGTAGAGCGAGTCTTGGAGTGTCGGAGAACCGTCAATTATAAAACACCTGTCGTACCTGGATGCCACCGGGTGAGACCGAGATTGGTGATCGTCATCTAGCTCGGTCACGATATCCTCTACATTACAAGGTCTTCATGCGCAGCTTCATGGAGCTCTCCTATTTGGCCGGCAGCCTGACTCGTACCTAGCCCTCTTCTCGCTCGATACCTTCGTCACATTTTCTTCCATTCCATTCTGCTCCAGCTCTTCCATGAGCTCGACCATGCACACAGAATGAAACAAAACAAATTAGATTATGTTTTCATGAAGGTGTATTTGCATTGAACACAAAGTCTTAGTTTTCTAATGTGGCATCAGAGGAGTGGAATACAAAATGTGAGCAAAAGGGTAAATGGGCACATAAATAAGGCTCTTTTAATATTAATGTTTCGTACTTCAAGGTGGGGAGAAATCTGAAATTTGCAGACTGATGTAACTCGAAGCCAGTATCCCAGGAAAAAAAAAATCACAACAAACTGTCTGAAAATGTCCAGCAATGAAAATATCCGTAACAAAATCACGTGACCAAAGAAATGGCCATCATGTGATCTTGCACGCGATCGCTCAGAAGGGGAGTTGGTGTTTCTAGATTTCAGAAACCTGGGAGGAGGGGCATGGAAAGGGCACAGAGGGTGCAAGACCAGAATGGAGGCGGTGGAGGACAGAGACCATCGACCTGTCAGCGATGGCGAAGTGATCGGCCCATGGACTCAGATTAATCGCGGGAGATTCCGATGATCTTGAAAGCTTGGTTTCTATGACGTCAAGCTGAGCAAGTTGATGCACAAGCACCATGTCATGGGGAAAGCAGTACTCCATCAAGATGCCGATGAAGCCTTTGTCGGTGGATAAGAGTTCCGATGTGCCAAGGAAGGACTTTGCATGACGGAGGTGCCCAGTGGCTTTGGAGGCCTTGACCATCTTGTGATTCTATCAAGGTCTAAAGAGAGGGAAGAGGCTGCTGCCGTTAGTTAAAACAAGCTGGTGGTGGTAGTGGTCGTCTGCTGGGGGGGACACCATCAGAGTGGTAGCGGAAGGGACTTTCAGGTTTGGAGGTCTATTTAAGGAGTGAATAATTAGAGATATCACAGCAGAGGATGGAGTCGTCAGCAAAATATATAAAGAGGATTTTCCAGAGTCAGGGAGATCATTGATGAAGACAGGAATGGGACGTCCTGTGCCCAGAATGCCGGAGATGAAAGGATTCCGTTGAGAGATGCATGTTGCCTTCAAGAGTGGAGGAAGTCAGTCATCCAAGAGTGGAGTTGGCCTTGGATTCCACAGGCAGAGAGTTTGGAGAGCAAGAAGGATGCCAGACTGTATCGAAAGCACGAGATAATGTTCAGAGAGACAGCCCTGATCTCATGTCTGATATTGAGGGCCTCCACCATTGTTGGAAGAGGAGAAGCAGCATGTCCAAGGTAGAGTGACCGGGTTTGAATCCGAATTGGTGATCTGCGATGAGGTCGTCGTGGAAAAAGTTGTTGTGGAACAATTGCCAGACCGAGTTAATATCCAGGGCAGCAGATATCAGACACCAATCAGAGATGAGATGGTGGTTTACAGTCCCTGCCAGCCTGATCTGAATGTACTGCCAGTCTCTCTGGTGGTTCTCTGAATATAGCCAGAGATGTTGACTCTCCCAAGCACATGATCAGACGAACCAATGGGGCAGAGGAAGAAACTGTAAACGTTAGCAGGAAAATTGTTCATTTCCAAGTCCAGAAGGGAAGATTTCCCATTTGGAGAAATCTGGATTGGAAAGTTCACAGATTGAGTCAGTCCCATGGAGTCCCAGAAGTCCATTGCTGAAGTGTCATGGCTGGTGAGAGAGGTACCAACACCCAGACAAGTTGAATGGTGATGATTGATTTGATGTCACCACATTTGAGGAAGAGAGAGTTGGAATGAATCGTTAAAAATTGTCCATGTTGTGAGAGAGAGAGAAAGAGAGAAAGATATGTGGAGTCGTCAATGTTAGGAGGACGGTCGAACACACGGACGAACTGGAGGTGGGAGCGGAGGAAACTTTCAGTGAAAGGTATTCCTGGGGGGTTGGAGTCCATTAAGAGCAGTAAATGGATCAGTGAGAAATGGAGTTGTTTAAGTGCAACTCCGCTGCCATGACGGCCTGTTGTACTGGAGGAAACAATAGCCATGTAGAGACAACTAAGAGAGTCAGTGGCGAGGATTCTGGAGCGGGAGGAGGGGAGGTCGTAGGAAGAGGCAAGCGAGCTGCGCAGAGCATTCCGAGCCCCTCCCCAGATCTGCCGCCTCCTGCGTCCGACCCGATCCGGGGCCGCCTAAGCGCGCTCCGACAGAGACGCGACGCGCACCGGCAACCTGGAGGGACACGCGTGACAACGGTTCGGTGGCCGCGACTTCCCGGGGCTTGCCTCGAGTCGGATGGACGGCATGCGCGGCTCGGCGGCCGTGCTCGGGTGAGTGCTCTTCTCTCCTCGATCCGTATTCGGTGTGTAACGAACCCCCTCCTCCTCTCTAATGGTCCTCCTTCCTCCATGTGCACAGGCTGCGGTGGTTGCGGTCGCGCTGCTGGGACACCGTCAGAGCGGTGAGCGATCGGCTTTGTTTGGTGCTCATGTTCCATCTCCTCTTATCCGTGCCTTATAGTTCTTCACCGTTACGTGCAACGGGAACGACGACGTTGTGCCCCGTTGGAGGGGCCATCTCTTGGTTGCGCACGCGGGTGTGGTCGGGGTTATAATTTGCGTACGGAATAAATGTATAACCTCTTGGGTACGGTGATGCTCAATTTTGTTTCACACGAGTTGTATTTCTGTGCAGTTACCGTTGTGACTTATGGTGTAGCATTACCCACGTTTACACGTTTCCTCTACATGTAGTTGTATCCTCTTGACATACCATCAACCCTCTCCCTCGTGCATGCACAGCTTCCATCCTCCACCTGAATTCGGATCGTGGAGCTATGAACTCAACCTTCGAACACACACACACACACACACACACACACACACCACACACACACACACACACACACACACACACACCACACACACACACACACACACACGTCTTGGCAGCTGCTGCCCCCTAAACCCGACTGACCTCCTGCGTGGGAAAACTCTAAGCATTTGAAAAAGCCGCGAAATAGTCGAAACGCGCATGTTTACCCTCCGTTCACGGCCACTGCTGGAGAAGGCAGGATTTGCTGCAGCAAGAAGGGGGCGTGGTCGGGGCGGGGTGAATGCACGCGCTTGCCACGCCTCCCAACGAGATGCCACGCCCCCAATGAGATGCCACGCCCCCCAACGAGAGAACATCGCGCAACATGGAATACATTTTGACGATTTTGTTCCAACACGAACAGCTGTTTAACAACGTTGTATGACACTTCATCCAGGGAAGTTATGTGTGCTCCATCGGGGGGGCTTTGCCTTTAAGTGCCGTCACATCAGGGGTGTGTTCCGTTAGCAAGCAGCTTGCTATCGCTCTCCAAGCCGGTCGTTCCATATCAACCGCTTTGCAAGCCGCTCGCCTAGCCGCTTGGCAAGTGGATCAAGCGGTTAAAGAGAGGTGCTTCGTCATGTTTGCAAAAAATGGCCGCAGTCGTCGGATTCAAAACGATACTACTTTGGGGGCATTAAAAAATTACCGAGCGCATGGGGGTCGGGGAAGGGTGTATGTCCAAGTGTTAAGAAGTGCTACGGGGGAGGGGGGGGTGTTTCCAGGGCTGTTAGATAACGATAGAAATCAATCAATGACAACTTTGGTTGTGGAAACTCTATTTAAAGATGTAATTATTTGCTGAATACACGTATTCAGTACATGATGATAAAAACAAATCGCCTGCGCAAGCGGGTTAAGCGATCGGTAGCGTACGTAGTACCGTACGTATGGCGTACAGGTCTGCATTTTGTTAAGAGCAGGACATCAGAAACCGTACAGCAGAGAAATTGAAACTTTACCCCATGTTACATGGCCAGCTGTGATATGACGGTCACTCTTGAGGTAAACAAAGGCAAAGGTCAACATCGGCCAGTTTTCTAAAATCCTCAATTTTCGTCTGATCGACGAGAAATTTGAAGAGGATTTGCATATTCAGGTCACTGAATTCAACCACCAACTAGTTTGTGGCACAACAGGCCAAAAGGTCAACATTGGCTCAAATTTCTGGAATTATCAATTTCATTCAATTGACTTGAAATTTGAACAGGATTTTCAATTTGTCACACTCATACGTGTCGACGTTTATTTAAGAGCTTACATCGAAAACTGTTCACAGAGGAAATTGAAACTTTACCACATGTTACATGAGCATTTGATATAGCACATATTTACTTTGGATGATGCCCGTCCCCTTCAAACTCTTATGGTGAGTTAAACAAAGCATAATGCCAGAGATACAAAAACAAAAGAGTTGGCTCACACCAAGTCCTTCTCAAGACCGCACGGGGGTATATATTGTATGAAATACTATCTAGTTTCATTTAAATTCCATCATTGCTTTTTCCACAGACACTTAATCTCATTTGCAATGAAAACCAATTGAACATACTTCGAAACGATGACACCACTCCAAGCGATTCGTCCAATGATGTCATAACAGGGATTCTGAACTGCTGCCGAGTCTTATTGACAGTACGCTTTACTTTTTCAATACAGTTTGTAGTAACTGAAAAAAAAAACAACGGATGAATAGCATCCCGTGATTAAGGTATGAAATAGAGGGAGGAGTAGGGGGGTGTCTTTATGTAGCATTACGTAATATTTAGGGGTGTCTGTTGAAGTGTTACAATGCGTTACTGGGCAAAAGGGGGGGGGGTGCCAGATTTTGGGCAAAAAAAAATGTGTTGCATATATTTATGATGTCCCCTTATCATTCTAATTGGTCCAAGATCTGTAAACATGCAAACCCCTCCAAAATGTACAGTGATAGGGCCCAGCTAAGCTTGGCAGGGGCAGAGAAGAGACAATTGGGAAGGGGGATTGAGAATTTTGGGTTGGGATGGGGCTTGTGCACTTGATTTTGGGAAGGAGTTGGGGGTTGAGGACTTGAATAAGAAAAGGCTTGAGGACTTGGGGCTGGGAGGGGGTGGGGTGGGGGTTGTGGACTTGGGGCTGTGAAGGGGTGGAGGGGTTGCAAACTTGAATCAGAAAAGGGTTGAGGACTTTGAAGTCACATTTTACATGACACGGAATTTCCGCGGCCCCCTGCCATTATTCTGCAAAGGATATTCCCAGCAAACTCCCTAAATATTCCACACTGGTCGGAACTAATTCCCTTCCAACAGCCCAGAGGAACCGGATATCTGCGAATAGGTTTAATATAGTACATATTCTCAAATAAAAATTTACCAAGGCACAAACTTATAAAGCACCGACCAGCCGTCTGCAGAGGATTTCACATCCAACACATTCATTGAAATTTTGGACAGCATCACTGAGCAGTAACCTGACACGACCAAAACAACACTGTAATTATTTTTCTTCTTTTGAAATAGCCTCACTCAAAATTGGCTTTAAGCTCATTACTTGTCAAACACACAGCCATTGCATTTTTCAGTGGAAAGGTTCATAACTACTCAAAATTTTCACAACTCTTTTTTTTGTATACATCGTCAAGGCTCGTGAAGAGCTCAAAGCATTTCACAAAGTAGGCAAAGCTGCATGCCTATGAATGGGCAATGAAGATCTAGGAGAAATGGCGGGACAATGCCTGTCATTCAGGCGCTGGTGAGGACGGGCCCACTGTGACAGCATTGGCCGAGGGCCAATCACATCGATACAGGTGTGGTCATGGGCGTCGATTGCTTTTGAAAAGTGGGGGGACATTGCATGTCCAGACCACAAGCCCACTTCGTGCCGGCGTGGAACAGCAAGTCTACCCTTGCAAATTCTTGATTTTATACGCTCGTAGACATGCTGCCTTCTGATCACACAAATCCCTTAAATTAATCTGACCATCTATCGACCATCTTTTTATCAAATGTAAGCAGACGGAGCGAATATAATTAACATTAATCATACACATTTCAAAGTTTCAAGTGTCATCAAAGAAATATTATATCATATATGCCTGGTGTTTGGTGCAGTGGTTAGGGCAGTGCTTGGGACCCAAAAAGTCCTGAGTTCAAGCCCGTAGGCCACTGAATTCATATATATATACGCAGAAATGTATATATATATACCAAGTCGATATAACACCAGGGGGTTGACTCAGCCATCATCCTTCCGAGGTCGGCAAAGTGGAGTACCAGTGTACTGGCCGGTGTATACCCCGGTTAGAATAGGTGTACCAGATCCTGTGTCGTAAGAGGCGACCAGGGTTGCATCAGGAAGGGCATCCGGCGTAAACCTGTGCCAAATCAGTATGCGGGATCATAACGGATGATCCGCTGTGCGCCCACTAACGGGAGCAGCTGAAAGAAAGAAGAAGAAGATATTATAGATATAAAAGTGTGTGTATATATATATATATATGTGTGTGATATTATATATATATGTGTGTTGTATATATATATATATATGTGTGTGTATATATATATATATATATATATATATATATATATATATATATATATATATATATATATATATATAATATATATATTAAAAAGAATTGTTTATCAAGCCTCCTTCTCACGACCTTGAACTGATTCACTAAACATAACACTGAAAACTAGACTGACATACAAATTGATATTACACGAGTACGGTCAACTTACCTTAAAACTTGCCAAAAATATGAACCTCTTGTCTGCCGATCCAGTTAAAACTTTGTAGCATGCGGGTCAAGTGCAGTCAGACGATCTTGGTGAACATGAACAGATCATGAGATGGTTGAGGCGTTTGTTGGTGTCGTGGAAATTATCTCAAGTCTTTATACGTCTGAGTGCGCTGAATGACCTGTTCAGCTTTTTCGCAATTGAAAAACTTTTGCTTGGGGAACCAATAGAAGCCTAAAGCAAACGTTCTACCTGTGGGAAATCATTCGACGGACTTCCGGCACGCATGTCACAAAATATCTTACTGAATCCTTCAACAGATGGAACTTATGAACTGGTTACGTACAGAAGCCATAGTCGCTCTAGGAATCCGGCCAGTTCGCAATGGGACATGTTGAATGACCCAGAACAGGAGAAGTGTCAATCTTCATCCTATATTATATATAACTAATAAACCGGGGGGGGCCATGAGGGTCGGGGGGAAGTACTCGTTCAAGTTCTCGGTAGCTGCGCGTGACTTTGAATAAATTCATATTCTGTATCCTCCCTGTCTGTATATGGCAGTGTATTCCTGCTGCTCTCCATCAAGTCTCTTGACATAGTTTGATCTCTCTCTTTTGT
>CM068968.1:16234581-16280749 GCA_035128595.1 Eptatretus atami
GGGGCTAGATGCCCCCCCCCCTTACCCCTCTAGTATACATATATACATATATACATATCCTCCTCGGTCCTTTTGTTCGGTATCCTGAACATCATCATTTGAAATTGGCCATTGTTACCATCAGCCTTAGAGGCCTACAATGTGGACGTTCAGGAGACTGAACATGTAACCAGGACTGAGGTTATACACAGGACACAGGGAGGGTGGGGGAAAGGGGTACAAGCCTCTTCACCAACCATTTCTGCAAGAGGCATCTTGCCCTATCTTGTTTTAACATTATGAAAAGCCTCTTCATTGCGGCTTCTGAATGGCCAGTTTCACCAGGTTACCATAAACTAAAGTCATAAATATCAGGGGGAAACAAGATGTGTTATAGTTATGTCATAGATTACAGAAATAATCTTATGTTGTTTATTGCACGTTGGTACACCTGGTAAAACTTACTCGTAATCTCCAAAATCCCACTTAAAACTCCTTAAACCTTGGATACACACTTAGCACTGGATCAAAACCAACTTCGTCCAAGTTCGTTTGTTTTCACTTGTGTGAGTTGGCCTGGTTTAAGGATTGATAAGATTACAAACAAAATAACCTCATGGGGTTGTTTCAATCTGCTATAAATTTTATTCCATGTGTCAGGATGGCGGAGAGGTAGCGCACTTGGATTTGAGTCGTGTAGTCTGGGTTTGATTTCCGACCTGACGACTCTAAACTGCTGCACTGGTGCTTCGCAGGCAGGGTGCTGCAACACATAGGGCACCATCCCTTGGTCAGATGTTAAGCTGGATGTCTCAACTGCTATCGTTAGCCGATGGACGTTGAGGATGCAACGGTGTCTTTTGGTGAGGAGTACGTGAGTATGGCCGACACCCCAAACAAATCCCAAATTCCTACCAGAACCGGACTCAGAGAGGAGATGGGAAGTGCCTGATCCATTTACCCATGGAAATGTCATCGGAGTGTCCCCACACTATCTTGGAGGTCATGGGACAGAACAGATCAGATAAATGTGAGCCCGAACGAAAGACTCCATGCACAAGTGCTCAACAGTGCATTGATTAGGTGTGTTAGTTATCAACTACTGGAACTGGCTTGAAGCTGTGTAGTGTGAATGCGGTTGGTTTAACCCGCTTTTAGATGGATAGATGGATTAGTCCAGTACCTTTTCCAGGGTGAAAACGACTGCAGAAGCGGCTTTTCTGGGCAAAATAAATACAGTGGGTGGTTTGCCATCACCTTTGTCGCAACAGCAGTCCGGTGGAAATCGCCTACTCCATGTACGAAAGACACCGTGGGCTCTTTAACATCCACTAGGAGCGACTGATCTTGGCTGATGGGCCCTCGGTGTTAAGCTCCCATCCCATTGGCGGCATACTCATTGATGCAACGCCCTGGTGTGAAAGCATCGAGGTGACAGTTTATTGCTCGGTAGGGAATCAAACCCAGACTAGAGAGCTCAAAAGTGAATGCAGTACTTCTGACTCATCTGGTAAAACCAATCTGCTTTGAGCTCGAAATGAATTAAACCAGGTTCAAACAGCCTCACAGCCTAAACACAATTATACGGCTCGATTGTTCGATATTGCTCAGCGTTAACCCTTAAGGTCCCCGACTATCAATTATTGACGCACTTTCACCTCTGTGACTTGCAAACCAAACCTGTTCAGTTATTAAAAGGAGATCATTCGTACAAATATCAAACTCGACACGACCTTCGGCAAACACTTGCGGCCCGTCGTTGGCTCGTTCACACAGCAAGAGCACAGCGAGCATATTTTGCCATGACAATAGTCCATTGAGAAGAGCACACACATCACAAAGGAGCCAGGGTGAGGGCCCTGTCCCTTTTCTGAAAGCATCTATGTTGTCAGGAATTTTATGGACAGCCTGACGGGCATTACTGTCACTCGTGGGGGGTAAAACGGACAAATCCTCTCTCGAGGGACTAATGCCACCATAGCCTGCTTGGCAAAACTCCAAAAACTAGAGAGTTCACAGAACACCTTACCCCGCACAGTCATGAGAAATAAGAGGAATAAAGGACATGGGCGGGGTCTGCGAGCAGCAAATTCGATTGGTCGAGATGCTGCAATGTAAGATGCCATAATATTTTGTCCAAGTACTGCGAAACAGAAGGGTTTTGAAAGTGCCAATAAGGCGATTGGTGTTCTCCAGTGTTCAAGTATATAATTCAATTGAAATAAGATAAAGATTTTAAAGGACGTATAAAAATAATTTTCTGGAAGTTTACAGCCGTTCAACCTGATTTAACAAGGAATATTAGTTGTTTGTGTCCTTTATAACACCCTTAAAAACAGCAAGTTTCCTGTTTGGAATGATTTTCAATTTTTTTTGACTGTCAGACAGGCAGACAGAGGAAGTTGGGTTTTTTTGTTTTGTTTAATCTCATTCCTCTCTGCGCATCTGCGATCGGGTCAAATTCAGGGCAAATGTACTACTAAACGCCAGGTTCGTTTTCTGATTCATGTTCCGATTCGTGTTTGAAATATAGCATTTAATTGAAATAAAGTTCTTCCTCCATCATAAACTGATGTTTGTAGACAGACAGACAGACAGACAGACAGACAGACAGACAGACAGACAGAAAAATCGAACCAAATGCTTAACCGCACTTTTCACTTCATACACATGGGGTATTAATAAAAAGATCCTGCATTTGTCTTCCTAGATATTTGATACTTTCCACCCTGCAGCAAATAAGTTCCTGAAATCAGGTGACTTCAAACATGATCATCTCAACATTGAAGGCCTTATAGCGACTGGGATGGAAACAAGAAGTATGTCAGCCTGGTGTTGGCTTAGCGCTTCGTGGTTAGGGTGGCTGGCTTGGGATTTTGAGGTCCTAAGTTCAAGCCAATCTGCTTTTAACACCAGGTGGGGTTGACTCAGCCAGTCATCCTTCTGAGGTTGGTGAAATGAGTACCAGTGTACTCGTTTAGGGGCACAGCATCAGCAGCACATCTGCACTCCCAGTAATGATGCAATCAGCTGCCAGAAGCTGCATACAAAATAATAAAATAAAGAACTTTTTGAACACCCCATGTATGTCTCTCCCAGGTTTCTTCCCCTCCCACCTCTTTCTACAATTAAGCTCAAAGATGTGAGACACGACAGACACCAAAATGTAGGCATTGTTTCGGGATTTATCAAACGTCCACAACCACAGGCCAACGTGGACTTTGAGTATGTTTGTTTTCCAGAGTCCGCTCGTGGCCAGACATGTCAAAGCAGATACACTGATCCAGGCAACCACGCTTGGCACTGTGGACATGTACGATCAAGTCTCTCGTGGAGTCATAAATTTCAATTCCAGACAAAAATTGTACTTCGGCACTCAATTTCACTCCACGATGCCTGTCCGACTCCTTTCTAAACCTGCACTTTTATTTAAGTCATCCTTCATTCATCCTCAAACAGCTACTGAGATGCTGCGGCAGAGAAAAAGGAAACTGACAAATGAGGATACCTTGCTTCTTGCACATTTACCCTGAATTGTTATGGTGGACGAGGTATGAAAAAGAAAACTTTGTACAATCTCGTCACTGCGTGGATTAGGGCGAAACACAAGCTTGTGTGCAAAAGAGAGAAGTTGCGGGGGGAGAGCGTGTTGAAAAATATATAAATTAAGACAACCGAAGGTAGAAACACTATAAGACAGTTACATGGTAGGATAGGGTTGGACAAAGGATGGTGGTGGAGTTGGAGAAGGTGGGAGGCAGACAGGTAATCATTGCTTACAACTAATCTAAGTCTCATGGAGAAGCTTGTGCACAAACCGCATGCAAGACATGGACATCACGAGATATCGATGTCCAGTGATTAAACAATGGACATGTTGACATGCTATAGTGGACCAAGAATGGTTCAGGTGGTGAACACGAAGCAGGTGAACTCTGTGAGAAAGAGTAAGTTGGAGTAAAGGGAGGGATTAAGCATCAACGACTCCTACTACATCTTCCAAAGGCCCCAATTATTCCCACTTGGATGCACGATGACAGGTGGCTTCAACCACAGGGGATCTTCCATGACACGAAGGATAGTTCAAGGTGGATGTGGACCTTACATTCTGGAAAATCAAGAAATACATAAAGATTGCTAAAACATCTCCTATCTCTCAAGGTATTGCCCTGATACACGTACACACTCGTCTGATCGACATAATCGTACTTTGAGGTCATCGTGTAGGTCCTTTGAGGTCTGGTAGAGTAGACATCCTTTGGATCCCACCTTGCAGGAACCTTTATTAATCCCAAATGAGAACGAATTGTTCTTTTTCCCCACAATTCCAACACTGACATCCGATTCCTCTGCAAGTTCAAGGAGAGTAATTCGCCGATTCGCCAAAATTAGCTGTTCAACACGTTTGATCTTCGCTTGAGTGAATGCTCAAGATCGCTCACAAATTCACGGCACCATTAAAACGCAACTGCAGTGACGTCAACGACACAAGTTGCCACATTTTGCAGATTCCTGTGAATGTCAGCTGGTTTGATGCTCTTCACAAGCGACTTCGTGATACACCTCCACCGCACACACGACGGACACTTTGGTTTTACCCAGAATGCTTTGATCCTGCATAATGTGCTCACGGTAGAAAATATCATCACGCGATTGTTAATGCGACATCTCCAATAAAAAAATTTCACTTTGGAAAAATTGGCAAGATGAATGTCTAAAAACAAGATTTGTTTTTTCTGGGATTATCGGTCAAAGGTCATGCCTTTTGACCTTCCAGATGCCTTCCTCCGCAATTCCACAATACTGTACACTTGGTGGTTTGAGGGACTTTATAGACTCATAAAACCAGAGAAATCTCCATCGAGTCAGAGTACACCACTGGGGGCAAGGTTTCCCAAGCGGAATTATTTCGTCTTTTCGAAGGATGTTTCTAAGGACCCGCTACGACGTTCCCAATGCCGTTTGGAATTTTAATAACTGTCAGGCTTTTGAGAAGGCCCAAACATTCCTCTTTGTCATCGCAAAGCTGAGCAAACCTTTGTGGGGTAAACGTATAATACGTGTGGAATGCAAGACATGACAAGCAAATGCCGCAACAGCTCTCCACGGAACGATACACTGTTTGGAGCAAACGTCACACAAAAGATCTTTAAGACAATATTACCACGATACTTGTTGGAGCAGAACACAGGGAGGAGATGCCTTCGACTACTCGGCCACGCCTGCACAATTTCCTCCACCTCTTGCAGATTAGCATTGGAAGACCACGCCTACAGCACAATTTGCTCTACCTACTACGTGCTACAACAGCCCATTTATGAGAGCATTTTTGAACTTGGGAGTGTTTTTGCCAAGCTATGTATTAGATAAATGATCTGCTTTCAGGTTCTGCGGATATCCATACGTTGAAAGGGTAAGGGTCTCAGGCATGACCCGAAAGACTGACGGTGATAACACTGCCCACTCAGGCATCTTAGGGGTAACGGTATTGACCCAGGCGGCACTTTTTAAAGATCGTTCACGCCGAGGTCCTTGGCACTCAACGTCATGGATGGAACCGCAGGGAGAGAGGACGCGAGAGTGTCGGTCAGAGGCTCACACACCTGGTGCATCGGGAGGGTGTCGGGGAAGGCGCACTCGCAAAGCACACTCCATTGCCAAAGCGGGAGTGGCCACGCCTGCATTCAGCGTGTTAGCGCTAAACGAGCCTGCGGGCACTTGGACAGTCGGTGCGAAGGTTTCCTCTAATAAAGCTTCGGCTTTAACGAAGCGCCAACTGGTCGTGCGCCTATCATGTCCTCGCTACCACCAGGGCCGTGTCCGCGCATTACTACCACTGAAGGCCGTGCGCACGGTACCACCGGGTGTGTCTAAAGTGTCCGTGGTACCACCCATTGGTGGATCCCCGTGCGAACCACACTGTACGAGTTGGTTGGAACTCGTGCCAAGCAAACTGCACAAAGTTGCCAGAAATCCATGCGAACCGCACTGTACGCACAGGGCGGCCAGTGCGGGCCACAGTGCATTCGTGAGAACCACACTGTACAAAGTAGCGGTAAGTCCGTGCGAACCACACTGTACGGACGAACTCCGCCGCTTATCCAGACGTTCTGGCATTCCACAGGTGCCCCAAACGCTAAGCGGATCCCTTTTTCCCCGTTAGGTTCAAACGAGCTTATCGAGGAGACAGGATGCGCTCCGAGAGGGGTGGGGGTGTGATGGAGGGCGCGTGATCAGCGTGCGAGTTCGCACCGAACACACACGGCTCGGGTACGAAGCGGAGCCCCGTACGGTACTCGTGGTACTCACCGCAGCCTCGGAGCGCAGCAGTGCGGAGCTCAGAGAGAGCGCAAGCGCGGCCAGGAACACAACTCTCTTGTTCATCGTCGTGCTGTGGCGGCATCAAACAACATGCTCTTTGCTGGTGCTCGGACAGATGGATTAGGGGTGGGGGGGAAGCAAGAGCTCGAGAGTAAAAAGAGAGGGAGCGACGGTGGAAGAGTAATATCGGGAAAGAGGGGAGGGGGATACGCTGGGCTGGGCAAACGGGAGTCTTGAGCTGTGATCCCGCCTCGCCGTTCCCACTCGCACGGTTCTGCGCAGTGCCGTGCCGTGCCGTGCTGTTGACTCCACGTGCACTGCCCTCCGGACGGTACGATGGTTTTTGGGCGGATGAAGCGCACGCCCGCGGTCTCCCCTCCCTCGACACCTTCCACCCGACGAGACAACGATCACCTAGCTTTTTGACCCTCCAGGGAGGAGGTCCAAACCCACGCTTTTTACACCATTAATCACAGAGTTCATCTTACATATCTAAAGCTCAGTCCCAAATATAGTTATCCGCATGTACGAGGGTCCTCCAAAATGCTCTACAACGAGCGACTCTCCAAATCGTCCCATAAACTCCAAAAACACAACAAACTTATTGTGTACACCTACACGGCCAGGTAGAAAAGTCACAGGTAGAGCGAGTCTTGGAGTGTCGGAGAACCGTCAATTATAAAACACCTGTCGTACCTGGATGCCACCGGGTGAGACCGAGATTGGGTGATCGTCATCTAGCTCGGTCACGATATCCTCTACATTACAAGGTCTTCATGCGCAGCTTCATGGAGCTCTCCTATTTGGCCCGGCAGCCTGACTCGTACCTAGCCCTTCTCGCTCGATACCTTCGTCACATTTTCTTCCATTCCATTCTGCTCCAGCTCTTCCATGAGCCTCGACCATGCACACAGAATGAAACAAACAAATTAGATTATGTTTTCATGAAGGTGTATTTGCATTGAACACAAAGTCTTAGTTTTCTAATGTGCATCAGAGGAGTGGAATACAAAATGTGAGCAAAAGGAATGGCACATAAATAAGGCTCTTTTAATATAATGTTTCGTACCTTCAGGTGGTGAGAAATCTGAAATTTGCAGACTGATGTAACTCGAAGCCAGTATCCACACAGGAAAAAAAAATCACAAAACTGTCTGAAAATGTCCAGCAATGAAAATATCCGTAAACAAAATCACGTGACCAAAGACAATGGGCCATCATGTGATCTTGCACGCGATCGCTCAGAAGGGGAGTTGGTGTTTCTAGATTTCAGAAACCTGGGAGGATAGGGCATGGAAAGGGCACAGAGGGTGCAAGACCAGAATGGAGGCGGTGGAGGACAGAGACCATCGACCTGTCAGCGATGGCGAAGTGATCGGCCCATGGACTCAGATTAATCGCGGGAGATTCCGATGATCTTGAAAGCCTTGGTTTCTATGACGTCAAGCTGAGCAAGTTGATGCACAAGCACCATGTCATGGGGAAAGCAGTACTCCATCAAGATGCCGATGAAGGCCTTGTCGGTGGATAAGAGTTCCGATGTGCCAAGGAAGGACTTTGCATGACGGAGGATGCCCAGTGGCTTTGGAGGCCTTGACCATCTTGTGATTCTATCAAGGTCTAAAGAGAGGGAAGAGGCTGCTGCCGTTAGGTTAAAACAAGCTGGTGGTGGTAGTGGTCGCTCTGCTGGGGGGGACACCATCAGAGTGGTTAGCGGAAGGGGACTTTCAGGTTTGGAGGTCTATTAAGGAGTGAATAATTAGAGATATCACAGCAGAGGATGGAGTCGTCAGCAAATATATAAAGAGGATTTTCCAGAGTCAGGGAGATCATTGATGAAGATCAGGAATGGGACGTCCTGTGCCCAGAATGCCGGAGATGAAAGGATTCCGTTGAGAGATGCATGTTGCCTTCAAGAGTGGAGGAAGTCAGTCATCCAAGAGTGGAGTTGGCCTTGGATTCCACAGGCAGAGAGTTTGGAGAGCAAGACAGGATGCCAGACTGTATCGAAAGCACGAGATATGTTCAGAGAGACAGCCCTGATCTCATGTCTGATATTGAGGGCCTCCACCATTGTTGGAAGAGGAGAAGCAGCATGTCCAAGGTAGAGTGACCGGGTTTGAATCCGAATTGGTGATCTGCGATGAGGTCGTCGTGGAAAAAGTTGTTGTGGAACAATTGCCAGACCGAGTTAATATCCAGGGCAGCAGATATCAGACACCAATCCAGAGATGAGATGGTGGTTTACAGTCCCTGCCAGCTGATCTGAATGTACTGCCAGTCTCTCTGGTGGTTCTCTGAATATAGCCAGAGATGTTGACTCTCCCAAGCACATGATCAGACGAACCAATTGGAGCAGAGGAAGAACTGTAAACGTTAGCAGGAAAATTGTTCATTTCCAAGTCCAGAAGGGAAGATTTCCCATTTGGAGAAATCTGGATTGGAAAGTTCACAGATTGAGTCAGTCCCATGGAGTCCCAGAAGTCCATTGCTGAAGTGTCATGGCTGGTGAGAGAGGTACCAACACCCAGACAAGTTGAATGGTGATGATTGATTTGATGTCACCACATTTGAGGAAGAGAGAGTTGGAATGAATCGTTAAAAATTTGTCCATGTTGTGAGAGAGAGAGAAAGAGAGAAAGATATGGAGTCGTCAATGTTAGGAGGACGGTCGAACACACGGACGAACTGGAGGTGGGAGCGGAGGGAAACTTTCAGTGAAAGGTATTCCTGGGGGGTTTGGAGGTCCATTAAGGAGCAGTAAATGGATCAGTGAGAAATGGAGTTTTTGATGTAAGTGCAACTCCGCTGCCATGACGGCCTGTTGTACTGGAGGAAACAATAGCCATGTAGAGACACTAAGAGAGTCAGTGGCGGAGGATTCTGGAGCGGGGAGGAGGGGAGGATCGTAGGAAGAGGCAAGCGAGCTGCGCAGAGCATTCCGAGCCCCTCCCCAGATCTGCCGCCTCCTGCGTCCGACCCGATCCGGGGCCGCCTAAGCGCGCTCCGACAGAGACGCGACGCGCACCGGCACCTGGAGGGACACGCGTGACAACGGTTCGGTGGCCGCGACTTCCCGGGGCTGCCTCGAGTCGGATGGACGGCATGCGCGGCTCGGCGGCCGTGCTCGGGTGAGTGCTCTTCTCTCCTGCGATCCGTATTCGGTGTGTAACGAACCCCCTCCTCCTCTCTAATGGTCCTCCTTCCTCCATGTGCACAGGCTGGCGGTGGTTGCGGTCGCGCTGCTGGGGGACACCGTCAGAGCGGTGAGCGATCGGCTTTGTTTGGTGCTCATGTTCCATCTCCTCTTATCCGTGCCATTATAGTTCTTCACCGTTACGTGCAACGGGACACGACGTTGTGCCCCGTTGGAGGGGCCATCTCTTGGTTGCGCACCGGGTGGTGGTCGGGGTTATAATTTGCGTACGGAATAAATGTATAACCTCTTGGGTACGGTGATGCTCAATTTTGTTTCACACGAGGTTGTATTTCTGTGCAGCTACCGTCTGTGACTTATGGTGTAGCATTACCACGTTTACACGTTTCCTTACATGTAGTTGTATCCTCTTGACATACCATCACACCCTCTCCCTCGTGCATGCACAGCTCTCCATCCTCACCTGAATCGGATCGTGGAGCTATGAACTCAACCTTCGACACACACACACACACACACACACACACACACACACACACACACACACACACACACACACACACACACACACACACACACACACACACACACGTCTTGGCAGCTGCTGCCCCTAACCCGACTGACCTCCTGCGTGGGAAAACTCGTAAGCATTTGAAAAAGCCGCGAAATAGTCGAAACGCGCATGTTTACCCTCCGTTCACGGCCACTGCTGGAGAAGGGCAGGATGTGCTGGCAGCAAGAAGGGGCGTGGTCGGGGCGGGGTGGAATGCACGGCTTGCCACGCCCCCCAACGAGATGCCACGCCCCCAATGAGATGCCACGCCCCCCAACGAGAGAACATCGCGCAACATGGAATTACATTTTGACGATTTTGTTCCAACACGAACAGCTGTTTAACAACGTTGTATGACACTTCATCCAGGGAAGTTATGTGTGCTCCATCGGGGGGGCTTTGCCTTTAAGTGCCGTCACACTCAGGGGTGTGTTCCGTTAGCAAGCAGCTTGCTATCGCTCTCCAAGCCGGTCGTTCCATATCAACCGCTTTGCAAGCCGCTCGCCTAGCCGCTTGGCAAGTGGATCAAGCGGTTAAAGAGAGGTGCTTCGTCATGTTTGCAAAAAATGGCCGCAGTCGTCGGATTCAAAACGATACTACTTTGGGGGGCATTAAAAATTACCGAGCGCATGGGGGTCGGGGAAGGGTGTATGTCCAAGTGTTAAGAAGTGCTACGGGGGGGGGGGGGTGTTTCCAGGGCTGTTAGATAACGAAAATCAATCAATGACAACTTTGGTTGTGGAAACTCTATTTAAAGATGTAATTATTTGCTGATACACGTATTCAGTACATTGATGATAAAACAAATCGCCTGCGCAAGCGGGGTTAAGCGATCGGTAGCGTACGTAGTACGTACGTATGGCGTACAGGTCTGCATTTTGTTAAGAGCAGACATCAGAAACCGTACAGCAGAGGAAATTGAAACTTTACCCCATGTTACATGGCCATGTGATATGACGGTCACTCTTGAGGTAAACAAAGGCCAAAGGTCAACATCGGCCAGTTTTCTAAAATCCTCAATTTTCGTCTGATCGACGAGAAATTTGAAGAGGATTTGCATATCAGGTCACTGAATTCAACCACCAACTAGTTTTGTGGTCAACACAGGCCAAAAGGTCAACATTGGCCAAATTTCTGAAATTATCAATTTTCATTCAATTGACTTGAAATTTGAACAGGATTTTCAATTTGTCACATACATACGTGTCGACGTTTATTTAAGAGCATACATCGAAAACTGTTCAACAGAGGAAATTGAAACTTTACCACATGTTACATGAGCATTTGATATAGCACATATTACTTGGATGATGCCCGTCCCCTTCAAACTCTTATGGTGAGTTAAACAAAGCATAATGCCCAGAGATACAAAAACAAAAGAGTTGGCTCACACCAAGTCCTTCTCAAGACCGCACGGGGGTATATATTGTATGAATACTATCTAGTTTCATTTAAATTCCATCATTGCTTTTTCCACAGACACTTAATCTCATTTGCAATGAAACCAATTGAACATACTTCGAAACGATGACACCACTCCAAGCGATTCGTCCAATGATGTCATAACAGGGATTCTGACTGCTGCCGAGTCTTATTGACAGTACCGCCTTTACTTTTTCAAAATACAGGTTTGTAGTAACTGAAAAAAAAACAACGGGATGAATAGCATCCCGTGATTAAGGTATGAAATAGAGGGAGGAGTAGGGGGTCTTTTATGTAGCATTACGTAATATTTTGGGGTGTCTGTTGAAGTGTTACAAAGCGTTACTGGGCAAAGGGGGGGGGGGTGCCAGATTTTGGGCAAAAAAAAAGTGTTGCATAATTTATGAATGTCCCTTATCATTCTAATTGGTCAAGATCTGTAAACATGCAACCCCCTCCCCAAAATGTACAGTGATAGGCCCAGCTAAGCTTGGCAGGGGCAGAGAAGAGACAATTGGGAAAGGGGGATTGAGAATTTTGGGTTGGGATGGGGCTTGTGCACTTGATTTTGGGAAGGATTGGGGGTTGAGGACTTGAATAAGAAAAGGCTTGAGGACTTGGGGCTGGGGAGGGGGTGGGGTGGGGGTTGTGGACTTGGGGCTGTGAAGGGGGTGGAGGGGTTGCAAACTTGAATCAGAAAAGGGTTGAGGACTTGAAGTAACATTTTACATGACACGGAATTCCCGCGCCCCTGCCATTATTCTGCCAAAGGATATTCCCAGCAAACTCCCTAAATATTCCACACTGTCGGGAACTAATTCCCTTCCAACAGCCCAGAGGAACCGGATTATCTGCGAATAGGTTTAATATAGTACATATTCTCAAAATAAAAATTTACCAAGGCACAAACTTATAAAGCACCGACCAGCCGTCTGCAGAGGATTTCACATCCAACAACATTCATGAAATTTTTGGACAGCATCACTGAGCAGTAACACTGACCGACCCAAAACAACACTGTAATTATTTTCTTTCTTTTGAAATAGCCTCACTCAAAATTGGCTTTAAGCTCATTACTTGGATCAAACACACAGCCATTGCATTTTTCAGTGGAAAGGTTCATAATACTCAAAATTTTCACAACTCTTTTTTTTTGTATACATCGTCAAGGCTCGTGGAAGAGCTCAAAGCATTTCACAAAGTAGGCAAAGCTGCATGCCTATGAATGGGGCAATGAAGATCTAGGAGAAATGGGCGGGACAATGCCTGTCATTCAGCCTGGTGAGGACGGGCCCACTGTGACACAATTGGCCGAGGGCCAATCACATCGATACAGGTGTGGTCATGGGCGTCGATTGCTTTTGAAAAGTGGGGGGGGACATTGCATGTCCAGACCACAAGCCCACTTCGTGCCGGCGTGGACACAGCAAGTCTACCCTTGCAAATTCTTGATTTTATACGCTCGTAGACATGCTGCCTTCTGATCACACAAATCCTTAATTAATCTGACCATCTATCGACCATCTTTTTATCAAATGTAAGCAGACGGAGCGAAATTAATTAAACATTAATCATACACATTTCAAAGTTTCAAGTGTCATCAAGAAATATATATATATATATGCCTGGTGTTGGTGCAGTGGTTAGGGCAGTGGCTTGGGACCCAAAAAGTCTGAGTTCAAGCCCGTAGGCCACTGAATTCATATATATATACTGCAGAAATGTATATATATATACCAAGTCGTATAACACCAGGGGTTGACTCAGCCTATCATCCTTCCGAGGTCGGCAAAGTGAGTACCAGTGTACTGGCCGGTGTATCCCCGGTTAGAATAGGTGTACAGATCCTGTGTCGTAAGAGGCGACCAGGGTTGCATCAGAAGGGCATCCGGCGTAAAACCTGTGCCAAATCAGTATGCGGATCATAACGGATGATCCGCTGTGGCGCCCACTAACGGAGCAGCTGAAAGAAGAGAAGAAGAAGATATATATATATATATATTATGTGTGTGTATATATATATATATATTGTGTGTGTATATATATATATATGTGTGTGTATATATATAATATATGTGTGTTAATATATATATATATATATATATATATATATATATATATATATTATATATAATATATATATATATATATATATAAAAAGAATTGTTTATCAAGCCTCCTCTTCACGACCCTTGAACTGATTCACTAAACATAAACTGAAAACTAGACTGACATACAAATTGATATTACACGAGTACGGTCAACTTACCTTAAAACTTGCCAAAAATATGAACCTCTTTGTCTGCCGATCCAGTTAAAAAACTTTGTAGCAATGTCTTTTGGGTCAAGTGCAGTCAGACGATCTTGGTGAACATGACAGATCATGAGATGGTTGAGGCGTTGTTGGTCATTGTGGAATGTAACCAAGTCTTTATACGTCTGAGTGCGCTGAATGACCGTTCAGCTTCGCATGAACTTGCTGGGGAAACCAATAGAAGCCTAAGCAAACGTTCTACCTGTGGGAACATTCGACGGACTTCCGGCACCATGTCTACAAATATCTTACGGTAATCCTCAACAGATGAACACTGAACTGGTTACGACAGAACCAAGTTCTTGCTCTAGGGAATCCGGATTCGGCATATTTGCGGACTAGTTGTGGTTGAATGACCCAGACAGGAGCATTTCACTCAAGTCCCTATACGCCATGAGGTCGGTTGATGTGAAGTACTCGTTCAAGTCTCGGATGCGCTGTCGATGACTTTGAAAAATTCAACTCTGTATACCTCCTCTGCAGAATTGGCAGTGTATTCCTGCGTGCCTCCATCAAGTCTCTTCGGAAGCTTGTGCTTACGAGGGAGGGTCACTGGATCTAGTTGCACTGCTGGAGCTTCTGTTGTGCTGCTTCGAAAACCTCCTTAAACGTCTGGTCGGTACGGAGACATTGGAGATTCTGTGCAGTTACCTTGCAGCAGTAAGCATACCAGAGACGGTAACTTGTGAACCCTGAAGTGCCTTATTGAGGTATTCAAGGATTGGAGAACGGGCAATGATGCAAACAGACCGAAACACACTTTCCTGATGAAAGACAGCTTCGAATACCGTTGGCTCGCGAGCCGTGTTCGTACCAAAGTCATCACTTGCTTGTTGAAGGGCATCCAGTACCGCTTCATAGTTATCCAATATCGATTTCACGGCAGGAGAAAGAGTTAACCAACGCGTCGGGCAAATTGGCCTCAGGTGTGTAGGGCAAGGAGTGTCAGCATCGTCAGGTGGATATTCAAGTACAGATGCTTGAATTTTCCAGAGTTGTTGTAGATGTTGCTGAGTACCTGGACATAATCAAGGCGTCTCTTATGAACGGTGCAGTTTGTAGGGCTTTGGATGTAATGAGTTGGGTGACATGAGCTCCACAGTGAACATAATTGGCCAGCGGTTGGAGTTTTTTTAGCTGTGCTTGACAGCCCTTGTACTTTCCGGACATGTTGCTTGCCCCATCATCAGTCTGCGCTCTAAGGTGTTCAATAGGGAGTTGACACCGATTAGGACATCCTGAAGCATCTTACAAGTGATACTCCTGTTGTTGAATGATACTTGGTAGAGGCCGATGAGATCTTCTTGAACATCAAAGGAATCCGTCACATAGCGCACAACACACGACTTCTGCTCATTACCCTGAATATCTTGCGTTCCATCAGTTACGAGTCCGAACTGAGTGGACATTTCATTCACGTTACTGCAGATATTTCTGAGGATGGCATGACTCATCAACTGTAGCATTTCGTTATGAATTTCTCCACTTGTGAACTTCGTCTTCCTTGACAGCCACATCTTGAGGTTTATATCATCCTCGGCCCGCAACTGTAAGAGCATTTTGAAATTCCCTTCAGAGGCATCCTTCCCACGAATTGCAAAACTTTGTCGGGCTAAATATTGCAGTGAGGTGATAATCTTCACAAGTGCTGACCAGCAGATCTTTGCTCTTCTGCAGTTTGCTGCTCAGCTGCACATGGACACCAGGTTGACTTCTGCGACATTTAGATTTTCAGAGGCAAGCCTATGTGTGTTTGATCGTTCGTGTTGTCTGATTTTTCTGTAGCCTTTTTCCAGTTCCGAAAGCCCTTTGAGACAAATGCGTCTTCTGCACAGCGGCCAAGTTCGGTAAGTTTTTCACGAGAAGCGTCCGTACAGGTGTGACAGAGTACTCTGCCGATGCTCTGATCAAATTGAAGCCACGGAAAATCTTTGAACCACTGTTGTTGAAACTTCAACTTTCGGTTGGCAGTATTATTTTGGACTGGGATACAACTGACATCATGAGGTTGAAAAGGCTGATCTGGGAAATTAGGCCGAGTACTCGCACATGCACCTTTTCTGCTATCTTCTCCTTTGAATCGTCCACCTCTTTCTGGGACTTGATTGTCCAGGAGAGTGGTCGGGGATGTGCCTACTTGATGCTGTCGCGAAAAACTTCTGATATCCATATCCTCTATGAAACGAGAAGGAAATTACATTTCAGTTGAATAAATTTTGACATGTGAATTATAAGGGTTATTTTTGCGTACAGGGCATTTTTATTCGGTCTATCCTTTATCCTTATTCTGTCAGTCTATCCTTCGTCTTTGTCCTCGTCAAACGGAAAATTATTCGGATGAGGCGGAAGAGAAATTCCTTCCGGAACGTTATTTTTCCTGTAAAAATTGCAAGCGCCGGCTAAGCTACTAAGCCCAAGCCTTTTTTAATCGATTTTCGAAGTAATCTCATATACCCTATAGATACTGTATAATCCGAGAACAGAATTCAAAAATAATTTTCCGTTCGTTGTCCGAACGCGTTAGGTGAATTTTGCATATTTTTCAACAGCTACCTTTTAAAAGCTATCATTTAATCCTCATAGTCCGACGACCGAATGATACCTCTCGTTTTGTAGGTCTATACCTCCCCTAAGTCCAAGTACCGATGAAAAAATTATTTACATTAACCGCCGCAAAAGCGAGTGAATCAGCGCATTTTATTTTATGTTTCCCAAGTATTCAAAGCTAATTTAGTCACCAAAATACCCACTTTCCTTCGATTTTCACCCGGTTTTCAACGTTGGGTTTAGGCCACTGTTATCGACTGCGAAATATGAAAACAGAATTACAAAATATCTTTCCGTTCGTTCATGTGAGCCGGTAGAGTGAAACCGCGTCATCCTGCACAAGCTCCACCATCTCAATCAGCATACCAGACCGCAAAATCTTTTATTGGCTTATAACTCGACGGTGCAAGTCACAAAAATTAAACACACACATCATCGTGCAGGTAATAATATCGGGCATCCGGCGATATAAGTTAGAAAGGTGAAAAAACTATTTTCGGTCGCTAAAGGGGCCCCGAGCCGTTGCGGCCTAACACTATCCGAGGCGTGGCGCTCCGGGCCATGAAGCCGCGATTTCTTTAAACACTCATAAAATGACGATACAAAGTCCGAAAACGTCCCAAACATACCTCAAAATGTCCAGGTCACGTTCCCTGTTAGTGGGTGAACAATCCAACGCTTGCGAATTCTGCTTCGCAATGATAGGAAGAGCCGACATCGAAGGATCAAAAAGCGACGTCGCTATGGACGCTTGGCCGGTGGGAGACCATGGCTTGGGAAGCACGGACTCTCAATGTTGAATTGTTAACCTATCATCTTTAATAGAACTATAATAGACCAATAAAACTAACGGTTCTTTTTCTTTGTTGTTTTTTGCAAAAAGTAAAGATCCAGAGAGGCTCTGTATTGGGCAACCCCCCTCTATTTACGTGAAATGGTTTGGTCCAACTCCCAAAGCCAAAGCAGACGCGAACGGCTTGCGAGTACGGAGACCATAACTTGGGAACCACTTGTCCGATTATTTGAAACCTTGAAAAGGCACATCCTCGGGTCCCCAGCAATATACCTGGCAAGTTTCAAGTAGATCGGACCGGTGTTGTCGAGAAACAGCGGTCGCAGACAAACATGCCCACAGACAAACATGCACACAGAGATTGCTGGAATTATAAGAGAGATTAAAAAATTTATTCTTGTATTTGAGGAGCAATCTCAGCCTGGTTGTACTAGAGCAGCTCGTTTTGTGTTACGTAACTTACGTTCAATGAAAAAAGTGGGGGGGGGGGGACAATCGATATGTTGTCCCCCCCTTGATAAAAAGTGGGAGTGAAATGTCCCCCCGTCCCCACCAATCGACGCCCATAGGTGTGGTCAAAGGTGGAACATTATTACTGCCTGTTAAAAAGTCTGACTATTTAATGCAACTGGTCAAAATTCAAAGTTGGAAACAATCAACATACAGTACGTATCATTGCAATTGGAGGGCTCGCACCATGCCCGAGACTAGAAGTACGCATACTCACCTCTCAGCTGTCTTGCCTCAGTTTGATTCCCGACCCAGCTATAAACTGTCATCCCGATGTTTCACAGGCAGAGCGGTTCATCAATACGTGTGCCATCCCTCGGATGGGCATTAAACGGACATCCTGTCTGCCAGCATTCGTTGCTGGACGTTAAAGATCTCATAGTGTCCTTTGTGAAGAGTAGGCGAGCTATCACCGGCACCTTGAAGAAATTACAAATTCCTGTCCTAACCAGCAGAGGGCAGTTCATCAGCGGCACAGCCGCACCCTCAGCCAATGATGCTACCCTGCAGCCTCGTGCTGCATCCGAACGAAGAAGAATTGCAATGGATGCAGGGATGGACAGGGAACAATCATTATTCAAAGAAAGATGTCGGGATAGTTTCACATGATTATTTATTGTGAGCATCCCGACCTCGTTTCCATCCCTGCAAACTTTTACACAATGTTTTTTTTTACTTGTAAGAATATACAATGGTGCTTTTGCCAACTGTATTGCTGCGGGTGTCGGTCCAAATGACCAATGCTCCCACCAGGTAGGGAGGGGGGTGAGAGGTCCCATGTTAGCCTGTAATTTGCATCCATGTTGGTAGTCAAATCCACACGTTAGTGGGTGCACTCACCTGTCAAAATGTCCGAGCAAACCATGACAGACGTTCCACTTTTAATAGCATCTTAACGCGTGAAACCCAATTTACCCATCTACTGATTTATTCGTCAACCTGTTATTATGCTATGGAGTTCGGTGCTCCACAACAGCCACAAACAGATTCTCAATAAGAAGGAATATATTAACATACAGGGGAGGGGGAAAAAAAAAACATGACTGCACAAACAGTAAATCAACTTTGACAAATTAATATTAAAATACCCCTGTGCCAACAGTATCTTGACGGCTTAATTATTCAACTTATTTCTTTCACTCAGGTGTAACACAAGATGGACAAAGAGAGAGGACAATATATGAGAGAAAGAACTTGCTCCCCACATGATGCCTGCGTGTAAGGGTTTAGTACTGACTTGGCTCCCCTCACGGTGCTCCACGTGTCTGTCCAACCGCGCTCGCCACGCACCACTAAACCACGCTGATCCAGGCAGAAACCACAGCACAGCAGCAGGAACCACAGAACCAGAATAGATGCTCCAATGTACTAGAGCAGCCACCGGGAAGGCAAACACATGAGAGGGGTCACCATGAAAAACAAATGCCTGAGAAGGGCCACGGGGAAGACAAATGCATGAGAGGGGCCATTGGGAAAATGAATGCATGAGAGGGGCCTTTGGAAGATGAATGCATAAGAGGGCCTTTGGGAAGATGAATGCATAAGAGGGGCCTTTGGGAAGACTATTGCATGAAAGGGGCCATTGGAACGAAAATGCACAACAGTGCAACATGCCGGGGGGGGGGGAGGGTTATTGCATATCAGAGCCCCAATTGGGCATGTCAGACCATGTTTATTGGTGGACATGGCCATCAGGTCACTTTGCTGGCTTGCACTTATGGGAGGAGAGCTGGTATTGGGAAATCTGTGCTTGTTTTGCTCCCAACGCGTGATTGAACATCCCGACCCTGCCACATCCCTGGTGCGTCACGACCTTTCATCCAGTTTACCTCTGACCTGTGGGTAGACTGGAAAAATACACGAAGACAGAGTGACACAGGGATGTGGCAAAGTGTAAGGAGGGGGAAGAAGGGCCTTAAAACACACACATTTTAGTGGGAAGACAAGAGCTCGCTAAAAAAATACATCACACTATCTCACTAATTACATTAATTACATCACTCTTGTGCAAACATATACGATGAAATAACTATTACAAACTATTCTCCATTTAGTCCCAAAGCCAGATCCGTAACAGTATTTTACAATGAGTTTTTGATGATTCTACTTTTTCACACCCATTCTATCACCGGTCACTTGCTGATGGGGCTTAGCTTAAAATGTCCCACCTGAGATTGTAAAAAACAAAAGGTGAGATTGAAATATACCCATCTCAATCTTTGGAGTGTGTATTCATTGTTAATTTGGATTGTTGTGCCATCACAAGCCATCGATGAGCTTCTGGATTTGCAGCAAAGAAGTCACATTCTATTGAATTCACAGCGCTGCTTTATGACATCATAGTGGTTCCCCATCACTAATTTCCAGAACTACTCACACACAGGCTGGCCCATCACTAATTTCCAGAACTACTCACACACAGGCTGGCCCAGATTCACAGGAGATCTGGGCCACATTAACTAGGTCCAGGTGACCAGCAGCACATTTCGAATAAACCCCTGATTTGTCTGACCATCGTGTTATGTGTTGTTGCTCATTATGGAGGCCCACATTTTACACGAGATTCAAATGCTGCTTTACTCACGTTACCCCCTTTGGGGCTCCTACAGATCCCTCTGTTCCACAAATATATGGGAAGGGATGTTGTGTGAGAGAGAGTGCTTCGGTGGCTAACAACCGCCAAATCACTCTTTCCGGCAAACGATCATGAGCGTCCTCCGTTAGGTGGGTTTCATCATTACCTTTTCATTGGAGTTCGAATTTGGCTCGCAAAGCAAAAGTCCTGCATTTCACTCTGACAACTACAAATTTGTCTTTGAGATCTATGAGTGTAAATTAGATTTTTAAGATCTACATCTACATAATGATATATTTTCTTGTGCAATTCATGAAACTCATGATGAAAGATATTTGCAAAAAAATGATGGGAATTTGGAGAGAAGAATGAACGAACAAAAAGCTCTCGTGAGCATTCTGCACACCAGCGAGCAATAAATATGGCCCAACCTATCACAATGATCATTGAGGAAGGAGCAAAAATAAACACTAAAGATCAGGGCTCATGACAAATTAACGGTGCACAATTCCTATTTTTTTTAGGAATTCCTAAAAATTTAGGAATTTTAGGAATTTAGGAACAAAGCACCACTATTAACGGTGCACAAATCCTATAACGGCGGTGCAAGCTATTTTTAAATGTCTCGAAAACATATACTTTTACAGGATGTGAAAAACGTAATCCATAGGGGATCTGTCTGGGCCAGAATAAATGAACAAATAAATAAATAAGTAAACAAAAGGATTATTTAGTTATTTTTTACATCGTAAGTCGAAAGGAGATGGCAAGTCATTCAGAAGGACCTCCTGTGACAAGGGAAGGGGATAAGAGCCAACTAAATGAGTGGACTATCATCACAAGTGGACCAGAGCAGGTGTGGCCAGCAGATTCTCCCACTACGAAGGTTGTCACTGGGCCAAGAATAACAGACTCAGAGACTCAGCTTCATCGCAGGAGATTCCATTAACTTTGAGGGTCTTGGTTTCCATGGCATCAAGATGTGTACGGGGTGAGGCAAGGGCGCTATCCCAGCGGGGAGGGCAGTACAGTACTCAATAATGCTGTGGAAGATGGCCTAGTAAGTTGATAAAAGTATAGATTTGTTTCAGAAAAAGACCTTGTATGATGGAGGATGCCCAGTCAGGTCAGGTCAGGTATGGGAGCATGTGCCAGAACAGCGCGTCACTGCGTCCACTTTCCGCCGGTATCCAGGGCCTCCGTCTGGCTTCTCCCAGGCAGATGCCAGGCCATCCCATCTCCTTGAGATGCCGGTCAACCTGCTGCAACCACGAGGCACGTGGTCGGCCCATCGGCCTCCTCCACTCACGAGACTCCCTCGCTGAGAGAATCGGCCTCTGGTGAGCAGGATCAGCGTCAGAAAAAATGAGCCACATGTCCATACAGCCGCAACTGACGCTCACGGACCATGCAGGTAACAAATCTCATCCGAGTCTCTCTCAGCAACCGCTCGTTGGACACAAAATCTGACCAGCGATAGCCAAGGATTCTCCGAAGAGACCTGGTACCAAAGGAATTAAGTCTCCGTCTCAGATCCTTGGTCAGAGTCCAAGTCTCGCATCCATAGAGCAATACTGGAAGCACCAAGGACCTGAAGACTCGGACTTTCGTCCTCCCGCACAGGTCCTCCCGCAGCGCCACACCCCATGACTCCAGTGAATTCATGACTCCCCAGGCCCGACCCAGACGTCTATTGACCTCTGACTCACAGCCAGCAGAGACAGCCTATGCCCAGTCGGTGGCTTGTTTTGGAGGCTAACTTGGCGATATGGTTTGTTGAGGAAAGATCTTTCCTCCTGATAGAGAGGCCCAAAAGTTTGAGTGACTTGACTTATTGAAGGGGTTTGTTAAGGAATTATATGGGAGGGTTCACCAGATGGTCTTTTCTGGACGACAGAGTGAGAGTGTGCCATTTGTCAGGGATGGAAGGCATTCAATGTGTTGGACCAGTTCCTGATTTTATCAAGGTCTGCAGAGACAGAAGAGGATTCCTGCCTATATGAAGGGTGAGAGATGCTTTGGCAGACAGCGGATTCAACAGCAAGGAAATAAGTAGGATTTTGCAGGGAATGGGGAAATATCTTGAAGAAGATGAGCAACAGGACTGTGCCCAAGACACTGCCTTGGGACAGTCCAGCCTTAGCAGGGAGAGGATGTGAGAGGATCACGTTGAGAGCCATGCATTGACCATGACAATGGAGGAAGTCAGTGATGCATGAGAAGAGTTTGCCTTGAATGCCGTGGGCAGAGTTGAGAGAGCAAGGTGGCATGCCAGACTGTCAAATGCTTGAGATATGTCTGGAGCGATGACCCAGATTTCATGTCTGAGATTGAGGACCTTCATCCATTGTTGGGAGAGTAGAAGCAGTATGTCCAGGGTAGAAACAGAACTGATGATCTGAGATTAGGCATTGAAGGAAAGGAAGAATTTGATGTCAACGGCAATGAAGGTGTCCATGACTTTGCTTATAATTGGAAGTAAGCGAAGAGTCCTGTAGTTAAGAGGATCTGTTTTTGCACCATGTTTGTGTATTGCAGTGACTTGACTCTCTATCAAAAAGATAGAAGGTGAGTGAACTAGAACAAATGATATGGTGAACAGAGCATGAAGAGGATTTGCGAGAGTGGCAGAACCAATTTTTGGGACAAGTGTGCAGATGCCATCGGGGCATGTCGCAGAATCGGTGTCAAGGGTTGCCAGAAACTTCTCCACCTTCTTATGTGAGAAGGAGAGTGTCCAGGAGCCGTTGAGTATGAGAGGGTATGTACAGGGAGCAAGGGGTTCAGCACACGAGATTTGGAAGCAAACACAGAATTGATGCATTTGGCTTTTTCATGAATTGATGAAATTGATGCAGACTCAACTGCGGTGCCATTTTCAGTGAGGGAAAAGATAGATGAAGAGCATGCACCATAGACAGACCTGACAAGGTGCTACCAGGTCTTTGAGGAAGGAGCCAAGTATGATAGTTCAATCTTGAGGTTGGCCACATGGTGTTTTCTGGCTCTCCTGAGAGTGAACACACACTTGTTGCGGCCTTTGTAGAGTGATCTGAGATCGCCTTCTTTGGATTTGCCTTCCCGGAAGAGTCCTGAAGAGAGATGGCTGCTTGTAGTCCCTGCTCATCTGCTTGAGTGAAATACCAGACTCGCTGACGGTGAGGCAGCTCTCTGATAATCGACATAGATATGTTGACACTCATAAGCACGTGATCAGATGAACCAATTGGATAAATGGATAAATCGGACACCTTAGCAGGAAAATTTGTCATTACCACGTCCATAAGGGAGGATTTGGCATTGGCAGAAATTTTGTCAGGTTGGAAAGTTCATGGATTCAGTCAGGCCTATGGGGTCTCAGAAGTCCTTTGCTGCAGTGCCATGGCTAGTTAAAGAGGTGCCAATGCCCAGCCAATTGGCATCGTGATAGTTTTCATTGCTGCATATAAGGAAGTGTGCTTGGATGAGTGGTTAGAAGTTGGTCCATGGTTACAGAGAGAGAGAGAGAGAGAGAGAGAGAGAGAGAGAGAGAGAGAGAGAGAGAGAGAGAGGATATGTAAATGGAGTTGTCACTAATAGAAGGATGGTACAGCGCACAAACAAACAAAAGGTGGCTATGGTTCAGGAAAGCACAGACAAAGGTGCTTCTGGGGGTATTGACAAGTGGGGGCAGCACACATACAGTGTGAAATGAAGTTCTTGATGGTGCAATTGTTGGAGCATCCGCTACGAGTCTGGAAGGTCGGTGGTTCAAACTCTGGCTGAGTCATACCAAAGACTTAAAAATGGTACGAGAAATTCCTCCTGAGGAAATGCCCTGCTGAGTGTGGCGAGCAAGGTGGCACCATCGTTGTGATGTTGCTGGTACCAATTAGTGCCCTGGGAAGTGACGACACTTTCCCCAAGCTCAATGGCTGTGTTTGGCTTGTCTAATAGTCCTGTGTTGTGTCTTGTGTATTTGTCTGTATGTCCACCTGTGTGAGATTTGTGTGGCAGCTCCACTGCAAGCTTCTCAAAGCAGTTCAGCAGTTCAGCTTCATGCGTATTCTCTTCTGCCCAAAATAACAGAAACCACTTCAATCTGGAAAGAACGCCAATGTGTGGCCTCAGCCATGTTGGCCATTTTGTCTTCCTCGGTCGTCGTCATCATTGTTTGTATGCAGCACAAAGCTGCGGAGTAGCATCATTGGCCGGTAATAGCTTACCTACTCTTTGAGAAGGACACCATCTTTAACGTCCACGAACTAAGGCCGGCAGACTGGATACCCGTTTAACATCCATCGTAGGGACGGTGTACACGTTGATGAATCACAGTGTTTGTGAAACACCGAGATGGCAGTTTTCAGCTGGGCCAGGATTCAAACCCAGGATAGACAGCTTTGAGGTGAGTGCTCTTCCTCTGCGTTACAGGGGGATGGAGTGTGATGACCGTACGAGATCAACAAACTGATTAATCCACTGGAATGATTAATTATGGGAAAGTGTCCCACAGGAACACATTGTGGGCCTGGCTGAATACACAGGATTTTCCTCATAGACCGGGAATATAATACTCTACTGGACTGAGAATATCCATCGTGTGGTGAGATGAGTGCAAGTTCTTATCAAGGAAGAATGGAGAATTAGTGTTGCTGGTGAAGGTTAGTATCGATCTGTGTCAGTGAACAGGTAGAAAGATTGATGACATGTTCGACCGAGGATATTGATTGAGGTATGCTAACAATCATGGGAAGCTGACACTTCTGGTGTTACTTTTCATTGAAGCAAAAAAATATCTTTCGTGCCTTCTCTGTCGTAGATGAGGTCAAAGCAATGTACGCTAAGGAAACGTGAGTTGCTCGATCATCATTTCAACAGAGTCTACACAAACAGAGTCTGTGGGTGTTCAGCCCCCCTCCGACCCCCCACCATGCCAAAGGTAATAGGTAAACTAAGTCGCAAAGCTGAGACGTGTGCAGAGTACTTCAGGAGAAATATGGCTGCCCCCATTCCTTGATGACATGATTGCTCAGCTCGCAGGTTTTCACCACTATCTCAAACCTGTGGCCAAATATTTGGGCTTGTACCATCAGTTGTGTTGAGCTCTTAGATGGTGTCAACGCCTACCTGGCACACCTTCAAAGTCCTGATGTAGTAAAGAAGGAGCTGGAGAGATGGAACATGAAATGGAAGGCAGTGAAACCAGGCCAACAATCATGCAAAAACTTTTTCTGATGCAGTCAAACTCCACGATACTGATATTGACTTAATCATAAGCACCTTGTGGAAGGTCATGTGCACAACACCCATGAACTCGTGTGAATGTGGAAGGAGTAGTACAAGTGTGCTCGGTCGACTGAACACCTTTATGAGGGCTCGTTTGTGAGGGGAAAGGTTGCGTGCACTGGCATACATCCACATTCATTAAGACAAGGATGTCGATCGAGATGAAGTCATTGAATAGTTCACAAAACTTCACCCCAGTAGACTAGGCTTGAGTTCTCTGCTGCAGTACACTAGCTGTAGGTCAGGCCACGACTGGAAAACATCTCCGCCAATCATTTGCTCACCATCTTGTGGCAACGGATCGATTTCCTCCAACAGCACTTATTCTTATTTTTGTTTCCTGTTTATCTTACTTGACTTGTTGGAATAAGCTATTCTTTCTCGAGGATTAATTTAATGCATCTTGGACGACTCCAGCTTTTGAAAATTTTGGCTACGTCCCTGCGCTGTAATGAATTTGAAGACTTGAGCGAATGCGAAGCACGACTACTGAACCTGCAGACTGAACATCTGCTTGTGGAAAGAGCGATTGTTTGGCCTTTACAAATTACCATATGTCTCATAAAAGCTCGGATCACAGGTTCAAATCACACATAAGGGTTAAAAAAAAAATAAAATATATATATCTTATTCTTCTTCTATGTGAAATGCAGATAAAAGTACTCTTCTTTGTTTCTGTTTCTGTGCTTGAAAGCAGGTTCAGTGCTGCCAAAGCATCCTCATGGCAAGGACTATACTGGGTGGTTTGCCTTGGCCTTCCCAGTGGTAGAATCAGGACAGACATTTTAAACTTAGACATGGTGCCAGCGAAAGGTCACCTACTCTCCAGGAAGGACACCATGAGATCTTTAACGTCCACCAACTAATACCGGTGGATGGGCCGCCAAGTTTAACGTCCATGTGAGGGACGGCGCACACTTCGACACCTTGCCCTGCCAGTGAAACACGAGGATGGCAGTTTATCGCTGGGCCGAGATTCAAACCTAGTTTAGATAACTCAGAGTCGAGTGTGCATACTTCTAGGTTATCCTACCATTGCCCAATAACACACTGACTGACTGATGTACCGTACTCTGTGTTATGGAGCATTGGTTCTGCCGAAGCAGTTTCTTGGCAAGGGTCATGCTGGGCGGCTTGCCATCCCTCTTCCAGCAGTAGTTGGAATTTGGCCATGGTGCCTGCGATGGCTTGACTTAAAGTACACTAATGTCTCATACGTTATATGTACAAGTTCCAGCATGATGAGCCTTACATCAATGTCGAAAAGGAAACACAAAATCCTGCTGGAGATGGTTAGAATAAATAAGTTTCTCATCACATGGCGCAATTAAATAGTCTGAGATCTGGATATCCAAGAGAGGCAGATAATCCATGGCACATATCGGATTGGACGCTTCGCTTTTGAAATGGATAAAAGAGACTTTTTAGTAGGTACGTTGCGCTTGGGACATCTGTCAATAGTTTGTTTCTGTTGATCGTAGTTAAAACGATTGCACATTCGATCGGGATCAAATTACGAACTCGGTCTGCTGATATTAAGGCAGGAATTTGGAATCATACCTGGGTACCTGCACACAATGGCTTGCGCTTCATGGGAAGACACTGTGAGCTCTAAAATATTCACTGCTTAATACCGGCAGATGGGTCCCCAGCTTTAGCGTCCCATCCGACGGACAGCTCAAACCCAGAGTGGACAGCGCAAAGGAAAGTGTGCTACTTCCACGCCCTCCTATGAAGCTTCCCGTTGATAAAACTTTACTCGCATAGGGTATGATGCTCTGTCACTGTCCTTTGGTCAAAGACACCCAAACAAGAAAAATAAAAAAGGACTCTTTCTCTGCATCCACCCAGTGCATCCAGGGCTTGTAAAACTGGAATTGCTATATCTGCTGGGGCAGCATAAACAGCAAGCTATTGAGAAGCGACCAACCAGAAGGATTGACTTTGGGTTAACAGTGACAACCGTCTCATGGCGAAGCTGCCGGAATGAGTTTGGCATGCAGTGTGATAATTGATGCACGCACAGCATGCCTTCGGTGGTGAACAGAATCGTCTGTGGCATGCAAGTAAACACAAAGGTGCTCGAGCATCTACATGACAATAACCCGGAGCAGGCTGAGACGAGTGCAGCGAGATGTTTTTATATAACACGAGTTCTCTTGCGAGAAATGTAGTCACAGGAGGAGGCCATTAGGCTCATCAAGCCTGCACAACGATTGCCAACCTATGGTTGATTGTCCATGCTCTTTTCTTTTTAAATGCTGAGCATCAAGCAAGGAAGCAGCACGTACCATTTATAAAGTCTTTGGCATGACTCGACCAAGGTCGAATTTGCACCGCAGACATCCCAGACTGAAAGCGGAAGCTCAGAGGTTCTTTACGGAACTTTGAAACAGCTCCAGCTTGAAAACACGTGACTTCAAGGGATCTTCTTTATTTATTTATTTTTTTCTCTTCATTTTCCTGGAACAAAAGGATAAAGTTGGCTCCCTTTGGAGCGGGCAGTTTGTTTATCTTCATCTTGTGCTCACGCAACCAAACTTCAAGTTTTGATTCTGTGGAACAAGCATCTTCAGCCTCTGCGCTCTCGGAATACTGATACGGATCCTGAAGGCACTAACAGGAGGACAAACAAGGCTGCTGCTGAAGTCTGGCTTCACCTCCCTCCCCCCTCGCAACCGCTATCGATTCAGATAGGGGAAGAGGCGCAAATCTGTGACGGATTACTTCACAGATTGTTGGAGTGATTCTTAACAAGGTAATCTTCCGTGGCCTCCATGACCTTTTCGGCAACAGTTCCTTTGATAAGTGCACTTAACCTCTGAACACAGACATGTCTCTGGCCATTTTTGTGCTTCAAGGCCTCTTGCCCTTCCTTCATTCCCACCAAAGGACCACATTCACTCAAATGGGAATCTCTCTGGATTTATCCGTGGTTTGATGAAAGCCCCTTTTTAATTTTTTGTATTTTTTCCAGGAACTGGTTTTGGCATTCCACGGGTCCTTGCAGGTTTGACTCAGGCTGGTTCATATGACCAGTGGATGAAAGTCAGGCAGACTTGCCAAATAGACTGTCCTGTTTACCCCCCTCCGCATCGCATACTCAGTTCCCTTTAATGTGCGAAAGCTTTTTAAGGATGTCGAATGGAATGTTCTGACAGTTCTGACGAAATTCACCCCAAAATCAATTAACTGACTTTCTTCTTGGAAGGTTTCTGAGTTCATGTCACCTTTCCGATACTCTCTGTGGGAGTGAATCATCATGCCGGGGGAACGTTGGCCAGATCACGTTGCTTTGTGTTGCTAGTAGAAAGGCAGTTCATGTTGTGGAGGATGACAGTAGTGTTCTACGACATGGCGTCAAGACTGTCTCCACTCGTACCCTGGAAATGGCCATTTACAGGAATCTTCATCCCTTACAAAAAAACAAACAAACTCTATATAATGGAGGGAAAGTATGTGTGGATGTGTTTCATCTACCCCTTCAAGGAGCTTTGACCGAGGAAGCTGAACATTTCAGGGATTGATGAGAACAGCCTGAAGTTGTGCCTCTGCAAGTTTCATTTTATTCCTTTAAGTTTTGGGAATTTTTGGGGGGAGTTAACAAGGAAATTTGACGGAGGTCATTCGGCCCATCATGCCTGCACTACACCAACACCAAACCAAACGAATCCGTCTCATGCCACAGACCCAATCTCAATGCAGCGTGGGTGGTGGTGCCGTAAATGTGAACAAGATAATATTTAAACTGAATGTTTTGTTATTATAATTGCTATAAAGAAGTATTTTGGGTTTTTATTTTTAGAAATGGAGGGGTGAGGGGGGAGGGGCAGGGGGTGCCAATGAAGGTACTTGTAGAGTGAGGAATGCACAAAGATCAACGACACACTCACACTTCGATGAGACCCTCCCATAGACATTGCAATCACAACACTTCACCACAAGTCCTGTTAACATCCCTATACCCCTCTATCTCCATAACTTCCTGGTACCTATCTAATTCCAATTCAAACTTATCTTCTGTTTCTGCTGCCACTACCTTTCCAGGGAGGCCATTCTATGCATTAACGACTCTCAGAGTAAAAGTCCCCTCCCTGCCTTACTACCATCTTTACTCTCCTTTTCTTTACTCTCAGGCTATGGCCCCTGGTCCTATCACTGTCCACTCTCTACAAACACTTCTGTGCTAAATTTGTCCACACCTTTCATTATCTTTAACATATCTGTCAGATTTCCTCATAATCTCATCCTTTCTAGTGTATAAAGCCCTGTCTCCTTCAGCCACTCCTCATAGCTGAGTGAAACTAGGCCCAGAATCAATCTAGTAGCCCTGCGCTGAACCCTCTCCATGGCATCTATGTCCTTCCTGAGTTGTGGTGATCAAAACTACACAAAATATTCTAGATGTGGCCCTCACTAAATTCCTGTACAATGTTTACACCACCTCTTTTGATTTATAAGTGAACCCCCTCTGAATACAACCTTAAACCCTATTTGCTTTACCTATAGCTGCCTGGCACTATGCTGCCTGCTTACCTCCCATATCTATTACCACCCCCAGATCCTTCTCCTGTGTGACATGCTCCAAAATTACCCCTTGCATCCTGTCATCTCTATTTTCATTGCTCTTTCCCATCCCCAACACCTTACTCTTGTTAAGGTTCAATTGCATCTGCCAATGTTTTGCCCAATCTATACAAGTATCAATACTTTCCTGTATCTGATCACCATCCCCTCTGCTATCCACCTTATCTCCAAGCTTTGTGTCATCTGCAAATTTGGAAAGCCGACTCTTGTCCAAATCGTTAATGTAAATTATTTATAATAATGGCCCCAGTACCGATCCCCAAGGCAACTTTACTTCCGTCTTCCCAGCCAGACATCCTCCCACTCACAGACACTATTTGTTTCCCATCTCAAAGCCAGTTTCCAATGCAGTTAGTTATAACACCACCCACTCCACAAGCCCTCATCATAGCTCACATCCTCCAATGTGGTACCTTATCAAACTTCTTAAAGTCTGCCCTTCCCATGTCCACTGCCCTTCCCTCATTCACCCAATCAGAACCTGCTTCATAGAACTCCAATAAATTTGTTAAGCAGGACCTCCCTTTGGTAAACCCGTGCTGACTACCTTTAATAAGTTTGAAATTATTCAAATGGTTCTTCATCCGATCCCTATTCACGTGTCCAACATCTTGGTTAAACTAACAGGTCTATAGTTTCCCAATTCTTCTCTGGTTCCTTTCTTAAATAATGGTGTTACATTTGCAACTCTCAAATGCTCCGGTACCTGTCCTGATTCCAGGGAACTATTGAAAATATCCGTTAACATCTCGCTTACCTGCTCAACCACCTCCCTCAATACTCTTAGGTGCATATTATCTGGACCCGGAGCCTTATCTTCCCTTCGATTACTGAGCTGTTCCTTTACCTCCACTCCAACGATCTTCTGTAGAAAGCCCTTCCTCTACACTCCTTGATAGATACTCTTGGCAATTCTCCTGACTGTTCTTGTGTAAAAGTTGAAGAAAAATACCTGTTTAATAAGCCTGCCATCTTATCTTCATCACTAACCACCCTCCCGGTGCTCTTCCTCAATGGGCCCACACTGGTCCTAACCTGTTCTTTTCCCCTGATATACTTAAAGAAAGCCTTGCATTATGTTTAATATTCTTACCATGTCCTTCTCATACTCTCTTTTGGCTTGCCGAGTTATTTTCTTCACTTGCTCTGTTTACTCCGATAGTGATATAAATCTAACTCCAGTCCTGTTATTTTAAACCTAATAATACCTTCTGCTTCTCCTTAATAGCATTCCTTATGTCACTGCTCAACCACCCTGGTTCTTTCTTGCTTCTAGTTTTACACCTCAATTGGAATGTACTTACTCTGCACTTACACTTTTGGTCCTTGAAGTTCCCATTTCTCTGATGCTGATTGTCTTTTGTTACATCAGTCTCCCAATCTACATCACTCAACTCTCTCCTCATGTCCTCAAGGTTTGCCTTCCTGAAATCTAATAGCCTTACCCTACTATCCTGAACTCTTACCCTCAACAGAATCTTTGCACACACAATGTTATGGTCACTTGCTTATAAATGCTCCCCAACCTCCACCTCCTCCACCATATTGGGATCGTTACTTAAAAGGAGGTCCAACACTGCACTCCCCCTCGTGGACTGATCTACAAACTGGGTTAAAAAGAAATCCTGGACTAAAACTAGGAAATCCTCATCTGCTCTGCCCTTTCCCTGTTCCTGGACCCAATCTATCCCTGGCAAGTTAGAATCCCCCATAATCAATACTCTTCCCTTACCACATGCCCTTTTCAATTCTTCATGGACTCCTCCTTCCTCCTCTTCCTTCACACCCAGAGCCCTATAAAAGCATCCGACCAGTATCTTACTGTTTTTACAAGCTCTAATCTCGACCTATACAGAATCCTTAACATTTATTCCTTCCTTAAAGTCACCCCTTTCTCTTGATGCAATGCTCTCCTTTACCCAGATTGCTACTCTATTTTGGCTTCAAGCTCTTTCATCTTATTATTTAAACACCTGGTATTGGCAGAGAATATCAGAATATGTTTAACTTTTCCCTTCCTGAAATTCTATTTTGCTTCCTGGTCTGAAGTGTTACATCATCAATTGCGGTTCCTTCCTTTGTAGCCTTTCAACCCTCCTCTAGCCTAAAACAACTTCAATTCTTTTCTCAATTTCCACTGCAAACCTTGCTGCCCCTTTCTTTTGAGTTGGAAACACTCCATTGGCTGTCCAAACACAAACCTTGTTACTTACACTATTCCTCCAGACATAGATTGACATCTATCACTCTGCTCATAAATTATATTCCTTTTCCTAAATTTGGATTAATACAGGACCAGAAAACAACACCTCACAGCTCTTTGCTTTTATCCAGTGACCCAATATCCTACAACTATATTAAAATCTTCTGAGTAAACTTTCCCGATATTATTTGTTCCGATGTGTACTACTACCACTAACGTCTTCCTGCCGTGATCCGATATGATGTCATTTAACCTTCCGTCAATATGCTTTATGACTGCTGTTTCAAAACAACAGTGGTCATTCCGTCGTTGGCACTGTCTGCACCCATTCCAACTCAGCCCCCTGTCTGCACCCTCATCACTGTTTGTTCCGATGTGTACTACTACCACTAACGTCTTCCTGCCGTGATCCGATATGATGTCATTTAACCTTCCGTCAATATGCTTTATGACTGCTGTTTCAAAACAACAGTGGTCATTCGTCGTTGGCACTGTCTGCACCCATTCCAACTCAGCCCCCTGTCTGCACCCTCATCACTGCCTGCACTCGCAACACCAACACCACTGCCTCCATTTGCGACACCCACACCACTGCCTCCACTTGCGACACCCAACACCACTGCCTCCATTTGCGACACCCACACCACTGCCTCCACTTGCGACACCAACACCACTGCCTCCACTTGCGACACCAACACCACTGCCTCCATTTGCGACACCCACACCACTGCCTCCACTTGCGACACCCACACCACTGCCTCCACTTGCGACACCCACACCACTGCCTCCACTTGCGACACCCACACCACTGCCTCCATTTGCGACACCCACACCACTGCCTCCACTTGCGACACCAACACCACTGCCTCACTTGCGACACCAACACCACTGCCTCCATTTGCGACACCCACACCACTGCCTCCACTTGCGACACCCACACCACTGCCTCCACTTGCGACACCCACACCACTGCCTCCACTTGCGACACCAACACCACTGCCTCCATTTGCGACACCCACACCACTGCCTTCACTTGCGACACCCACACCACTGCCTCCACTTGCGACACCCACACCACTGCCTCCACTTGCGACACCAACACCACTGCCTCCATTTGCGACACCACACCACTGCCTCCACTTGCGACACCCACACCACTGCCTCCATTTGCGACACCCACACCACTGCCTCCACTTGCGACACCCACACCACTGCCTCCACTTGCGACACCAACACCACTGCCTCCATTTGCGACACCCACACCACTGCCTTCACTTGCGACACCCACACCACTGCCTCCACTTGCGACACCAACACCACTGCCTCCATTTGCGACACCACACCACTGCCTTCACTTGCGACACCCACACCACTGCCTCCACTTGCGACACCAACACCACGCCTCCACTTGCGACACCAACACCACTGCCTCCATTTGCGACACCCACACCACTGCCTTCACTTGCGACACCCACACCACTGCCTCCACTTGCTGCACCACACCACTGCCTCCACTTGCGAAACCACACCACTGCCTCCACTTCGCACACCCACACCACTGCCTCCACTTGCGACACCCACACCACTGCCTCCACTTGCGACACCCACACCACTGCCTCCACTTGCGACACCAACACCACTGCCTCCATTTGCGACACCCACACCACTGCCTTCACTTGCGACACCCACACCACTGCTTCACTTGCTGCACCCACACCACTGTCTTCACTTGCTAAACCACAACACTGTCTCCACCCACGACACCAACACCACTGCCACACTCGCTATAACCACACCACTGCCTCCACTCGCTACACCCACCCACTGTCTCTACTTGCTACACCCACACACTGTCTTCACTCGCTACAACCACACCACTGCCTCCACCCACAACACCCACACCACTGCCTTCACTTCCGACACCCACACCACTGCCTCCACTCACGACACCCACACCACTCCTCCACCACTCCACCCACAACAATGACTCCACTTGCTACACCTGCACCACTGTCTCCACCCACTACACCCACACCACTCTCTCCACCTGCTACACCCACACCACTGTCTTCACTTGCTACAACCATACCACTGCCTCCACCTGCTACAACCACATCACTGCAATCCACTCGCTACACCCACACCACTGCCTCCACCTGCTACATCCACATCACTGCATCCACTCGCTGCACCCACACCACTGCCCACCTGCTACACCCACATCACTGCATCCACTCACTGCACCCACACCAGTGTCTCTAATCACTACACCCACACCACTGCCTCCATTCGTGACACCCACACCACTGCCTCCACTTGCGACACCCAACCACTGCCTCCATTTGTGACACCCACACCACTGCCTCCATTTGTGACACCCACACCACTGCCTCCACTTGCGACACCCACACCACTGCCTCCACTTGCGACACCAACACCACTGCCTCCATTTGCGACAACCACACCACTGCCTCCACTTGCGACACCCACACCACTGCCTCCACTTGCGACACCAACATCACTGCCTCCATTTGCTGCACCCACACCACTGTCTTCACTTGCTACAACCACAACACTGTCTCCACCCACAACACCCACACCACTGTTCTCACTCGCTGCACCACCACCACTGTCTCACTCGCTGCACCCACACCAATGTCTCCACTCGCTGCACCCACACCAATGTCTCCACTCGCTGCACCCACACCAATGTCTCCACTCGCCTGCACCCGCACCACTGCTTCCACTAACTACTTCTCTTTCAAAACGTAAATGATACATATATTAAAAAAAAAATATATATATATATATATATATATATATATGTCCTCTGCACTCGACTGCTCTCGGAGTGAAACACCGTGCTGAAAACTTTAATTAGTTTCAAATCATTCAAATGGTTCTCTATTTGAATGTCAAATGTCTCGTGGTTGATTAATCTCTCCACAGTTGGGAAAATATTCCAGAAAGTGGATATGTGAACGTCCTTATTGTGTGACTGCCACGGGAATCCCATCGCTTATGTAACTGGCTAATTCTGTGGGAATGCACACGCATGGCAAGCCGAGGCAAATGTCCTCCAGCTTGCCTAATGCCAGAGTTATGCTGCATCGTTGCACGATGTCCTGCATTCAAAATGTGCTCTTTCATGGCCAAATTTAGGCTTTATTACTCACATGGGTACACATATCACATTGTGTGTGTGTGTGTGTGTGTGTGTGTGTGTGTGTGTGAGCATGCATGTACACACGTTGGAAACAAGGAAGCTGCCTTGTAAGGATCGACCTGTAATAGGATGCATCATTTCCTTGATTAACAGTAACAAAGGAAGGAAGAAATTGTGACATGGCAGACAATAGTCTGGGGTGGGTGGTGGAGGGGGTGGGCAGGATGTGGGGAGGGGGGGGTGGGGAGTCGAGGGGATATTTTTCTGTGACATGTCAGGATAAGAGTAGAAAGCAAATCTCCAAATTATGTTCATTGGAAATTGTCACGGCATCAACTGCGGCTATTTTGGTGTTTTCAGAATTACCATCATCATGGAAAGGTTTTCCTCATGAGCCATAACGAAGAATTATTTATTTAAACTCGTCTGTTGCTGACAATCTCCAAATTTAGAAAACCGCATTATGGCTGAGGTCATTCGGAGGTATTTTGCTTGTCTTGCCATATCTGGAGTCACGTAACATTGCAAGGTACAATTTTATTGTTGTCGGACTGGGGTTGTTCCTCTCAAAAATACTCAGGTTTCTAAATCCGTTCGAATCAAGCCTGCGTAATCATGCCAACATCTCAGGGCTGCCCCATCTCCAATCCTTCCAGATACCTATCCAAGTCTATTTAAAAAAAAATATCCACTGACTCTATTGTCACTACCTTTGCAGGTAGAACATTCTGGGCATTCACCACTCTGAGTGAAAGACGCATGACTTACAACTGTCCTAACTCCTCTCTTCTTCACTTCTAAACAGTGCCCCCTTTGGCCTGTCAGCGTCCATCCTGCTGGAAGATTCTTCTGCACTTATTTTGTCTCTATCCTTCATTTGCTAAAAAAAGTCTCTATCAAGGCCCCGCGCAGTAGTCTCCTTTCTCATGTAAAAAGTCCGATCTCTTTCAACTACTCCTCACAACTTAGTCCAGCTATTCGCTCTACGCTGAACCATCTCCAAGGCAGCTATCCTCAGATGAAGTAACCAAATCTGAACACTATATTCTAGATGAGGTCTCTATAAATTCCTATTACAGTGTTTACACCACCTTTTGATTTATAACCTATCCCCCTCTGAATGAAACCTAAAACCCTGTTTGCTTTACCGATAGCTGCTTGGCCCTGTCCCATCTGCTTACCCCCATATCTATTACCAACTTCTCCTGTGCGACGCTCCGAGACTGCTCCTTGCATCGTGTATCCCCCAGCACCTTACATTTCCTGATGTTAAACTGCATCTACAAATCTTTTGCCCAATATATTAAAGTATCTGGACTTTCCTGAATCTCATCACTACCCCCCTCTCCGATTTACCTTACTTTCAAGCTTTGTGTCATCTGCAAATTTGGAAAGCTGACTCATAACCCTACTGTCCAAATTATGAATGTAAATTTTGAATAATAAGAGTACTGGAACTGAGATGAGGGTACTACACTACTTAAACCCCCCAGTGGGATATCCTACCATTCACAGCCACTCTTCGCTTCCTATAACTCCACAACGTCTCAACTTTATAGCTAACAGCCTTCTATGTGGTACCTTATCGAATGCCTTCTGAAAGTCAAGATAAACTACATCCACTGCACTTCCCTCATCCACCCAATCAGAAACTACTTCGTCGAACTCCATGCTGACTACCTTTAATTAGTTTCAAATCATTCAAATGGTTCTCTGCCCGTTCGTGAATTAACGACTCCAACACCTTCCCGCCAACTGAAGTCAAACCAACAGGTCTATTGTTTCCCGAATCTTCTCTGCATCCTTTCTTTTAAAGAATGGCGTTACATTTGTTCTTCTCCAATCATCTGGTACCTGTCCTGATTTCAACGAGCTGTTGAAGATATTCGCTAACACCTCGCTTATCTGCTTTGCCACCTCCTGCGATACTCATGGATGCATATTATCCAGCCCCTGAGCTTTATCATTTTCTCTACCTGTTTATTCACTTCCTCTACTCTTACTTGGATCTCTTCTAAAAGCCCTTTCTCAGCCCAAGATACATCTTCTCCGCTATTGGAAGTTCCCCTGACTTAAAACAACTTTCACTTACTGTAACTATATCGTCCTCCTCGTTGTCTACTTTAGCTTCCAGCTCTTCCATCTTATTATTGTCCAGTGTCCCTCCGGTAAGGTCGGAGACGGGGGACACTAAAATGAACTCCGGCGAAACGACCGACCTATCAAAAACTGTTGAACATTTCGCTTTCACATTGCAGACATCTACTCCTCGTGAGATTATCTCAACGGGATTAGATCACGGCTTTGATTGGCAGAATTATGTGGTCGTGGCAACCATCTCAGTATCTTGGCTTGTTGTATGCGATATTTCAAAAACCGTTCAAGATTTAGCTTCCATATTGTAAATATCTATTCCTCATACCACCCAAAAGACAGGGGACCTCGAGTATCAGCTTCTTATTTAGACTCCTGGTGTTGGTCGATAATATTCTTACCAGTTCCCCTCCTGTAACTTTTGCCGCCTCATCCTATGTACACATTACATGTGGCTGAAAGTCAGTTCAGCCAAAGGAAACAATTGGTCAAAACCTGCTCAATCTGTCATGATAGACCCATCAGTAACGTTAATGTGGCTTTGTGCACACTGAGAGGAGGCATTGGCCTGTTTAAATTCACCGCCTGATTTAAATCACCATGAACACATCCTCGATGCCTCAGCCCAAAGCATACATGCATAAAGGAAGGCTTCCTCTGAGGCTTAACAGACACAGGTTGGTTCCACTTTGTGTATTTTCCTGCACTATCTCGACAGCCATTTTCAAACTCCTCGGCGATTATTATTTTTTATTCTTTCTAGCATCCCTGAATTTGAGGTTCACTTTGGCTAGGCCACGATTAGTCAAGATGCCACGGGTACAGCCAATCTTGCACAACAACAGGCACTTCCCTTCCGTTGCCTCTGCGATACCTCAAACGTCGTGGAGAAACCAAAAGCTCAACAGATATGACTTTTTACCTCCGCAACCAAAAGTGGATGGAGGTTATGTTTTCACTACTGTCTGTTTGTTTGTCTGTGAGCAGGATATCTCAAAAGGCCATGAACGGATTCAGACGAAATTTGGTAGACAAGTTGGGTGTGTGACAAGGACAAATTCATTCGATTTTGGTGAACATCCGGATCCAGTTCCAAGAATTTTTTCAGTGCTTCTTCACCATTGGGAGATAGGGCCAAAGACGATATACAACAGGGTATCTTAAAAAGTTGCAGACGGATTCGAACTAAACTTAGTAGACAGGTTTGGTGTCTGCCAAGGACGAATTGATTCAATTTTGGTGAAGATCTGGATCCGGATACGATAATTTTCAAATCTATTCCAAGTGATTCTTTACCATTGAAAGATGGCACCAAAAATGATACAAAACATGATATTTGAAAAAGTTGTAGATGGATTATGACAAAACTTGTTGGAGGAGTTGAGTAGGTGACAAAAACAATCTGATTAGATATTGGTTAAGGTACGGATATAGATCCGACCCATCAGTGGGATACAAAATATAAACTGTTCAGCCTGGCAGAGGTATGTGCTCTACCGAGTGCTGTTCTAGTTTGTTGCTGTTGTTGCTTGTAAATCGCGGCAACAATTACAGCTTCAGGGTATGTTTTACATTTTCAACCATTCGAGCGCTGATGCTGCTGCTTTGGTGTGCTATTCACGCTGGCGCACATCTGGTTCGGAGAATCGGTGACTGAGATCCACTGTGGTCATGTTTCTACTCAACTGGCACACATGTGCATATGCTACACTGGTTTGTATATGTCATGATTGTACGACGGGCTTTTCCACAGCACTGCTCCGGTGTTCCTGACGTGTGCTCCGCTTGCATGGTAAAAGCGTATGGTCTTCCCACTAAAGATGTGTCCAAAATAGAATGTGGGTCCTGAAATGGAAATGAAGCGGCTTCGCTCAGCGTTTACACATCCTGCCACAGTCATGTTTATATAAAGCTTGGTGTTGCACTTACGTACTCTTGCAATGTGGGGCAAGATGCCCCTGTTGGTAAAGGTGGGGCTAAACGCCCCCATCGGTAAAGGTGGTCTACGGTGTATACCTCTGTATACATCCTCCTCGGGCCTTTTGTTTAGGTTTATGGGTCTTTTGTTTAGGTTTACGGAACATTTTTCATTTGAAATTGACAGCCAGAGAGGCCTCTGGTGCGCACGATAAAGATGCTGAACAGATAACCAGGACTGAGGAGGTTATATAGGAGTGGGACTGGTGGGAGTGGGGTGAGGGAAAGGGATCCTGCCCCACCTTACTTTGCGTTTGGCACTTTGAACATCCCTTAGATAATATCAATTGAAATTGTGATCACAATTTATGATTTTGCTTATCCTTAAATATGCCATCGATTATTGTGAGGCATAAAAGCTGCAAGTTGCTCAGTTTCCTGCGTGGTATGCCAGTAATCCACAAGATTGTTCTCAAGTTGGAGAAAGGGGAGGCGCGGGAGAGTTGTTCTGAAAGGTGGAATACGGAGGGGAATTGGGATCCCAGATTATCCAAATTCAGTTGATAACAATTAGGTGACACAATTCACTTTTTCCAAGTCTGTTATCCATATGCTTTTCTATTCTGTCTTTTTTTTTTGTATAGATGATCACGACCCATGGAAGAGCTACAGCAGAATGGAAGGGAACAAAATGTAAAGGGGTGAAAACCAACAGCAGGGTATAAGTGAGAGTGAGATCAAGGGGAGGGGGAGAAGGACAAATGGGGGCGAATAAGCTGCACACAAGCTGAATGCAACCCAGCAAGAGAGAAAGGGGAAAGTGGGGATGAAACAGAAAGAAACAAAACAACCGGAACGAACAAATGAAAAGAGGTGAGGGAGAGGGGGGAAAATCACAACAACATGGAAAAAGGGAGTGCTTGGGAATGGGTCACTTGGGGTAGAAGATATCATGAGTATGGATTGGGGGGGGGTGGGGTGACCTGAGGTAGTGGTGAACAGCTGTCTTGAAGCCGTGAAGGGAAGAATGGGACTGAACAGACTGGGGAAGTTGGTTCACAGGTGCGAGAAAAGAGGAACAAATGAATGGAGGTGAGCAGTGAGCCTGGATTTTGGGAGTTAAACAAGTAGAGGGTTACTGGCAGACCATGTGCACCCTGCACAAACCTGGGAGGGATCTAGCTTAAAATATAGAGACAATCAACCTGCCTGTGATATAAGAGTAACAGGCCTCGACACTCAGCTTCGTCGTGGGAGATCCCAATGATTTTTAGGGTCTTGCTTTCTACGGCATCAAGAAGGGCAAGGTGTTATGCAGGAGCGCCAGCCCGAAGGGGGCGAGCAGTACTCCATCAAGCTGTGAATGAAGGCCTTGTAAATTTTCAAAAATTTTGTCCTGGATTCACTAAGTACCTTTTAGCCAATTGCTGACTATGTATTTATGAGGTTAAACTTTTTTTTTTGCTCTATTGAGGTTTATAAAATACTACGACAGCATAGAATGTTAATATAATGCATCAATGGAGTGGCAAATAATGAAGGTACGTTAAACAATTGCAGACGTCGAGGTAGCAGCGAGCTGCTGCCTTAAAGGATTAATGTGCAGAGCAGAATCGAGCAGACACAAGCTGGATAACACAGAGGGAGAGAAAAAGAGGCACAAAGGAGTGGGGGTTGGTGAAAAGTTTTGGTTTAGAATGGTGAGCATTGAGAAACAGTTCAATGATGGAGTATTGTGGGATTTTATGGGTCTAGAGAATTTTGCTTTGAATCAGATGCATAATTTCTATGATGATTTGTTGAGAATTCAAACTTCCTGACCGAAATCGTAAACTTCAAGGTGTGTGTTTTCATCATTTGAAGTTACATTCTGGCAAGTTGGGAAGAATCAATCCTGCGACTTCATTGTCAAGTCTTTCAGTAACCCCTCCATTGTGACGTTTTCTTTTGTTTCTAGCACTTTTCGGAACCTCAGCTTATCACATTATTTCTGGACCTAAGCATCTCACATGTGGATTTCTTGAGGTACATTTGAGTGTGAATATATCTGTCTGGCCAAAGTTGGCTCATCGTCTGTGACTATGTGAAAATAATTCCACAAGTATTTTCTCTTCGGTTTTAACTGTAGCCTGCCTTGCCCAACACAGACGCACAGTCATTCGGGATGCTTTCTTTGTTCTCTCCGATAGTCTCATAATAGGTGCGACTATTACAAGCAGTAGTCTGACCTGAGGGAGCAGACAGTGCGGAGGCCGCAGGAAGTCTTGGCATGTACCAAAACTTGGCACCCAAACAGCATGGCAGGCTCACCTGTCTGTAAACCCATAAGGGCTTTCACAGAAACAGCTTTCACGCAAGGGCTTGTCATTTATAAATTGGTCCTCAAACACGCATGGCTAAGTTTGTATGAAATAAAAGGTATATATATATATATATATATATATATATATATATATATATATATATTTAAACATCCATGCAAATGCATACCTGTAATCTCAACTTATTTTGCAAGTTATCCTGAAGAGTGCCAAGTAACTTGGGTTCAGCAGAGAGGTCAGAGGTCAGGAGAGTTTCCCTTTTCGGATTTGTGCTGCAGCTGTTAGTCAAAACGGGCTTCATGGGCCTTCCCCCTGCCTCCCCGAACTGGTTTATTTTGTTGTTTTTTAATTTTAAATAATCCAGTGGCATAGCTTGATCAACTATCCAGGTACATCACCCCCAACTTGACTGTACAACATGGGGCAATGAGTGCCACTTGGATTCGGGGATGCTTTCAAATTGTGCGTTGCAACTTCAAAATGGCAGATTTTCCCCAGATAGATCTTACTTGACATCATTCCCATTTGTTTCTTTCCCCTCCTTCCAATTTCACATTCTCCTCTCTTATCCTCCCCTTATTTCCCTCTTGTTGTTCCTTTTCTCCGACAACCCCATTCCTATCCCCCATTGCCAGCCCTTTATATACAGGTGGCTTCGAAAATATTTTTATGACTCCTTCATCAAACTTTAAATCGTGTTTTTTTTTTTCCAAGGAAACTCTCCAAAGTTGTTTAGTTGATTATAATTAAATCTATAAACATATAACAAATGTAACATTTGTGGGATAATGTGACTATTAAAACCCTAAAACCCTCAACACTTTATACATCTGTTTACAAGTAAGTGATCAAATGAAAGATCAAATACTGCAATTGGAGTCATCACATCAAGAGGAGTCATCATAAGTCATGGAGTCATTGAATAAGCAAAGAGCAAAGATGGAGTTATTAGGAGGAACCTGGATAGGATTCTGGTTTCAGAAGTTACTCCACAACCTTCAAACGAATCCAGGCACAGCCAAGTGAGTCTTATATAAAAAAAAATGGTAAGAATTCACTTCTCCCTAGACATATAAACAAAAAAACAGAGAAAATAAGTGTAAAAGAGAAAGAAAAGTAAAAGTAAGAATTAGAAAGAATAAAGACAAATGTGAAAAATTAGAAAGAAGCGTGAAAGGAACAAAGAACAAATATATCGGGAAGAACCCGGATATATAGATTTCAGCAGTTACTCCTCAGGCTCAAACACAGGAAAATGTACAAGCTCCCAGAGGTCCATCTACAGGTATGAATTTCAGTTACATGAGACTGAGTTATTATCACAATAGGAATTGTAAAAAAACAATTGTAACACAATTTAAATTAAATTATTTGAAGTGAAATACAAAAATAGAAGCTCACAATAGTCCAGGACATGCCAAAAAGGTAACAATCTATCCATAAAATATATATTCATTTATATATATATATACATATATATATATGTATATATATGTGTGTGAGAGATGTGGGTGGGTGTTTGTATGTGTATATATATATATATATATATATATATATATATATATATATATATGCACATACATACATACAAACACCCACCCACATCTCTCACCTGTGAATGGAGGGAATAGCCAATCAGCTCTCACCTAATCAACTAAACCCAGGTGGCTAGGATTACATAAACAACTGACCCTCCCTCACTACTCCAGCCGAAGAAGCTGCATAAAGCAACCCAAGAAGACATACACAAGGTCAGTGCTATGCTGTTTCGAACCCTTCCCAGAGTTCCTCAACAACTATAAAGACGTTCACACATAGTACACACAGGAGAATCCCAATGCGACACACCCCCTCAGCTGCCGGACCAGTTTCATCGCTTATTGGCGAATCATCAGCGACAATGCAGACAGCAATGCATACAAGCGCTTACTTGTGTAAGGCTTATGGTTGCCCTATGCAGCTTCTTTGGCGAGAAGAGCATGGGAGGTGTCATTTTATTTACATAATCCCTCGCCCCTGGGTTTAGTTGATTACGTGAGAGCTGATTGGCTATTCCCTCCATTCACAGGTGAGAGATTGGATGGGTCTTTCCGATATACATATATATATATATATTATATATTATATATAATATATATATATATATATATAATGTGTGTGTGTGTGTATGTATGTGTATATGTGTATATATAATATATATATATTATATATATATATATTATATATATATATATAAATATGTTGTGTGTATGTGTATGTGTTGTGTGTATATATAGATATATATATATATATTATATATATATATATTATATATATACATACATACATACATACAAACAACACCCACCCACATCTCTCACCTGTGTATGTGTATATGTATATATATATATATATATATATATATACATGTGCGTATGTGTGTAATGTGTATATGTGTATAATATATATGTGTGTGTGTATATATATGTGTGTGTGTGTGTATGTGTGTAACAGTATATATACATATATATATATATAAATATACATAATATATACACACACATAAATATATATATATATATATATATATATATATTATATATATATACATATATTATATCATATACATATATTAGATGCACTTCCGGAGTTATGGTGAGCACCACCACAGATTATGTCTGACACCAGTGAAACCACATAATCACACCGATTCAGCCATCCATCTGCCACCCACACGATAGTTCCCACAAATGCAAACCATTTAACCAGAAGGCACGTGATGTGATCGGCAGGCAAATCTAAACATGTGGAATGTGACGAGCACTCCCCCGAACCCCACTGGATATAGTCCGACACCAAAGCATCACCTCAAACACAGAGGCCACGGCCTGGTCACTCTGTCAAACAGACAAAGATTCCATGATTAACATCAGTTAAACATCAAAAGGAACCACCAATCTGGATTTTGGGTTTATTTGTACTCATCAGGATGGCACCGATAAATATCTAACCAATGATGACCACATTTGTCGTTTATACATCAGACGCACCTCCTGACTGTTACTGTTACTGTTACTGTGCGAGACATAATCTGTGGCGGCGCTCACCATAACAGTCCATATACACAGTGTGTATATATACACAGTGCGTATTTGTCTGTCTCCCTTCATAAGGATGATTTGAGTGGAGTTTTGAAGGCCAATCTTTTAACATGACTGTGTGTTCACTCCGGTCTATTTTTCAGGATTAAAAAAAAACTCTAAAAACAATTTTCATGAAAGAGTAATTACGTCTCATCTATTGGAACTGCAGACAGTGACTTGGAAACTGAGCCTCATGGGCGGTGTTCAGAAGCGTTTAAATAATAACAATCAATCCAGGGCACGGGGAGGTGAGATTTGCTGCACGTGATTTGTGATGCATGCAGAGTAAAACGAGTGTTAATTTACGTCTACAAGATGTCTCATAAATAAGGAAGATAAAAGCACACTTGACGCGAGGCCGAGTCTTCAGACTTTGGCATGCTCATGAGGCTGTACCATCGAAACAAAACATGATCATATTTGTACATGTAGTGTTTTTAAATAATGCTTTTTCTTGCTACAAGACATCATATCTTCCAATCTCCTTCAATATTTCAAATAAAATAATTCCAACCCGTCATCTTGACAGGCTTTTATAAACTGGTGCATATATACGACTCAGAATGCCGAGTGCACTGTATGTATGTATGTGTATATATGTATATATATAATATATATATATGTATATATGTATATACACATACACTCGCGGTGTGTGCAGCACATTGTGAAAGCATATGAACCGTGCTTCCCCATTGTCTTGTGTTGCCTCATCTGCATGTTGATTTTTCATTTATTATTATATATATTCATTTATATATATATATATATATATATATATATATATATATATTTTCATTTAGGGATGCTTTCCGATGGTTCTCTGATTTTTCCTGGTGTATTGGGTTTGATGTCCATCGGCACACAAAATTACCGTGCTTCCCCATTGTCTCGGGTCACTCACCTGCATTTATTTACTTAATTTTTTCCATTTTTTTTCTTTTATTTAAATTTTCATTTTTGGATATTGTCTGACAATTCTGTGAATTTTTCTGGTGTACCAGCTTTGATATCCATCGGCACGCAAAATTTCAGCTTTCTCAGTCACCTGGAAGGTACCGATCTTTTATATCAGTCAGTGAGTCAATGAGTGAGTCAGTGGTTAGAAAGAGCTTTTTGTTTGATATTTAATAATGGTGTTATTAGACAATATTAATATATAGATTAGATAATGGTGTTAGATATTTCCACAAAGCAAGTTTATAATCACATCACAGTGAAGTCTCAACATGGATTTCATGTTGACAATATGTGATTGCCTGGGTGTTGGCTTCATGGTTAGGGTGGTGGGCTTGGGATCTGAGGATCCTGAGTTCAAATCC
>CM068968.1:16280759-16327395 GCA_035128595.1 Eptatretus atami
AATCCTGCTTGGCTGTTGAATTAATACCAGGTGGGATTGACTCTACCTGTTATCCTTCTGAGGATGGCAAAATGAGTAGCAGCTTGCTGGTATCCTGTGTCAGAGTAGTGACCTGTCCAGGATTGTGCCCAATAGCCTAAGAGACTGCTAAGGCAGCACAAATGCCCTGCACAGGGTATGGTCCTGATGGATGGATGGAATATGTGATTCCCCAGGAATATGGCTACGGACAAACCATACAAATACACACACACACACTCGTGTGCAACTTTGAGGCTGCTGGTTGCATCATTGGTTAGTGATTTGGCTATACCACTGAAGTGTTTATACCACTGCCGCTATTACCAGTACACTGCTGCTCATTTTGCCAACCTCAGAAAGATGGCAGGTTGAGTCAACCCCACCTGGTGTTAATTCAGCAGCAAATAGGGCTCAAACTCAGATCCCCAAGATCCCAAGTCAGTCACCCTAACCACGAAGCCAACATTGGGCTTCAACGCACAAATGTTTGTTCAAAAGAGTTTAGACATACATTGTTGCACAAACTGAAGTTGCCCCAACCTATAAACCGTTACGGATACAATGTCCCCTGATGACTTCAATTGTATAGATGAAGTCGGAAATTTTACCACATTTGTTTTGTCTGTTCCATTTGTTCCGTAAACATCGCAGCTGCTGTTGCAATTCCCTTTAGGTTTCTTCGTCTGAACAATTTGGAAGCTTTCAGGAGGTAGGTCACGCGAGCACATTTTCTCGGTCATGATCATGCAGGTGATTCTGACAACATTGTGCCGTTTTATAATTAATCTTTAAATTAATTAAATTTTCAGTAAATTAATTTTTTTTATTTCTACTAGTTTCCATAATAATGTATATCCATTTTTTCTGCTGAACATACAACCTTGCGGATGAGACATCTTTGAGATAGCCCTTTCCCTGATTTCAGAAGAGCGAGAATCGAACACCAAAAAGCAAAACATCTCTTCGAACTCGTTTTCATAACATTTTTTTCGGGTTATACATTATTCCATTCACATTCAAAGTACTTTTCAGTGTCAAAACAGTTTGCTTTCTTTTGAAACCACAACTGCTTGTTCAGCCCCAACAAAGCACCCGCATTCTTTTTCGGGGCTAGTGTAGGCCTGTGCATGCCTCGCAGCATCTTTCATGGATTCTCAACGGGGTGGATGGTCATCCCTTTGATTGAACCCGAAGCAGCTGTTCATGATTCCTTGGCACCTGTACTTTGCACCTGCTTCCTACTGCTGACGTCCTAGCCTCTTCATTTCCTCATTTCACCCTGCTCTACTTTAAGCCTTCCACATCCTACTTGGTCTTTGCTTCCAAGGATGCATGTGACATCTGAGAAATATATAATCTAACTAATTTGAGTAAGCACATGATACTGTGACAACTATCTGACCTTTTACAAGTGGGAAGCCTATGAGAAGAACAAAGCATTTGGTTTGCATAGATGCCACACTTCTTTCAGACAGGAAGTGGAGATGCATGGGGTGAATTGCTATTATTATTGTGGGACTTTGGAATTTACACAGGTTACTAACACACAGGGGTCTGCTCATTTAGAAAGGCCCCATGGGTTTTTCAGTGTCTACAAGTGAACACCTATACTGTCTCAATTATATTTTTATATACAGGTGATCAGGCTCGTGAAAGAGCAGAACAACAGGGGGCAAAGGGTCAATAGACAGAATGTGGGGCAAAGGCGAAACGAGAGAAGAATGCACGGATGCATGACAGTATGAGGAGAGGGGTTGCAGGGGAAAAGGGTACAGGATCTCAGCAGGTGTAGTAAAACTCATAACTACTACTATGACCACAACTATTCGCTCAACGTTCATTTTCTTGTATTAGGGGGTTGGCCCATACAGTCCCACCAAAAGCATCCTCGTCCACCAACCCAACAACAACTACACATCTCCACTGATTGCATCCCCTCAGGTCCATCTCTCAGTATTCCCCACTCAACCACTAAACGAGTGACTTTCCCGAAAGACCAGCACCCCCCCCTCTCTCAATCCTCTTGCCAAATTCTAAACCACCCTAGTCCTCTTTCTCAACTCTTCCTCAGTACTATTAGCTTTGAGCCTCTTTCCTCTGTCTCACACCGTGCATCAAAACGGGTCCAATACAGGCTAAATAAACCCAACCCTTAACCTCGCCTGGGACACTTTTGTGTTTAAAATGCTTCCTAACTTTCACTCATTCCATGCCAACCCATCACCCCACCACCACCATCAAACACATCCCCCAAGCAACAAAACCTCTCAACCTTTCCAATCCAACCCCAATCCACATCCACTACCCCTACGCTCCCTGCAGCCCGACCTCCACTCATGCACTTCCTCCATGTGCAACTGCCAGCCATCACACCAAAACCTGCTCCAATTCGACGCATTTCCGATGACACCACCTTTTGCAAGACAACCACTGAATATAAAATTGACCCTACTCCTTTACCACAGTCACACAGGGCTCAACCCTGCCTCCCCTCTCCCCTCACCCAACAATCAGCCTTGTCCCATCCAGACCCACCCTAAACCCCCATACTCCCTCCCAAAATACAAAACATCTCCTCTGCTTCCAACACTGCCCTTGCTGTCAAGACCAGGCCATCTGCACTCAATAGTTCTCATGAAAATCTTACCCCCACACCCATTGCAAACCCTTGCAAAACTAGCACAGAAAGGAAGGGCTCAATACTGAGCCCTGGTGCAAACTACCCCCCACCCCAGATAATTCTGCACATCCCCCACCAATCCTCCTGGTCTTTGACCCAACCACCCTCACCAATTCTGGGCATGTCCACTCTCCACACAACCCAGTCATCCATCCCACTCCATCTCCGCCGCTTCCACCATCCAAATGACAACAGCAGTCGATACTACCGCAACACCCCTCTTCAATCCCCAAGAACGACCCAGCATCCTCCTCTGACACCTCCTCCTCCACCACTCCACTCCCCTGCTCTCCACCTCACCATCCACCCACTCTCCCCACCCACAACCCTTAGAAGTAATCCTTCCATTCCTTCTCAATTTTATTTTCCAACCACAACTCCCTCCACCCCCTCCCCCTTCCCCAAAAAGAAAAATTCACTCTTAGAATATTCTTTCCACCTTTCACATTTTGCCACCCATCTCAAATATATTGATTCCCCTCCACTCTCCACACTCTCCATTTTTGCCATAGCTACTTATTTTCCAGCTACCCTCCCAAAACGCTTATATTCCTCTCCATCCATCCCCTCCCCACCCCCCCCCCCCTCTTCACCTCCCATGCATTCCTCCTCTCAGCCACTGCCCCTGAACATCAACATTCCACCACCATGCCTCCCCCTCCCTCCACCCAACTCCTGTAGTCATCCACATGCCACCCTCCTCCATGCACACTCCACCTGCCCCAAAAACCATCCACCCCAGCCACACCACCCATTCACCCCTTGCTCAGCTCTCCTAAAATCCCTCCCTAATCTCTCCATCCCCAACCTCCAAACCTTCACCCCAGGTCTGCACCTCACACACTCAACCCTCTCCCCCGTCTCAATCCTCAGGCTGCCAGCAACCAATCCACACTTCATCAAACACCATACCAAACCCGCCCATTCCAACCGTATTTGGTCTTGCTTTTTCTGTCATCAAAATGGTAAAAGAAGCTTACTCGGGGGCCATTTTACTTCATTGCCCCAGTTGGTCAAATAACATATCAGATGCAGACAACACTGCACAAATTTGTGGCGGTTACCCTGTTCCTTCATCTGAGCGGTCAAACAACCTTTAAGCTCAATAACGTGATAAAGTGAAAGAATGTCAAGGCTTGTGCATAGCTAGGCCTGTTGCAGAGCACAAGTCCAGGCATGCTACGGCTGGACCAGATCGAGAAAGTTATGCTTGTGCGGCGAAGCTCGAGGCTCACCATTTAAAAGTGTGCAGGAATTAGCCGTTCGGAGGACTCTTTACAACTTATGTGCTTGAATTGTTTGACTGAGTTCAAAATATTAATTCCTCAATGTCCTTTGTACTTCGAGACTTCGTCCTTCGTATGCAGCACATGGCTGGGGGCACAGTAACGCTGCTGATGTGGTGGCCCATTTAGGGTAGAGGCAATATTTTGTAATTTGTTCAGGGTGCTGGCAGTAGTTCACCCACTCTTTGTGAAGAACTCCGTGATCAGTTTACATCTACCAACTAATGCTAGCAAAAGGGACACCCAGTTTAATGTCCGTCTGAGGGACAGCACACACATTGATGCTTCACCCTGCCTGTGAAACACCAGGATGGGTTTATAGCTGGGTCAGAATTCGAACCCATGATGGACATGGCATCTCAGAAGCATGTACGCATGCCTCAAGGCTATCCTGCCAGCCTGTACTTCTCGACATTGTATGGTTTATATATTTTTAAATTGGAATGGACAGGACAAGGGTCAGATTCAGTCATTCACAACGACCCAATGAGGATCAAATGCACGGAGTGGAAGCTAGCATCACGTGCAGACTTCGCGAAGGACAGATCACTTCGTCTGAAACTAACTGGACTTCCAGAAGCTTAAAGTGCCTAAAAGGTGATTTGTGTTCAAATATATAATTAAATTTACATAAAAATAACAATTTTAAAGGGTGTAGGAAAAAAACTTTTTGGGAAGTTTACCGCCGTTGATGTGATGTCTTTTATACCACCTTATTTAACATCTATATATTACTAAAACTCTCATCTTGTATATATACATATATATATATATATATGTGTATGTATATATATATATGTATGTTCCTGAAATACAGCCAAAACGGTACATGATAGCACAAAAATTTTCGGCCCACCTTACTCACCATTCTCCTGCGGTGTGCAGTATCAAGTTTCGTTCAAATCGGGCATCGAAAAAAATTATTAAAAAATCAATTCCCGATTCAATCAAGTACTCTTCGGGAGAATTTGATCAATGCAAACAACCTCAGAGGTATAGTTCGCTGGAGCTATCTTTTTTTTTTTCATCAACCGCTGTTACAACGGGAACCCAACGGATTTACAGGTCGTCTCGTGTTACATTAGTTCTTCGTGCCTGTTGTTTGTGTCCTTTATGACGTCTTTAAAATCAAAACAGTAATTTTCTTGTTTGGAAGGATTTTCCATTTTGTTTCACTGCCAGGCAGGCAGAGTAAAAAAATGTTTTATCTCATTACTCTCAGCACATGCACGATTTGAATGAATTCAGAGCCAAAGTTCTGCTAAACTACAGGTTTGTTTTCCGACTAATGTTCAAACTATCACATTCAATTGAAATCAAGTTGTTCCACAATCATAAACTGACGTTTGCAGACAGACGGACAAAGTGAACCAATTGCTGAACCCCAGTTTTTGTTTCGCGTGCTTGGGGTAAAAAATCATCACCATCACAATGCCATCAGCTGGAGCCCGCAACATCTGGGATGCCAGTCCATTATCATCAGCAACAAGCTACCACTGTATCCATTTCAACCAGAATTAGTCACGTGTAGGAGGAATTTGATTAAAATATTGACCCTGAAACATGGCAACCAACCGACTCTCACGCAGTTAAAAAAAAAAAATCACAAAATGAGGGCTTTCAAACCTCAACCCAACCAGTCTCAGTCAAAGGGCCACTGCCAAATACAAGACTGCAGATGTAACATTGAGAGGTTACGAATGGTTCCCATAACGGTGAGGACGTGGTTAACATGGGCTGAAAAGGGGTTGCTCGAGCACACATGGTCTGGTGCAGTCTTAACCGCCTGTTCGCTGGTGTTGGATGGTCGAGGTACACCATGAAGAAGTGGTGTCCCTCAACCGACATTGAGGGATCGACCATGTGCAACTGCAGAGCTAAAGTGCAGACTATGAGGCTCATCTTGGGGAGCAAGTTGTGTGAGGGTGAAATGCATCGCGAAAGGTCTCACGAGGGCAAATGATGCCGCGATACGCGAAGACCCTCATGCACCGTATGATCTGTCAGTTCTTCTTCAGACTTCAACACAGGAGGCCATTAAGCCAATCAAGCCTGCACAATGGTTGCCAGCCGATGGTTGTTTGTTGGTGCTCGATTCTTTTTAAATGCTGAGCATCAAGCAAGGAAGCAGCAGGTACCATTTTTAGTCTTTGGTACGACTTGGCCGGGGATTGAACCGCCGACCTCCCAGCCCAAAAGAAGAAGAAGAAGAAGAAGGGTCTTAGTACAAAGCGGACGCCCAACAATTATTTTTCTCTCTATGTAGATTCTCCCAATTAAAAGGAGAAAACCACAAAAACGTTTCCCGAATTACCACAAAGGTAATAAACAGGTGATAGACACGGTGAGAAACCTTTGATTGTTTGAGAAAGTAAAAAAGTGATCCTTCTGTGAGAAATCCAGACCCGGGGTGACGTGTCTGAGACTATGAGGAGCAGTGGACATCTCAAGACGTTTGTTTGAGTTCAGCCAAACTTTGAAAGCTGAAAAGCAAACCGTTTCACGGATGCTCGCTGATGTAAACAGTCAGGAATGCACGTATGATGAGAATGTGAACTGAAGAGGAATTTTCTTCAATTGTTGCTATCGAGGTGAACATGAACCACAACGTTGGAGTTCATGAGCTGGACCCCATAGCCGCGCTATGAGAGATTTTGGCACAAGCATACTGATTTGGCTGTGGCGACCCCTAACGGGAGCAGCCGAAAGAAGAACAACATATATATATATATATATATATATATATATATATATATATATATATATATATATATATATGTATCGAATGACCCACCCACATCTCTCGCCTGTGAATGGAGAAAAGAGCCAATCAGCTCTCACCTAGTCAACTAAACCCAGGTGGCTAGGATTATAAAAATAAATTGACACCTCACGTGCTCTTCTAGCCAAAGAAGCTGCATAAAGCAAGCAAGAAGGCCTACACAAGGAAGGCGCTGTTTGTGAATGTCTTTACAGCTGTGAAGGAACTCTGGGAACGGTTTGAAACAGCAAGGCACTTACCTTACACATTGTAAGCAATAACGATTCATGCTTCCATGTTGTCTCGGGTCGGTCACCTGCATTTACTTTTTTCATTGTTTTTTTTTCATTCATTTATTTTCATTTATTTATATTTTCATTTGTGGGTGCTTTCTGATGGTTCTGTAATTTTTCCTGTTGTATCAGCTTAAATGTCCGTCGGTATGCAAAATTACCATGCGTCTCCATTGGCTTGGGGTCGCTGCACACTGCGATGTTGTTTTTTTCATTTCTTTTATTAATTATTTATTTATTATTTTCATTTATGGATTCTTTTCAAGGTTCTGTGATTTTTTTTCCCGGTGTATCACCTTTGATGTCCATCAGCACACAAAATTTCAGCGTTCTACATCATCCGGAAGGTACTGAACATTAATATCACTCAGTCAGTGAGTTGTTAGAATATATATATATATATATATATATATATATATATATATATATATGAATAGAGCAGCTCTGTGTTAGGGACACTGAATGGGGATTCACAACATTTTAGATTGAAAATTGGTCTCCACCAAGGTTCTGCACCAAGTCCCTTTCTTTTAGTGATGGTGATGCACATGCTTCTGTTCGCAGAGAGCTTGGTCAGAGCAGCAGAGTCAAAGGAAAATCTGCAGTGAAGAATGTTGAAATGGCAAGATAATTTAGAGAGGCAGGGATTGCAGATTATTGCTGGAAAGGCAGAACTTATGGAGTGTAATTAGACCGGAGCAGAGAGGCAGCAACGGTGGTTGGCTTGAATAGAACATGGTAGAAAAAAACACGACCATTGCCCAGAGTCCATCAAGAGGACCAGAGAATGAGGATGTTCAGCATGCCATGAACCAGGGCATCAAGAGGGTCCAAAGCTCCGAAAGCTCTAGTGAGCCCAAACTGATGCTCAAGAGGGCCCAATTCAATCAAACTAACACACAAAAAGAAAGACTCCACCCCACTGACCACCAGAATGACTTCCCTGCTGCCACAAGAGCACCTCGCTTGCTTCACCCTGTAGCCATGAGCCAATCCCCTGCTGCCAACAAGACTCTACCCAGCAAGCAATGCCCTGGAAGGATGTGGTGATGGGAGTCAGCTTCATGTTGTAAACTACTGCCGAAACCGCTAAAGCCCATCAAGTTGCCACTCAGCCAGTAATGGCAATTGGCTTTGCCAAGAGTTTTTATTTTATTTTAAACCACATTACAAATGTTACCACCCTACAGTCCAATATGGCTCCACTTATTGCGTCTACAGCACTACGATATGAAAGTCAAACATCTCTAATCTTGATGGGAATAACTACTGTGGCTTGTGGAATTTTTGAGGCATTGCGTACTGCGTAGGCTACTGCATGCCATTTTCCAGGAGCCGTTTTACTTGTATCATAACAGTTTTCAAATTTGTAAGTCAGCCTGTTTTTCACCACCTCTTGGAACTGCAGCATTACAGCCTTTATGAAGCATCTGCTTTCTGTTGATCGTCAGCCCCTGCCGAAACCGCAAAACTTCATCAATTTGATACTTTCCTGCAAACAAAGCTGTCAAGGCCAGCAATGGCAATTGTCTTTGCCAAAAGCACACCGGCATCAAGAGAAACCGACAATGAAAATATTCCACTTGTGATGTCTTGCTTTGACTGTCAGCTTCAGTGTGACCACTCCTTGGCTTTTTTTCACAAGATCTTGGCTATTCGTTGTTACCTTGGCGTCTTGGTTTTCTATAGGTTTTCTTGGCAAATAGGTTTTCTATTATCATCGCTTTTCCGAAACCTTATGAATTATTGGCTTTTTTTCATTGGCTCACCTTGGCATTTATAAAAATGAGGAGTGACACTGTCAACTTATTGTGGCGGACAGTAGATTCATCGTCGCAACTTCATAAAAATTCCTCGAAATTACACTATCGGGTCACAAGTCATCTGAATGTGCAAGGGGTTCATATATATATTTATAATTATTATTATATAATATATATAATATATTATATATTATATATATACTGTATACTATATATATGATATATATATGTATATATATATATATATATATATATATATATATATATATATATATATATATATATATATATCTTCCACACCCTGCACCAGCAAATTGTGATCAATGTCAGGTAATTTTGAGTTGAAGTCCACCAATTACCGTCAACCAAGTTACGCTCCTTTACCTTTTCCCGTTCTACTACCTATATTCCACCTTGAATTTGTTTATCTACACTTTACCATCTAATCCACCAAAACAAACTTTTAATTATTTGTTTATTCATCTACACTATTACCACATCTAATTACCTGCACACTTATTTAGTTATTTTAAATGTAAACTCCACATGTCCCATTGTTCAGGTGCAGTTGGGGGCTGTGTCCTCAATGAGGACTTGCATCCTTGTTGAGTGGTACATCAGGGCAGGTTGTCCTTTTATGAAGCTGCTAAAGAGAACTCATTTGCTGAGATGAGGGTTGCCGTGACAGCTGAATTTTTTTCTGGTAGTTGTGTGTTTGTAATATATTAAAGCTGATGTAATACATCGATAATGCCACCTGTTTGTTGGTTCACTGACCTGTAAAAACACCTGCCGGTGTGTTCCAGAACCCGAACTGGCATGATTTATACACACTATGTGGTGGTGCAAAATTGCAGTTTTTGACTTTGGAATGGATTCACCTTCTTGTAATTCATTGAAGACTTGCAGTGCAGTTGACAATGATACTCGTGTAAATTGTGCACAGCTGCTGAGAGGTTCAAATCAGTTTGTGACTGTGGATAACAACAAACATCCTGGTGACAGGAAAATGAAAGTCAACAGAAGTGAACGCTTGTTTTGGGGATACTGTCACGTCCAAGAGAGTGATCTGGCAGAAGTGTTTCCGATTATCATTGTGAATGTTCCACCAGCATCTGAGTTTCTATTAAAATAGGACATGTCGAGTTGAGTGTTGAACTGGCATCGTGTGAGATATTGTGAAGATCGTGGGATGATGATATTGTGCGACACACACAATCATGTACACGTCACTTTGGCTGAGAACAGGACTATTTCATCTGAATTATAACCATTCATCTTCCCCCTATTTGGAATACTGAAGCAACATGTTGTAAGGTGACTAACATTTCCAAAAACGATGATATTCTGCGTTCCAAAAAAATGTTCGACCAAGCCGTCATCAGTAAGAATTGGACGTCGTCCGGGTGTTGTCTCTCTTATGTTTCATTTTTGCCGATTCAAAGTTCAAACTCTCAATATAGATGTGAAGTGTTTAACATGTTTTGCAAGTATCACGACGTCGTTTTGGCACTCCAACTAAATTCCCAATTTATATCTGGCTTATGTCTGCTGCATCTTCATTACTTACTTCCTTCAAGATACTCTTACATCGGCTTTATGGGTTCATAGCTCGTGGTCTGAATGATATGCCTATGTGGTCTAATGGCCTTAATGACCATTACAGACCTAGAGCACTCAAGTTGGAACTCCATGTCCTACATTTGCTCATTACCCCGCATGCGCAAAGTGAAAAGTAGGGTTAAACAATTGGTTCAGTTAAGTCTGTCTGTCCCGTTATCTGTCCCGTTTTAACTGTTTATTTTCTCACCTACATGTTACTGTGTGTTCCGAGTTCAGTTTTGTTTCAAAAATCGTGCTATTTTGTGAGTTTTCGTCCACCTTGTCGTACCGGGTTGCTTGAGGCCTACCCATCCTTCCCCTCCAGGTGTACGATCGTTTTTATTTGTATTTTTTCCATACTACCTTCAATTCATATCTTCCCCACTTTCCCAATGTCCCCCATCCCTCTCAACTAAACACTCTGTTTCTTGTCTTAAATCCAAAACAACAAAAAAAACGAAAAAAAACTACCTTTCTCCTTGCATACCCACGAGTCCCGATCCTTCTTCTTCCTCTCATTCTTCTTCTTCTTCTTCCTCCTCCTTCTGCCGGCACTCATGTTTATTCCACTTGAGCTGACCCACCATCGCCATTACCTTCACAATTTCTTCCTTCAACCTTCCATTCCCGAATCTTACCTATTCTTCAAAAATCCATCAAAAATTAATAATTTTCTTTGATCCTTTCAATCAAAACACCTCTTCTAACCACGTGTCTCTTTCCACTCTCTTCCTGATATGTTTCATCGACCCAGCAGCTTCACTCTGTGTTTACCATTACAAATTCACCATACACCTCCACGATTTCACTTCAACCTTCCCTTTTCCGAACATTACGCAATCCTCATTTAAAATAAATAAATTCACTTTTGACGATACACCTCCCATAGCCACGTGCTTCTCCTAACTTTACGTGTATCTGTTTACACCCCCTGCGTTTACCGATCCAAATTCACCATTCACCTCACAATTTTTTCTTCAACATTTCCATTACCTAATGATTAGGTCCAAATCTGATGAAAACTCTCAAACATAATATATAATAATAATAATAATAATAAAAACGATCTCTTATAATGCTTCGTCTTCCTCTTTCACACGTGTGGTACTCATTACTGTATCATAATGCACTATTCTCTACTATTTAAACAGATGCTCTCAATTCGACCTTTCCTTCATACCTTGCCTAAAAATCCAACTGTTACAGCATTTCTTCTCTCCATTCTCTTAATTCGCCTTTATTGCATCCATTAAGAAACGTCTTTAACCGCATCTCTGACCTAGAAATTAAAAAAACGATCTTGTGTCCAAAACCCAACATTTCTGTACCCACCTGACCCAGTTGCACCCAACTGTCCCTGGACTCTGTGTCCGTTTCTCCTGACAAGATAGAGAGCTTGCTGTCAAACCTCAAACTCAGATTGTGCAACGTTCCAGACGGCATCAGCCCACGTGTCCTAAAAACCTGCTCCTCTGTGCTTGCTCACCCTCTCTCTGTTCTATTCACCCTCTCTCTGTTCCACTCACCCTCTCTCTGTTATATTCACCCTCTCATTTGCTCAAGCTCATCTGCCATTGCTTGAAAATCAGCAAACATTACTGCCCTGCATAAAAAGGTGCAAAAATAGATCCCTGCAACGAAAGACCAATCAGCTTCTCCCAATCATCAGCAAGGTTCTGGAATCCATCATCGCTTCAGACATTAAATCCTTCCTCTTCTCCAATGGCTTGATTTCCGATCATCAATTTGGTTTCAGACCAGGTCACTCGACCTGGATATGCTACTTCTGCTCTCCCAACAATGGATGGAGGTCCTCAATGCTGGACATGAAATCAGAGCCATATCCTTCGACATATCGTGTGCTTTTGACATGGTCTGGCACCCTGCCCTGCTCACCAAACCTCTCTTCCTATGGTATCCAAGGCCATCTCACTCATGGCTCGCAGACTTCCTCTCCTGTCGCAGCCACCGTGTGGCCCTAAATGGAGTTCTTTCATCCCTCTTCCTGTCCAGGCTGGACTTCCTCAAGGTGTCGTTCTCGACCCTGTTCTTTTTCTGGTTTTCATCAACAATCTCTCCGACTCTCTGGAAAATCCTCTTTATCTCTTTGCTGATGACTCCACCCTCTGCCGTACCATCGGTAATCCATGAGACCAACAAGCATCAGCTTCTTGCTCACTGCAGATCTGGGTAAAATCACAAACTGGTCCAACACGTGCAACATGTCTTTCACTCTGGACAAATCTCACACTCTCACTATGTCTGTCCAAAAGGACCGTTTGGCAACCCCCCCCCCACCTTCCATCCGCTTTCTCAACAATCCTCTGGAAGAAGTCCTTTCCTTCAAGCTTCTGGGTCTCAGTATGCGCCATGATCTTTCCTGGGAAAGCCACATTTCCAACCTGGCCTCCAAAGCCAGTCACCGACTGGGAATCCTCCGTCATGCAAAGTCCTTCCTCGGCCCACCTGAGCTCCTGACCACATGCAAAGCTTTCGTCCACAGCCTGATGGGGAATTTCTCTCCCCTGGGCTGGTGCTCCTGCCTCCCACCTTTCTCGGCTTCACCCTGTGGAAACCAAGGCATTTTGATCATTGGCATCTCCTGCGATGAGGCTGGGTCTTTGGGCCTCTCACTCTCTCACCTCAGGCAGGTCGTTGGTCTTTCTGTCTTCTACCATCTCCTCTCCGGTCTTGCCCCCCCCCCCCGCTGCTGTGTCTGTGATTTGTCCCCACCATATTTCCGCAGGGTGCTCAAGGTCCACCAACAACCCCATTATGGTAAAACTACCAAAATCACGAATCACTGCTCACCTTCACTCTTTCATTCCTCCTTTTTTCCGCCTTTGGAATAAACTCCCTCACTCTATTCAATCCCATTCTTCCCTGCAGACCTTCAAAACAGCTGTTCACCACCACCTCTTATCATCCCCAATCCAAATCCTTGATCTTTTCTACCCCCGTTAATCCACACCAAGCCCACCTCCTTCAAATTCCCTGCTTTCCTTCCTGAAAGCCCCTGTAATGTCCATCTTGTATCCCCATGTTCCCCGCCCTCCCTACCCCTTCCACAGATCTCCTAATGTCTCTGTTCCCCACTGTTTTGTCCTTCCCACTCTTGTCTCATGCCCCCTTGCTGTGTGTTGTGTGTTAGCTCTCATACGAGCCTCGACAAGGTATACAAAAACAAAAAAAAGCGTCCAACGTGAACTTTAAACTTTTCCGAAAAAAGAGACTTCTTCAATGTTTCGTTGGTTCTGACTGAAAAGGTAATGCAACCCTTCGTCATTGGTTCAGACACAAATGGAGGATATAATCTGTGCATTGACTAATGTAGTGTTTGTTGGATTCCTTGAGATTACAGACAGAGATAGAACTGCAAAGACAAAACGTAGACAAAATATCATTGGCTACCAGACTTTGGGAGATGGCGTTCTGTCGTAATGTACGTAATGTTTTCGATTTGATCGACATGGGAACTTATCTCAGTCGGAGATTACCCCCTCACTCTGATATTGACACCTATTTTGTTGTATAATATTTGTCGATCTGTTTTATTGTGTGACACATTATGAACATTTTCCTTTTTGTCTTTATACATTCTCTCTTGATTTTAATTTTGTACTTTATCTAATGATCAAGCTGCTGCACAAACATAGTGAGACCCTTCTTACAATGGAACAGGATGACAATTGGCAGAACAGATCATTCTGTGGCAGCTTGATCACGTCCCAGCTCACAAATCTGACCTGTGATTGAGACAGATTTGTTCACATCATGAGATACACACTACTTCTTGTTTCATGTGTAGCACTTGGCTGCAGATGGGTAGCATCATTTGCTGGGCGGCACAGCTGTACCGCTGATGCAGTACCTCTTGTAGGTTAGAGCGGGAATTTGGAATTTGTTCAGGGTGCCGGCGATAGCTTGGCTAGTCTTCGCGAAGGACACCGTGGGATCTTTTAACATACACCAACTAACGCAGGCACACACGATGCCGGTTGAACGTCCATCCAAGGGACAGCACACATATTGATGAATCGCCCTACTTGTGCAGCACCAGGATGAGAGTTTATAGCTGAGTCGGGATTCAAACCCTGGGTAGATAGTTTAGAGGCAAGCACACATACATCTGAGCTATTCTGCCAGCCAGTAAGATGCACACAGGGTGGTATGTTACACATCACACTCTCTTTGGTGTGGAACGACTAGTGGCTGTGCTGTCCGTGCTCACATATATTAATAGTCTTCATAGTCCTTTGGGCTGGTAATTTGATTTGTAAAACTTCATAATTACAGGTTATTTATTTAAGTCTTTTATATTAGGAAGAGAGAGGTGACAGAGGATAGAAAAGCAATTGACAGTGGGGGAGTGGGCTCACATTTGGCCGCAACAAGCAAGAGGATGAGTTAACAAAAGAGGTGGAAGAGGAAGGAAGGAAACACTGTACTGTATTCTACAAGTAAGAGCATTGCTTTAGGGAAGGTTACTGGGAGTACAATTGATCGCTGGTAGATATAGTGAATGACTGTAGATCAATGTACCACCTGCTTGAAGCCCTGGAAGGAAGGGCCTTGGCCCCATGATCTGAACAAGAAAAACCTTTTTCCTTGTCTGAATGTTTTCAATGCCAATTGTAGGATACGAAATTGCTTTCAAGGCATTTGTATCGACGATCAGTGACGTCACAATTACAAGAAACATTTCTGTACAGGTGCCAAACTCTCTGCCATATCAACCATCCTCTTTCGATGATGCGGATACCAAGGCTGGAAATCGTGGCAGATACGAGTATACTTTCAGCTCACCAGACCAGATGAAAATAGATGGGAGTGATATCAATGTCAGTTATGCCACGCCGAAGGGCAAAACGACTGACAGACATAAAGAGGATAAATATTTAGAAAATCTGGCGGCCACATCAATCTACAAGATTCTAATGTTAGACGTTTGGTTTGATATCACTACTTAGCCAGCTAATCATCTCGGAGGAAAGTTATTTTATTAGACGGATCAAACGGTGCCCTGCGTTGATGTTATGAGGGTAAGGTCCCAAAAGTAGAGACGGACTCCTCCAGGAAAAGCATGGAAGCAGTTGATTTTGGCACAACTCGTGATTTCGATTGGAATCTTTACTGCCGAGCCAACAAGAAGCTCGACGAGCCTCGTACTTTCACATCCATTTATTCTTGAACTTGCTTAGCCAGCAGATTTTGAGCCACTGATGGACTACCTGCCACGCGGATCCTTGGTGATTCCATATGTATACATATTTGGCATCGTTTTTATTATTTTTTAAAAAAACCCCCAAAACAAACAAACAGGAGCTGAGAATCGGCCTCAAATGTATCGGTCTCCATGTAAATTTGTTTGTGGGTGTGATTCTATTTTAAAGTGAAATGATATCAGCATATTTATCCCATCAGTACAAAACATTGCCATGAGAATAAAGGCAAGTCACTTGTATAATGGGGCTGACAGGATGGCCTGGATGTACGCCCACTCGCCTCTGAGCTGTCTAGCTTGGGTTCGAATCCTGACCCAGCTATAAACCGTCATCCCGGCGTTTCACAGGCAGGGTTGCCCCCCCCCCCCCCCCGATTTATCAATGTGTGTGCCGGGAAGTTAAACTGGCGTCACGTCTGCCGGAATTTGTTGGTGGACGTTAAAGATCCCACGGTGTCCTACGTGAAGAGTGGGTGAGCTATCGCCGACACCCTGAACAAATTACAAAGTTACTGCTTTAAACTACACGAGGCACTGCTGTCTCCAATAAAAATAATACTACCCACAAGCATTCGGCACACAAAAGAAGGGAAACCTCAATCTCATCACCTATTGGGACCAATTCGGACCAGTGTCGTGGTGGACACGGTTGTCCGAGGACTGGTGCTTCGTCATCACCTGACATTCGACTTTGGGTTTTAGAATAGATATTTTGATGATTTCTTAATTCTTTTATCACAGGATGAAATTGAACAACTTTATGTAGTCTTGACTTATAACAAATTGCAACTTTTGAGTGTTGAAACTTTCTTGGCACAAGAAAGGCACTCAGACGATTATGCCGCTGACCCGACTGCAGCCTGCCATGCTGGTGTTGTGAGAAACCATTGTTGAAGGCAGACCTTGACAGACGACAAGACCATGGATGGGATGGGGAGGGTTTTAAGGCCAACATCAAACACTGTGAAGAATGTTCGGCATCCTTTGAAAGATGGTTGCTTTGAAATGAGGCATTTTCAGGAAGCCGGAGGATTGTTCAATCCGAGGCTAAAAGCTGCACGTAGTCTGAAGCAGTCACAATAATGGAGAATGAGTCGTGCTTATCATGGTGTGTGTGTGTGTGTGTGTGTGTGTGTGTGTGTGTGTGTGGTGTGGTGTTGTGTATCAGCCTGGTGTTAGCTTCGTGGTTAGGGTGGTGGCTTGGGATTCTAGGGTCCTGAGTTCAAGCCCTGTTGGCTGCTGAATTAATACACCAGGGGTTGATTCAGCCTAGAAGGAGAGGGATGTGGTGGGAAACACGGGGTATACAAGATGGACATTACAGGGACTTTCAGGAAGGAAAGCAGGGAATTTGAAGGAGGTGGGTTTGGGGTGGACCAACGGGGGTAGAAAAGATCAAGATTTTGGATGAGGGAAGATAAGAGATGGTGGTGAACAGCTGTTTTGAAGACCTGGAGGGAAGAGTGCGATTGAAGAGAGTGGGAGTTTGTTCCAAAATCAGGAAAAAAGAGGAATGAAAGAGTGAAGGTGAGCATTGATTCTTCATTTTGGTAGTTTCACTAGAAGGTGGTTTTCCGAGGACCTTGAGCACCCTGCGGAAATATGAGCGGGACAGATAGCAGAGAGAGCAGGGGGGGGGGGCGAGACCAGAGAGGAGACGGTGGAAGACAGAAATACCACTGACCTGCCTAAGAGAGAGAGTGAGAGACCCAAAGACTCAGCCTCACGGCGGGAGATACCAATGATCCTAAATGCCTTGGTTTCCACAGCGTGAAGTCGAGAAACGTGAGAGGTGGGAGCACCAGCCCAGAGGGGAGAGCAGTACTCCATCAGGCTGCGGATGAAAGCTTTGTAAATAGGTAGAAGCTCAGGTGTGCCAAGGAAGGTCTTTGCACGATGGAGATGCCCAATCGGTGACTGGCTTTGGAGGCCAGGTTGGAAACGTGGCTTTCCCAGGAAAGATCATGGCAGATAGTGAGACCCAGAAGCCTGAATGACAGGACTTCAAGAAGATTGTTAAGAAAGTAAGTGTGTGTTGGGGGGGGGGGTCCAGATGGTTCTTTCGGAGAGACATCGTGAGAGCGTGAGATTTGTCAGGATTGAAAGACATGTTCCACGTGTTGGACCAGCTTGTGATTTTATCCAGGTCTGCAGAGAGTGAAGAAGCTGCTGCTTGCCAATCTGAGCGATGACAGTTGTTTCAGCAGAGGATGGAGTCATCAGCAAAGAGATAAAGAGGATTCTTTTAAGTGATTCTTCACCTTTGAGAGATGGGGCCAAAAACGATACATGGCATGATGTCTCCAAAGGTTGTGGAGGAGTTATGACGAAACTTGGTGGATGAGTTAGTTAGGTGACAAGAACAAGCGGATTCGATTTTGGTTCAGATCCAGATCCAGACCTGCCCTATCACTGGGATACAAAATGTAAACTGTTCAGCCTGGCGGTGGTATGCGCTCTACCAAGTGTCTGTTCTCATTGCCAATTGTTTCCGTGCACTGATGAGTAATGTCACCGAGGATGCACACAGTTACAAAGTACTCATAAACCTACCAAGGAAGAAGAGATGAGGTTGGTTTTTCAGAAACTATCACTGGTAGTTCGACAGGTTAGGAAGGTACCATAACCTTCATGGTGGAATATCACCAAATTGGGAGGAACTTGTCCCCCCCCCCCCCCCTATTCTGCATGCATAATATTTACTACTCTTGGCCACAACTTCATGACAGTAAAGAGATGAGAACAAAGAAAGGAAGGAAGATTGCCAAAATCTGCATTAAAAAGGTTTAGCAAATGAAGAGGAAGAGGAGGCATAATGGCATGCAGCAATATAGTATATATAAAAACTTGGTTGTTCAAGGTAGAACAAGGGACTTGCAGATGTGGGATTTTTCAATCTACTTACCTACTAGCCTGTATGACGACGTGTTACCTAGATCACGTGACGAGTACAACTGATCATGTGTGGGAGAGGAAGACAATACCCCACAACTTATGGACAATGCTGAAGTATTTATTTGACGTGGATATGGAGTGGAGGAGGGAGGGCGTGGCGGTGGTAGGGAGTGGCAGAGACCAAGACTGAGGGACAATTTTGGCCGGAGTGAGCGAGAATTAGGCAAGTAACAGCAACATCAGAAGGAGGCTTAAAAGGAGGAGGCTGGGGTGTAAGAACACATATATTCAGGCAGGAGGGGGTAAGAGGAAGATGCGGAAGTCTGCACTCCAGAACAACTACGTGTTCCGCGGCTGGCCGCCCCAACATGGCAATTTTTAGCCAACTCGCTCTCTTTGGTACTCTGTCCGAAGGAAGGTTCGGTGCTGCCAGAGCAGCCGGATGGCAAGGATTACACTGGGTTGTTTGCCTTTGCCTTCGCAGTGTAGTTCAGGCAGAAATTTGTAATTTTTCAGGTTGCTGGTGGAAACTCACCTTCTCTCCAAGACAAACACCTTGGTGTCTTTATCAACAACCAGCTCTTGTGAGCAGACAGGACACCTGGCTTAATGTCCAAACCAGGGGACAGGGTGCTCTGCGATGTGACACCCTGTCTGTGAAGCACTAGAGCTGGGTTGACAACCAGACTAGACAGCTCAAAGGTAAGTGTCCTTGCTACCTCCTCGACAACTTGTCACACTTTAGCCAACTCGACCCTTGTAAATATATTTTCTCCTTGTAAATCAATTTATTATTGCTCCAACTACCCTTCATGGAAGGCTCTTCTAAGTAGATTCCACTACTCTCTCAGAAATATATCACTGTAAAATGTAAAAATTGCCATTTATTCACGGATCAGAGTGAACGACCTATCAGCCTCGAACTTGGTGTCGCCGGAGTTGATACTCCACAAGATGTCCTGAACACAGCTCGGCGTTCATTTAAATTGCAGAGCGCCAAATCTATGGTGGATCAGGGGATCATTAATGTCGCCAATTTGTTTGCACAAGCCGAGAACCCAACTCGTGTGTCCACTGGCCATTTGTTCAGTGCAGATAAAATGATCGATCCCAGGAACCACACGAATATACTAGAGCGGCACTCGGTAGAGCGCATACCTCCGCCAGGTCGAACAGGTTACGTGTTGTATCCCACTGATAGTGATAGGCCGGATCTGGATCTGGACCTGAACCAAAATCGAATCGACTTGTTCTTGTCACCTACCCAACTCATCTACCAGGTTTTGTCATAACCCGACCAAAACTTTTTGGGATATCATGCTACGTATCGTTTTTTGGCCCCACCTCTCAATGGTGAAGAATCACTTAAAAATATATATATATATATTTGATCTCCTATCCGGATCTGGATCTTCACCAAAATCAAATCAATTCGCCCTTGTCACACACCCAACCTGTCCACCAAGTTTCATCGGAATCCGAACACAATCTTTTGAAATACCCTGCAAACGGACAGACTAACTAACAGACAGACAGACCGACGGGTCTGAAAACAACCTCTGTGCACCTTCGGTGGTGGAGATAATAAAGAACATTTCACCGTGAAAAACACAAATCAATGGAGGGAGACAAGGCCCTGCTAAGCATTGTCTTGGCAGACCTAATTCGAGGTTTATCAGAAACGTAAATTACGATCTACAACTAATATTCTATTGAGCCCGAGGAGTCCATTTTTGTTACAGTACTTTGGATCGTCTCTGCACTCTCACGACACTTCATTTCGCTTGTCGTGCACATCAGGCCAATGGCAAACAGCATTGAAAAACCGAAATGGGATCCACACCACCACGTTCTCTCCGACCACAAAAATGGTGCTAAACAAACCAAGAAAGCTTTTCCATTAAAATCCATTCCAGGTTCGGTTGAATCCTCACATCGTTTGCCTGGAGTTTACAACCTCAGTCGCTGGATGCGACGTACACTGCAGACTGCGTACGCCGCATACAGTCAGCTGACAAACATGGAACATCATACTTTCCAGTCTGACGATTAAACAAGAGGCAATAACGTTTCAACATGAAGCCATCTGGATCTCAGCTCCATCAAGGCTACACAGTTCACTCGCAATACCCCAGGCCTTGCTTTTGACCCCCATGATTCGAGCGTGAAGCTTTCGGTGGACTCGCGCCGAGCAGATAGCAGTCTGAAGTTCTGAGTATCATGAAAGGAAAGCATTGTGGTATCAGCTTTACAGGAATTCTCCAAAAGCCGACAAACTACTCCTGGTTACGTGCAGTGAAGGCCCTTACATGAGAGATGCTATTCTTTGTTTTTCCCTTCCCTCCCACGCTCAGTGCATATAGTGCTGGCAGTGGGAAACCCACAGGGCCTTCTGTTCAATCCTGTGACTTCTCCTCTTTGCTTTTGCTTGTTTTCCGTTTCCGTGACTTTAGTACTTGTACGAAACTGGGTTTCCTGCGGGAAGCACAACAAGAAACTAAATTCCCCACACATTGCCCGGTGACATGAGAGTCCGGGTGGATACTTGAAGCAATAATGATGGGACAGTGCATTAATCATTGCGTTACCAAGAAAACGTCTCAATACTTCGCATGTAATTTTTTTATGAGGCCTTCGTTGTTTAGTTTAGTACAGAGATTGTTTCTCTCCATGAATGTGAGATTAATCTTTATTGTCAATACAATAGCTCTCTGTCTCTGTCTCTGTCTCTCTCTGTCTCTCTCTCTCTCTCTTTCTCTCCCTGTCTCTGTCTCTCTCTCTTTCTCTCCCTGTCTCTGTCTCTGTCTCTCTCTCTCTGATTCCAGAGGCAGTCAGTTGGCTCGGACGAGTTTTGGTGATTTGCCTTGACATCAGTCATCAGGACAGGAATTTTGGAATTCGGCCAGAAATGCGATGAAAACACATACTCTTCACGAAAGTCACCATCAGGTATTTAACGTCCACCAGCTGATGCTAGCAGACGGGACACACGGCTTAACGGCATCCCAAGGGACGGAACACTTTGTGATGCAACGCGCTGCCTGTGACACACCAATTGAACAGTTTTAACATAGCGGGGTGGGGGATCGAACCCAAAACCATACATTTCAAAAGGAGGTATTAAACCTCTGCACTCTCATGTTCGTGGACCCACAATAGCTAATTGAAGATTAATCTTATCATAGCTTTTGGGGCTGGCAGGATGGCCTCGGCCCTAGAAGTATGCATATTTGCCTCGAACCCGTCTCGCCTGGGTTTGAGTCTCAGCCCAGTCCAGCAGCAGCTACCCTGGTGTTTCACAGGCAGTATGATTCATCAATGTGTGTGCTGTCCCTTGGATGGACATGAAACTTGGTGTCCTGTCTGTCAGCATTAGTTGGTGGACAGTAAAGATCACATGGTGTCCTTCACAAAGTCGATGAGATATCGCCAGCACCATGAACAAACAAGGAGACAAGCCGGTAGGCGGCGATGGGTCGCCGAGCATGGAAACTATAAGATATAGAGCAAAATGGATGTCATATAGCGGATAGTGAATCACCTTAAGATTATGCATATCAAATCTCATCGAGTTCCATCTACTGATAACTACTCGGTATCCATTTGAATGAAAAGTACCGAAAATGCGGTTTGAAATCGGAAATCCCCAAAGTTCGAGGGGGTGCTGTGGGTGAACAAAGATCTAAATCGAAAATCCGGCTCGATCGTTTGTGCACAATGTATTCCAGACGATTAGTGGAATTTTCATGACCATCCGACCATAACCCTAGGAGGAGTAGCATTTGGCGCGAAGGCGCCTCCGGCTCTCGCATATTATCGATTTTTGCACTAATTGACCTTTGACCCCTGACCTAAGCGAAATCGGTCAATATGTCCTGAGGCAAAGTTGTAGTACTCATTGAGTACCATGAACCTGCAAAGTTTCATTCGTATTGATGCACTCACCTGGTCGCTAGGGGGCTTCAATTTTCGCCAATTTTCGCGCATACCCTAATTGTAGGGGGCGCTGCGGGTAAAGTATTCCATATATCACAAAAACCGGAATATATTTGATAGAGCATCACCTGTAGATCATTCGTGCCAAATTTTATAAACTTACGTGGGATAATGGCTTTCCGAATTGATTTCCCGTGAACGGTACCGATTTTGAAGGTTTTTTTTGGTTGTTGCTAGGGAACCAAAGCGTCCCTAGCAACCATCACATTTCCAAATCACTAGGTCATAAGATGGACCTACCACCCGAGTTTGGTCAAAATCCGCCCACGTTTACTACCAATTATGCTGATGACAAACGAACAAACATCCAAACAAACAGACAGAATTACTGACAATAAGGGTCACCTATTTCGGCAACCCAACAAACAGACATAAAATGTCTTAGCCCCCATGGTTTTAGTAGTTTTGCTATAAGGAGTTAAAGGGCTAACCCATATTAACATTTAGGTGTATGCGCAACTTAATTGAGTGGTCATGTGACATGGAAGATCGCGTACAATTGGGCAAGATTGTGTAAGTAACAAAATGGCTGCGTGCCATATTTGAACAAGATCGGTAAATGAATGTCCGATAAATGGTTGAGGACTTGTTCAACATTGGGGGGTTTTTTTCCAACTAAAATGGCCGCCAGTCGGCCATCTTAGATCTGATCTCGAAAAAAAATGACGGGCTTATGTAAGCCATCATTCGTTATCTGTTTGCCAAGTTTGACCAAGATCGGTCCATACATGTCCACGATATGGCTGCAGACTCAAAGACGGATGGACACACGTACGGAGGAGACCCAATCCATAAGCCCCCATTAAGTCCAATGGAGGCTAATTTCAAAATTCCTTCCCTAACTTTCGTCGAACATCAGGCCTGGCCATCTGGTTTATGAAAGACTTGGGCCAAGCTTCCCCTGGTCAACCCCACAAAAATGCACCAATAATTGTGGCTTTTAAAGAAGAAGAAGAAGAAGAAGAAGAAGAAGAAGAAGAAGAAGAAGAAGAAGAAGAATCTGCTCTGACGATAAAAGGTTTGGACTTTAAATATTAACTCAACTCAAACTTCAAAGACTAAGAATGAATAGATTTGATCAGGGTTGAATGTTTACTCTTATATACATCCTCATGCGAAAATATATGTACAAGCATTGAATGCAACATATTGCCCATCTCTGTACATGTCTGTGGAGGCAGCCATGCCTTTCTTAATGTCAGTCTGTGGTTGGCTATGTGAGATGCCGCATGCAATTTTAATAGCCAATCAGGGACTCACTAAGATAAGACGTGGCTGCCTCCATCATAATTATGCAGAACTTCACAAAAGTTGCACTTGTTCCCTTTTGATGTCCAGTATTTAGATATTTTTTTTGTTGCCATATATGGAAGCGAAGTAGAACATTCAATCTTGATGACACCTCGTATGTTTGAAATTTGGGGTTTGTTTCCCGGACAAGGACATGAGTTCACTGCACGGCTTGTAGGCTGCTCCGAGCCGATTCCCAAATTCCCCTCCCTCTTCTCCCTTCCACATCTTTCACGGCTTAGATATGGGCAATGGCGTGGAGGAAGCAAAGTCGGGGGCACGTGATGGAATTCCAGTGTAGGCCTTACCCAAACATGTACCTTTTTGGCTTGCGGTAGCGATGTGATACCCAACAAGATAATCAGCACAGGAGTGATATTCCATTTATTTATTTAATTCACTTGGTGTGGTGACGTTACCAACTACTCATGTGGCGGTTTAACCCTCCTTCGATAATTAAAAGCCCGTTTCGGCCTAGTCGGGCCTGGCCAATACGTCTTCATTTGTCCATCTTTTTCAATGCACTTTTACATTCCCCAATCTTGTCCTGCAATGCGAGGTTAATTGTGCGGTCAGCCCGTTCGCCTTTGCATTAATTCTGCAACAAAAACATGTCATGCGATGTAATGTTGCATTTCTGCCTGTGAGCTGTGCGGAGAGCCCACGGGACGGTTCAAGTTCTCTTCGTGGTGAGTGAGCCTTGAGCGGCGCTGTGCTCATCCTATGGAGCAAGTCTGGATGTAATTGGCCAGAGAACGGTGTGTAGGAGTAGCATGACAAACATACACACAAACACCGGTCCATGAATTATCGTAAGGACACCAGCGTGTTGGGGCCACAGTTAACTCTGCATCACTCTTCATGTAGAGGTTAAAAGTTACTTGCTTGGTCTTCTTCTGTACGACCAGTTGCTTCATTTTTTTCTGTGACCCCAGCTTTGCATCTCGTATGCTGTTTTGATTCGTCATCGTCTATTCATTGCTTCCTTCGCATCTCCTTGATATAATTACCTCTGCCACTGAAGGTGGTATTCACCCCCTTTTTTGTCTGCCTGTTTGGCTGTGAGCAGGATATCTCAAAAAAAGTTGTCGGCAGATACGGCCAATCTTTATGGAAAGGTTGGGTGTTTGACAAGGACGAATTGATTAGATTTTGGTGAAGATCTGGAATCAGATCTGGCTACTGGAATTATTTAATTTTCAAAAAAAGATTCTTCATCATTGAGAGATGGAGCCAAACACAATACATATTTACAGCACAATATCGAAAAAAGTTGTGCATGAGTTATGACAAAACTTGGTGGATAAATTGGTTCGGAGGCAAGACCAAGCCGATTAGATTTTGGTTTAGGTCCATTTCCATATCCAGCTTATCAGTGGGGTAGAACACGTAAACTGTTCATCCTGGCAAAGGTATGCTCTCCACTGAGTGCTGTTCTCGTTGCTTCTTTATTGGCTTGGCCAGATCCGCATGATCTGCAACAATCAGATTGTCTCCTACATTATATTACCGAAAATATCCTTGTAGTTTTTGTTTTCCAAGTCCATATAAATCATGACTTGGAGTAAATTGTCCAATCCTATAGTTAAAGGGGAATTATGCCCTTACATGTTGAGCAGTGTAGGCATGTAGCATACATTTTATTTAGCTCCGAGCTAATAAGTTCGCTGTTGTGAAAAAAAGAACTCAGAGAACATTTTTCTTTTCCCAGTTGTGGTTGGGAACTCATCTATTCTGAGGATGCGAAGGCACAACCATGAAAGTAACCAATGGGCCAAAAAATTTAAGGCCGGGAGATTTTTTTGACTGTTCGGTGGTCTTCAAATGGGTCAAAGCGTAGCATCCTTTTCTGGGTCTTCACGTGACCCCCAGGTTAAAGGACTTTTCGATGCCGCTTGGGTGGATCTCTCGGTCTTTTGTATAAAAGTGCAACCGCACCCTTTAAGAGTAAGTCGATTTTGGTGACAAATTCCCTTTTAGGGTTGTCCACCTGTTCGACCAGGCAACCGGGTAAACGTATTCCTTGTTCACTTGCCTGAGACCTATTTTTATAATAAAGTTTATTATAGGACTACTGTACGAGCACAGCATCCATGGGATTGTGTGTACTACAAAGTGCCCATTCACTTGTGGTGAGCCACTGCCTTATTTTCCATCCATGTGCAGCTTCTGAGCGATGTTGCAAAACACATTATCCATTTACATTCAGAAAAATAGAGCGGTTGTCTCCGCTCGCCTTGTCATTGGAAACTCAGCACGGCCGTTAGCTGAAGTTGTATAAGCCAGGCCTTATGATTTAGTACATTTGTACCAGATGTGGCATAGCGAACATAACGGCGTGACCTTGTGCCCAGAACTCTAGAGGTTATCGAGGTTCCGCAGGGACATCGGGACAAAACATGAATGTCACTGTAGCTTGTGAAAGCTCAAACCTAATGACCCTCCGGGGATTGATTGTGTTCTGTTGATAATTTACTCGTGTTGTTTTTACAATCGTCCGTGAAGAAACCAGCTGTTATCAAGATCCACTCCACTGGCCGAGGGTTCTGCGGAAATGCAATAGAAGGTTCCAATAACGAGGAGCTTCTTGGAGGTGGAGATATTACAGTTGTTTGAGACGGTTGAGTGCTGGGATCTTCTTATCTATGTACTCCTCAGTTGTTGCTCGATACTCTAATTGACATCACAATTGTGAAGGCCTCATTTATTTATTTATTTATTTATGGTTTTTTGGGATACAGTCAGGGCTCATGGAAGAGATAGAACACTTAACGGATGAGGACACAACATAACAAAAGGAGTCTGAGAGAGAGGGGGGCAAGGTTTTATCCTTCAACCGTGCCTAATTGAGGGAGACTTGGACAAATAAGGGATGTGGGGAGGAAAGAGGGGTAACTTGTATTTGGCCTTAACTCGGGTTTGCCACAGAGTGGACATCTGCTCGAAAACCCCATGTTACAAAGCTCAACGGGTGCGTACAGCAGAAGGTTCCACGGTAGAGGAAATGCAAAACGCAGCTCCACATCTGCTTAACCCAACTATCTTGTGGTATCCAAGCCAAAAGGCAAATTAAGAGGATGGAAATATTTTCCACAACAGCTTTAAGATCCATTGTCCCATGCATGAATTTTTTCGGGGGCACGCATTGAAAGTTGGAAATCACAATTTTAGGAGCGAAACGAAGTTGAACCTCCGAGGCCTGGGTTCGAAAGGAGATTTGCTTTCCTGCCGTAATCACCAAGCATGGGCAACTTGATTGCCATCTGATGGATAGGCATTCCTGTACTCTCCTCCTGGTACCTTGTTAATGCTTCCATGCATTGTATCACACAGGAAGCAAATCGGGAATGAAAGGGTTTAACTTGCGGAATGCTTCACCAGATTTCCATGTTTATACGATGACATTGACATCCTCATCTTTTTTCGGTCTTTTGTATTTTCCTTAAAAAGTTTAACGGAACCATATTTCCCTGGGAAAGCTCGCTCAAGAAGGGAGGGTCGTTACTTGGGGTATTCAAAATAATCTTTGCAACAGGGGTACTCTTCCTTAACAACTTGATACTTAACATTCCCTTTTTAAAATTTCTCTCGCATTCAGCTGACGAATATACTTGCCTGTACCTTTTGAGCTTTAGTCATCCGCATGTATGCTCATGACGTCATGACAAAACATGCCTCTTCAGTGAAGTGTGTTCAAAGTTTTGGAACTGATGCACAGGGTTTCTTCTGTGATCGATATTGAAGGAAAATCATGGTGGGTGTGACGCATGCATGGCAAGACTAGTGCAACTGTGTGTCCTGTGTGGGAAGCTCTGTTTTTCTATTAGCCACTGTGAGGGTTGTAGCTGGAGCAACCGAGGGCTGATTCAGCTGGCCTGCCATGGGTTGTGTTTCAGTCTGGAGGGTGTGATACAAGTCAAATCTGTATCACATGGCCACAGCAGATAATTTTTTTTTGTTTTAAAGTGTCCTTTGTAGATAGGTGGCTTTTCTGTGCAGGTTATATGGCACCCATTTTGATTTTCATTCAAAGCAAGTGTATCTCATATCATACATGTACTGTAACCTGGGGCTGACAGGATGGCCAAGAGGTACACACACTTGCCTCTAAGCTGCTAAGCTGTCTAGCCTGGGTTCAAATCCTGACCCAGCTATAAACTGTCATCCCAGTGTTTCATTCATCAATGTGTGTGCTGTCCCTTGGATGGACATTAAATGGGTGTCCTGTCTACCAATGCTAATAGTTGGTGGATGTTAAAGACCCCATGGTGTGAAGAGTAGGTGAGATATTGTTGGCACACTGAATAAATTCCAAATTCCTACCCTAACCAGCAGAGGGCACTGCATTAGAGGAACAGCTGCACCCTCAGCTAATGATGCCACCCTGCAGCCTACAACTGAGAATTGGGCTTTCAAAACACTTATGTTAACACTCATTAAGATATAACTAATTAATTATTAAATGCTCATTAACCCCGAAGTAATTTTCATGACTATACATATATATATCATGGACACCATTTTTGCTTAAATATTGAATTCTTCATTGTGCAACTTGTAAAGTGTTCAATCACACAGAGATGGTTCTGCTTAGCCAATGGCTGTGTCTATATGTCGTGCACTGAGTGAGAGGTGTATTCAAACTGCAGCAAGTCAGCAAGTTTGTTCGACTGAGATCACCATTTAACATATAGCGAACCTTTTATCTGGAGAGAAGTTTCAAGAGTTATGGCATAATTTCAGCAACTTTCAGAAACAACAACCTGGTGTTTTCAAATTTGCCACTTTAGTGGGATTTTAGCCAAAGGGAACATTTTGGCGTTAGGAAAGTAGGGGGGGGGTGTGGGAGAGAACAACTACTGGAGGAATCATGATATTTAGGTCATCAATTGCATTTGTAAGAGTGGTGAAGACTCATGGAAGAGTATATACAGACTACGAGGGCATGAGGAGATATTATTGGACTTTTATATGAACGACAGGGGCATCGAGACCGAGGGATGAAACTTTTCGACTCGTAAAAGAATATTCGTGGAAAAATGAATGCAGAATGTGGGTTTCAAACTCGAGGTTGCAGCATCATGAGCAAAACACAAAGAATAAAACATCATACTGACCAATTCAAATAAGGAAATAAATTTGATGGATAGGCAAGAAATGCTTGAGCATGTAGGCCTTCTTCGGAAAAGCCTGTAGGCCAAAAGACTTCTTCGGAACATCCCTTGTTTGTTATTTCCAAATAAAATGTGGCTCCCCACCCCCTCTCCTTATTTTAATTTTTTTTTTCTAGTATCTGCATTTCCTTTCAAAATTACTGACATTTATTGTAGGTTTTGAATAGCCAGAGCAAACAAGCCAAAAATGTTTTCATCTGACTTGCGGATGAAAGATAAGCCACAACATTAACTGATGAGGTACATAGCTGACATCGAGCTGGTTCAGCCGAGTGCGATTAGATTGATTCTGGGCCTAGCTAGACTAAGCTACGAGGAGTGGCTGAAGGAGACGGGACTTTGTACATTGAAAGGAGGCGATTGTGAGGGGATATGATAGATATGTTTAAGATAATGAAGGCTGTAGACAAAACAAGTGCAGAATATTGTTTCAGCAGAATGGACACTGACAAGACAAGGGTGCACAGTTTCAGAGTGAAGAAGAGGAAGAGAGTTAGGATGGTAATAAGGTTTTGCTGTTCCACTCAGAGTAGTGGATGCATGGAATGGTCTCCTTGGAAAGGTAGTGGCAGCAGGAACACTCGATTGGTTTAAATTTGAGATAGATAAGTACCTGGAAGCATTGGGGATATTAGCAGGAATGGTGGGTAGCTTCTGTATGGATTCGGAGTACGTAACCCTACAACTGTGTGCACCCCCCCCCACCTCCACCCTCTTCTAAAAAACCCATCCCAAAACAAAAATACTTTCAGAGGTTCATCAGTGAGTGCCAGGGAGTGTTTTCGGAGAAAAATAATTTTTTTGGAAAAGAAAAATTGGATTTCTTCAAAATGCCAACAGGATTACAACAGCACTGGGTCATGCCGGATACCCCTTGGTATTATTATATATAGGTGTGTGTGTGTGTGTGTGTGTAAAACATGCTGGTGATGACTGTGCTTGGCCTCACTGTTCTCATCCCCACTCCTCCAATTCCTATCCCCCACGCCCAGACAATTTAAGTCGATACACTGTCAGATTGCATGAATGTGGTTTGCATGTATTGCAGGATTGATTGGCCAAAAGTTTTCTTCCTGCATCCAAGTTGCTTGTGCACCATTTGATGAACCACACACTGTCTCCTGCAGGGAACCGATTGGAATACGGGACCGTGCCAAGGCAGAGACTGCAGTACGGGATGTCAGTGCTTCCCCGAGAAAGGGAGCCGGGTGAGTCTTGGTGTAAATTTTTTGTTTAGCATTTCTCTATTTTACTTGAAAGCAACAAACCCGTCAAGCAGCCATTTATTGAAGCAAATCCATTCCTGCTTTTACCTTTTATTACCAATTATATAATATCACAGCTGCTCAATGATTTAGATGCCATTTTGAAAAGCAGTCATTAAATTGTTAAACAGTTCACACATCTCTACCGAGCTGTTATTTAGTCTGCTTCCATGGCAGGAATTACACAATCTATTGGTGGGACTGTAGCTATGGGGCTAAGTTGTTGTCAGTTTACCCCATTTGTTATTGGACCTGCATCCTGGGCCCTGCATTCCTTTGCATTTTGGTGCTACGCCGATAAGTGGTACAAGGCCGATAGCATCCGATCTCTTCCGGAAGAGGCTGGGAATTTAGACTAAACATGGCATTCGACGACAAAAGTATCAACCTGTGTCAGCACTATAATGTGCCGACCCCAAACGACTTCATGGATTCCCAAAAACAAATAAATGAAATATCTTATCACACTACTCATCCACGGCTCTTGAGGTTATTGTAACACTCTACTAAGTTTGACAAGGATTTAAAGGTTTTGATGAAGCAAACCGAGGGGCTGGCAGGATGGCCCAGATGTACACGCAGTCACCTCCAAGCCTCCGAGCTTGAGTTTGAATCCTGGCCCAGCTATAAACTGTCATCGCGGCGTTCCACAAGCATGGTGATTCACCAGTATGTATGCAACAGGCAGGAGAAATATCTGCAACTGCAAGTCCCTCGGATGGACGTTAAACGGGATAGGATTAGTTGGTGGATGTTAAAGATCCCACGGTGTCCTTTGTGAAGAGTAGGTGAGCTATTACCTAAACCATGAACAAATTCCAAATTCCTGCCCCAACTTTCGTCCAACATTAAGTTGGTCGAAAAGACGTGGGCCAAGCTTCCCCCGACCAAACCCACAATAACGTGGGAATAATTGTGCCCATAAAGAGGCAGAAGAAGATGAAGCAAACTGGTCAAGCTTTCCTACGGACATGCCTGTGATTTAGAACTTAGTAAGAGTGCAGCCCCAAAACACAGGGAGAATGGGAAGTGGGCTATTTTACATTGTCCATGATTACAGGTAGGATATACGAAATGAATGCACCCTCTATGGAGGTTCCTCACTGATGTAAGCTGTTGGCCCACCATTTTGTACATCATCCAGATCATATCCACACTCAAAATGTCTGGAGAAATGTCTGCAACTGGAAGTGGCTTCTGCCTTTAACATCTAATCTTGTTTGTCATCGAGTTAGTAGAACAGGCATGGGTATATCCAGAAATGAGAAGTCGCTGCGGTCACAGGTCCATTACAGCTTGCTGGGAAACTTGCTCACCTCATGGGTAATGAGGAGCACTTGCCGAACCTACAGTACCCCAACATCTCCATTTATCGAGTAAACATGTCCTCCTACTACAAAAACGAGGCTATGACAGCTTATAAGAATCTGGACGGTGACACAAAATTTTTTGGCGGCTGGGTTCATCGGATGCATTTGTAATTTGTAATACCATTTGTAATACCAGCCTCCACCGAAGGTGGTACTATGTCAATTTTGGAGTTTCTGTGACGTCCACATTTGCTCCATGATAGTAAGATTTACAACAGGGACAAAGCTAAATGTCTATCAACTTGTGATATTTACACATACACAAACATTCCAAATGACAAACTCATGGAGGCACAGAGTGGTAGATGAAGCATTTACCAGACGTAGTGACGTGTCAACGTCACAGCCAATCGAAAAAAAAGTAAACTGGTTTGTCAGGGAAAGTCCATCTTCATATAGTTCGTCCATCTTCCAAAAATGAAAAAAAATATTTGATTTCCATTGAACAATAACTGCTTTACATTTGGCAACAAGCTACTCCAGAGGATGGTGCACGGACACCCAAGAGTTCATATCCGGCCCCTTTCTTTGCAAACTCCTGCGTAAGTACGAGTCTGATTGGGTCCATTGCATGACCCTTCTGTCTCTTTCATGGAATTACAAATCAATATCAATAATAATAAATTTCACTCCAAATTGTTTGATTAAATGACATGCTTTTCTATTTCACATTGTACGACTGCCTTTTCTTGGACACAAACATTCCTAGAAAGCTCTTTACTTATATGGTGCAGGTGAAAAAGCAGAACAGGTAGAACAACTACATACAGCACTGAACTTATTAATTGATAAAAAAAAAATGGCGAGTTTGATGTTTACTAACACAGCACAGAACTTATCAACAGATTAAAACACTTAGTCAGATGTTTGTTAACAAAGGGAGCTCCAGATATCTGATTGAGATCACATCTTCCAAGGTCGTTGGAATCTCTAACGATGCAGCTGAGTCTAGGGCCGATCATTTTCCCAATGCAGACAGGTCGGTGGTCTCCCTGCCTTCGACTGCCCCCTTTCTGGTCTTGCACCTTCTGCTATTTCCATGCTCTGTCCCTCAACCTCCTCTCCCAGGTTTCTGCAGGGTACATCATCATCCCCCCTTCTGGTGAAACTCCCAAAATCCAGAACCACTGCTCACATCCACTCATTTGTCCTCTTTTTTCCACCTGTGGAACCAACTTCCACATTCTCTCAATCTCATTCTTCCTACAGGTCTCTAAGATATCCATTCACCACCATCTCAGATCGTCCCCAATCCAAAACCATAATCTTTTGCTCCAATATTTTGCCACTGTTAACCTGCTTCAACCCCCCCCCACCCTACCCAAGCCTATCTCTTTCCAAATTCCCAATTTTTCGTTCCTGAAAGCTTGCTCTGTATCCTTCTTGTCCATCTCGTACGTCGTCTCCTACCCTCATTCCTCCTCACTTCCCTTCATTTGTCTGTCTCCCTCTCATTTCTCCTCAACCCTGCTGTTGATGTGCCCCCCTCTCTTGTTCTACTGTTCATTTTATCCTGTTACATCTTGATCCATTATGGGTGATTGGCTCCTCCCCAAGCCTTGACTTTCTATCCATTAAAAAGGAAGAAAAAGACGTATGTTTTTAAAGATCACAAAATGATACAAAATATAATTTACTAAATACATTACAAATGAAAAATTTTTATTAATGAAGCATTTAATAAATATATTGTTGTGTCGATGGGCCTGCTATCACTGATCCGCTGTGCTGAAGCAATTGCGCTTCATGAATGGCTGAACTCAAAAATGGTTATGCCTGAGATGTTAGCGTGCTTACTTCCCCCCTCCCCTCCACCACCCCACTCCTCCCCACCCATCTCCCATCCTCCGGTCAGGAATGCTGATCCCACCAGCTCTTAAAGCAGACATCGCCAATTTTACCTCCCCAGGGACTTACCAAAAACCGAAATGGTTTCATGCACACACACACGAGATAGTACGGTGAGCCATGACAAGACCCATGTTCTTATGGAATTACAGTTTATTGAAAGGAAGGACATGACAACACAAACAGAGAATCCCAAGATGAAGGCAGACCGTAATAATGAATGAAGATAAATAATTAAAAGCACACCCAGTATAACGAGAAGCCCTTAATGCAAGATAATATAGTCTTTGGCGCCACAAGCACACGATCATGCATGCACAATTGGGGCGGGGGGGGGGGTAGGGGAGGTTTTTCAAAAGGATACCAATCGCAGGCATCGAAATAGCTCCACTGCGAACAGGTTTCCAGTGGTGACGCCTCTTTAGTGAATAGCATTGGACCCAGTGCCTTCACAGGCAATGCCCGTACCAATTATGCGACACCTGGGATTGTGCAATAAGCAGTCTCTGTGCTGCCGCCTTGCTGGATGCTTCTTACCCAGTGCGTCGGGAGAGGGGGGAGGAGCGTTATCACCCCAAACAGATTGCCGACACATGTAAATTTCACCCGTGTCCTTACCCTGCCTGGAGCATCACCTGGTTCACAGAGAGGACGAAAACAAATAACGCTTTGCTACCTAATACCTACGTTAACTCTGTACCTCGCACAACTTCACTCTAACAGGTCCCTGATTACAGAGAAATGATTGAACCTACGCAAATACACGGACCACGCTAACTTATCGTCTACCTAATACGTACCCCTTACAACTTAACAATATTTACAGTGGTTGATAGGAAACCCCGTGGAGCACGTGGGAAATCCATTAAAATGAGAGTTTTTGCATTTGAATAACAGTTTGCTTCAGTGGGTAAACAAAATGGACGTACTAGGTCACGTACGGGAAATGTGCAAGGTAAGGCGTTCATGATCTACTGGTAACGTAACATCGTATATGTATTGTTTGGTCACACAATGTATGATGAGCATTATGATAATATGTGAAACACTCTCACAAGAAAGGTATGGAGACTCTTCCGTGAGCCTCGCACCTGTACAGAAAAAGGTAAACATTTATAGGTAAAGCTATACAGTATAAAGTTTGCATCGTGGGGATGCATTGCCAGGTTGTCTGACTGTACAGATGTGGCTGAGGACATGGATCAACTTATCTAGACCCATGACCTTGGAGAGGTTGTGACAGTGAACCCACTGTTTGACTGATAGGGTCGAAATCTCGATGAAGAACGGGGCTCAGATGACGATTCGGGGGAGTCGGAAAATCTATCAATTGCTTACATGTTAACATGGTTTTTACTTTTGGTGAACAATGACTTCGAAGTTTGAGGTCAATATTGAGTTTAGCATATCGGGTGCTGTTGAATTAGTATCATTTATTACATCCATTAAATATTTATATAATGCTTACGGAATAGTGTTACTGTTCAATGAGCGGTTAGAATTGTGAGGAACAGATTGATCAAAAATGGTGTGTGTGTGTATCATTTTGGTGCCCTAAATCCATTGAAAGAACCACTGTACATGGTGTAATTGAATCTCCCAGTAGGTTGCGCATCCTTTGGTGGACCGAGAGTGCCCCAAGGGCCACCACAAGACTGCGACTGACATGAGTGGCCACATGGCTGGTTGGGGCATGAATTTGGAATTTGTCTGGTGTGTTGGCAGTAAATCACAAACTCTTTGCAAACAGACACCTTGAGGTTTTTAATATCCACCAGCATTCAGTGCAAGTAGACAGCCCTCCAGTCCTATTTGACAGACGACGCTATTTGTCGGTTTGATGGAACACCTTGCCCAAGAACCAGCGATGTAACAGTTTCAAGTCGGTTCTAGAATCGAACCCAGACGATGCAGCTCAAAGGCAACTTTCCAGAATCTAACCCAGATGATACAGCTCAAAGGCATCTACCGTATGTTTCCTCTCCGCCAACCTGTGGGACACATATCTGACTCTAATAGGACTTGTACTTACTTCGATTATCTCTGCTGAAGGTTTACTTTCACCTCACCAGCCTAAGAAAGCTTACAACCACCATTACAAGTTCTACTGATGTCATAATCTTTAGTGTTTACTCCAAACTGTCAGAAATTATGTTCCTATGGTGTGTTGGAAAATTGATAATATGTTATTAGTGCTTGTCTTAGTAAGGCATTATGGAAAATGTCTTTGGGTAGATGGGATTAGGATTAGAGTTATGGTTCGTATAATTATCGGATACAGTGTCAGACCAGCGTGTGAAGAAAAAGATTTACAGGTACTGAAAAGAAGAGCCAATGATAATACTCATAATATATTGAAGAATACAGGTTTATCAACATGTATCATCTGAAAACGACAGAATGAATGAATATAGAGGTGACACCAGGTCCAAGCAAGGAGCGTTATTAGTACGAGGCCGAGCAAAGCCAGGTCGAGGCGGTTTATTCCTGATACGTGAAACACCCTGCAACCCACACCCACATTAAACAGCCTTTTTGGAACGCCGGCCACATTTTCCATCCAATCATCATTTAACATTGAGAAAGAAAAATTATGCACGAGTCGGCACTCCTACGTTGAAAGTTTTGTGTCAATCGATCAAGCGGTTGCAGAGAAAACGAATTTAAAAGTGAATAAAGGTGAAAAAGTGAGAGCCTCTGCTGACGTTCCACAACATGGTCAAGGATGGTCGTGGATTCCTATTACCAGTTTAAAGATTTGGATGGTCGCGTCCCTAGAGAGGACATTGACTTGTCCAAATTGAGGAGCACGCTCTACTAATTGAACTACAGCACATCGTGGGGTTTCGTTTGTAAGAGGTGTAGTTGAATATTGTGGGCAGCTGGAAAGAGGTGAGACTGCAGGACACATAATGGAGTCTTCATCGAATGTCATACATCAGATGATTATAACTTGCATGCCAATTGGGTAAGGGGTTCCTTATTGTTGACTGGCAAGCACGACATCAGCTAGAGATGCACTATGGATTATGGACCGGAGTCGGGCACCACATGGGGTAGGTAGACAGACCTGCCTATCTCTTCGCAAACTGCGTATTCTGTAGGCAAAACGTATGATCCATGAAAATTGTGCAGCAAAAAATTATTTAAAATAATATTTTATTACTTTGGTAGTCCCCCCCCCCGTTTTATCCCAATAGTCCAGCAGCGTAGTCTGATATGTCAGACCAATTGTTCAAATTTGCATAAAAGCACCAAAATTGGTACACATGTAGAATAATGCATTATTCTACATGTGTACCAATTTTGGTGCTTTATGCAAATTTGAACAATTGGTTTGCTATGCTGCAGTACTACAAGCAGCACCTTTACTGTTTACATCAACCCAGCTCAATGCATCGTCAGTGTCCTCGCCACGCAAGCAGAGCTTCAAACTAGCGAGAAGGCCAAATCTAAAATGGCATCAAAGCCAAAGGGTCGTAACTCGTGCGATCAAACAAAGTCCACTCCATATTAAAGTGCACAACATGTACAACCAGAACGGCAGTTGGGAGAATGCATACCTCCACCAGGCTGAACAGTTTACGTTTTGTATCCCACTGATAGGCCAAATCTGGATTCGGACTTGACCCAAAATCGGATTGGCTTATTCTTGTCACCTACCACATTCATCCACCAAATTTTGTCATAATCCGTCCACAACGTTTTGAAATATCATGCTGTGAGTTTTTGGCTCCATCTCTCAATTATGAAGAATCACTTAAAAAAAAAAATGTTTGAACAATTCTTGTATCCGAATCCGGATCTTCACCAAAATCGAATCAATTCGTCCTTGTCGCACACCCAACTTGTCCACCAAATTTCGTCCAAATCCGTGCATCACCTTTTGAGATATCCTGCTCACAAACAGATAGACAGACGAAGAAACTGGGGGGTGAAAACAACCTCCATCCATCTTCGGTGGCGGAGGTAATAAACAAGTGATTCGGTTTCAAAAAGACGGCAGAAGGCGAAACAGTTGAACTTCCTACCTGAGACGGACGTCCCAAAGTGTTTACATCGACGTGTATGTTTTTCTCAACCCCCTTGTATTTGTGCACACCTCGGAACCATAATCCAAACTATTTCATTTCCTGCAAAGGGTTTTCATAAAATAAATATTAAATACAATTGGGGTAGGCAGGTTGAATCACCCTTGCTCAGCCAAATTAAGATCCACTTACCACTTCCCCCATATAAAAGCTCTTTGGAAGAGAGGAGTGAAGAAACATTGAACATTCGGACATTGAACATTGCTGCCTTCTGCGTCACTTAACGAAGAAGCTTAAACAACCTTTGTCGATTTCAATTGTGGAGGAAAACTGATCAATAAAGGAGGAAGTATGATTGGGCCTGAATTTGGATCAGCGGGTTATGAATCCAAGAAAAATAAATTTGTGCTTTCCCACAACCGTCTCACCAGCAAAGGTCGCATCGATGAGGAGACGGTCGTGGAGAGGATGTTTTAAGCTTCACGTCTTACCTCCGATACAATCCCTCTGAGTTCTCATGGTAATTCTAGTGGGGTGCGGGCCCACACAAGCCGTGGAAGGTGACACGCAGGCTTGCCGCTTTCACAGAGGACTGTCACCGCGGGACCTTTTCCAAGTTCACACCTGTTTGAAGAGCATTCAGAATGCCGTTGGTCATAGTTGACCATAATGTGGACATGAGCTTGGCAAGCAACTGTCACAGTGCAGTGATGGTGATGAAGGCAAACACGATTGATTATCTCCTCGGGTTCTTGGCCCATGGGGTGTCAGGTAGCAACCGTTCTGTCAAAGATTGGTCAAAAAAAAATGTTGCTTTTCCTTTTGGAACTGCATTTGTCAGTATTTTTTTTGTTTTTTTTTGTTCCAATTTATGGTTTCCAATAAAATAAATGAGGTAATTCTGGTAGTGTCGACATCGAGGTGATTGCAACCAAGTGAAAAGATATCCATCAGGAATTATGATGGAATACCACTCAAAGGGTGTGCAATGATCACTCCAAATTGTGTTCGTTGTTTGGATGCAGCATATGGCTGCGGGTTAGAATCGGTGCTCACAGGGGTGTGGCAGTGCAGTTGATACAGTGTCCTCTAGATTATGGCAAGAATTTGTAATTTGTTCAGGATGCCGGCAATATCTCGTCGACTCTTCGTGAAGGACACCGTGGGATCTTCCACATCCACCAACTAATGCCAACAGATGGGACACACAGTTGAACAGCCATCCGAAGGAAGACACGCACATTGCTGAAACACCAAGATGATCGTTTATAGCTGAGCAGGATTCAAACCCAGACGAGACAGCTTTGAAGGGAGTGACTCAAATTGTGAAAGTTTCTTTTATTTATTAAACACCAGGGTAGTCCCAGCCTCCTGTTTACCGCTGTGTTCCGTTTTGGATTGCTTGTTGCATCATCACACGCAACCTTTAAGGGGCATTTTTCATTTAACGGTTGTCCGCGTTTAACTCCAAGAACTGATCCGATAAACAAATGAAACTCGAAAAGAAATGTCATTAGTTAGGATTCTTTTTTGGAGACTGGGAATAGGGGGCAGTTAATACAGACCCAAGTCTCATGAGACAGATGATGAAACACCTTGTTGAAATCACACGGTTCTAATGCTGATCTCGTGTTTCGCGGTGGTGGTAGTGGAGGTTGTCTGCCTGATAATGCCCGCCGGATAATGTCAGACAAATGACAGCGTGGTGGATATTTATGGCGAGAGATGAATTTTACTATTTTAGTTGACCAAAGGCAGATGGTGAGGAATTTTGACAGACGTGTGGAACGCATGTTATTCGCCACCAGCGAACGCAAGGTGTATCGTTAAGTTTATTGAATGATGTGTAATCTATCTTCTTTTTGCCTTTGGGTGTTTGTAGACGCCCTTTCTTGAGCATTTAAACGAAGCAAGTAATTATTTGTACTACTTGGTATCACGATTGTATTTGTAATTAATTAACTTCAACAACATTGGCATGTTTGGAGTGAGCGACTCAAGGTGGTCTAAGTGGTCTATGAACACATTGTTTTGTTATACCAAAAGGAAAGAAAACAAAACACTGAGCGTAAACCATCGGTACAGTCTGAGCAAGGGACATTGTGGAGACCACATGTGTAGTCTATAACGAAGAGGAGGAATTGCCAAACATTGTTGCATTCCTGGAAATTAATCAGATCTTCAGGCAGGGTGGTCCACATAGCTGCTGGGGTTTCTGAAGAAATCGCTGATCTTAGGCAGTTCAAAGGTGTTTGCAGATACTCCGATGACCCTCCGCCGCAAGAAGCGGTTATTTTAAAAGATCACCCTTACGATTGATCTTTGAGACGCTTGCTATCATAAATATACTCTTGAAGAAAGACGTTTTGAGCTGGGGTATAAATCCAACAAGGAAATCGTTATTGGTGCTCACAGTGAATTCTGAAGCTCATTGCTAATTCATTTGTCAGTTTCCTCTGCAGTATCATCTGAGGATGTTGAGGTGTTATCGACTTGACATTCTTATCTTGATCCTCAACAGATGTTGTGTAGGATTCTACTTCCTGCGTTCAGCCATCATTATTGCAAAGGCAAACGAGAACGGCACTTGGTAGAGCGCATACCTCCACGACGCTGAACAGGTTACGTTTTCTATCTCACCGATAAACCTGATATGCCTCCAGACCTGAACCATAATGGAATTGGCCTCTTCTTGTCACCTACCCAACTCAACCATCAAGTTTTGTCAAAATCTGAACATTTTGAAATATCATGCGATACAGTATATTGTTTTGGTCCTATCTCTCAATGGTGAAGAATCACTAGAAATATTAAAATAATGATCCGATCCAGATCTTCACCAAAATTGAATCAATTCTTCCTTGTCACACACTGAACCTGTCCACCAAGTTTCATCCAAATCCGTGCCCAACTTTTTGAGAAATCATGCTATATATCGTTTTGGTCCCATCTCTCAATGGTGAAGAATCACTTTAAAAAAATCTTTTTAATTCTCCTCTCCGGATCCGGATCCGGATCTTCACCAACATCGAATAAATTTGTCCTTTTCACTGACCCAACCTGTCCACCATGTTTCGTCTGAATCCGTCGACAACGTCAAAAATATTATAACTAGAAGAGTACTCTTCGATGTTGCGATGACACCAGATATGACTTGGCCACATGATTTTTATTTTTATTTTTATTTTTATACCTTGTCGAGGCTCGTGTGAGAGCTAACACACAACACACAGCAAGGGGGGCATGAGACAAGAGGGGAGGGAGTGGGAAGGACAAAACAGTGGGGAACAGAGACATGAGGAGATCGGTGGAAGGGAGAGGGATGGGGCGGGGAACATGGGAATACAGGATGGACATTACAGGGACTTTCAGGAAGGAAAGCAGGGAATTTGAAGGAGGTGTGCTTGGGTGGATTATCGGGGGTAGAAAAGATCGAGGATTTGGATGGGGGGGGGGTGTGATAGGTGGTGGTGAACAGCTTTTTTGAAGGTCTTGAGGGAAGAATGGGATTGAATAGAGTGAGGGAGTTTATTCCAAAGGCAGGAAAAAAAAGAGGAATGAAAGAGTGAAGGTGAGCAGTGATTCGTGATTTGGTAGTTTTGCCAGAAGGGGGTTGTTGGCGAACCTTGAGCGCCCTGCGGAAATGTGGTGGGGACAAATCGCAGAGAGAGGCGGGGGGGGGGGGGCGAGGCTGGAGATGAGATGGTAGAGACAGAAAGACCACCGATCAGCCTACGGTGAGAGAGTGCGAGGCCCAAAGACTCAGCCTCATTGCGGGAGATGCCAATGATCCGAAATGCCTTGGTTTCCACAGTGTGAAGCCGAGAAAGGTGGGAGGCAGGAGCACCAGCCCAGAGGGGAGAGCAGTACTTCCATCAGGCTGTGGACAAAAGCTTTGTAAGTGGTCAGGAGCTCAGGTGGGCCGAGGAAGGACTTTGCATGACGGAGGATTCCATCGGCGACTGGCTTTGGAGCGAGGTTTGGAAATGTGGCTTTCCCAGGAAAGGTCATGGCAGATGGGGGGGGGGGGGTGTAAATGGTCCTTTCGAGAGACACAGTAAGAGTGTGACATTTGTCCAGAATGAAAGACATGTTTCCACGTGTTGGACCAGTTTGTGATTTTACCCAGATCTGCAGTGAACGAAGAAGCTGCTGCATGCCAGTCTGAGGGATGACAGATGGTACGGCAGAAGGTGGAGTCATCAGCAAAGAGATAAAAAGGATTTTCCAGAGAGTCGGAGAGATCTTTGATGAAAACCAGAAAAGAACAGGGCCCAGAACGCCACCTTGAGGAACTAGCCTGGACAGGAAGAGGGGATGAAAGAACTCCATTTAGGGCCACACGTTGGCTGCGACAGGAGAGGAAGTCTGGAGCCATGAGTGGAGATGGCATTGGATACCATAGGAAGAGAGTTTGGTGAGCAGGGAAGGTGCAGACCATGCAAAAGCCACACGTTATGTCTAGGGATATGGCTCTGATTTCATGTCCGGCATTGAGGACTTCCATCCATTGTTGGAGAGCAGAAGCAGCATATCCAGGGTAGAGTGACCTGGTCTGAAACCAAATTGATGATCGGAAATCAAGCCATTGGAGAGAGGAAGGATTTAATGTCTGAAGCGATGATCGATTCCATACCTTGCTGATGTTGGGAGAAGGCTGATTGGTCTGAAGTTGCAGGGATCTGTTTTTTGCACCTTTTTATGCAGAGCAGTGATGTTTGCTGATTTCCACGCAGATAGCAGATGACCTTGAGCAAATGAGAGGGTGAATAGAACAGAGATAGAGGGTGAGCAGCGCAGAGGAGCAGGTTTTTGGGACACGTGGGCTGATGCCATCTGGACCGGTTGCAGAGTCTGGGTTGAGTTTGACAGCAAGCTCTCCACCTTGTCAGGAGAAAAAGGACACAAAGTCCAGGGACAGTTGGGTGTGACAGGGTAAGGTGGGTGGAGGAAGCAATGGGTTTTAGACACAAGATTTAGCTGCAAACACCGAGTTTAGGCATTCAGCCTTTTCAACGTGCGGTATCAGCAGTGCGGCATTGAGGTAAGGGAGGGGTTGGAGGCGAACATACATGAGAAACAGATTTGATTAGACACCACCAGGATTTGAGGAGGGAGAGGTTTTGACAGTTTGGACTTGAGATGAGAAAGATGTTGTTTTCTGGCTCTCCTGAGGGTAGATACACACTTGTTCCGAGCTTTATGGAAGGAACTGAGATTCCCTCAGTTGGTTTGCTTTCCATGGCAAGGCAAGTTTTTCAGGACAACTGCCTCACCACAACTTCAGTGAACCAAGGGGGAGGTTGCAACACATTCAGGTTGTCATCCATGGGGAGGAGGAATTCTTTTGTGAAATGCCCCGCTGAATGCAGTGAGAAAAGCGGTGCATTGATGTTGGCGTCACTGGTACCCAGAGTGCACAAGATCATGGCACTTCCCTCAGCTCAGTGCTGTGTTTGGCTGGTCTAACACTAACAGTCTTTGTGTTGTGTCTCGTGTCGTCGTCTGCATGCCCATGTTTATTGGAGGTTGTGTGTGGCAGCTCCACTACAAGCTTCAATCCTATTATATAACAAAAACATTATGAAAACACTAAAGAGGGAGGGATAAAGCACATAAAGAGCAGAGGGTGCAAGACCAGAAAAGAGGCGTTAGAAGACAGAGACCACTGACCTGCTCGTTTGTGTGAAAGTGATCGCCCATAGACTCAGGTTCTTGCATGGAAATTTCAATGATCTTGAAGGCTCTCTTTCCATGGATCAAGCAGAGCAAGATGTGAGGCAGGGGTATCCAGCCAGAGGGAGAGCAGTACTCCATCAAGTGAAGGATGAAGGCCTTGTAGGTGGATAGGAGCTCAGGTGTGCCAACGAAGGACTTTGTATGACAGAGAATTCCCAGTCGGCGGCTAGCTTTGGAGGCCACTTTGTAAATGTGGTTCCACCACGAAAAGTCATGGATGATCGTGAGACCAGGAGTTTGAATGACTGAACCTCCTCAAGAGGATTGTGAAGAAAGTACATTGGTGGGTTTCCAGGCGGTCCTTTCGGAGTGAGATAGTGAGAGTGTGAGATTTGTCAGGATGGAAAGACATTCCAAGTGTTTGACAATCTTGTGATTTTGTCAAGGTCTGAAGGATGATGAGTAGTGATAGCGGGAATTTGGGTAAGGGGGTCACAATTCAATGACAACTGTGAAGTTTCTGTCTACAGATGTTTTTTCTCTTTGGTGTATGTGTTCTGTATGTTTTCAGAGTGTGGGCGGGGCAGTGTGTTCAGAGTGTGGAGTGTGTGTGTTGCTGTGTGCTGCGCGTGTCCTCCGGCTCTCTATCACCTTGATAGTCCAGTGGAATTTCACATATGGATTGCATCAAGATATCATGTGCAACAGTCACGAAATCGTGTTCCTTTCATTACCTTCCACCACAACGGGTGGAGGTTTTGTTTTCATGCATTGTTGTTGTCTGTCTGACTGTGAACATGGTATCTCAAAAAGTTGGTCGGATTGATGAAATTTCCGTGGATGAGTTGCTGGGTGACAAGAAAAGCTGAATAGATCTTGGATTCAGGTCCGAATCCAGATCGGCTTTCAGTGGATACAAAATCCTTAAACTGTTCAGGCCTTGCGGAGGTATGCACTCAACCGAGTGCGCTCTTAGTGTTAAATGATAATATAACAATAATAATAATAACAATATAAAAATTTTCATTTATTTAGCGCTTTTCAACTACAAAGATCTCAAAGCGCTGAACAAGGGAAAATGAGTTGGTCATTAGTAAGAAAAGAAAGAAAATAGAAATATATGACCGAATCAAAGTTGAATCGTGTTCAATATGTTTTGCCCCTTCCGGTTTAACCCTCTTGCTGTGTCTGCTAGAGGGGGGAGGGGGGTGATGAAGCGTTTCGTATTCATTTTCTGTTTTTGTTTTTCATGAAACTACATTCTATGAGCAGTTTTACCGTTTATTGGGATGAGTCACATATTGTAAAATGCAAGAGCCCACGATGCCTTCCAAAGAGCATGTACCGGGCCAAATTCAACATGGGGGGGGGGGTGGAGGTGAGGTTGCTGGCTAAAGTGGTAGGAGGGGCCATGTGTTGCAGGGGGCCGCTAGTAATTGGTGGGATGGAGTAGTTATAGGCAGGGGTTACCGCTGAGAGGTAGAATGAGGTGGGTTATACAGTGAAGTGGGGTAGGTGTACGTTGGTAGTGATTACATGAGGAATGGATACATTGAACGAAGGAAGGTGTTGTATATTAAGTTAATGATGTATCTTTGAAATATAGTCCTTTGTATGTTTCTCTTTCTTTTTTTACTGCTGCTTCAAAAATTACCGTTTTTGGTCATTCGTTTAATTATTATCTTTATTGTTATTACATCATATATTTTTGAAATTTTGCCTTTTGATTAAATTAGAACACAATATCTGAACAACTTGCATTACCTGAAATATGTGAAGCGCTGTATATGGATATTCAAGCATGATCGGCATTATATGCATATTCAAGGCATTACATGGATACAACGTAGAAAAGAGCAATATTAATGAGCTACAGGGAAACAAGAGACAGAATGAACAGAGAGCAGAGAGATCGATTAGAAGGAGAGTGTGTGTTGTGTGTGTGTGGAGTGTGTGTGAGTGTGTGTGTGAGTGTGTGTTATGAGTATGTGATAAGACCACCGCACCACCGGAAACAGTCATGCTTCCACAGTACAGGAAAAACCACAAGATTGTGGTGATGGAGATTGAACCACCATACGTACTCAGAGTTGTATTTCAACAGCATCCTGGCATGTGGCCAGAATATGGCTGGTTTGACTAGGTATAGAGGTTATCAGTGCTTTTTTCCTCAATCGGCAGTAAACTGTGGACGGATAAGGCGGCTGCTTTAGTCTACATCGGTCCGATGGGTTTCGATAGGTTTTCTTTCTCTCTTTCTCACTCTCTCTCTCTCTCCATCCCCTTTTTCTCTCCCCCCTCTGGACCTGATCAAAGAGAACCATAACCCCAAACCCTGAGAAACACCAGGATTGACAGTTTATTAGCTGGGCTGAAATTCGAACCCAGGCACAGACAGCTTAAATGCCATAGACTTGAAATTGTGAAAAAAGTGTTTTTTTATTTGTTAAACAGCCAATAGTTCCCAACCTGAGGGATGCGGAGAGCGCGTTAGAAAGGCAAGGGGACATAATTTTTTGGGGAAAAAGAACAAGAAGCCACACCTATCTTTCCTATTAATTTGGATTTAGGGGAGAAAAAATATATCTGGAGATAACAGGCAAGTTGCAAATTCAAGAAAAAAATTGCACCTCCGCTCCGCGTCCCCAGCTCAATGTATTGTTTGCTTGCTGTTTTCCCATTTTGGATTGCTTATTGTTGGGTCACACGCAATGTTTAAGGGACATTTTTAATTTAACGGATATACGCGCTTTATTCTCCCCAAAAGCAAGATTAAACGCCTTGAAAGTAGGGACTCATTTTGTTGCAGTTTGGGAGAGGGGGCATTAACCGCCCCTTTGAATCTTCTCTGTAAAAGCATCATTTGCTCTACTTATACTATTTTTATTCTGCATGCCAGAATGGAAATTAATAGAAAGCTTCCACAAGTCTCCACGGGAATACATGAGTGCAAGTAGTCGCTCGCACGATCCTCTCGACCTCAAACAAGGAAATTGGGCCATTTGTCCCATTGTTGCCCGTGTTGCATTGTCGGCGTTGATTCTCGCCTACAGCCTCTAAACATCAATCTTTTCGATGTATCCCAGAACCCACAACCACCTGCAAGAGATGTAAAGTAATTCCTCAGCATGGACGTATGAGCGTTGGTGTCCTATCTGCTACGATTACGTTGGTGGATGTGAAAGGTCTCTGGTGTGTTTGACAAGATAGACAATTATCTCTGCCCCCAGTGAGGAATTTTCCAAATTCCAGCCACCTTCAGTCCAACCATCGGCCTGGTCAGCCGGTTCGTGCAAGACTTGGCGCTAATGTACACACACTGTGAACTGCTGAACCTAACTTAAAGGTTAATAAGGTCGAACGGGGGTAGAGGTAGGAGGGGAGGGAGATAGTAATTCTAACCAGATGGAGTTTCAGTATGATTAAAATTGGAATGTGGATATTCTCTTCTCTGTGGT
>CM068968.1:16327600-16343782 GCA_035128595.1 Eptatretus atami
CAACCCAGACTCTGCAACCGGTCCAGATGGCATCAGCCCACGTGTCCCAAAACCTGCTCCTCTGCGCTGCTCACCCTCTATCTCCTGTTCTATTCACCCTCTCATTTGCTCAAGGTCATCTGCTATCTGCGTGGAAATCAGCAAACATCACTGCTCTGCATAAAAAAGGTGCAAAAAACAGAATCCCTGCAACTTCAGACCAATCAGCCTTCTCCCAAACATCAGCAAGGTATGGAATCGAATCATCGCTTCAGACATTAAATCCTTCCTCTTCTCCAATGGCTTTGATTTCCGATCATCAATTTGGTTTTAGACCAGGTCACTCTACCCTGGATATGCTGCTTCTGCTCTCCCAACAATGGATGGAAGTCCTCAATGCCGGACATTGAAATCAGAGCCATATCCCTAGACATAAACGTGTGGCTTTTGCATGGTCTGCACCTTCCCTGCTCCACCAAACTCTCTTCCTATGGTATCCAATGCCATCTCCACTCATGGCTCCCAGATCCCTCTCCTGTCGCAGCCAACGTGTGGCCCTAAATGGAGTTCTTTCATCCCCTCTTCCTGTCCAGGCTTAGAGTTCTCAAGGTGGCGTTCTGGGCCCTGTTCTTTTCTGGTTTTCATCAAAGATCTCTCCGACTCTCTGGAAAATCCTTTTTATCTCTTTGCTGATGACTCCACCTTCTGCCGTACCATCTGTCATCCCTCAGACTGGCATGCAGCAGCTTCTTCGTTCACTGCAGATCTGGTAAATCACAAACTGGTCCAACACGTGGAGAACATGTCTTTCCATTCTGGACAAATGTCACACTCTTACTGTGTCTCTCTGAAAGGACCATTTACACCCCCCCCCCCCATCTGCCATGACCTTTCCTGGGAAAGCCACATTTCAAACCTCGCTCCAAAGCCAGTCGCCGATTGGAATCCTCCGTCATGCAAAGTCCTTCCCTCGCCCACCTGAGCTCCTGACCACTTACAAAGCTTTTGTCCACAGCCTGATGGAGTACTGCTCTCCCCTCTGGGCTGGTGCTCCTGCCTCCCACCTTTCTCGCTTCACACTGTGGGAAACCAAGGCATTTCGGATCATTGGCATCTCCCGCAATGAGGCTGAGTCTTTGGGCCTCGCACTCTCTCACCGTAGGCTGATCGGTGTCTTTCTGTCTCTACCATGCTCATCTCCAGCCCGCCCCCCCCCCCCCGCGCTCTCTCTGCGATTTGTCCCCACACACATTTCCGCAGGCGCTCAAGGTTCGCCAACAACCCCCTTCTGGCAAAACTACCAAATCACGAATCACTGCTTCACCTTCACTCTTTCATTCCTCTTTTTTTTCCTGCCTTTGGAATAAACTCCCTCACTCTATTCAATCCCATTCTTCCCTCAAGACCTTCAAAAAAGCTGTTCACCACCACCTATCACACCCCCCCCCCATCCAAATCCTCGATCTTTTCTACCCCCGATAATCCACCCAAGCACACCTCCTTCAAATTCCCTGCTTTCCTTCCTGAAAGTCCCTGTAATGTCCATCCTGTATTCCCCATTGTTCCCCGCCCCATCCTCTCCTTCCACCGATCTCCTCATGTCTCTGTTCCCCACTGTTTTGTCCTTCCCACTCCCTCCCCTCTTGTCTCATGCCCCCCTTGCTGTGTGTTGTGTGTTAGCTCTCACACGAGCCTCGACAAGGTATACAAAATAAAAATAAAAATCATGTGGCCAAGTCATATCTGGTGTCATCGCAACATCGAGAGTACTCTTCTAGTTATAATATTTTTGACGTGTCGACGGAATTCAGACGAAAACATGGTGGACAGGGTTGGGTCAGTGAAAAGGACAAATTTATTCGATGTTTGGTGAAGCATCCGGATCCGGATCCGAGAGGAGAATTAAAAGATTTTTTAAAGTGATTCTTCACCATTGAGAGATGGGACCAAAACGATATATAGTCATGATTTCTCAAAAAGTTGCGCCGGATTTGGATGAAACTTGGTGGACAGGTTCAGTGTGTACAAGGAAGAATTGATTCAATTTTGGTGAAGATCTAGATCGGATCATTTTTAATATTTCTAGTGATTCTTCACCATTGAGAGATAGGACCAAAAACAATATACTGTATCGATGAATTTCAAAATGTTCAGATTTTTGACAAAACTTGATGGTTGAGTTGGGTAGGTGACAAGAAGAGGCCAATTCCATTATGTTCAGGTCTCGAGGCAGATTCAGGTTTATCGGTGAAATAGAAAACGTAACCTGTTCAGCGTGGTGGAGGTATGCGCTCTACCAAGTGCCGTTCTCGTTTGCCTTTGCAATAATGATGCTGAACGCAGGAAGTAGAATCCTACACACATCTGCTTGAGGATCAAGATAAGAATGTCAAGTCGATAACACCTCAACATCCTCAGATGATACTGCAGAGGAAAACTGACAAATGAATTAGCAATGAGCTTCAGAATTCCACTGTGAGCACCAATATAACGATTTCCGTGTTGGATTTATACCCCAGCTCAAAACGTCTTTCTTCAAGAGATATATTATGATAGCAAGCGTCTCAAAGATCAATCGTAAGGGTGATCTTTTAAAATAACCGCTTCTGTCGGCGAGAGGTCATCGGAGTATCTGCAACACCTTTGAACTGCCTAAGATCAGCGATTTTCTTCAGAAACCCCAGCAGCTATGTGGACCACCCTGCCTGAAGATCTGATTAATTTCCAGGAATGCAACAATGTTTGGCAATTCCTCCTCTTTCGTTTATAGACTACAGCATGTGTCTCCACAATGTCCCTTGCTCAGACTTACGATGGTTTACGCTCAGTGTTTTGTTTTCTTCCTTTTGGTATAACAAAACAATGTGTTCATAGACCACTTAGACCACCTTGAGTCGCTCACTCCAAACATGCCAATGTTTGTTGAAGTTAATTAATTACACAATTACAATGCGTGATACAAGTAGTACAAATAATACTCGCTCGTTAAATGCTCAAGAAAGGGCGTCTAGCAAACACCCAAAGGCAAAAAGAAGATGATGATTACACATCATTCAATAAACTTAACGAATACACCTTGCATTCGCTGGCGCGAATAACATGCGTTCCACACGCTGTCAAAATTCCTCACCATCTGCCTTTGGTCAACTAAAATAGTAAAATTAATCTCTCGCCATAAATATCCACCACGCTGTCATTTGTCTGACATTATCCGGCGGGCATTATCAGGCAGACAACCTTCCACTACCACCACCGCGAACACGAGATCAGCATTAGAACCGTGTGATTTCAACAAGGTGTTTCAATCATCTGTCTCATGAGACTTGGTCTGTATTAACTGCCCCCTTTCCCAGTCTCCAAAAAAGAATCCTAACTAATGACATTTCTTTTCGAGTTTCATTTGTTTATCGGATCAGTCTTGGAGTTAAACGCGGACAACCGTTAAATGAAAAATGCCCCTTAAAGGTTGCGTGTGATGATGCAACAAGCAATCCAAAACGGAACACAGCGGTAAGCAGGAGGCTGGGACTACCCTGGTGTTTAATAAATAAAAGAAAACTTCACAATTTGAGTCACTCCCTTCAAAGCTGTCTAGTCTGGGTTTGAATCCTGCTCAGTCTATAAACGATCATCTTTGGTGTTTCAGCAATGTGCGTGTCTTCCTTCGGATGGGCTGTTCAACTGTGTGTCCCATCTGTTGGCATTAGTTGGTGGATGTGGAAGATCCCAACGGTGTCCTTCACGAAGAGTCGACGAGATATTGCCGGCATCCTGAACAAATTACAAATTCTTGCCATAATCTAGAGGACACTGTATCAACTGCACTGCCACACCCCTGTGAGCACCGATTCTAACCCGCAGCCATATGCTGCATCCAAACAACGAACACAATTTGGAGTGAATCATTGCACCACCTTGAGTGGTATTCCATCATAATTCCTGATGGATATCTTTTCACTTGGTTGCAATCACATGTCGACACTACCGAGAATTACCTCATTTATTTTATGTGGAAACCATAAATTGGAACAAAAAAAAAACAAAAAAATACTGACAAATGCAGTTCCAAAAGGAAAAGCAACATTTTTTTTTGACCAAATCTTCGACAGAACGGTTGCTACCTGACACCCCATGGGCCAAGAACCCGAGGAGATAATGATCGTGTTTGCCTTCATCACCATCACTGCACTGTGACAGTTGCTTGCCAAGCTCAATGTCCACATTATGGTCAACTATGACCAACGGCATTCTGAATGCCTTTCAAACAGGTGTGAACTTGGAAAAGGCTCCCGGCGGTGACAGTCCTCTGTGAAAGCGGCAAGCCTGCGTGTCAACCCTTCCTACGGTTGTGTGGGCCCGCACCCCACTAGAATTACCATGAGAAACTCAGAGGATTGTATCGGAGGTAAGCGTGAAGCTAAAAACATCCTCTCCAACGACCGTCTCCTCATCGATGCGACCTTTGCTGGTGAGACGGTTGTGGAAGCACAAATTTATTTTTCTTGGATTCATTAATCGCTGAATCCAAATTCAGGCCCAATCCATACTTCCTCCTTTATTGATCAGTTTTCCTCCACAATTGAAAATCGACAAAGGGTGTTTAAGCTTCTTCGTTAAGTGACGCAGAAGGCAGCAATGTTCAATGTCCGAATGTTCAATGTTTCTTCAACTCCTCTCTTCCAAAGAGCTTTTTATATGGGGAAGTGGTAAGTGATCTTAATTTGGCTGAGCAAGGGTGATTCAACCTGCCTACCCCAATTGTATTTAATATTTATTTTATGAAAACCCTTGCAGGAAATGAAATCGTTTGGATTATGGTTCCGAGGTGTGCACAAATAAAGGGGTTGAGAAAACATACACGTCGATGTAAACACTTTGGGACGTCCGTCTCAGGTAGGAAGTTCAACTGTTTCGCCTTCTGCCGTCTTTTTGAAACCGAATCACTTGTTTATTACCTCCGCCACCGAAGATGGATGGAGGTTGTTTTCACCCCCCAGTTTCTTCGTCTGTCTATCTGTTTGTGAGCAGGATATCTCAAAAGGTGATGCACGGATTTGACGAAATTTGGTGGACAAGTTGGGTGTGCGACAAGGACGAATTGATTCGATTTGTGAAGATCCGGATTCGGATACAAGAATTGTTCAAACATTTTTTTTTTTAAGTGATTCTTCATAATTGAGAGATGGAGCCAAAAACTCACAGCATGATATTTCAAAACGTTGTGGACGGATTATGACAAAATTTGGTGGATGAATGTGGTAGGTGACAAGAATAAGCCAATCCGATTTGGGTCAAGTCCGAATCCAGATTTGGCCTATCAGTGGGATACAAAACGTAAACTGTTCAGCTGTGGAGGTATGCATTCTCCCAACTGCCGTTCCTGGTTGTACATGTTGTGCACTTAATATGGAGTGGACTTTGTTTGATCGCACGAGTTACGACCCTCTTGGCTTTGATGCCATTTTAGATTTGCTCTCTCGCTAGTTTGAAGCTCTGCTTGCGTGGCGAGGACCTGACGACATGCATTGAGCCGGTTGATGTAAACAGTAAAGGTGCTGCTTGTAGTAACTGCAGCATAGCAAACCATTGTTCAAATTTGCATAAAACACCAAAATTGGTACACATGTAGAATAATGCATTATTCTACATGTGTACCAATTTTGGTGCTTTATGCAAATTTGAACAATTGGTCTGACATATCAGACTACGCTGCTGGACTATTGGGCATGAAAACGGGGGGGGGGACTACAAAGTAATAAAAATATTATTTTAAATAATTTTTTGCTGCACAATTTTCATGATCATACGTTTTGCCTACAGAATACGCAAGTATTGCGAAGAGATAGGCAGGTCTGTCTACCTACCCATGTGGTGCCCGACTCCGGTCGCATAATCCATAGTGCAATCTCTAGCTGATGTCGTGCTTGCCAGTCAACAATAAGGAACCCTTACCCAATTGGCATGCAACTTATAATCATCTGATGTATGACATTCGATGAAGACTCATTATGTGTCCTGCAGTCTCACCTCTTCCAGCTGCCCACAATATTCAACTACACCTCTTACAAACGAAGACCCCACGATGTTGCTGTAGTTCAATTAGTAGAGGCGTGCTCCTCAATTTGGACAAGTCAATGTCCTCTCTAGGGACGCGCCATCCAAATCTTTAAACTGGTAATAAGAATCCACGACCATCCTTGACCATGTTTGTGGAACGTCAGCGGAGGCTCTCCACTTTTTCACCTTTATTCACTTTTAAATTCGTTTTCCTCTGCAACCGCTTGATCGATTGACACAAAACTTTCAACGTAGGAGTGCCGACTCGTGCATAATTTTTCTTTCTCAATGTTAAATGATTGATTGATGGAAAATGGCCGGCGTTCCAAAAAGGCTGTTTAATGTGGGTGTGGGTTGCAGGTGTTTCACGTATCAGGATAAACCGCCTCGACCTGGCTTTGCTCGGCCTCGTACTAATAACGCTCCTTGCTTGGACCTGGTGTCACCTCTATATTCATTCATTTCTGTCGTTTTCAGATGATACATGTTGATAAACCTGTATTCTTCAATATATTATGAGTATTATCATTGGCTCTTCTTCAGTACCTGTAAATCTTTTTCTTCACACGCTGGTCTGACACTGTATCGATAATTATACGAACCATAACTCTAATCCTAATCCCATCTACCCAAAGACATTTCCATAATGCCTTACTAAGACAAGCACTAATAACATATTATCATTTCACAACACACCATAGGAACATAATTCTGACAGTTTGGAGTAAACACTAAAGATTATGACATCAGTAAACTTGTATGGTGGTTGTAAGCTTCTTGGCTGGTGAGGTGAAAGTAAACCTCAGCAGAGATAATCGAAGTAAGTACAAGTTCCTATAGATCAGATATGTGTCCCACAGGTTGGCGAGAGGAAACAACGGTAGATGCCTTTGAGCTGTATATCTGGTAGATTCTGGAAAGTTGCCTTATGAGCTGCATCGTCTGGTTTCGATTCTAAACCGACTTGAAACTGTTACTCCGTTGGTTTTCTTGGGCAAGGTGTTCCTATCAACCGAGAATAGCGTCGTCTGTCAAATAGGACTTGAGGACAGTCTACTTGCACTGAAATTGCTGGTGAGATATTTGAATTAAGAGCCTGAAGGTTGGCTTGTTTGCAAAGAGTTGGTGATTTTAGCTGCCAATTACAACGGGACAAGCTGTACTGTTATTGTCTCCATAAGGTTGCGCATAATATTACCACAAGGTGCTTCAAAGGGAACTCACATCACATCCCAAGACAGAACCCCATGTGGCCACTCATGTCAGTCGCAGTCTTGTGGTGGCCCTTGGGGACTCTCGGTCCACAAAGGAGCGCAACCTACTGGGAGATCAATTACACCATGTACAGTGGTTCTTCCAATGGATTTAGGGCACCAAAATGACACACACACACACCATTTTGATCAATCTGTTCCTCACAATTCTAACCGCTCATTGAACAGTAAACACTATTCCGTAAGCATTATATAAATATTTAATGGATGTAATAAATGATACTAATTCAACAGCACCCGATATGCTAAACTCAATATTGACCTCAAACTTCGAAGTCATTGTTCACCAAAAGTAAAAACCATGTTAAATGTAAGCAATTGATAGATTTTCCGACTCCCCGCGAATCGTCATCTGAGCCCCGTTCTTCATCGAGATTTCGAACCCTATCAGTCAAACAGTGGTTCACTGTCACATACCTCTCCAAGGTCATGGGTCTAGATAAGTTGATCCATGTCCTCAGTCACATCTGTACAGTCAGACAACCTGGCAATGCATCCCCACGATGCAAATTTATACTGTATAGCTTTACCTATAAATGTTTACCTTTTTCTGTACAGGTGCGAGGCTCACGGAAGAGTCTCCATACCTTTCTTGTGAGTGTTTCACATATTATCATAATGCTCATCATACATTGTGTGACAAACAATACATATACGATGTTACGTACCAGTAGATCATGAACGCCTTACCTTGCACATTTCCCGTACGTGACCTAGTACGTCCATTTTGTTTACCCACTGAAGCAAACTGTTATTCAAATGCAAAAACTCTCAATTTTAATGGATTTCCCACGTGCTCCACGGGTTTCCTATTAACCACTGTAAAATATTGTTAAGTTGTAAGGGTACGTATTAGGTAGACGATAAGTTAGCGTGGTCCGTGTATTTTGCGTAGGTTCAATCATTTCTCTGTAATCAGGGACCTGTTAGAGTGAAGTTGTGCGAGGTACAGAGTTAACGTAGGTATTAGGTAGGAAAGCGTTATTTGTTTTCGTCCTCTCTGTGAACCAGGTGATGCTCCAGGCAGGTAAGGAGCGGGTGAACTTTACATGTGTCGGCAATCTGTTTGGGGTGATAAACGCTCCTCCCCCTCTCCCGACGCACTGGGTAAGAAACATCCAGCAAGGCGGCAGCACAGAGACTGCTTATTGCACAATCCCAGGTGTCGCATAATTGGTACGGGCATTGCCTGTGAAGGCACTGGTCCAAATGGCATCACCAAAGAGGCCGTCACCACTGGAAACCTGTTCGCAGTGGAGCTATTTCGATGCCTGCGATGGTATCCTTTTGAAAAACCTCCCCTACCCCCCCCCGCCCCCAATTGTGCATGCATGATCGTGTGCTTGTGGCGCCAAAGACTATATATCTTGCATTAAGGGCTTTCGTTAACTGGGTGTGCTTTTTAATTATTTATCTTCATTCATTATTACGGTCTGCTTTCATCTTGGGATTCTCTGTTGTGTTGTCATGTCCTTCCTTTCAATAACCTGTAATTCCATAAGAACATGGGTCTTGTCATGGCTCACCGTACTATTCTCGTGTGGTGTGTCATGAAACATTTCGTGTTTTGGTAAGTCCCTGGGAGGTAAATTGGCGATGTCTGCTTTAAGAGACTGGTGGGATCAGCATTCCTGACCGGAGGATGGGAGATGGGGTGGGGAGGAGTGGGGCTGGTGGAGGGGAGGGGGGAAGTAAGCACGCTAACATCTCAGGCATAACCATTTTTGAGTTCAGCCATTTCATGAAGCCGCAATTGCTTCAGCACAGCGGATCAAGTGATAGCAGGCCATCGACACAACAATATATTTATTAAAATGCTTTCATTATGATAAAAATTTTTCATTTTAATGTATTTAGTAATTATATTTTGTATCATTTTTGATCTTTAAAAACATAGTCTTTTTCTTCCTTTTTAATGGATAAGAAAGTCAAGGCTTCGAGGAGGAGCCAATCACCATAATGGATCAAGATGTAACAGGATAAAATGAACAGTAAGAACAGAGAGGGGGGCACATGCAACACAGGGTTGAGGGAGAAATGAGAGGAGACAGACAAATGAGGGAAGTGAGGAGGAATGAGGGTAGGAGACGACGTATTGAGATGGACAAGAAGGATACAGAGCAAGCTTTCAGGAACGAAAAATTGGGAATTTGGAAAGAGATAGGCTTGGGTAGGGTGGGGGGGGGTGAAAGCCAGTGTTAACAGTGGCAATAATATTGGAGCAAAAGATTTGGTTTTGGATTGGGACGATCTGAGATGGTGGTGAATGGATATTCTTAGAGACCTGTAGGGAAAGAATGAGATTGAAGAGAATGGAAGTTGGTCCACAGGTTGAAAAAAGAGGAACAATTGAGGGATGTGAGCAGTGGTTCTGGATTTTGGGAGTTTCACCAGAATGGGTGGGGGGGGATATGATGTACCCTGCGAGAAACCTGGTAGAGGAGGTTGAGGGACAGAGCATGAAATAGCAGAAGGTGCAAGAACCAGAAAGGGGCAGTCGAGGCAAGGAGACGCCACCGAGCCTGTCTTGCAATGGGAAATGATCGGCCCTAGACTCAGCTGCATCGTTAAGATTTCAACAGACTTGAGATGTATCTCAATCTGATATCTAGAAGCCCCTTTGTGTTAACAAACATCTGACTAAGTGTTTTTAATCTGTTGATAAGTTCTGTGCTGTGTTTAGTAAAATCAAACTCGCCATTTTTTTTATCAATTTTAAAAGTTCAGTGCTGTATGTAGTTGTTTCTACCTTTCTGCTTTTCACCTGCACCATATAAGTAAAGAGCTTCTAGGAATGTTGTGTCCAAGAAAAGGCAGTCGTACAATGTGAAATAGTAGAAAAGCATATCATTTAATTACAAACAATTTGGAGTGAAATTTTATTATTATTGAATTGATTTGTAATTCCATGAAAGAGACAGAAGGGTGCATGCAATGGACCCAAATCAGACTCGTACTACGCAGGAGTTTGCAAAGAAGGGCGCCGGATATGACTCTTGGGTGTCCGTGCAGCCATCTCTGGAGTAGCTGTGCCAAATGTCAAAGCAGTTATTGTTCAATGAGAAATCAAATATTTTTTTCATTTTTTGGAAGATGGACGAAACTATATGAAGATGGACTTTCCTGAAAACCAGTATTACTCCTTTTTCGATTGGCTGTGACGTTGACACGTCACTTACGTCTGGTTAAATGCTTCATTACCTCCATGAGGCTCTGTGCCTCCATGAGTTTTTCATTGTGGAATGTTTGTGTATGTGTAAATATCACAAGTTGATAGACATTTGCTTTGTCACTGTTGAAAATCTTATATCATGGAGCAATGTGGACGTCACAGAAACTCCAAAATTGACATAAGTACCACTTCGGTGGAGAGCTGGTATTACAAATTACAAATGCATTCCGATGAACGCCAGCCGCCAAAAATTTGTGTGTCACCGTCCAGATTCTTATAAGCTGCATAGCCTCTTTTTTTGTAGTAGGAGGACATGTTTACTCGATAATGGAGATGTTGGGTACTTAGGTTCGGCAAGTGCTCCTCATTACCATGAAGGTGAGCAAGGTTTCCCCAGCAAGCTGTTAATGGACCTTGTGACCGCAGAATTCTCATTTCTGGATATACCATGCCTGTTCTATAACTCGATGACAAACAAGATTAGATGTTTAAAGGCAGAAACGCACTTCCAGTCTGCAGACATTTCTCAAGACATTTTGAGTGTGAGTATATGATCTTGATGATGTAGCAAAATGGGGCCAACAGCTTACATCAGTGGGGACCTCCATAGAGGGGCATTCATTTCGTATATCTACCTGTAAGTCATGGACAATGTAAATTATAGCCCCCACTTCCCATTCTCCCTGTGTTTTGGCGCTGCACTCTTACTAAGTTCTTAATCACAGGCATGTCGTAGGAAAGCTTTGACCAGTTTGCTTCATCTTCTTCTGCGCTTTATGGCACATTATTTCCCACGTATTGTGGGTTTGGTCGGGAAGCTTTGGCCCACGACCTCTTTTTCGACCAACTTAATGTTGCACGGAAAGTTGGGGCAGGAATTTGGAATTTGTTCATGGTTTAGGTAATAGCTCACCTACTCTTCACAAAGGAACACCGCTGGGATCTTTAACATCCACCCAACTAAATCTATCCCGTTTAACGTCCATCGAGGGACTTGCAGTTGCAGTATTTCTCCTGCCTGTTGCATACATTACTGGTGAATCACCATGCTTGTGGAACGCCGCGATGACAGTTTATAGGTGGGCAGGATTCAACTCAAGCCTCGGAGGCTTGGAGCGACTGGTGTACATGCTGGCCATCCTTGCCAGCCCCTAACGGTTTGCTTCATCAAACCTTTAAAATCCTTTGTCAACTTAGTGAGTGTTTACAATAACCTCAAAGAGCTGTGGATGAAGTGGTGTGATAAGATATTTCATTTATTTTTTTGTGAACCATGAAATCGTTTGGGGTCGGCACATTATAGATGCTGACACAGGTTGATTACTTTTGTCGTCGAATGCCATTGTTTTAGTCTAAATTCCCAGCCTCTTCCGGAAGATGATCGATGCTATCGGCCTTGTACCACTTATCGGAGTAGCACCAAAATGCAAAGGAATGCAGGGCCAGGATGCGGTCCAATAACAAATGGGGAAACTGACACACTTTAGCCCAATAGCTACAGTCCCACCAATAGGATTGTGGTAAATTCCTGCCATGGAAGCAGACTAAATACAGCTCGGTAGAGGTGTGTGTGAACTGTTTACAATTTATGACTGGTTTTCAAAATGGCATCTAAATCATTGAGCAGCTGTGATATATATAATTGGTAATAAAAGGTAAAAGCAGGAATGGATTTGCTTGCAATAATGGCTGCTTGACGGGTTTGTTTGCTTTTCAAGTAAAATTAGAGAAATGCTAAACCAAAAAATTACACCAAGATCACCCGGCCTCCCTTTTCTCGGGAAGCACTGACATCCCGTACTGGCAGTCTCTGCCTTGGCACGTCCCGTATTCCAATCGGTTCCCTGCAGGAGACACGTGTGTGGTTTCATCAAATGGTGCACCAGCAACTTGGATGCAGAAGAGAACTTTGGCCATCAATCCTGCAATACTATGCAAACCCATTCATGCAATCTGACAGTGTATCGACTAAATTGTCTGGGCGTGGGGGATAGGAATTGGAGGAGTGGGATGAGAACAGTTGAGGGCAGCCACAGTCACACCAGCATGTTTTACACACACACACACACAACACCTATATATTAATAATACCAAGGGGTATCGGCATGACCCAGTGCTGTTGTAATTCCTGTTGGCATTTTGAGAAATCAATTTTTCTTTTCCAAAAAATTTATTTGCTCCGAAAACACTCCCTGGCACTCACTGATGAACCTTTGAAAGTATTTTTGTTTGGGATGGGTTTTTAGAAGAGGCGTGGAGGTGGGCAGGGGGGGTGCACCACAGTGTCAGGGTTACGGTACTCCGAATCCATACAGAAGCTACCCACCATTCCTGCTAATATCCCCAATGCTTCCAGGTACTTATCTATCTCAAATTTAAACCAATGCGAGTGTTCGCTTGCCACATACCTTTCAAGAGGACCATTCCATGCATCCACTACTCTGAGTGGAACAGCAAAAACCTTATTACCATCCTAATCTCTTCCTCTTCTTCACATCTGAAACTGTGCACCCTTGTCTTGTCAGTGTCATTCTTGCTGAAACAATATTCTGGCACTTGTTTTGTCTACAGCCTTCATTATCTTTAAACATTATCTATCATATCCCTCACAATCGCCTCCTTTCAATGCTACAAAGTCCCGTCTCCTTCGCACTCCTTCGTAGCTTAGTCTAGCTAGGCCCAGAATCATCTAATCGCACTATGGCTGAACCAGCTCGATGTCAGGCTATGTACCTCATCACGGTTAATGTTGTGGGCTTATCTTTCAATCGCAAGTCAGATTGAAAACATTTTTGCTTGTTTGCTCTGGCTATTCAAACCTACAATATGTCAGTAATTTTGAAAGGAAATGCAGATACTAGAAAAAAAATTAAAATAAGGAGAGGGGGTTGGGGGGGTGAGGAAGGCCACAATTTATTGGAATAACAAAACAAGGGATGTTCCGAAGAAGTTCTTTTGGCCTCAGGCTTTTTCCGAAGAAGGCTACATGTCAAGCATTTCTTGACCTATCCATCAATTTATTTCCTTTATTTGAATATGGTCAGTACGATGTTTTATTCTTTGTGTTTTTGTCATGATGCTGCAACCTCGAGTTTGAAACCCACATTCTGCATTCATTTTTCCACGAATAATCTTTTACGAGTCGAAAAGTTTCATCCTCGGTCTCGATGCCCCTGTCGTTCATTAAAAGTCCAATGAATATCTCCTCATACCCTCGTAGTCTGTATATACTCTTCCATGAGTCTTCACGCACTCTTACAAAATGCAATTGAATGACCGTATAAATATATGAATTCCTCCAGTAGTTGGTTCTTCCCACCCCCCCCCCCTAACTTTCCTAACCCAAATGTCCCCTGTTGGCTAAAATCCCACTAAAGTGGCAAATTTGAAAACACCAGGTTGTTGTTTCTGAAGTTTGCTGAAATTTATTGCCATAACTCTTGAAACTTCACGGCACGATAAAAGGTTCGCTATATGTTAAATGGTGATCTCAGTCGAACAAACTTGCTGACTTGCTGCAGTTGAATACACCTCTCATCAGTCATGACATAATAGACACAGCCATTGGCTTAAGCAGAACCATCTCTGGTGTGATTGAACACTTTACAAGTTGAACAATGAAGAAATTCAATATTAAGCAAAAATGGTGTCCATGATATATATATAGTCCCATGGAAAAATTAGCTTCGGGTTAATGAGCATTTAATAATTAATTAGTTATATCTTAATGAGTGTTAACATAAGTGTTTTGAAAGCCCAATTCTTCAGTTGTGGCTGCAGTGTGGCACATTAGCTGAGGGTGCAGCTGTCCTCTAATGCAGTGCGCCTTGCTGGTTAGCGGTAGGAATTTGGAATTTATTCGTGTGCCAAACAATATCTCACCTACGCTTCACACCATGGGGTCGTTAAACCATCCACCAACTTTAGCGTTGGTAAGACAGGGACACCATTTAATGTCCATCCAAGGGACAGCACACACATTGAATGAATGAAAGCACTGGATGACAGTTTTATAGCTGGCGTCAGGATTGAAACCCAGGCTAGACAGCTTGCAGGCTTAGAGGCTAAGTGTGTGTACCTTCTTGGCATCCTGTCAGGCCCAGGTTACAGTACATGTATATATGAGATACACTTGCTTTTGAATGAAAAATTCAAAAGGGTGCCATAAACCTGCACAGAAAAAGCCACCTTCTACAAAGGGACACTTTAAAACAAAAAAAATTATCGCTGTGGCCATGTGACAGCAGATTTGACATTGATCACACCCTCCAGACTGAACACACAACCCATGGCAGGCCAGCTGAATCAGCCCTCGGTTGCTCTCAGCTACAACCCTCACAGTGGCTAATAGAAAAACAGAGCTTCCCACACAGGACACACAGTTGCACTAGTCTTGCATGCATTGCGTTCCACCCACCATGATTTTCCTTCATATCGATCACAGAAGAAACCCTGTGCATCAGTTCCAAAACTTTGAACACACTTCACTGAGAGGCATGTTGTTGTCATACGTCATGAGCATACATTGCGGGAACTAAAGCTCAAAAAGGTACAGCAAGTATATTCGTCAGCTGAATGCGAGAGAAATTTTAAAAAGGGGAAGTTAAGTATCAAGTTGTTAAGAAGAAGTACCCCTGTTGCAAAGATTATTTTTGAAAACCCCAAGTAAACGACCCTCCTTCTTTGAGCGAGCTTTCCCAGGGGAAATATGGTTCGTTAAACTTTTTAGGAAATACAAAAGACCGAAAAAAAGATGAGGATGTCATGTCATCGTATAAACATGGAAATTCTGGTGAAGCATTCCGCAAGTTAAACCCTTTCAATTCCGGATTTGCTTCCTGTGTGATACAATGCATGGAAGCATTAACAAGGTAACCAGGAGGGAGATACAGGGAATGCCTATCCATCAGATGGAATCAAGTTTGCCCATGCTTGTGATTACGGCAGGAAAGCCAAAATTCTTCCCCCTTTCGAACCCGGCCTCGGGAGGTTCAACTTCGTTTCGCTCCTAAAATTGTGATTTCAACTTTCAATGCGTGCCCCGAAAAAATTCATGCATGGGACAATGGTCTTAAAGCTGTTGTGGAAAATATTTCCATCCTTCTTAATTTGCCTTTTGGTTGGATACCACAAGATAGTTGGGTTAAGCAAATGTGGAGGCTGCGTTTTGCATTTCCTCTACCGTGGAACTCTGCTGTACGCACCCGTTGAGCTTTTGTCAACATGGGGTTTCGAGCAGATGTCGCACTCTGTGGCAAACCGAGTTAAGGCCAAATACAAGTTACCCCTCTTTCCTCCCGCACTCCCTTATTTGTCCAAGTCTTCCCTCAATTAGGCACGGTTGAAGGATAAAACCTTGCCCCCCCCTCTCTCCTCAGACTCCTTTTGTTATGTTGTGTCCTGATCCGTTAAGTGTTCATCTCTTCCATGATCCTTGACTGTATCCAAAAAACCATAAATAAATAAATAAATAAATAAATGAGGCCTTTACATTGTTGATGTCAATTTAGAGTATGAGGCAACAACTGAGGAGTACATAGATAAGAAGATCCCAGCAAGGTTTGACAGCAAGCTCTCCACCTTGTCAGGAGAAAAGGACACAAAGTCCAGGGACAGTTGGGTGTGACAGGGTAAGGTGGGTGGAGGAAGCAATGGGTTTTAGACACAAGATTTAGCTGCAAACACCGAGTTTAGGCATTC
>CM068968.1:16357036-16374383 GCA_035128595.1 Eptatretus atami
ATTGACCACTATATTCGTTATGTCTGTGTGTATGTCTGTCTGTCTGTCTGTCTGTGTGTCTGTCTGTTGGGTAGTCAATCTATTTACCCTGATTATCAGTATTTCCATCGATATGTTTTGTCTGTCTGTCTTGTGTGTCTGTCTGTCCAGAGCATAACTCCGTAGACTTTGAACCGATCTTGATAAAACTTGGTTATGTGTTCGATATCAATGTGTAGTTGTGTTTTCCTGGATGGGAGCGTGTTACGCCCATTGTGGGCGGAGCCACGCCCCAAAAATAGCCATTTTAAGGGGGTAGTCGGATTGAAAATCTATCTTATCCGAGAAATTGACGGAATGGAATGGGTTCTTCGGTATTTGAATAGAAAAATGAATTATCTAAAACTTGTTGTCGATTTTTCATTTTCGGCCAAGGTCAAGGTCACAAGGTCAAAAATAAAAAATTGCGAATTTTGACAAAAATCATACGACCGCCCAAACTTTGAGAGCTAGGATGACAATATTTTTTATGCATAATCTTGAGGTCATTCCCCACCTAAAGTCTTGAACCATTTTGCTCTATCTCGAACACCTTGCCCGTGGTGCCCCCTTCAAGTTTGTTTTTACGCTGATTTCATCAAAGTATGGATAATCCGAGGAGTGCGAAATGCCATATAGCCATATGAGTTATATTGTTCCTGGAATGTTCCAGAGGAAGTTTTGCACCAAAGGTCATAATCCTTGACCTTTGACCTTTAAAGGCCACAAAGGTCAAATTTTCAAAGTTGTGGAAATCGAACCGGGTTTTCGACCTTTCGACGAACTAACTCCAATAAGCTATAGCACGTATCCTGTTTCCTTATTTTAATGTCCACAACATTGTTTTGTAACCTTTAAAGGTTATGATAAGGTCAAATTTTGAAAGTTGTTGAACGAAACCGGGTTTTCGACATTTTGCAGCTAATAACCTGTCACCCGTACCACATCATGTTGATCATTTTTATAACTTGGTAAAAATTATCACATTGTCTCATCCTTGACTTCTGAAACAACTACATTGTCAAATACCGCTCGTGAACCATTGTCGTCTTCACAACTTGTTCATCATTTGATTTGATGAGTTCTCAAATCCGTCAACAACTTTTGAGATATCGTGCTATATTGTTGCGAATCTGGAAGCCATGAGCACACAATATTCAGGTCCTATAGCTCAGTTATTTCGATAAGTGAATGTGGATAGATAGCTCCCTTTCCCTAGTCTAATGGGTGAATAAATGTACTTGCGCTGTGAGTTATTTTTATAGTTAGGATTTTTATGTCAACGCCATCTTCAGCAACAATGCTCTGCTCGCGGCATTCTCCCAGAGCTTGCCAGCAAGCACGTGCGTGTCAGCACATATGTGGGCGGAGTTCACGAAGGCCTGACGTCTCTCTCGCAAATCCTCGGTAGATCGGGACGAGGTGGCCGCAAGTCGGTCAAAGGGCACAGAGCGAGCTCCAAGAGAAGCACAGCCTCTTCGGGGGGTGGGGAATCAAGACGTCCGACACGCCCCCAACCAATGATGGAGAGGCAACGGAGTTCCCTGGCGAATGAGGTGCGCGGAGGGGTGAGACGCGTTCCCCCGCCCCGACGAGGGCGAGTAGAAATAGACGGGACAGGCGGTGTGAAAAGGGACTTCTTCGGCTTCGTCTCCTTCTTCTTCTGGTCGCCTGGTCTCCTGGTCGTTGTGGACCTGTTCGCCGCTCCTGGACTCGTGTCGCTGGTGGTCTTCTGGCTCTCGTCTCGTCGCTGGCTCTGGGCGCGTCGCAGCGATCCCTCACCTCATCTCGCCGGTGTCTGGATTGGCTCACCTCTCGCTGTTGCCCGGTTCGAATCAGCTCGAAGACCACACGAGGTGGAACGTCCGAGGCAGAGTCTGGTCTTCAGCTCACTTCCCTCCGAGCTGGAGGCCTCAATAAAGACCACTTGGGGTCCGTTTCTTGTGTGTGTGGTGTGTGTGTGTGTGTGTGTGTGTGTGTGTGTGTGTGTGTGTGTGTGTGTGTGTGTGTGTGTGTGTGTGTGGCGCCAGTCTAGTAAGTAGTAATTATATAAGTGCTCTTGGCTGTACATACGTGCCTCTTATTATTCGGATAACTCTGCTTCTTGCATGCTCCCCTGCCCATTATAAATAAACCCATGTGTTAAATGTATCGGTTCGTTTTGTGTTTCTTTTATTGGTTTAACACGGTGCGTGTTGGAGTAGTAGCCAGGCTCTTGCTGCTGTAAAGGGACATTTGGACCGACGGAGGCTCGGTGACCGTCACACCCGTCGAGGGTGTGAATCCTCGGTAGATCGCCACGTGGTCTTCTAGGTATTTGAAGATTGGCAAATAACCCTGTACCACGTGGTGGATTTATTGACGATTCACGGTCCGATAAGGACCGTACTTTTCAGAGTTTTCGGAAAAGGTACGATCTAAATTCCGGGTGATCGGGGAGCCGACTCTGCTGCTCCATCTAGCGGTCGTGCTCGTCGCCGATCCCGGCCCCGCAACAATATATCATTTTAGCCCTATCTCTCAATGGTGAAGAATCGCTTAGAAATTCTTGTAGCCGGATCCGAATCTGGATCTTCACCAAAATCTTATCAGTTTGTCCTTGTCACACACCGAACCTGTCCACAGTTATCTGGATACGTCTACAACTTTTTGAGATATCCTATACACAAACAGACAAGCAGCCATAGACTGGTACTTACGAAATCGTCAACTTGACCTCTGACCTTGTCTAATAAAAGCTGTCTCTCGAGAAGGTAGCGACGCAAACAAGAAGTTTCTACGATGATTCTGTACAAAACCATCAAAAATCGAATGTTTGACCTCACCGTGACCTTGACCTTTGACCGATTTTGACCAAAATCTAATCAGCGCTAGCCATCACCCTCCTGAATCACGTGGTTAATTTGACATTGGTGCTTCTTCCGTTCTCGAGTTATCGTGCCTACAAACAAACACACAAAAACACAACACACACACACACACACAAACACACAAACAAACAAAACACACAACAGAGGACGGAAGTAATCAATATACTTACGAAATCTAAAGATTTCGTAAGTAACAAACAGGGGTGAATACATAACCTCTGTCCACCTTCGGTGGCAGAGGTATTAAAACAAGACACGTAATAGGAACTAATGTTTTCATGGGAACATAAATTTTTACATATGTGGTGTACAGTGGCCGACAAAGGTACCACTCTGTTCCAATAATGCCACATTTCGATGAATTAGCAGAAACAATTTTTCCAAATGAACTTTTTTATTTACAACTAAAGAGATCAAAATAAACACTGTTATACTTTGAGGTTACATGTCAGGAATACCTGCAAAAAAGCATGTACAAATCAAAATTCACTGTTGTAAAAGTATTCAGCCACTTCGGTCATTACTTGGTAGAAGCACCTTTTGCAGCATTGACTGCTACGAGTCTTTGTGGGTAGGTCTCTACCAGCTTTGCACAGTGAGATGGTGAAATCTTGGCCCATTCTTCACGTGAAAATTGCTCTGGTCTGCCAAGTATGATGGGGATCATCGATGGACTGCAATCTTCAAGTCTCACCATCAATGTTCAATTGGGTTCAAGTCAGGATTTTGACTGGGCCACTAAGAACATTTATTTCTTCTTATTCAGCCACTCCAGCATGGTTTTTGCTTTGTGCTTCAGATAAATGTCCTGCTGAAATGTGAATCTCTGACCCAGTTTCAGATTCATGGCTGACTCAAGCAGGTTTTCATCAAGGATTCTCCTGTACTTTGCACCATCCATTGTCCTTTCAATCCTCCAAGCTTGCCAATCCCTGCTGATGAAAAGCAGCTATAACATGATGCTGCCCACCAACATGCTTGACAGTAGGATGGTGAGACTGGGTGATGTGCAGTGTTATGCTTGAATCAGACCTAAACGCTTTGAATTTCAACCAAAAGTTCAATTTTGTTCGTCTGACCACAAACATTTCTCCACAAGACTGCAGTATCATTGGATTTTTCACAAACTCCATGTGAGCGTTTAGATGCGTATTTTTTAGTAATGACTTCTTTCTTGCCACCTGTCCATAGAGTCTTGCTTGTAGAGGGAACAGGATATTGTTTGATTGATGAACATTGACCCACATCGTGGACATGGAGCCTTGAAGATCTTTCAAAATAATTGTTGGATTTACAGTGACGTCCTGAACCAGGTTCCTGCTTGTCCGGCTGCTGAGTTTGATTGGTGACCTGATTGGTAGAGGTTGGGTGGTATGACGCATCTTCCACTTCTTAATGATGGATTTCACCGGACTCAAAGGAATAATAAGTGACTTTGAAATCTTCTTATAACCCTCTCCTGAAAGTTGCTTCTCCATCACTTCATGTCTGACTTCTTTGGAAAGCTCCTTGGTCTTCATGTTGCCTTTTTGGTTGATCAAGTGAGTTTCACCTTTAAATTCCTTAGATAAGTGTGGAACTTATTTTTTTAAACTTAAACCACTGATTACATACAGGTGAACCCAAATTGACCTTTATTATTATCATCATTTTATTTATACATTTTTTATTTTTATTTTATACATTCAAATATATTTAATAATTTCATTTATTTTTTTATAATTTTATTTTTATTATATTCAATTTTATTTTATCAAATTATTTAATTATTTTTTTTTTTATTTTTTAAATTATTTTTTTTTTATTTTTTTTTATTTTTTTATTAATTTTTTTTTATATTTTTATAATTTTTTTTTTTTATTTTTTAATATTTAATTTTTTTATTTTTTTTATTTTTTTTTTTTTATTTTATATTTTTTATAATTTTTTATTTTTTTTTTTTTTTTTTTGATTTTTTAATTTTTTCATTTATTATTTTTTATTTCATATTTTTTATATTTATTTTTATTATATTCAATTTTTTATTTTAATTTATTTATTTTTTTTTTTTTTTTAATTTAATTTTTATTATTTAAGATTTTATTATTTTTTTTTTTTAATTATTTTTTTATTATTATTTATATAAAATTATTATAATATTTTATTTTTTTATTATTTTTTAAATTCTTATTTTTTTTTTTTATTTTTTATTTTATTTTATTTTTATTTTTTTTTAAATTTTTTTTTTTAATTATATTTATTTTAATATTTTTTTTAATATTTTTTTAATTTTTATATTATTTTATTTTAATTATTTTTTTTATATTTTTAATATTTTTATAATTTTAATTTTATATTTTGAATTAATAATTAATTATATTTAATTTTTTTTTTATTATAATTTTTTTATTTAATTATATATTACCAATTTTATTTAATTAAGTATTTTTAATATTTTATTTTTTTTTGAATTTTATTTTTTTATGGATTTATTATTATTTTTTTTTTATATTTTTTATTATTTTTATTTTTATAAATTAATATTATTAAATATTTTTTATTTTAATTTCTATATTTTATTTTATTTTATTTTATTTTTAGTAATTATATATATATTTATTTGATTTATTTATTTTTATTTTATTTTTTTTATTTTTAAATATAATATTTTTTATTTTTTTTATTTTTTTATTTTTAAATATTTATTACAATATTTTTTTATTTTTTTTTGATTATCAATTATTAAAAATTTTGAATACAATTTTTAATTTTATATTTTATTTATTATATTATTTCATTTATTTTAATTTATTATTATTTTTTTAAATTTTTTTTTATTTTTTTTTTTTATTTTATTTTTGATTATTTTTTTTAATTTTTTTTTTTTTTTTTTAATTTATTTTTTAATTTTTATTTTTTTTATTTTTTTTAATTACATTTTTTTTTTAATTTTATTTTATTTATATATTTTAAATTTTTTTTTTTTTTAATTATTTAATTTATTAATCAATAATTTAATTAATTCATATTAACATTTTTCAATGAATATGATATTTTATATTTTTATTTTTTATTTAATTTTTTATATATTTTTTTATTTTAATTTATTTTTATTTTTTTTAAATTATTTAATATTTATTTTTTTTTATTTTTTTTATTATTATATTAATTTTATTTATTTATAATTTATTATTACCAATTATTATTAATTATTTTTTTTATTTTTAAATTATTTAATATATTTTAAATAATTTTTTTTATTTTTTTATATTTTTAATTTCTATTAGAATTTTTTTATGATTTTTTTTTTAAATTTTATTATTTTTAATCGATATATTATTATTTTTTTATTTTTTAAATTTTTATTAATTCAATAATTTTTTATATTTTTTTTTTATTTATTTTTTTATTTTTTTTATCAATTTTTTATTATTTAATTTTTTTTTTTTATATATATTTTATTTATATGTTTTATTTTAAATTTTTTTTATTTATTTATTTCATCGATTTAATTTTTGATTATTTTGATTTTTATTTATTAATTATTAATTTTATTATATTTTTTATTTATTTTTAACTTATTAATTATTTTTTTAAATTATTTAATTTTTTTTTTTTTTATATTTTATTTATATTTTTTTTAAATTTTTTTAATATTTCTGGCTGGCGCTCGTGAACCAATACTAAATACTCATAAAATCAGAATACAAATGCAATGTCTTGCACTTTGCAGGACTCTCTTGGTGCCCACAGGTGGCATTTGTCCATGTAAGCGCCCTCAGGTGAGGGTCACTTGGCTAGGTGCACATTCCCAGCACGCTTTTATGTGGTTAAGAGTTTAAGTTTGGACGAATTTTTTTTTTAAAAACCCTTTTCTTTCCTCGAGAAAAACGCCATTCCACATGTCAACGTTGTTGTGAGTTTAGCCATTTTCCCCTCCCTACCTGCATATTTGTAATATTTGCGCAAAACTTGATTTGACAGGTGTACCTTGAGCTCGTTCGGTTTCGCCAGTTCAACTCCAAATGTGTTTACAACCTCAACTTATTGAACTGTTCCTCAACCCCGCTGTCCTCACATGCACCGTGGACAAGTCTCCCTTACTTTATCCCTCGTTCCTTGGAAGACTTGTTCCTTTTACCATAAGTTGGGGGTCCTTATTCCTCAGTTTTTGATATAATGTTTTTTTTTTTACCATAAGCAGGTGTCTTTATCCCTCAGCTCTTAGGAGACTAATTCCTTTTCCACTAAGTCTATGTCTGATGTTGTAAGTATGGAATATCGAGCAGTAGTGTGTTTTAGCAGGATAGCTCAGAGGTAACTACTCACCTTTGAGCTGTATCTAGTCTGGGCTTGCTTCCAACCCGATTATAAACTGTTACTTCACAGGCAAGGCACCATCGTGCTGTCCTTTCAATGTAGACGTTGAAAGTCAGCTGTTCCATCGCATGGCACTTGGCTCTTGGATGTTAAAGACCTCATGGTACCTGGTGAAATAAGCCGTCCACTGTGTACCGGCACCCTGATAATATCTATCATACCCGTCCTGACGATTACTGGGAAGAAGCTAGTTAAACTTACTCGGACTACGGTATTTGGATATGCATCATGTGCCTCATCAAAATGGAACAGGGTTTATGTTCCATCATCCCAGTTCCAATCTTCCGAAATAGATTCACTTGTTTAAGTTAAGCTCGTCATCATTCTTTATTACACCGCACATGCAAAGCGAAAGGTAGGGTTAAGCAATTGGTTAACTTTGTCTGTCTGTTTGTTTGACTGCAAACATAAGTTTATGAGCGAGGAACAACTCTATTTCAATTGAATGTTGTGTTTAGAACACGAATTAGACCATGAATCGGAACACGAACCTGTAGTTTAACAGTACTTTGGCTCTGAATTTGTTCCGATCACACATGTGTAGAGAGGAGTGAGATTATTTTACTCTGTCTACCTGCCTGGCAGTTAAACAAAATTTAAAATCTTTACAAACAGGAAACTTACTGTTTTTAAGGACGTTATAAAGGACACATACAACAGGCATGAAGAACTAATGTAATGTGTTCAATCATGCGGTGTTAAAGGCAATGCATCAACGGCGCTAAACTTCCCCAAAAAGTTTTTTTCTACGACCTTTAAAATCTTTATTTTGTTTGAATTGAATTATATACATACTTGAACACTGGAGAACACAAATCGCCTTTTTGGTACTTTCAAAAACTTTCCGTTTTGCATTACTTGGACAAAATATTTCTGCATTTTACATCGTCTCGACCAATCAAATTTGTTGCTCACAGGACCCCGCCCATGTCCTTTCTTCTTAAGACTTCACTGGTTAAGGTGTTCTATGAACTCTCCAGTTATTTTATCTATTACCGACTAGAAGACTTTCATCATTATTTAATAAAGCCTGGTGTTGGCTTAATGGTTAAGGTGGTTGGCTTTAGATATTAAGGTGTTGAGTTTTAGCCCTTGTCATGTCGTTAAATAAATCCAGGTGGGTTGACTCAGCCTGTCATCCTTCTGAGGTCAGCAAAACGGGTACCAGCTCACTGGAAACAGGGGGCACTGCATCAACCACACGGCTGTGCTCCTAGCAACTATGCAACCAGCAGCCACAGACTGCATCTGAAATAGTAATAATAATGATAATTGTGTCAGAACACCTCCCTTGTTGGAGCTTTTACAATATATTGAGATGCATCGGACAATTGTGATGGTTATAGACCAATTAAACAGTGTGATCAATCCAATGCTGGACCTATACAGAGGAAAATGGTCAAACCTCTCAACCAAAAGTCCTATTCTTTCAAACCATATGTGAGATCTTTATATCCCTATTTTAGATAGAATAATTTCTCACCAACAAGTGAGCCAAGCATATTCACATCTTCAGGATTGAGAGGATGGTCGTGTTACCACCATATCAGAAAGAAGGGGAAATCACAAATTTCTCTGAAGCATTGAAAATGTGTATTATGCCTGTTCATTGCTCCCTGCGATGCACATTCATCCAAAAGGTTTGGTCCACACACGTCCAAGGAACCAACTTGCTGTGTCTCCTTTTCTATGACTGATTGATGGTTGTGAATTCTTTTTTTATTTATTTAATTTTATAAAAGCTCTAAGGCTCATGGAGGAGCTGCAACACAAATCACGCAGCTCACACCAGACATCACTTTCACAGAAACACAGCTGCTAAGATTGGGAGAAGTGACATCGCTTCCCAGAACATTCTGGGTACCGGTGACGTTATCTTTATTGCATCGCTTTTCTCTCCGCAATTGCAATCTCTCGGATAATCAAGACATTTCTCTCGGATAATCAAGGAAGAATTTCCTCCTCCTCATGCATGCCAACATATCGAGTCGTTTGTCCGTATTCTATCCTTTAAATGCTGAGCCTCAAGGAAGGAAGCAGCACGTACCATTTTAAAAGTCTTTGGTGTGACTCGGCCGAGGTTCGAACCTCCGACCTCCCAGATTCAGAACGGATGCTCTAACCATTATTCCACAGAGTCCTCTTCAAAAAGGAAAGCAATTTTGTTGCAACAGATCCATTTGGAGAAAAACAGCATCTGGTTGTGATTGAAGATAATATAGCATCTTCAGCAGATGCACTGGAAGCGTATTCACACCGCCCTCTATTTGCACTCCATACTGGAACGATGCAAAGTTCACCACAAAAAGCTCCTTGTTGCTGCAAATTGCCTTAGTGGCAAAATGGTGTCATGCCTTGACCACATGATCGGAGTTGAGTGGTCGAGACAGAGCATTGCGCATCAGCTGTCCTTTGGCCCATCAGAGCATATTCACTGATTTTATGGTTGCCTTTAATTAGTGTTAGGCTTCTTATTACCAGTTTCATACTGACCCTTTTTTGTTCCACTATTCTTCCATTCTTATGGATGACAAATTACAGCTCACAGATCGAAGTCGAAGTTGGACAGCCAAGTTACAGCACGGTCTGTCATCTGGGTCAGACCTAGGAAGTCATGGATTCACTGGATCATGGGATGTGGCACTGTCGGTACCTGTGCAGGAGGACGAAAGTCCGAGTGTTCAAGTCCCTGGTGCTTCCAGTCTTGCTCTACAGATGTGAGACTTGGACTCTGACCAGGGATCTTAGATGGAGACTTAACTCCTTCGGTAGCAGGTCTCTTCGGAGACTCCTTGGCTATCGCTGGTCAGACTTTGTGTCCAACGAGATGTTGCTGAGAGAGACTCAGATGACATTTGTTACCTGTATAGGTCCGTGAGCATCCTCTGCAGCTGTATGGACATGTGACTCGTTTTCCTGATGCTGACCCTGCTCTACAGATTCTCTCAGCGAGGGAGCCTCATGAGTGGAGGAGGCCAATGGGCCAACCACGTGACTTGTCGTTGCAGCAGGTTGATCAGCATCTCAAGGAGATGGGGATGGGCCAGTCATCTGCCTGGGAGATGGCCAGATGGAGGCCCCTGGAGTACCGGTGGAAAGTGGATGCAGTGACACGCTGCTCCGGCGCATGCTCCCATACCTGACCTGACCTGTCATGAGGTGGATTGCCCTAAATCCTTCATCAAGTTTCTGTCGGTGAAACTCATTTACAATGTGATGAATAGTCTGATCTGGGTAACAACGGTCACATGCTGGGCTGTCTTTGAAATTTAATTTGTGGAGGTGGTGATGTCCTTGTATGTTGAGTGCGAATCCTGTTGAACGCAGACCACCTTTTCCGGGGGAGGTTGAAACCTGGAGGCTCTTCTGTCAGATCACTGACCAGTTTTGTTCGCAATGTTGTCTGTCCAGAGATTGCTCACTTGTCCTTTGTATTAAATTTGTTCCACTGATTAAATCTTATTCATTTTACGATGTAAAATATCAGTGTATCTAATATATAAAGCTCATTCTCACCACTGATTCACTGACTCACTGACTCACCGACTCTTATTAAAGTTCAGTACCTTCTGGGTGACGGAGAAAGCGTGCCGATGGAAATCGAAGCCGATACACCGGAGAAAACAAAAATCACAGGGAACCTTTGGAAAGCATCCGTAAATAAAAATATAATTAATTAAAATAACAATAAAAATTTTTTAATTGGAATAAAATTAATGTAGGTGAGTGACCTCAAACAATGGGGAAGCACGATCTGTTATTGCTTACAATGTGCAAGCATACCCCGTAAGTATATATATATCCTTACAAAGCCGATTTTGGTTCATGGTTGCTGGCACTGCCATGTGGAGAGCGAGAGGTATCTTGTGGGAAGGGAATGAAAAGGAGATTTACCACCAAGTGTCATGAAAAATGGATCTTAACGTGGAGGAGGAGGTCCACAAGTTTACCAAACAACACGATTGTTTCCTGGCAGTTACTTCCTTGCTTAGACTAATGGAAGCAGATTGCTTACATGCGCGCACACACACACACACACACACACACACACACCCAAATGTCCTCAACTTAAGCAAGGTGAGGCCAGAAGTGGTTATCTGTTGTACTGCCAGCACACACTGGGCTTCGTGCTGTTTGAAGTAACTGTCCTATTAATTATTCTTCGTGACCAATTGGTTGAGGACATGTTCCTTCCAGGAAAGTGAGCAAAAGATTCTGATAGCAGCGATAACATTCACTGAACAATACTGCTGAAGGCTTCTTTCCTTGCATTGTTTCCGAGCTAATAAACCCATCATTGTGCTTCACATTCGTCAGCGTCTGGTTGAGTGTGCACAAGTTCACGGAATTGCGCTGTGGACGTTTACGGGTAGATTTGCATGCTTGCCCATGTTTGTGCGTGCTTACACTTCGATGATGTAGTAAGCTTTTTATTTTGTTGAAACAGGCCGCAGCCGAATGCCGATGGCTCGCTGTTTGTGTGGAGCATATTGCGCTGAAGCGGAAGATAAACATTTCACCAGAGGTGGTCCTTGAATCCAAATGTGACTTACGTGGGCAGGTTTAAAGGAAACCACGATGTAAGGGTGTTTTTAACAATCTTTCTTGAATATTCACAGAAGGAACCTGGGTGTGTTGTGGGAAATCATATGCACACACACACACCTTGCATCTTTTGTTCCTATTTGTATTCCCTCCCTCTCCATCTGTGTAACCACTTTATTGAGGCTGTTCAATCCCACTCTTTCCAGGGCTTCAGGTAGGTGATAAACCACCATCCCATTGCATTCCCCATCCATACCCATGATCTTTTCGACCCCTATTAATTCCAACCAAAAAAACCAACCGTATTACTTGCATGTTACTGCTCCTCTCTCTCTCTCTCTCTCTCTCTCTCTCTCTCTCTCTCTCTCTCTCTCTCTCTCTCTCTCTCTCTCTCTCTCTCTCTCCTTTGTCTTTCTTTTTTCTCTCTTTCTGTCTCTCCGATCTCGGGTTGACCTCCAAGCAAATTAATGATTCCTTCAAATCTCAGGTTAATATTCAACTCATGAAAACCTAGAAAGCGCATTGAACATGGGAGTGTAATTCCAGGCGGAATTCTCGACATGGGAAAAACCTTGGCTTAAGACATGAATCAACAACAGCCAATGTTCTCAGGGACTCCAAGAATCTTCCCATCACTCATTATTCGATATTTCTAGCTCAAAACATGAAAGCGCATTTGAAATGAGTGGCATTACAGTCTGGATACCAAACTTTGCCATTTTCTGTTCTTCTCTCTCTCTTCTCTCTTCTCTGTCTCCCTGTCTGTCTCTCTCTCTGTCTCTCTCTGTCTCTCTCTGTCTCTCTCTGTCTCTCTCTGTCTCTCTCTGTCTCTCTCTGTCTCTCTCTGTCTCTCTTCTGGTTGTATGGCCTTACCAAGGTGGAAATGCCAATTTGGGATGGCATCGGGTTCCAATACGAGGCAAATTAGGAATTTGAGCCATGAACACATGCTGGAGGCTGAACTTCCAGGAGATTTCCGACACAGCCTGACCTTTCACACGAGCTCCACACTTCATAGAAATTTCCAAGGCCTCGGCCACCAAGTGCAGGATTGGTGAGACCTGGAATTTTGGAATTTTCATCCGGCTGGTTGGGTGACCCTTAGCTCCTCGATTGAATGGTTCTCAACAGAGAATTTCATTATGCAAACACCCAAATGCATTGACTAACCATCACCTGAAAACTCTCAATTACTCGAGCAAAGCTGAGTGATTTCCTTTGATCTGATCCAATCTCCTGCAGGAGGCTCGTGGATGCAAATTCATCGAGTATAAACCAGAAATGGCTACTACCGAGGCAGCACGGGCAACCGTTGCAGGGAATTTGGCCAAAAGCAGAATCCTCGTGAAGATATTCATCATTGGGATATTTATCGGCCATGGTGCAGACGCATCAGCTGTGTTAATGTTCCCTTACAACACCATCTGCCACCATTGCACCAGACATACATTTTAGTTGGATCGGAGAATCAGGTGCAGGACCGGACAAGTCTATTTGTGAACTGCCAAGTCACCATCTCTGATGGACGATGAACAGACGGAAGACAAAACTTGCTAGAATTTGAGGCCAGGCCTTACATCAAATCACTTTGAGTGGGCACCTGCAAAGTCTGGTCCCCTAGAAATCATTTTATTTACTTTAATTGCAGTTGGAAACAGGTCGTCTGAGGTTACAAAGTGAGACACGTTGTTTGTGATTGTTAACGCAGCCGTGTCTGCTGCGCGATAAACAATGTACATTGCTGTGGCCTCCACAGACCTGTCTGGAAATGCCCCACGTGTCCGGGACTGCCCCCACATTCCAAGCTCTCATCATGCGTACTAAACCATAATGCCACTAACTTGTCTCGAAACTCGGTGATAGACGCCACGGTGAAGGGGACTGACATTCCGTGCCGTCTGTGGTTTGCTCCTTCTGCTACTATTTGTCGGATTTGTCTCTTTCGAGGCATCCCGTGTGCCATTTCCAATTAAAATATTTGCCAACACGTGTGCATGCATTCATGCAAACGGACAGACACAATGGAAGAGTGTACAAAATAAATAAATAAATAAAACGAACGCAGTCAATCAGACAGTTGTTTCCCCTGAAGTTTTTTAACAATCCTAAATACCACCATTGATGGAAGTTTCTCGAATGTTGGTGACAGGAGACTTGTTATAAACTGTATACTGTAATTATGGTCGAAGTCCAATGAAGGAAGTCTCGTCGATGCGCCAGCAGCTTCGCGTGCTTCCATTTTAGGGCCTGTTTGCCAATCCCATCAGAGAACACTGCTGATGCTGCTGGCTCACTTTAAAAAAGGGGCAACTTTGATGCAAAGGTTTTCCTGCATTTCCAAAGTCACAGCGGAACGGCAATAGGTAGTCGCACGTTGATGTATCGTTGTAAAGCGTCCCATGCCAACAAGCGCACGCTTTCGGTCAGCAATTGGGATTCTTGTCCAAGCATTTTGTGGCCTGCTTAAATTCCACCTGTGCTGATCAACTAAGATCCACTGTCACTGGACTTGTGCGTTCTGCAGTGGCATTGATGCATCAAGACAGGAAAGGCACACTTCCAACCTCTTCCTGCTTTTTAGGCACAACACTAAATCCTGGCCCAATTGAATGAATGTCGCATCAGCTTCATATTGCAATATTGCTTCCTGCTTAGTGGATGCAAGTTTGTCTTCTTTTTGCATGCAGTACATGGCTGCGGTTATCCACAATTTCTGGGTGGCGAAGCTGTACTGCTGATGCAGTGCCCACTGTAAGTTGGAGCAGGAATTTGTAATTTGTTCAGGGTGCTGGCAATAACTCCCCTATTCTTTGCGAAGGATTCCGTCGGATCTTTAACGTCCACTGACTAATCCTGGCAGATGGGATGCCCATTTTCACGTTAATCCGAGGGACGGCAAACATATTGATGAATCCCTCTGCCTGCGAAACACCAGGATGGCAGTTTATAGCTGGGCCGAGATTAGATCCCAGGCTACACAGCTCAGGCGAGAGTGTGCATACCTCGAGGTCATCCACCCTGCCCATGCACATTTGTATTTGCAATAAGAATACGATTCTTTAAAAGCAGACAGGTTCAAAAAAAATAAACGTAGATATGATGTGTATTTTCTCAGAATGGCTCGACGTATCTGATTGTCTCAAATGTTATAATGTCATTGTTTACTGTGAGATAGACTCTATTAATGGTCCAACAAGTGAGATTATTGTCTGACCTTGCAAGCTGTACTTTGTTTTAAAATGTCTTAAATGTCCAAAACCCTTGGATTATAAAATAGAGCATCTTAAGGCTCAGAGGGGCGTTGTGCATGCATGTATGTATATATATACATATATATAATATATATATATATATATATATATATATATATATATATATATATATATATATATATATATCCGGGCGTAGTGGCGTGCGCCTGTAATCCGGCTACTGGGAGGCTTGGGTTGGAGGATCGCTTGAGGACGGAGCTCTGTGCTGGGCCGTGCTATGAGAGGGTGTAGGCAGCCCGGAATCATGGCGAAACCCAATCCTTATCCCTGCATCGCAAGAGGCGACCAGGTTGCGTCAGGAAGGGCATCCGGCGTAAAACCTGTGCCAAATCAGTATGCGGATCATAACGGATGATCCCCTGTGGCGACCCCTAACGGAGCAGCCGAAAGACGAACAACAACAATATATATATATTACATCGCATGATATTTCAAAAAGTTATGAGAGCAAGTCATAAGAAAACTTGATGGATGAGTTGGTTAGTGACACAAAGAAGCTGATGGATCCAGATCCAACCTATCGGTGGGATACAAAACGTAAACTGATCAGCCTGGTGGCGTATGCGCTCTTCCAAGTGCCGTTCTATATATTGTTGTAGTATTCACGCCCGCCGGCATGCGAACGACCGCGTTTCACCAATAGCGCCGGTTCGCCCACCGAACGGACAATCCAGTCGTGACTTTCTGCAATGCGTCAGAAACCAGTCACGGATGGGTTTTCAATCCCACCACAACCTTGTCTGTACCCTACCCGCCGCTACAGGCTCCGATCGCCAAATCTTCGATTTACCTAATTATTCGCGCAGGTAGGTTACCGAGAGGTTGTACCTCAACGGGACGGCTTGGAAACGAGCCGCTAAGCAGCCCGCTTCCTTTTGGGTAACACGCAGGCGCGGTAATATCGCGCAGTCCCGTTGGACCCGATCACTTTACGGCTATTTAAAAGCCAATATATTTCCGCAATACAAGATGGCATTTCAATGGGGAAGGGACGCAACGAACAGGTTTACATTTAAACCAGCACATTTATACTCTACGTATGCAGAACAATCATGCAGTCATTCAAAAACACCAACATGCACGTATACAGAACAAGCAATGAATGAGGCACGGCACGCGGGCAAGACAAAGCGCTACAACCGCTTACAAGTAATTATTAATGTACAGTCACTTACACAGTTTTACTTACGGGACTCGGCGCCACAACATTCATTCGAAAGAAAAGCAGGAAAAAGACCCCATCAAAGGCAATCGGTCAGACTGGACCTTTGGGTCTTTACGGCGTGGGACTTGGCAGACCGAACTAGTCCCACGAGACCGTTGCAGGTTACCTGCACCCTCGTGGTGTCTGGCTTGGGCGACCCGCGACGTCCCGTCCCCACAGCAGCTAGCGAGCCGCGTCGAGCTCGGGCTTCCGTGTGGCAGGCGAGCTCTCTCCGGCTCTCTCACACGAACGCGCTTGGGCGACCGCGATGCTCCTTCCCACGGCAGCTAGCGTAGCCGTGGTCGAGCTCGGCCTTGCCAAGCGGCCGGGTGATTCGGGCCTCAGTCGGCAACTCGTTTGAAGGAACGAACGGTCTTTGCTCTCTTCGAGCTGATGCTCTGTAAGAACCCGTCCGTCCCTCAGTGATGCTCGAACTGCGCCGAAGCCCGATCACCTCGGACCGCCTGTCGCTGGCTGGCGAGCTCTCTCCGGCTCTCTCCCACGAACGCGCGGTTTGCGCGACACAGCAGGCAAGGCTGCGCCTCCAGCTCGCGTCTCCTTCGCGACGCCCGGACTCTCACCGACTGCAAGCTCCAAGTCCCGACTCCGCCACGAGCCCAGACTTCCACGCAGCTCCTTGGCTTCTGGCTTCCTCCCGACTCCCCGACCTCTCCAGACTGACTCAGGCCGACGATCAACTCGACTCGACCCAACCGACGCGACCAACTCGACCGACCCAACTCGACGCGACCCCAACTCGAACGCGAGCTTGGCGCTCTGCTCGTGCTTTTATAGGGCTGGTGAGACGCGGTTTGGCCTCCGATCTGCGACCTCTGACCTCTTGACCTCGCTGCGCTGGAAAGCGGACGTGCGCGAGATCACCAAGCTTGATCCGACGAGCAAACGTCCCGCGTCGGCCTGCAGCGACGCGCTCGATGCGGACTCGCCGCGGCTGGCGCAAAGATGGCGTCGTTTTCGGAGACGAAGGTGAGGCGATGTTTGTGGTGTGGAGATGTTGACGGTTGCTGGCGAAGTGTGAGATGGTTATCGCGTGGTTTTGGTGAGAGGCAGGTTGTGGT
>CM068968.1:16374408-16410760 GCA_035128595.1 Eptatretus atami
TGTGCTGGGCCGTGCTATGAGAGGGTGTAGGGCAGCCCGGAATCATGGCGAAACCCAATCCTTATCCCTGCATCGCAAGAGGCGACCAGGGTTGCGTCAGGAAGGGCATCCGGCGTAAAACCTGTGCCAAATCAGTATATGCGGATCATAACGGATGATCCCCTGTGGCGACCCCTAACGGGAGCAGCCGAAGACGAACAACAACATATATATATATTACATCGCATGATATTTCAAAAAGTTATGAGAGCAAGTCATAAGAAAACTTGATGGATGAGTTGGTTAGGTGACACAAAGAAGCTGATGGATCCAGATCCAACCTATCGGTGGGATACAAAACGTAAACTGATCAGCCTGGTGGCGGTATGCGCTCTTCCAAGTGCCGTTCTATATATTGTTGTAGTATTTCGCGCCCGCCCGGGCGTGCGAAACGACCGCGTTTCACCAATAGCAGCCGGTTCGCCCACCGAACGGACAATCCAGTCGTGACTTTCTGCAATGGCGTCAGAAAACCAGTCACGGATGGGTTTTCAATCCCACCACAACCTTGTCTGTACCCTACCCGCGCCCACAGGGTCCGATCGCCAAATCTTCGATTTACCTAATTATTCGCGCAGGTAGGTTACCGAGAGGTTGTACCTCAACGGGACGGCTTGGAAACGAGCCGCTTAAGCAGCCCGCTTCCTTTTGGGATAACCGAGCGGTAATATCGCGCCGCCCGTTGGACCCGATCACTTTACCGGATATTTAAAAGCCAACTAATATTCCGCAATACAAGATGGCATTTCAATGGGAAGGGAAGGACGCAACGACAGGTTACATTTTAACCAGCACATTTATTTACTCTACGTATGCAGGAACAATCATGCCGTCATTCAAAAACACCAACATGCACGTTACAGGACAAGCAATGAATGCGGCACGGGCAGCGGGCAAGACAAAGCGCTTCAACCGTCTACAAGTAATTATTAATGTACAGTCACTTACACAGTTTTACTTACGGGACTCGGCGCCACAACATTCATTCGAAAGAAAAGCAGGAAAAAGACCCCAATCAAAGGCAATGGGTCAGACTGGACCTCTTGGGTCTTTACGGCTGGACTTGCAGACCGAACTAGTCCCACGAGCCGTTGCAGGTTACCTGCACCCTCGTGTGTCTGGCTTGGGCGACCCGCGACGTCCGTCCCCCAGCAGCTAGCGTAGCCGCGGTCGAGCTCGGGCTTCCGTGTGGCAGGCGAGCTCTCTCCGGCTCTCTCCACACGAACGCGCTTGGGCGACCCGCGATGCTCCTTCCCCACGGCAGCTAGCGTAGCCGTGGTCGAGCTCGGGCCTTGCCAAGCGGCCGGGTGATTCGGGCCTCAGTCGGCAACTCGTTTGAGAGGAACGAACGGGTCTCTGCTCTCTTCGAGTGATGCTCTGTTAAGAACCCGTCCGTCCCTCAGTGATGCTCGAACTGCGCCGAAGCCCGATCACCTCGGACCGCCTGTCGCTGGCTGGCGAGCTCTCTCCGGCTCTTCCACACGAACGCGCGGTTTGCGCGACACAGCAGGCAAGGCTGCGCCTCCAGCCGCGTCTCCTTCGCGACGCCCGGACTCTCCACCGACTGCAAGCTCCAAGCTCCCGACTCCGCCACGAGCCCAGACTTCCACGCAGCTCCTTGGCTTCTGGCTTCCTCCCGACTCCCCGACCTCTCCAGACTGACTCAGGCCGACCGATCAACTTCGACGCGACCCAACTCAACGCGCGAGCTTGGCGCTCTGCTCGTGCTTTTATAGGGCTGGTGAGACGCGGTTTGGCCTCCGATCCTCGACCTCTGACCTCTGCGTGGGAGAGCGGACGTGTGCGAGATCACCAAGCTTGATCCGACGAGCAAACGTCCCGCGTCGGCCTGCAGCGACGCCGCTCGATGCGGACTCGCCGCGGCTGGCGCAAAGATGGCGTCGTTTCGGAGACAAGGTGAGGCGATGTTTGTGGTGTGGAGATGTTGACGGTTGCTGGCGAAGTGGTGAGGATGGCGTGGTTGGTGAGAGGCAGGTGTGGTTGTGTGGTGGAAGGCGGTTGGTCTGAAGCGGTTGTTGAGAGCGATGTTGGTGGTGGTGGTGGTTGTTGTAAAGCGGTTGTTGAGAAAGATGTTGGTGGTGGACGTGGTTGGTCAAAAATAACGATAGTAAAGATAACGGCTAACTAAAGATCACAGCCGGTTAACATGAATAGTTCCCTTTAAACAACGGTGGGAAATCTATCTGGACCGGACTTATCAGCCTAACTGATCTAGGGACCTTTATGGTGTTCTGTCAATTTCCACAGCCGTAACAAGAATATTAATGTTCTAAGTTTTTTTCAAAAAATGTTTCTAAGTTTTCTGCTCACTGTGAGCCCCGAGAATTGAAGAATCTCCTGGTAAAATAGAATGGGTAATCAGTGATTGGGCAAAGGATTGGCAGATGCAGTTTCACATAAAGAAAGTAAGGTACTGGGGATGAGTAAGAATAATAAAAATAGACATTATACGATGTAAGGGGCAATATTAGACCATGAAGATATATGAAGGAGGGAAGGGGGGATAAGCAGACTGGACAGTGCCAGGGAGCTATAGGTGAAGCCAACTAGGTTTTAGGTTGCATTCGTAAGGGGATAAATTACAAACCAAAAGAGGTAGTGTTAACATTATACAGGAATTTAGTTAGGTCTCTTCCACAATATTGTGGACACTTTTGGTCACCACATCTGAGGGACAACATGGCTGTCGTAGCGGAGGCTTCAGCACAGGACTACTAGATTGCTCCCGGGCCGAGCTAGACGAAGCCATGAGCAGCGGCTGAAGGAGACAGGGCATTATGCGTGAGAAAGATTATTTCGAGATAACCTGATAGAGCTGTTAAAGATCGTGAAGGGTATGGACAAAATAGAAGCAGGACAGTTTTTACCAGGATATACAGCGACAGAAGTGGAGAGCACAGTTGAAGAGTGAAAAAGAGGAGTTTTAGAACAAAAGCAAGTCAGGGTTGTTTTGCACTGAGTTGATAACACATGGAATAGTCTTCTGGGGAAGGTGGTAACAGCAGGTATAGTTGACAGGTTTAAGGTGGATTTGGGTAAGTACTGAGAAAACAATGTGTGTTGAGGGGTACAGGGATATTGGCATGGATGGTACAGGTATGTAGCTTCAGATTAGCCAGGTGTGACATCTGTAAGTTGGAGATGTCCAATTGTTACCTCTGCCACTGAAAGTGCACAGAGGTTGTGGTTTCACCCCTGTCTGTCTTTTGTCTGTCTGTGAGCATGATATCCCAAAAAGTTGCAGACGGATTCAGACGAAATTTGGTGGACAGGTTGGGTGTGTGACAAGGACGAAATGATTCGACTTTGGTGAAGATTCGGATCCGGATATAATAATTTTTTTGAAAGTTATTCTTTACCAATGAGGGACAGGGCCTAAAACGATAGATACCATGATATTTCAAAACGTTGTGGACGGAATATGACCACACTTGGTGGATGAGTCGGGTAGGTGACAACAACAAGGCAATTCGATTTTGGTTCAGGTCAGAATCCAGATCCGGCCTATCAGTGGGATAGAAAACGTAAACTGTTCAGCCTGGCGAGTTATGCGCTCTACCAATTGCTGTTCTAGTTTATTTATTTTTTTCAGAATGTAAATGTGATTTACTGCTAAGTTTTGGCAATTTGCATAACACGCCAAGTCTCCATTGCTGGCTCGGGTTTCTCTCCAATCTCGCATTCCCACGACCCTCCTTCTTGCTGTTGCCCATTATTATCCACATCATCATGACTTCTGTGGCTTGTTTGAAATTCAATGTTTCAATTGATGTGAAAATTACAGCCAGTGAGCTCTGACGACGCATCTCGGGAGGTTCACGGAGCATCGATAAACTTGGTTTGGAGTTGCAAGTGGGTTGGATGTTTCTGCTGTTTTGTTTGTTGTTGAATATTCTTTTTCCCCCCTCTTTTGGAAGGACACCAGGATCTACGATGATTGAAAAAGGATGGGATAAATATCTTGGAATGCCATATCCTGTGGGAAAGTTTGCCCAAAGCCAAAAGTAATATGCCTTTAGCATGTGTTGTAGTCTTGTCTGAAACATTTTCAACTTCACTATTTTCAATCCGCCCCCCCCCTCTCCCTTCTATCTCACTGACCCAACCCCCCATTCCCACATTCTCTGAACTCGGTAAAAAAAAATATTCAAACGAAAAAGAGCGCCCCTTGGTGTTACGCACATGCAAGGGACAACATGGCACTGAGTTGGTTTGAACTTCGCATTTGTAGTTTCAAATACGAAGTTCAATTCTGCAAGACTGCTGTGAAATCGTCCCCAAAAATTACTAAAAAACATCTTTCTTTCATCTTGTCCAGACTGTCAGAATGGCCTGGAGATTAGCACACTCACCTCTGGGGTGTGTCGAGCCTGGGTAAGAATCCCGAGCCAGTTATAAACTCTCATCCTGATATTTTGCATTCAGGATGAGACATAAATGTGTGCACCATCCCTCGGATCGTCATTAAGCCCGCTGTCCGTCCTACCACCATTAGCTGGTGGACGTTAAAGATCCAAAGATGCCTTTCACAAAGAGTAGGCAAGTTATCATAGGCACCCTAAACGAAATGACAAATTCCTGCCCAAACCGATAGGGGGTACTGCACCAGTGGCACACCTGCACCTCAGTGACGATGCGATCGGTGGGCTGAATTTGGATGCCACGATGCATTCGCCAACAACAACCTTGTACAGTTTGATCTACAGCTCGAGTTTGGCTATGTTTCACTGTCCGTTATGTCGAGTTAATATTTATTCTCTACCAGGGGATTGTGGAAATTCCATGTAATGCAAAATATGACTTCAAGTCCTCAACTCCCCCCACCCTCTCACAAACCACAAGTCCTCAACTTCTGCCCCCCAACGTCCAAGTCCTCATGCTTCCCCTCTCAACCCAAAGGCATCAATTCTCTCCCCACTCCAAGCCTTCAAACACCCACCCCACCCATTACGGTCGCCTGTCCAAATCACAATCCCACGAGATATGCAGAAAAGATATGTGACAATAAATGACCCAAAACCAATTACCTTCTTCCTGATGCATATAGACACATAATGAAAAGTAAATAATGACCCTGGCCAAATTTCTAATGACTTGAGTTTATGGTCTGCTTGAGAGACTGTCACATAATTATTTGGGCAGTGTATAAGTTAACAGACTGCTGCCTCGATCGCTGAGGCTGATCTTCACAAGGCCCTGACACCTATCGGCTCAAAATCCTTATAACCTGTGCTTTGGTAGTTTTTACACTGAAGGGAATACATATATACTAGCAAATACCACCCATCACTTTGCTGATAGGAATACTGAGAGGGAGGAGAAAAAGAGGGGGGGAGAGAGAGGGGGGAGAGTGAGGAGATGGAGGGACGAGGAGGAAGAGAATGAGGTGGTGAGGAAAGAGAAGGCAGACCAGCATGAGGTGGAGCGTTAATTATGATTCATACCGTCTCATCAAAATGATTCTGCATAGAATAACAGTGAAGATGGAAACAAAATAATGTCTGAAATCCATTTTTTCCGGTCATACTATAATACCACCCAGAGACAAACACTGCCCAGAAATGTCGGAGATAAAGCCCAGAAAAATCACTGCCAGGACACATCCAGAGACAAACACCATCTGGAGATCAACAATGCCCGAACACATCCGTAGACAAACACCAGCCGGACACGTCTGGAGACAAACTCCGTCTGGAGATAACACTGCCCGGGCACATCCGGAAACAAACAAACAAACAAACACCACCTCGACAGGTCCGGAGACAAACAAACACAGCCCGGAACGTCTGGAGGCAAACTCCGTCCGGAGACTAACACTGCCCGGGCACATCGGAAACAAACAAACAAACACCACCTCGACGGGTCCGGAGACAAACAAACACCACCCGGACAGTCGAAGACAAACAGACACCGCCGGACACGTCCAGAGGCAGAGAGATGTGTGGGAGGGCGCTGCACTGTATTAGAGAGAGAGAGAGAGAGAGAGAGAGAGAGAGAGAGAGAGAGAGAGAGAGAGAGAGAGAGAGAGAGAGAGAGAGAGAGAGAGAATAAGTGGGGTGGGGGTGGGAGAAAATATATGCTTTATTCACACACACACACACCACACACACACACACACACAAACACACAACACACACACACACACACACACACACACACACACACACACACAAATATATTAGTGCTTGGCCGATATCAGCAACTTTTTGGGAATCGGCTGATTGGGGTCAGCACATACTGTATACAACCCAAAAACCTTGAGCAGCTTTCACCCTTGTTTTGTGGGAATTTCAATCAACAAATTATAAAAACAACATTGCATTATAGACCTCTCAAGGAGATGCGCATAAACATTAATATTTATAGACAGCTGGCAAGGGTCATGCGACGGGTAGAAAATAAATTTGGCTTGGTAATTTAGAAAACATGTCAATATAGCAAACGGTTCAGAAATCAGGTGTTGTGAAATCTATTTTGCTTTGAAACCTTTCGAAAGCCCATCATCATCATAAGATATGGGATGAAACTGTGCCACCACCAAGCATGCAGGCATGCACATAAATCCGTGGAGAGTCCTTCTAGAATCCAAATGTACCACTTACCTTGTAGCAACTGCCGACTACACATCCCGATTGGGACACGAACTGCACCCCTATCGACTGCAGGGTGATCAGTAAGCAGGTTAAGCACTCAAACAAACACTCCAATTTAATGGTTGATAAGGGACAGCTCGCTTGGCAGGCGATTAACAATCACCGAACCGTCATATTAAACACACCTCCCGGAGACGCCCAAAAGGTGAAATGTGTCCAAATTGGCCAAATGAACACTTTTTTGTAGCAGTCTTAACTGCTGCTAAGTTCAGTTCTGGAGCTTAAATTTTGTAATTCAGCTTAGTTGAAGAGATTCTCGAGGATATGGCATGTGTGGAATTGAAATAAAGCCATGAACGCTGGTGTCTCTGGGCATTTATAAGCAATGCAATGTGTCTCCAGCGATTCGTAGCTATGATGAACAGGCACTTTATATAATATGAGTGAGGAAAAGTGAAAAAAAAAAACTTTATCATTAAGAAATCATTGCAGCCTGTTCTGAGTCAAGGCATGGTTGAGCAGACCAAAAAACATGGTGGCTTCAGACCCCAGTGCGGTCACCCAGGATATGCTTTAAGACCCCATAGAGAGCGAGGTGGCCGAGGATGCATCTGATAAAGGATATAATTAAATAAGGCAGTCAATGATCTTCAGAAGAGGTGTTGTTTAATTCACCAAAACACCCAATTTTCAGTCATGCACTTCCTTGGAGTTTTCCAGTAATAATGGAGACACACACAGACATACATTTATTAGTGTAGATAGAAGAGAGATATATATATATATATATATATATATATATATATATATATATATACACATATGTAGTATAAGATTGGGTCGGTTGGGATTACACATGTTTAAAGACGAAGAAGGTGCTTCCAAACAAAAGTAAAAACTGGATCGACTCCGCTAATTTGAACAAAAAAGCGAGAGCAGACCCGGTCTCAGGCAACGTTTCACCGGCTTCGCAACCGGTTTTCCTCAGGCACAATCAAAGTCTGCACAACATTCCAGGCACCCACCCGAAGGGATTGCCTCAGGTTAACCCAAGGAGACCACCATCTGGTGGACGACACCTCAGCACCACCCCGACACACACTATTGCAATCTGACCCAGGAAGTTTAACCCGTGCTTTTCCTCCTATCTTCAAGGAATGGAGGTCCCGAAGCTGGCCTACCTTTTGGGGGAGACTTCAACTTGGCTATCCCATTTACCTCCTTTGAGCATTAAATATCCCTATTTCCCTTTTGAAAATGGTGGGCCCTTGTGCGCTGGTATTCTGCAAAACACCTGCAGGGAATACCGTCCAGCATGGGAAGTTGCTTTAGCAACAGTTGGCCTCCAATCAGTGAAAATATTCCTCTTGTTACAGCATATTGTCATGTTGTCTGGTTTTCGATTCAATTTGGTCATGGCAGCAGGAGGTAATTTATCATAAAGTATGCCAAGCTCCAAAAGAGACATTGATGTAAATATTGTATGAATACCAGAGATCCCATGGTATAGTAGCCGTTCAGACTGATGGTCGTGGTGGTTCAGATCCCATAACATTGTCAAGGTCGTTGGGGAGAAATTTACAAGCAATCGTGGCATTTCTTACCGATCTCTTGTCTTCGCCAGATTTGTGAGCAGCAATGGTAATCGAACCCACACGACAGTGAGGGAAATGAAACAAGGCTCACTCGACCACAAAGCCACTCATTCTGACTGGTACCCTGAGAAAACGCCAAAACCTAACGCACGGGTCCAGCACAGGCTTATTAACCACCACTCCATTCCCCATTTGGTGCTTATTGGGTTTGTGGTTGCATGAAACATTATTAACCTGGGAACGTAGTGAGCGGCAGTGACTGCTGGTTGATTTCAAGTATCCCCCAGTCTTTCGCAAAGAATGGTCCAATTTCTAAATTTCTCCCGCAATGGATAGGGACACTGCATCATCGGTACACTCGCACCACAGTAATTATTTTATTATTTTTGTATGCAGCCTGTTGCTGCTGGCTGCATCATTGCTGAGAACGTGGCTTTGTCGCTGAAGCAGTGCCCCGTTTCCAGTAAGCTGGTACTCATTTTGCCAATTTCGGAAGGATGGTGGGCTGAGTCAACCCACGTGGTTTTATTTAACGGATAGACAAGGGCTTGGACTCAAGAGCCGAAGATCTTAAGGCAACTCCCTTAATCATTAAACCAACACCAGGCTTCATTTTTCACTGAAGGTCATTCGTGAGCCAATTGGGTTTTTAATAACAATTCAATAGTGACTGGAGAATTTTCCTGAGACAAGCTCACTTTCCAGAAACTTGGAATACACATCCTTACTTACTGCTGTCTTCAGCTGCTTTTGAACCCACCCCCTCTGAAATTCCAGTCCACAAGTCACCATTAGGTCAAAATATTGTTATTTACTCGCAGGAGTGCCTGGCATTGCTGGGCAATGTCGGGTCCCTCCTCCCACCCCTTCCTCTCCCTCCGGACTCCCACCCCCACTTCCCTTGCCTCACCTGATTTGTAGACGTTGGCTTTGGAGCTTCCCACTCTCTGGAGACCTGAGCAGTGCCAAAATGCAAGTTATCTGCACAGCTGACTTGTACTACTCTCTGCCATCACCACCGGGTGGCGTTACACGACACACATTCACAAAGAGAATTTTTGTCGACCTTCCCTCCCGAACCCTCGTGACTACAGATGAAACCAAGTAGTCCATGATCACCACCAGGTCGAACTTGGTCCATGTGCCAGGTTTGGTGGCATTTAGCCCAGTAGTTTTGGTGTGGTTGGTGTTACTCGCTCACACACACAGACAGAAAATGACATTTATTTATTAGATTATTGCTGCTACTACTCGTCCTTCATCACATTAAAAAAGCCAACATGGTGGGACCCAAAAGTGTGCTTGTTGATCTTTAACACCAGTCCTTCACACCAAGTCTCCTCCTTGGTTCATTCATTCCGATGCAGCACTTGGCTGCAGGTTCATTGGTCAAGCTACCAGCACACAATGGCCGACTCTTATATGGGTTTCATGGAGCACAATGCCGTGATTATGGTGCTGGATTATGCAGAAGACATCCGGGGCAACCACAAAGGTGAGAGAGACTAACAGCAAGCAATGCATATAAACGAGGTGCAGCCCGGCTTTGATTCAGCACGCAAGGTGATCGTGGCCATTTGGCTGAGGTTTTTGGAGTGGAAAGGTACGACGGAATATTTTCACGAATAATGTTGGCCACACACCTGAATCGATCAAACGCTTTCCTCCTCATGTAAGCAGATGTAATGGCAACTCTGATGGGTCACCTTTGCTATAGCAATAGCAAATTAGCCTCCAGATCAAGGAGCAGAGGCTATACCAGGTGAAAGGGAGTGAAAGAATGCGAGAGACCCTGGAGGTACTATGTATCTGCTGAAGGTGCTGTTTTGTCGAACAGCTATGCAGTTCCTCTGATGGCTATCTCAAACGCACACCTAGCCAGGTGCAAGATAGGATGTGATGCAAGTTCCGAACGAACTCACAGCGAATGATGCTTTCGCTGGAAGGCCTGAAGAGTGAAGCGGATATTCATTTCCCACCAATCTTTGGAATTATAGGTTAAAGGAGAAATGATCAGATAATACACATGCAAATTATGACGCAGGTTTGAGGTCAATCACCTTCGCTTGTTTCTGGTTGAAGCAGTTCAATATTCATTTGGGGATCAATCTAACCTCCTGTTAACAAGATACATTGCTTTAAGAAAGTGTGCAGAGAAGAACTTGGGAACTATAGACCTGTGAGTTTGACTTCAGTCCGGGAAGGTGTCGAAGACATGAACTAAGGAACGAATAGGGAACCATTTGAATGATTTGAAACTAATTAAAGGTAGTCAGCATGGGTTTGCCAAAGGGTGGTCTTGTTTAACAAATTTATTGGAGTTCTTTGAAATAGTTTCTGATTGGGTGGATGAGGGGAAGTGCAGTGGACATAGTATATCTAGACTTTAAGAAGGCATTTGATAAGGTACATCGGAGGTTGTTAGCCAAGGTGAGGGCTTGTGGAGTGGCTGGTCAGGTAGCTAATTGGATTGCAAACTGGCTTCATGATAGGAAGCAAAGAGTGGCTGTGAGTGGGAGGATGTCTTGCTGGGAGGATGTAAGTAGCGGGGTACCTCAGGGATCAGTACTCGGACCATTACTTTTAATTATTTACATCATGGATTTAGATAGTGGGGTGAAGAGTAAGCTTTCCAAATTTGCAGATGACATAAAGCTTGGAGGTAAGGTGGATAGCAGAGGGGGTGGTGATCATATTCAGGAAAGTATTGATTTGTACAAGGATTGGGCAGAAGATTGACAGATGGAATTTAACCTGAGCAAGTGTAAGGTGTTGGGGATGGGAAAGAACAATGAAAATAGAGAATATGAGATACAAGGGGTAATTTTGGAGTGTGACACACAGGAGAACGATATGGAGGTGATAATAGATATGGGAAGTAAGCAGGGAGCACAGTGCCAGGCAGCTAAAGGTAAAGCAAATCTGGTTTTGGATATATTTGTTAGGGGGATCACTTATCTATCTATAATTCAGCAATGTGTGTGTCTGTGACCGCTGTTTCTCGACAACCACTGGTCTGATCTAATTGAAACTTTCCAGTATATTGCTGGGGACCTGAGTATGTGCCTTTTCAAGGTTTGATATTAATCGGACAAGTGCTTCCCAAGTTATGGCCATTTATTTACCAACCAATGACATGACACGTTGCTGCGTAGGCCGGGGCGCGGCCGGCCGACAATGACGTCACGGTCCATGCCAGTTACCTGGCAGCGAATGTCATGGCAAGCAAAGACAGGGAGGTAAACTTGATTTTAATTCAGATTTTAATTAACTCTGTGTGTGGAAGTTGTGTTGTTGCGAGAGCGAAGGAATGGCCTGTGTGGTTGTCGTTTCTGGCTCGCGGTTTGAGTTTTTTTCTTTTTTCTTTTTGCACGTACGGTCACGTACGTACGGGCACACACGTACGGGCACGTGAGAACGAAGGAACGGCCTGTGCGGTTGTTGTTTCTGGCACGCAGTTTGAAAGTTTTTATTGTTGTTTGCACATACGGCCACGCACGTACGTGCACGCACCTACGGGCATGCACTAGTAAATCAAAAGAGCTCATGTAAACATTGTATAGAAATTTAGTGAGGGGCACATTTAGAATATTTTGTGCAGTTTTGGTCACCACAGCTCAGGAAGGACATAGATGCCAGAGAGAGGGTTCAGTGTAGGGTGACTAGATTGATCCTGAGCCTACCTAGACTCAGCTATGAGGAGCGGCTGAAGGAGACAGGGCTTTATACACGAGAAAGGAGGCAATTACGAGGGAATATAGTTAAGATGTTGAAGATAATGAAGGCCATATTGACAAAGTACGAGTGCAGACGAGTTTTTCAGCAGAATAGACAGCGAAAGGATGAGGGGCTGTAGCCTGAAAGTAAAGAAGATGAGAGTTGCGGTAGTAATAAGGCAAGGGTCTTTCCATCAGAGAGGAAATACACAGAATGGTCTCCCCTACAAAGGTTGAGGAAGCCGAAATAGTAGATAAGTGTAAATTGGAATTAGATAGGTACGTAGATGCATCGGAGATAGAGGGGTATTGTGATATATGGGAGCTTGTGTGTGGATGGGTGCATGATGGCTTCTGTGATTGGTGCAGCACAGGCAAGAAGGGCCAAATGGCATCCTTCTCCACCAAAGTTCCTTGTATATCCTTGTATTCATTGGAATGGGTAAGTGATATCACTGATCCATCTCACTCCTGATGTAATGACGATGAGCACATTATGGATAGAAGTGTGAGCATCAAGAGTGACGTATTGACGTAAAGTCATATTTTTATTATTATTTTCTTTTGTCAATTGTCTTGCACCATAAACGCAGACCACAAGTTGTACGCATGAATTAGCAACAACCATTTAACTGTCTAGCCTGGGTTTGATTGCTTATCCAACTATAAACTTTCGGATTGGTGCTTCACAGGCAGGACTTTGCATCACAAAGGCACCGTCCCTCTGCTGGATGGACATTAAACGAGGTGTCCCAAGTTGTCTGTTGTAAAGAGTAGGTGAGTTATCGCCGGCAACTTGAACAAAATACAAATTCCTGTCCACATCACCTTCGTTCGAACGTCAGGTCTGGCCAGCTGGTTCATGAAAAGCCCACAACAATCACTAAGGAGAAGTGTATGCACCCACATTGAATATCAGTGTTGCAGATGATTTGGCCTTAAGGCCTCATAGCAATAGAAACTCATCTTAAATATAGAGCTTAATCCCCAAATCTCCACTGAGCAACAGCACACAACATGAATGGTCGGCTGAGCCAATTTGGCTCATTTGTGCCCAATTTGTGAGTAAATGCCCAATACACCATCAGTGACAACAGGCTTGAATAGGCATCATCCATAGACACATGAATCGGTGTATGGCCATCCAGAGTTTGCGGTAGGGTCAAATGTTTGGCCATTTTTAATGTAACCAACAAGTACATGGCCACCAAATGCTACCAGGAGAGCGAAAACACAAAGATGCTCCAACATTGGCAGTAACTCCTGGAAAGCCTTCCTTCAGCAGCAGCTTGTTTACCACCAAAATGCCTCACTCATAACTCAGCAAATTACACACACAAACATAGCAATGATTTTCCATCCACCGCGGTCTCCAAGAACTGCCGTCTCTTCGTAATCTGGCCTCCACCGGGCCAGAAACATAGTCCTCAGTTGAACCCGAGGATATGGCCCAGTTGGATATTACTTAGACTAAAGGCAAATAAAGAGGTCAGTGTAGTCTGCTTTTCCACAACAGCTTCCAGATTTATTTGCTGTTTTCTCGTGGCAATCTTCCTTCCGCTTCATTCATTCACCTACACCCCCTCCTTCCTCTAATCCTCCAATGTGGCTTTTGTGACATCAACAGCACACACTTGGTATGATGCCAAGTCTAGGGTCTGGTTGCAGGAACATCCTTCAGGTGTTTCCAAGAGTCAACGCCCATCTAATAATATCAACAAACACACCAGGCCGTGCCTGGGAAATACCTAAAACAAAGGCTGAAAAATTCCCCATCACCCTGCCTGTCCACCACTGGACTTTAATTGTTTGTTTATTACTTAATGTGTCCTAAGGAAAACAATGATTGAACTTGCAAGCCGGTAATTTGTAGCAGAGATATTTCCTCCAACATGAGGTTGGGAAATCTTGAAATTGTCCATAATTCCACTGCAATGGATGGCCTTGATCACTTGCAGGACTGAGAGATTCATAAGGATGGAGTTTGAGCTGGTCGTCACACCTGATATATTCGAACGGCACTCGGTAGGGCACATACCTCCGCCAGGCTGAACAGTTCACGTTTTGTATCCCACGGATAGGCCGGATCTGCATCCGGACCTGAACCGAAATCTAATCAGCTTGTTCTTGTCACCTACCCAGCTCATCCACCTAATTTTGTCATAATCTATCCCAAACTTTTTGAGATATAATGCTACGTATCGTTTTGGCCCTACTTATCAATTGTGAAGAATCGCTTAAAAATTCTCGTTTCCGGATCCGGATCTTCACCAAAATGGAATCAATTCGCCCTTATCATACACCCAATCTGTCCACCAAGTTTTGTCTGAATCCGTCCACAACTTTTTAAGATGTCTTGCTCACAGATAGACAAACAAACAAGAAGAAGATGTCACACATACTTGCAAAATCCAAATAACAAATTTGACCTCATAAATAATTGGTGGTTGAATTCAATGACCAAATATGCAAATCCTCTTCAAATTTCAAGTCAATCGGATGAAAATTGACAATTTTAGAAATCCGACCTATGTTGACCTTTTGGCCGATGTTGACCTCAAAAACAATTGGTTGGTTGAATTCAGTGACCTAATCTGCAAATCCTCGTCAAATTTAAAGTCAATCGGATGAAAATTGAGGATTTTGGAAATTCGTTAAATTTATTGACCTTTGGCCTACGTTGGACCTTTTGACCTCAAAAATCATTTCGTGAAGATCGGTTTAATATTGTGACCTGTTATTGGCGATAAACAAACAGACAGAATAACAAAATCGACTGACCAACATACTTCAAAAATATTCGACTTTGCAAGTAACAAACAGCAGTGAAAACATAACCTCCTGTCCACCTTCGGTGGCAGAGATTTTAAAAAAAATTACCAAAACTCTGCTGATACAAAATGTCCATGTCTAAACCCTCGAGAAACCGAATGTCCATATCTGAACCCATGGTCTAGTTTTGTGTTTAATGTTGTTCAGAGACTTACCAGGAGCTTATACGATTGGGAGAGAAATTTATAGTTTCAATCTTAATCCATGTTCGCAACTTGTAAGTAAGTAAGTAAGTGTTACATTTTCTTCTCTGGAACCTTTCTTAAATAATGGTTACATTTGTTACTCCCCAATCCTCTTGTACCCGTCCTGACTCCAGCAAGTTGTTAAAGATATCCGCTAACACCTCGCTTTTCTGCTCCGCCACCTCCGTCGATACTCTTGGATGCATAGTATCCGGTCCTGGAACTTTATCATTGCTTAATTTTTCTAGCTGCTTTTCACTTCATCTACTCCGACTCGGATCTCTTATAAACGCCCAAGCCTGGTGTTGGCTTAACGGTTAAGGCGGCTGGCTTAAGATCTTCGGTTCTTGAGTTTCAGCCCCTGTCTGCCATTCAATTAACACCGGGTGGGGTTGACTCAGCCTGTCATCCTTCTGAAGTGAGTGAAATGAGTACCAGTGTACTGGTAATAGAGGGCACTGCATCAGTGGCATAGCTGTGCCCACAGAAAATGTTTTAACCAGCAGCCACAGGCTGCACATGATAGCTACTGTAGCTTCTAAAAGTCCTTCTTCAGCACGAGATACATACTCTCAGCTATTGGAAGTCCCTCTGACTGTTGCTGTATAAATGTGGAAAGAAAAAAATATATATATATTTAATAAGTTTCCCATCTTACACTCCTCGTTCACCAATTCTCCAATGCTGTTCCTCAATGTGCCCACAGTCATCTTAACCCTTTCTTTATCCATTAGTTAATTAAAAAATCTGAGTTAAAAAGCAATCCTGGACTAAATCGAGGAAATCCTCATCCGCTCTGCCCTTTCCCTGTTCCTGGACCCAATCTATCCCTGGCAAGTTAAAATCCCCCATAATCAATACTCTTCCCTAACCACATTCCCTTTTGAATTCTTCATGTCCTCCTCCTTCCTCCTCTTCCTTCACACCCGGAGCCCGATAAAAGCATCCTACCAGTATCTGACTGTTTTTACAATCTCTAATCTCTAATCTCTACCCATACAGAACCCTCAACATTTATTCCTTCCTAAATGTCACCCCTTTCTCTTCATGCAATGCTGTCCTTTACCAAGATTGCTACTCCTCCTCCCCTCTTCTCTCCTTCCTATCACACCGATACATTTCTCCAAATTTCTTTTCTTTTTTCACATTCTGTCTCACTCAAAGGAAGGGCAAGTCCTGAAGCATCAGAACCTCTGTAATATTTTCATGGCGGACAACCCAAAAACAGTTTCCTTCTTTTGTTTTTTACACTGCTCAAAGCTAAGTGTGCTACCTCTGTACCATCCTTGATGGGTCTAATGATCTCCACCTGCGTTGAAGTTCCTTGTAAATCGTCTCGGTTCATTGGTTTCAAGAAGTATATTGTGAACAGTCAGATTGATTACATACAGGTACAACAAAGGTACAGAAAAAGATTCATTAACAGTCTGGTGATACCAAGAGAAGCTGAGACAACCGAACATAGGTTGCTTGGATCCGTGATCGAGGTTGTGGATCTACTGCTGTGGATCCGTGATCGAGGTTGTGGACCCGCTGTTTGGAGAGGTTCTGGGCTGAAAGGATCGAAACCTCGAGGAAGAACGGTGCCCAGCTGATGATCCATGTGGTCAGGAAACGGTTCAATTGCTTACAGGTTAATGTTCTTTCTTTTTCTCTCACTTTTTCGAACTACTTTAAGTGAGGGAACTTTAGGTTTACAATTTCAATGAAGTTGAATATGTCGGATGTTGCGAATTAACATCATTTACAACAGTCCTTTAAAATATATTAAACTAGCGAGGTACCCGTGCTCTCATGGGAGGAGCCCAAATACAACAGACAATAGGAAAACAGCGAATACCAAACTATGAACCAATAAATTCCACATTCCTGTTGCACCTTCAGTCGAATGTCAGGCATGGACAGCCTGTTCGTGAATGACTTAAGGGGGGAAAAAAAAGTTACTTGCAGTTTGACCCCAACAGAAGTAAGGGGGGGTAATACTTCAATGATGTCACAATGGTGAATCTGCAAATGGCGGATCCGCGAATGTCACTGGTGGAAACCCTCACATAATTTCCTGATTCTCCTTTAAACTCAATCTCTCTGTATTTTCCTTCCAAACATCATCATTGCAATCATAAATTAATACTATACCATGAATATAACAAAATACAATATAACAAACGCTCATGACGTAAACAAAGACAAACAACATTCTGACGTTACATCCGGATTGGCAGCAGCTTCTTATGGACCGAAACTCAAAATCATAATTGTATTGAGTTGAGGTATTTACAAAACCAAACCTCCCAGCTTAGGACACCGGTTGGGACGCTAAAACGTTCCGCAGAAGGTTTGGCCGGGCTAGCCCCAAAACTGAGGGAGTAGTTTGGGGATGGACAGACAGACAGACACACTCCTGCTTTATAATATCTATCTATCTATCTAATATCTATATTATATTATATATATATAATATATAACTAAAACTTCTCATCTTGGTATATATGTATGTATGTTCCCGAAATACAGCCAAAACGGTACATGATAGCACAAAAAAATTCGGCCCACATGACTCACCATTCGCCTGCGGTGTGCAGTATCAAGTTTCGTTCAAATCGGGCAACAAAAAAATATATTAAAAAATCAATTCCTGATTCATCAAGTACTCTTCGGGAGAATTTGATCAATGCAAACAACCTCAGCTGTATATTTGGCTGGAGCTATCTTTTATATATATATATATATTTTTTTGAAATGATTTTTTTTATCAACCGCTGCCACAACGGGAACCCAACGGGTTCACGGGTCATCTAGTACATTTTTAAAATAGCCCCGACACTGTACAGTTAATTAAGTGTGTGTGTGTGTGTGTGTTTTTGTGTGTGTCTGTTAACATAATTTCCACTGGAGATTCTGCTTCTTGGCTTTCCTGGGAGGGTTGAAACCTGTTCTCAGGTTCAGTAAGTGCTGCATCGTGGAGCATGCCATGTTTTGGAGGGAATGTTAAACCAGCTGTCTCGAGGTTGTTTTCCACTTGGCACAATGACCAAATTATACTCGGTCTTGTGTTTAAATAAATGAACTAGAAGGGCACTCAGTGGAGCATCATACCTCCGCCACGTAATGCCTGATCCACGAGATCATATCTGGCCCATTACATTTTTGAGATATCGTGTTAAATATCCTTTTTGAGCCCCATCTATCAATGAATGGTGAAGAATCACATAAAAAATTTCTCGTAGTCGGATCCGGATTCGGATCGTCACCAAAATCTAATCAATTACTCGTGGTCACACACCCAACTTATTCACCAAGTTTCGGCGGAATCCGTCCACAACTTTTTAAGTTGTTAAATCTATATCAATTCAATGTTTAACACATGTGAATGTGCTTGATTCATAATATAAATCCTTGTTCTACTTTTTCTCACTTATTCCTGCTAACCCAATTTGGCAACTTTGCAACCCCGGATGACTTTTTCCGCCTTCTGAGCCAGCCTTCGAGTTTCTGGCACCCTCTAGCATCCCGTGTCTGACACCCTCCATTTCTCTGATGGTTTGGCACCACCTTGAGGCTGTTGCTGCACCTGCATCATCCGTTGCCCTATTATTATTGATTGATAGTGGCAGCATAGCTGAAAGGTGGCATGCCCGTTTTTATCGTATACTTTCTGATTTCTGATTGAATAATAGGATCCGACTGCAAGCTGTTCACAGACAGTGCATTGCATCATTCAGTGTGAATCTTGGGGTGTTTCTGTTCCAATTCGTTCAAACAGACTCATACCTGGTTGTCTGTTTTTTATGCATTATCTTAGGCTCGTAGTGGAGCTGCCACACACACATGAACATAGATGAACATACGTGACACAACACAACACGAGACTGTTAGACGAGACAAAGACGGCCACTGAGCTTGTCTGGTGAGTCCACTCTAACCATTAAACCACCAAGTCTGGTAAGTCCACAAGGATGCAGCAAAAAGAGCAGTTTGGTGGGTTGAAACTGCAGGGTCATGTAAATCCAATGAGTGCCGGATTGAATGGCCCTTTATCTGTGAAAATAACTCATTCATCATTGTACTATTATTTGTGCAGAGGTTAATTTTGTGTACATTTTTAAGGACTCGGCGTGACCTTAATGGAATGTCTGAAGTGATCTCCTGTGGCTTTTAAAGTGGAACTTTATTCTCCTAATGCACGACCTTCGGTGGGTTGTATCTCAGTAACATACTGTCATGTTTAGACCTACCGCTCAGATATTTGAGAAACATAGCCATGCTGATCAAAATTCTCGTGAAAAATCATGGGAGCACGAACCAAAAGCGATCGTTGAAAACAAGGACGTAGTGCTCACGTACTACCTGATCATCCCATCAAGTGCGAACACAGAAAACAAAGCATTGTGATCAGACATAGTACTTCGATACAAAATGGAAAAGACTATTGCTTATCGATATGTCAGTCCCCAGTGACATTGGTCGGAATAACTTGGAAATTAGCAAAATTATTAAGTGCCAGGATTTGACAAATGAAGTCAAGAGAACCTGGAAGTTGATGGGAGTGATAAAGAAGAACCTGAACTGAGATCTTGAAAAAAAAACTATACCGGGGAATATGACGACAAGTGAACTACAATTAGAGGCTGCCCGATGTTCAGTGAAGAGGCATAAAAGAATCCTTGAAACAAAGACATGAGAGCAGAACCTGCCCCAATGCTTAAATGTTAAAATATCACAACTTGGTGTTCGGAACATGATCCTAGAGAAAAAAAAAAATTTACCATGAAGACTGATACTTTGTGCCAGGGGAGGGTTTCTTTTGAACTTTTTGACACGTGCTCTTACAACTGATGTGGGAAGCCATCGTGGAAGAAAAAGTTGACTTGTGGGGTAGAGAGACGGAGACAGAGTTAACATATTATACAATGAATGATAGAGCAAAGAAAAGAAAATGCCTTGAAGAATGAATGAGAAATGAGCAAAGAAAATGATTTGAACTGGAATGGCACTCGGTAGATCACATACCTCCGCCAGACTGAACAGTTCATGTTTTGTAGCCCACTGATAGGCCAGATCTGCATCCTGTACCTCAACCAAAATCTCATGAATTTGACCTTGTTTTGGTTAAATCACACACTGAAAACTGTCCACCAAGCTTCCTACGAATCCGTCCATAACTTTTTGAGATATCATGCTAGAAATCGTTTTTGGTCCCATTTCTCAATGGTGAAGAATCGCTTTAAAAATTCCAGTATCGGACAAACAGGGGTGAAAACATAACCTCTGTCTACTTTTGGTGGTGGAGGTAATTAGCTAAGGATAGGAAATTTGATGAGCAAAACTGTGTGTACTGTCACGAGTTGGGGTTTGAACAAGATTCTGAAGATCCAGTTGATGTCCTCAGGGTCAAAGACCTTTGAGCTACAACACAATTACAACCAGAGAGTTGGTGTCAAAGCCACCCAATGCTCGCCTGTTTATACATTTATCGTTTTTAAAAGACTAATCTAATAATATTATTTATAAAGCATTGCAGTGAAGTCTGATCCAAATAATTTTAAAGCTATATATGTATTTGTATTTTGTAATCAGTAAAAAATAGTGGTAGATAAAAACATTAGAAAGGAAATAACTTGCACCAAAAACTTTAACATTTTCACGCTCACGCTGACGCTCACGCCGGGGGTATCTCTATAGCTCTCTGTTCTTCGAACAGGCGAGCTAAAAATGAGCCAAGCAGTTAAACGTTTGCAATTGCCATCCTGAATTTAGTTCACAGAATTTCAAACTCACATGGACACACAAAGAAGCAAGACCCAAGCCAGAATATTTATAAGAATCAATGAACTTATTAAACTTCACACTAAACTTCACACTAAGCACGCACGCACGCACACACGCACCTCTGGCTTCTGCCAGTTTCCACATAATGCCATTCAATTATTCACCTGAGCTTGTAACACTTTCACCACTGAAAACAAATGCAGCGATTCTAAAATAGATTCTTCTATTTTACTTCTTCACAACTTTTCACAACTTTTACTTCTTTTACTTCTCGTGATTCTTCACAAACTTTAAACCCTTCACTACAATGTAACAGGTAATCAAAAAGAGAGTTTAGCTTTACTCCAAGTCTCCGCGCAGGGAAGTTGGATGTTGAAGCACAAAAGACATGGACGGACAACGTGCGGTAAAATGTCGAGAGCTCGTTTCTACTATTCACTTTGTTAATGATGGACAGCCTGCGGGTCCCTTAATGAGCACTAGCAGACAGAGGAGACAAAACAGAAGGGCAAAATAGATCTTGCACTTACTTCCTCCAACGAGGTTGATCAAAGTGCTTCTTGTCAGTGATGTTTAAGGAGTACAGATCACTGTCTGTAAAAGACTTGTACATGATGGAGAATCTGCATGATGAGCACCCAGTCTCTCGGTCCAGCAGCACCCTACCACCCCCTCCCCCCTCTCCCACTTCCATAACTTTGGGTGTCTGATCATGGATGTCTCCAGTTAGAAGCTCTCATCTTCAGTTCCAACAAACTTCAGCTATGACTAACCCTAACCCTAACCCTAATGCACTCAAACTCAACAACACTTTGTCTCTCTGCATAGGTTTAATCATCAAATCCGCTCACTTAGGAAAAGCCTGCAAGTACTGCCCAATCCAACCTGGCCTCAAGAGTATGATTATTTTGTTCTGCTTCTCCAGCATCTTCTACACCATTGCATAATTTCTTTACACAATCTATCATGTGACCATGACACCGATGGAATCTACAGGATAGGGCACACATGCCAAGGAAGCATGTGCCCTTCATGGCCTGCAGCAGAATTCCTTTGTGGCAATTTTTGCACAGTTCCCGCAAAACAATGAATGGTGGTTTTGAGGTTGAAATCTTCAGTTGCGTCCGCAAAATGTAATGCTAGACACAGACAAAAGACAAGATAAATCAAGTGCACTATGATCTCAAACAATAAACACATGAAGCCAAGTTCTGTAAACGAAATTCTCTTTTCCAATGTTTTTCACGTTAAGTTAGTCAACCATGTCACACTTTAAAATACATCTTCCCCTTGCGTGTAACAGGTGTGCAGTTCCTTCCAACTTTGTTGAAGATTGTGAGAAATTGTTAGTTCAGGCACGTCAGACGTCCTGAAATTGGCAGGTTTCTGTTTTTAGCCTTGCACCATCTCAAACTGATGGGAAATGGTATTACATTCGGACTGTATGTCAGTGAGTATGTACATCTGTGTGCATACACACTAACTTTAATATAATGCCCCTGAGTAGCTAACTTCAATGTTACGTCCCTAACGGCCTTGAGCAGTGTTCAACACAATCGTCTAATACTCTAATGCAACCATAACATTTTAACCTCAAGATTTAACTGAAAGTTGATTACGTACCTTGAATGTAGATCATCGATAAGTTAATCGTGCCCGTTCTTGAGTGTGTGCTTGCCCACACCACCCGTGGTTTGAGTTGTGGTGCACGGCCTACAGGGCCTATTAGCAAGCCGAACCGGCCTTAGATGCGGCCTTACTGGGTCGAGATGCGAACCGGCCATAGCGATAGGTGTGATTCGACAACGTTGTCAAATTTAACTACAACATTTTTATGTCCCATTTAAGCATAAGTTAATTTTGTGTCTATAATGGACATTATGTTCATGTTAGAGACCTGTTGTATAGTCTTCACCCTGTGTCTGTCTGTCTGTCTGTCTGTGCATTTGCGTATTTCTGTCAATGAGCATACTTTTCTTCTCTGTACTCCATATCGAGGAGGTTTATCTGCGTGTGATGGGTATCCTGCAGGTTCACATAAAATTAATTAATAATAGTATTTAGAAATGTTAAGTTGGACTAAACATGAACCATTACCAACATATTTTATATAATACGAGGGCTTGTTGAAAAGTAATGCCTCCTGTTATTTTTCTCCAAATCAGGTTCATAGATTTGAATGAAACAAAAGGCAATTTGCACATTAATTCTTCCCGCCATTCATCGGGTGTTAAGTTTCATGATTCTGATGCTAGATGTCTCAGGGCAACATCAGTCAAGATGGCAGAGGGCAGCACATCGTTTTCAGTGCTGTGAAACGTGAAGTATGACTCTGAGAGTAAGAGACGGTCAATGAAGTACATACTGCCACAAAGGATCACCAGCCCCAACTTGGCTCTGTCAGATTTTCATCGTTTCTCCAAACTTAAGGAACACAATAAGCTAAATACACCGATGGATCTTTAACATCCATTAACGACCAGTCCTGGCAGAGAGGTCGATTCCTGGGTTAGCACAATGATGCATCACCCTGCATGCAAAACATCAGGATGATAGTTCATAGCTGGGTTGAGATGCCAACCCAAGCAAGGCAGCTCAGAGGGGAGTGTGCTAGGCTATCCTACCAACCATTTTTACTCCACAGCATCAATCAAATACAACCTGTGTCCATTTGCTAACACTGCATGTAAATATATGTAAATTGACAAGTGGTGACCCCATACCACAACTTTGTCATCGTGACAAGGGACACAGAAACTCAAAATTTGACACAACAAAGAGAAAAAAAATTAAAGATTTGTTTAAAAAATATATTTTTAAAGTTCGCTTTCTTTTGTCCTTTGTTCCTGATTTAGCGGAAGCTCCGACTTTAGCCGATTGAAATGTACAGCAAAGTAACACAAGTAAATGGACGCAGGTTTTAATTTCCATATAATACACGTATGGTAGATATATTTGCCAATTCTAATGGTCTCCAGAACATGTCAATTCAAATTTACATCAAGTCTTTCTTTTGGAACCAATGCACCTGTGCACATGTAAAAAATGATCTAATTACCCCCGTTCGTGCGAAGCTAAAAGTGGGATAAAGCAATTGGTTCATGTCTGTCTGTCCATCTGTCCTTCTGACTTATCAGGTTATGATTGTCAGTTTATGATTTCGGAACAACTTATTTCAATTAAATGTTATATGTTGAACACTAATTGGAACATGAATAGGAAGACGAGTCTGCCGTTTCACAGTACTTTGTCTCCGAATGCACCCCGATCACACTTGCACAGAGAAGAGCGAGATAATTTTTAGATCCTCGTGGAGGATCTCTAAGTCTTACTCACGTTGTTGTTCTTCATCTTCTTCCTTGTGGACTTTTTGTTTCACATCCTACAGTTTTCATCGAAACTTCCTGAAACTTGGCTACATATGTAAAAATCCCTGCGCAGACAGTAACACCTCCATTTTAAAAATTCCTCCTAGAAAAAAAGTTATGACGTCAAAATATCTCCGCTAATGGAAATCGCCTAAAAAATTATCTCAAACTGGCAAGCTTTTTGAATTCTGTTTGCGGGAATCGAACAGGGCATTGGCAGAGATGAATTACCGCACATATGATACATCACTATGACGTCATATCAATTTTTATGATGTCATTCCTATTTTTTGACATTTTTTGTTTCACAACCCAGAGTTTTCATCGGATTTCATGAAACTTGCCATATATTGCAGAAAGCCCACGCGCAGGCAGAACCATCTCCAATTTTGGAAATTCTTCATAGAAAAAAAAGTTGACGTCATAATATCGCCGCTAATGAAATCGCCTATACCATTATCTCCGAAACTCGGCAAGCTGTTTGAATTTTGTTTGCGGGAATCAAGCCGGGCATTAGCACAGATAATTCTCGCAAACCTGATACATCACAATGACGTCATATTCGCTTTTATGAAGTCATCATTAAGATGACGAGGATCTTAGCTCATTTGAGCTTGTTTTACTCCGTCTGTCTGTCCGGCAAAAATCATTCCAAACAGGAACGTTACTATTTTAATGATGTCATAAAGGACACAAACAGGCACATATAACTAATGTAACATGTTAGATCGGGTGATGTAACATGGTAAAACGGTAGTAAAACCCAGAAATAATTTATTAATACGAATTTTAAATATTTATTTTATTTAATTTCAATTATATACTTTAATATTGTAGAACACCAATCACCTTCTTAATACCAACAAGAACCTCAAGCTTGCAGTACTTGGACATATTCTACAGGGTGGTGTATAAGGTAGTGTATAAGACAGCTTCAATAGCGCTAAAGTCCCGGATTTTTTTTCCTATCTTTAAAAAATCATTATTCTATTATAAATGAAGCATATATTTGAACACTGCATGGGGTATCGTATTCTATGAACTCTGTAGTTTCCTGTTTTAGTTTTGGACTCCAATCTCCACTTCCATGTCTGTTATTATACAATTTCGAGTCTAAACAAGTGGCAAGGCATGGAGTGAATAATTTGTTTCCGATGGATAACTTTCCGATTTTAAACAGCTTCATCAAAGAAGTCATTTTTGTTTTCTTTGAAATGAAATTTCTGATAGATGTCTGATGAAATGAAATACAACCCCAAAATGATAGCCTTGTGTTTATTACCTCTGCCAGCGAAGGTGGATGGAGGTTATGTTTGTTCCTCCGCCAATGAAGATAGACGGCTTTCACCCCAGTTTGTCTGTTTCTTTGTCTGTCTTTCTGTCTGTTTGTCTATCTGTGAGCAGGATATCTCAAAAAGTTTTGGTCGATGAAATTTGGTGGACAGGTTGGGTGTGTGACAAGGACAAATTGGTTACATTTTGGTGAAGATCCAGATCTGGATCTGAGAATTTTCTGTATGATTCTTTACCATTGAGAGTATCGTAGGTGACACAAACAAGCTGATTAGATTTTGGTTCACGTCTGGATACAGATTCAGCGTATCAGTGGGAAACAATATGTAAACTAGCCTGATGTTGGCTTCGTGGTTAGGGTCGCTGGCTTGGGATCTTAGGCTGGCTTAGTGGTTAAGGTGGGTGGCTGGCTTGTGGATCTTAGGGTCCTGAGTTCAAGCCCTAATGGTTGTTGAATTAACACCAGGTGGGTTGACTCAGCCTGTCATCCTTCTGAGGTTGGCAAAATGAGCAGCAGTGTGCTGGTATCAGAGCTTGGAGTGGTGACCTGTCCAGGATTGTGCCCAATAGCCCAGGAGACTGCTTAGGCAGCACCAATGCTCTGCACTGAGTATGGTCCCAATGGATTAAAAAAAAAAATTGGTATCAGAGTACAGCATCAGCAGCACAGCCACCACGCCCCAACAAAGTGATAGCTACCCAGCAGCCAAGTTACCATACACAAGAGGAAGAAGAAGAAGAAGAAGAAGAAGAAGAAGAAGAATATGTAAACTGTTCAGCTGGTGGTGGTATGTGCTCCACCAAGTGCCGTTCTCGTCACCTCTGTTTGTCTGTGTCTGTCTGTTTGTTTGTGAGCAGGATATCTCAAAAAGTTATGGACGGATTCAGGTAAAATTCGGTAGACAGGTTGCTTGTGTGACAAGGACCAATTGGTTCGATTTTGGTGAAGATCCGGATCCGGATATGACAATTTTTTTAAATTTCTTAAGTGGTTCTTCACCATTGAGAGATCGGCCCAAAGACGATACATCTATAGCACGATACTTCATTTTTGTTTTTAATGTTTTACAAAAACTACTGTTATAAATTAATACGCTCTGCATTTTCAAATCGCATTCTTAAACAGCAACTGGAATTCATAAAGGATAATTCCAACTTATTCCAACCAGCCCCAGCCCTTATTACCCACCTGTAACTTCTGTCTTCCTTTGTCTGTGCTTTGCTATGCAGGGAAGGCCGGGGCCTATCGGGCCCCGAGGACCAAAGGGTCTTTTAGGCCCTCCGGGGATCTACGGGCCTACTGGAGTGAAGGGTCACAAAGGGAGCATGGGCCAGCCTGGTCGCCATGGTGAGAAAGGTCATTTGGTAAGTGACTACTCAAATCACACGTGACGTATACACTCGGTATGTCGCGTGGAAATTTGACTGACTAATGGTAGCCAATCTGTCAAGACATAGAACAAAACATCATTGATATTATATTATTTCCAAGATGTCATGTGACAAATGAATCGTCGACGTGACATTGCACATTCAGTCGTCAGCGAATGTGTTTTTTTTCATCCGTCTTGTTCTTGGCTAATTAATCAACAAGAGTGAGGAAAGCCAGGTGTCCACATTGTCCGCAATGCATCACATACACACTTCCACAGTCGTGTGCACGGAAAAGCCGGGTGACATGCACCGGGTGCTGGGATGTGGTAATTGAGACACACCAGTTGCAGCAAACTTTAAACAATGCAACTGGCACGTGAACCGTGCTGACCTGAAAATGGAGACGACCAGGTATAGGTGTGAAATGTGGTTGTTATTGAGGACTTTTATTATATGCATATCAAATATATTGCCTGGTGTTGGCTTCATGGCTAAAGTGGTGGGCTTGTGATCCTAGGGTCCTGAGTCCAAATCCCATTTGGCTGTTGAATTAATACCAGGTGGGGTTGACTCAGCCTGTCATCCTTCTGAGGTTGGCAAAATGAGTACCGGCTTGCTGGTATCCTGTGTTAGAATGGTGACCCATCCATCCAATTCAATAGCCCAGGAGACTGCTTCGGCAGCACCAACACTCTGCACAGAGTATGGTCCCAATGGATGGATGGATATCAAATATAGAAACATCCATATTTAGGGAAACAAACCTAATGGAGGAATTTTACATGCAGGACAAAGACATTATTACACAATTGACAAATACATATTGTATATGGGATTTGAATCTTGGTTCCTTGCATCACAGAGGGTTCAGATGGGAACACTAAGAGGCTAACGCAATATTTTGACCAATATATTCAGTTTGAGGGGAAACAAACTTGAGTTTCAAGCGAAACTTGATTTTAAAAAATATATATATTCAACACATAGATCTTTCACTTTGTTCAAACATTTTGATAACAATCACATTTATCCATTGAAACTTTTAAAATCTCACCCGAACACTTGATTGATAAAATTCACCATCTGAGGCTTGGGCAGCAAATGCAACTTTCGTGAATGTCTCATCAATTCACATGGAGACAAGATTGTGTACAATTGGCCAAAATACATGTGCAATGTGCTTAAGTGTCTGAGTTAACTGACTTAACTGACTTAACTGACACACCCTGTTTAACTGAGCCAGTCGTGCACCCACCAACCCACAAAGGCAAGACTTGCCTCCTCCACTGGGGAGTTCAACATGTAGGTTGCATTTAATGCTCGATGCTATTTCACATTTAGGATGTGAAATGAAGAATGTACACCTCTGTAAGTTTCCTTTAACCATCTCCTCCGTTGTTTCTTATGCACGAGCCCGCGTTTGATCTGTTTATTGATTTGAACTTTGATTTCCATGCCACTCATACGTTTTCCTTCCTGAATCAAATTGATTTTTTTTGTTTTGTGTTCTCTTAATATGCAATGAAGATGGAGAGTTGTGGTTCTGCAATTTGTTCCATTTTTGATCCTGTGACTCATCATGCTTTTCTCACCTTGTTTGACCACCAAAGGGCACGATTGGTGTCCCCGGATTTGCAGGTATCGATGGCATTCCGGTAAGTCCTGCTGTCCTCAAAAATCTGAGATTTCCATTTGCATGCATTAAGTAACATTTTCTGTTAACTGAGCACTTCGAGGATGGGTTAATTATCCTCTACTCATTGTCATTCTTCGCCGATTGTCTCATTGTAGGGACATCCCGGACAACCAGGGCCCAGGGGTCCAGCTGGTGCTGACGCCTGCAATGGAACACATGGAGAACCGGGAGATCCTGGCTATGGTAGTGGTTTGCCGGGCCTAAGAGGTCTTCCAGTAAGTTTCCATCACGCCCCCCCTGTCCTGCCCACATGACAACTCTTCTGTTTTTGTCAATAGGGAAGCGGCATCAAAGGACGATGAAAACTTAATTGTTCGATGAAGCGCATCTTGTATGCAGAACAAACGGTTTGTCTTTAAAAGTCTTACAGACTGGAAAAGTATCTCTGGGAGTCAACACAGATGGTCATGCAGGTCATTTTTAAATTCGATATCAAAACTTAAGAGTTCCGATTGACTTGAGGATTGACCTGGTGATTCAACCAGAGATGGATCCTGATATTGAACGGGAGATTGAACAGGATATTTTTTTTTTTCTGAGGTTCACATGGAGACCTACGGAGAAATGTACTTGCAGAATTAGAATGCAAGTAGTAAAGACAAAAATATTTTTTTTAAAAAAAAAGAATGTTACATTACTTGCAGTAACTGTTTCATACCCAGTGGCGGCACTCAGAGATTTTGAAGTTTTTGAGAAAAGTTGACTTTTTGAAAGATAACTTTCAATTTGCAATTGGGTGCAATATTGTTGTGCTTCATTACATGGTGTATGCCGATTTTGTTTTTCTTTGGATCTGTTCAGGGACTCATTGGGTCCAAAGGGCAAAAGGGAGAGGCATCGTACGGAGACTTCACTGGAGTAGGAAATCCGGTGAGTTTTTGGAAGCACCGCACCTGTCCTACAGCTCGTCTCTTGTCCTATAAGAAGCAGAGCCGAGTGTACCCAGAAGCAGCAACATTCATCGTTAACTGAAGTGCTGAGTATCATCTCATGCTCTGAGTCTGTTAAATTCAGGAAGTGAAAAGACCGACGGGTGAATTTTGTTCAATTCACGTACCAATGGAGTATCTCAGGTTATATCATATCATCGTGGCAGAGACTTACTACAGGTAGCAAAATCCTGTCTGTTTATACAGGAGAATAAATATCGAATGAGTCACGTGACACCCTCACATCACAATAGCTCACTTCTTTCTTCTCTCCAACCCTTTTCGCTCAAAAATGGAGGGAGAGACAGAGAGAAAGCGAAATAGGAAGGGAAGGAGGGTGGATATGATTGTGTGATTCTGGCCTTCTTGGAGAAGACAATGCATTGTAATATGCCAGTGGGCAGTGAAAGCAGTTTTGACCATTTGGAATAAACCTGAGAGCAATCGTATCCGTTCAACTCAAACCCTTCGGTATGTGAATTCAGACCGTTTTTCACGTGACTTCAGTGACAGGTTCCCACTTTCAGGCGAGAGACTTAGTGAAAATTTATTATTAAATAACATTCTTCTTCTTCTTGCCAGGGTAGCTATCATTTCTTGGAAGCGTGACTGTGTCGCTGATGCGGTGCCCTTCTACCAGTACACACACTGGTACTCATTTCACCGACCTCGGAATGATGACATGCTGAGTCAACCCCCTGGTGTATTAATTCAGCGGCCAATGGAGCTTGTACTCAGGACCCTAGGATCCCAAGCCGCCACCCTAATTACTAAGCCAACACCAGGCTATTAAATAACATTTTGGGCCTGCTATCTATCCTCTAAGTGTTTGTGGCCACCATTGGCAGATGGTGCGCAGAGCTTTGCAAAAACCTCGGATCCATGAATTGCAAGGTTCAATGCATGTTCTGCATTTGTTATGTCGTATTTTATTGACTAAGTTTGTGGTTTTACGAGTATGAAAATATGTTTTTTTCTTTCTTATCTTTCTTAATCATTCCTTTCTTTTTAGGGAGATCCTGGTATTCCTGGAGCACCTGGTTTACCAGTAAGTATAACAAGATTGCTTGATTGCATCAATCTCAGACGTAGAGAACTTTTGATTGAATTATCTCATTTCAAGACCTTCATGAGAAATTGGATGCCAATGTTCTCAGTAAATGGTGCCGTTATAATGCGTTGTGACACTGTGGTGTTGTTGCAGGGTGCCCCGGGATCCATTGGTTATGAAGGTCCTCAAGGTCCCGTAGGATTACCCGGTCTCTCTGTAAGCTTTTCTTTATGCATGGACAAACACAGAAACATCTCAAGAACCACAAATTCCCCAAAAAAGTGTGACATAGTTATCCTTGACATTATTAAGATCAACTAGCTCATTGTTCTCAAGGTTCACTTGGTTTTTTTTTAATGAATGTAGTAGGCCATCACTGAAGCAAAGGTGTTTCGAGTAAAGGGGCATCTGTGTTGATCACTTCCTGGTTCGGAGCTCCGCGGTGACTGTTGGCACAGTATTAAATGTTTATTTGGCTCATTCTTGAAATCTGTGCGAGTATGATTGGTTGAAATGTGGTGGATAAGTTTTCGAAAGGTTTTTTTTATTTTCTCAGTTATTTCAATGGGAAAGTAATCCTATGGGTCAGTTTATTGCAAATTTGACAAAAATCCTAGACTAGTTGTTGTTGGCGGTGTTATTTGGTTGTGCGTTTGTATAAGTGAGATTGTTGCTGGGATGCTGATTCATTGCTGATTCAATGTTGAGTTAAGGTTTGAATGATATTATTGAAAGCATCAGGTTTTGGCAGGAAGACATCGGTATAGTTGTGAAATATGTAAAACAGGAAGACAATCCAAAAGTGAATTAGAACAGCACTTGATCGAGCGCATACCTCAATTCATCCTTGTCACCCACCCAACCGGTCCACCAAAGTTCGTCCGAATTCGTCCATAACCTATTAAGATATCCTGCTCACAAACAGACAGATAGACAGACACACAAACAAACACACAAACAACATTTTTTAACGTTCCATATCCAGATCTGGATCTTCACCAAAACAAATCAATTTGTCCTTGGCACATATTCAAACCAAACCGTCCACTAAGTTTCATCCGAATTCGTCCCTAACTTTTTGAGACATCGTGCTATATATAAATTTTGGCCGCATCACTCAATGGTGAAGAATGAATTTTTTAAAAAATCTTGGATCCACATCCAGATCTGGATCTTCACCAGAAACGAATCAATTCTTCCTTGTCACACTCCCAACATGTCTACCAAATTTCGTTTCAATTTGTCCATAATAATTTGAGATATCATGCTCACAGGCAGACAGACAAACAGACAGGGGTGGAAATACAACCTCCCTCCACCTTTGGTGGCAGAGATAATGAAATAGGTGACGTTTACTCGAAGGATTTCAAAGATCGTTAAAGGGCAATGCTTGTCCTCCTAAAAGCAAAGTGTGGTTAGATTATGTTTTCTTGTATTCTTCCAAGAATAAGAAAGGGATTCGAATTCATGAGCAAAGCAATAAATGTTAACCTGCGATTGGAAAAGTTGGTGCTTTAAACAAGGTTTCACACTTCTAGTAGACAATTCCAGGGGTGAAGGTGAAGGAAGAGGTGAATGAATGAATGGAGTTCACACGAGCTGAAACAGTAACACTCTACTGACGCACTCTGGGGTAGCTGTACCCTGGTTTATTACTGTTTGTTTATTACGCGTAGATGGAGGAAGCCGGTGGTGGTCGGTTTCAGGTCTGTTTGAGCATGGTACACATGGGGGACGTGTGTATGTACAATAAATTTTTACCACGCTCACGTGAAGCAAAAAGCGGGATTAAGCAATTGGTTCACTTTGTCTGTCTATCTGTCTGTCTGTCTGTCTGTCAAACGTCAGATTTTGATCGAAGAACAACTTAATTGCAATTTAATTATATATTTTTTACATGAATTGGAACATGAATCGAAAAACGAACCTGTCGTTTAACGGTTCTTTGGCTCGCTTGAGATTCATCCCATTTGAAATCGATAAATTGAGATTCATCCCGATCATGTGTGCACAGAGACGAGTGAGATAATTCTCTGTCTGTCCGTCTGTCTGTCTGTCTGGCAGTCAAACAAAATTGAAAATAATCCCAAACAGGAAACTTACTGTTTTTAGCGATGTCATAAAGGACACAAACAACAGGCACGAAGAAACTAATGTAACGTGTTAAATAAGGTGGTGTATAAGATGCTGCGTCAACGGCGGTAAATTTCCAATTTTTTTTTTAACCTTTAATCCTTCGAACCATGAGCTCCTTGGACTTTCGGCTCCCCCACCCTGGGCTCGCTGGAGAAAAATCCGACCGCTCGGGTATACGGAGGTTTGGATAGCGGCTGGTAAAACGGTGCTAGGGTTCAAAGGGTTAAATTACTTATTTTATTTCCATTCACTTATACACTTGAACACTGTAGAACTCAAATCACCTTTTTATCACTTTCAAAACCCTTTCGTTTAGCAGTACTTGTACAAAATATTATAGCATTTAACGTCATCATAACCAATCAAATTTTCATGCTACAGACCCTGCCTATGTCCTTGTGTCTCAAGACTGCATGGGGGTAATGTGTTCTATGAACTCTATAGTTCCATTTTGTATATGTCATATATGGATGGTTCATTCACTCGATGTTTGCTGACACATACACAGTATTGCAATGCTTAAACCCATTTTTCTCACTTCAGTTTCTCACTTAAACTTTGTAATAACGTGTATGTGATGTTTATCTTTTTCCCTCTTTCCCTTATCCAGGGTTACCCGGGACCAGCCGGACCTCCAGGGGACTCGGTAAGGCCTGCATTTCATTGCATATCCATTTCAGGACTTGTAGTGATGCTGGATGTGTTTATATATGAACTATGTAAGATATCAGAATATTTTGCACTCCAACATTTTTTTCCCCCACACTTGCCATATATGTACTCCCCCCCCCTCCTGATACCTTTTTCCTCTATCTCCACTCAACCCCATTATCTCTCTCTTTTCTTTTCCTCCTTCCAAACTTTGTGCAATTCTGCCTTATCGTATTTCAGAGGAAATACAAGGATATGGTAGAGAATAAACCTGATGAAAAGGCAATGCTATACCAACATCTCATCTCGACTGCTCTTCGTCCGTGGCTATACGATGAAATGATATGGAAAACAGAACAATCCATGCAAGAATAACTTGCAAATTTCCATAGATTTACATGATCTCTGAATATCTGACTCGTTGTTAGCTCACCTGGAACGTACTTCTGGGGAGCTTATGGGATGGCATGTCGTCATCCGTCCGTCCGTCCGTCTGACCACAAATACTTTCAACTTCTTCTCTGAAACTACACATATGATTTCGATGAAACTTTACAACAACGTTCATCACCATGTATGTAACAAAATTTGTTCATGGCATTAAAAAAAAAATCAGGCCCGAAGGTGGTCTACGGGGGTTGCCCCCCAAAATAGGTATTTGCTTTCTTCTCTGAAACTATACGTGCAATTCTGATGAAACTTGACTACAACCTTCATCACCCATGTCGTACCAAATTTTGTTCATGACATCAGAAAAATTGCGCTCTGTTGGGGTTTAAGGGGGGTTGCCCCCCAAAATATGTATTTGCTTTCTTCTCTGAAAGTACACATACAATTTCGATGAAACTTGACCACAACCTTCATCACCCATGATGAACCAAAGTTTGTTCACTACATTAAAAAAAAATTGGGGTCGAAGGGATTCTACGTGGGGGTTGCCCTCCCCCCCAATATATGTATTTGCTTGCTGGTCTGAAAACACACACAATTTCTATGAAACTTGACCACAACCTTTATCACCCATGATGTACCAAGGTTTGTTCATGGCATTAAAAATAAATCTATAGGTATTTGCTTTCTTCTCCATTTTATATTTTGTGGGTCATCCATGCCGACCAAAGGTTCCCTGGTTATCTTATCCAGCCACTACCAGGTGAGCGCCCAGGGGTATTGCCCATATGTTTGAGATTTCCGTGAATGGCTGTTAATATAATTATGGATTAAACTATGGCCTTTGTATGTAGCATTTTTGTTACATTTGATTTGGTAAACTTCAATTCAGTTACGTGGAGCACAAGTGTTAGAAAAACTTACCGAAGGCGCCGTTAAGTGGTTTTGGTATTCATACCTCTTCTGCGTGGCAATCGTAAGATGTGATTGTAATTCGCAATCGTAAGATGTAATTGGCGCAGCGTTGGTCTGAGAGTAAACAATTCGAGTCGGGGCCAATATGGCGTCAAGACATCGATCACGTGATTACCCAATTTTACGACCAATGCTGCACTTCCTCCTTCTGAAATGCTCATGAGCATTGCATTTAGTGTGTGTGTGTGTGTGTGTGTGTGTGTGTGTCTGTGTGTGTGTGCATATACATATTTATATATATATATATATATCCATAACAATATGATGCAAACAAAGTATTTTTCACTTCTGACAGCAGCCTCTCTCAAGAGGGATGGGGATACAAACTTCTCGGTAACGGATACATTTAATTGATTTTTGTCTACTCAAAATTGACAACGAAATATTCCCATCAAACGAGGACTTCATTGGTGCAGTGAAAGGGAGGAAACCCTGCAAATCATACATGTCCTTGATATTTTCCTTTTCTTTTTTTGTTAAATTATACTGGAGTTTTCTAATGCCAATCAACATATATATAGAGAGAGTATAGAGAGAGCCGGCAAGTTTGCCGAGAGGAACGCACACTCGCCTCTTAGCTGTCTAGCCTGGATTAGAATCTCGAACCAGCTATAAACCTTCATCCTGGTTTTATTGCAGGCAGGGCCTTTCATGATTGTGTGCATCATTGGACTGGACGTCCCATCTACCTACATTATTTGATGGATGCTAAAGGTCTGACTTTTGCGAAGAGAGAGAAGACGAGTTATCGTCAACACACCAGCAAATTCCAAATTCCTACTATACCCTACAGTAGCACTGCATCAGCGGCATCGCAGCGCCCCAAGAAATGATGCCACCTGCAGTGATGCAAAGAATAGTTAGAAGAAGAAGAAAAAGTAGAAGAAGAATATCAAGGATTTACTTTGAATGCCAAATTTGAGGAACCATTCAAGGATTAGCTAATTCAAAGATGATGTGACACCATGCATTCTATGAAGGGCGTTTAGCAGTTCTCGGAATGAGGTGTTCGCTGGAACCCTAGAACCGTGTTTTTTTCAGCCTCCTAAACTTGTTTCCTAAACCCTCCTAAAATATTCTAAAGGAGGGAAAGGGATATCTGAGTTCAGTGTGGATGTGAGTCCCTTGAATGACCCTGGAAGACGCAACTGACCCAAATACTGTTGTCCAGGCGAGGCATTAATCATAGAGGAACATCACATTAAGGTTGCCAAGATATCCACAAAATTTGGAATTTCTGAAGGCACATACTTTCATCATCATCCTTGAATACTTGGTTAGGTCCAATGTCTGAACAAGATGGTACCGACAAACCTACCACTCACGATCGACATCATGTCAGGAACTTATCAAATTATTCAACACATAAACAGTAGACTTTGTTACCCATCTGGTAACCGGTGACAAAACGTAGCTTCATCCCTGAGATTGTGACACCGGGTTATAATCCGTGCGATCAAAGCAGAAGGGATCACCGCCACCCCCAATAAATTTTACACCCAACTATCAGCCAGCGAGACCACGGCCTCGATTTTCTGAGATGCCACAGGAATCCTGTGATTGACCTATCTGCCTCAAAAAAACTACAATGACAGGGAATGTTATGCCAGGCTCATGTAAAAATTGCAGTGTGCTGTGAAGGACAAACGCTGAGGGATGTCCTTCACCACAGCGTGCCTGTGCACAAGGCGCATGTTGCACAGACTGCCCTTCGTGATTGTGGCTTTGAGTAACTGGAT
>CM068968.1:16420837-16432705 GCA_035128595.1 Eptatretus atami
CCAGAAACAGATTTGATTAGACGCCACCAGGATTTGAAGGAGGGAGAGAGGTTTGAGAGTTCAGACTTGAAATTAGAAAGATATTGTTTTCTGGCTCTCCTGAGGGTAGATACACACTTGTATCGATGGAACTGAGATTACCCTAAGTTGGGTTGCCTTTCCATGAGGCAAAGGCAAGTTGTTTCAGGACAACTGCCTCGCCACAAGCTTCAGTGAACCATGGGTGGTAGGAAGGGTAGGTCAACTGAAGATGAGAGGGGATAAATCTGTGCATGAGGGAGAGCAAGTTTCTTTGAAAGAATTCCCAGGACAAGTTGATGTTGGAGAAAGTAGCGATGGGAGACCAGTCTGGAAGTTTGATGGCTGCTTGAAGACCCTGCCAGTCAGCTTGAGTGAAATTCTAGAACCCATTGGAGCGGAGGAAGAGCAGCAGATATTTTCAGGGAAATTTGTCGAAATCAGATCCAGAAGAGATTGGTTGAAATCCGGGTCGGGAAGTTGACCGATTGAGTTAGTCCTAATGTGTCACAGAAGTCTTTTGCTGAAGTGCCATGACAGGTGAGAGTGGTACCCACACCCAACCAACTGGCATGATGACAATTGAAGTCACCACATATGACGAAGAGAGAGTTGGGATGAGAGGATAGAAGTTGGTCCCTGTTCTTCGGAAAGTGAGGTGTAAATGGAGTCATCACTGTTTGGTGGACGGTACAGTACACATATAAACATGATGTAGGAGTGGAGGGGAAGCCGTAGACAGAGGTATTCCAGGGGGTGTGGGGGAGTGAGGGCAGTGCATATAGAGTCTTTGATGAAGAGAGCAACTCCTCCACCAGGACGAGGCTCAGGTTTGTCATACCGGAGGAGGGAGGAACCAGGGAGAGGTACTAGGAAGTTAGAGACGTCTTTAGGGAGGAAAGTTTCTGTTGGGCAGAATATGTATTATCTCTTTTGTAAAAGAGAGCTTCGCTTGCCACTTAGGATAATTCCGATCACTTTTTGCAAAGCTTTGGTCTGACCCAAGCCAGGAAACAATTGGGGTCCGGTTCTTGCCCGGGGAGTCGAGAGTTCTCTCGGCCTCGGGGAGAAGCCTCTTCGAACTGCTTTTTATGAAGCTTTCACCCATGCTCAACGGAGAAGCACCCTGGGACACTGGGAACATGCTCGTAGAAATCTTCCCTCATTCTGCCTGTGGCCTGCCCAGGCCATCCAGTGAAGAACATCCAGTGGCCTGCCCATTCGAGTGAGAAATTGCATCCAATCACGAGCCCCCCTACACTGTTGACGCTGAGATAAACACTGGCTGGCTTCTGGCATCGCATCTTTCTCTTCTGGAATTTGTTGAATCCAAAGCACTGAACATTTTTGACATCTTCCGTGATGAACACGTTGGACAAGGCCCAGTGCTCTCCTATCATGGACAGGTCAGTGGTCTCTGTTTTTTTTTACTGCTTCTCATCCAGTCTAGCTCCCTCTGCTCTCTCAGCTCTCCAATTATCCACAGCTCATCCAGGATGCATATGTTGTTCCAGTAACCACATCATGGTCCATGTCCAAAAATCAAAGCTGACTGCAGACATCAACTCTTTTGTTCATTGCTTCTCTCATTTGTATCAGTACCTGCAAGAGACTATTCATTTGTGCTCTTCTCGCTCGGCCTTCAAGGAAGCAGTACACCACCATTTCATGTCATCCTCCATTTCTACTCACTATCTTTTCTACTCCCATGAGCCCTACCTACCCCAACCCTTTTACTTCCCACTGTTTCCTCTCTCTCTCTCTCTCTCTCTCTCTCTCTCTGCTCACTGCTCTCTTCCTGTGAGTTTATTCTCTTGCTTGTTGAGTCCAAATGTGGCCCCAACGCCCCAATGTCAGTGTGTTTCCCTTTTACCATCTGCCTCTCACTCTTCCATTTTGTGCATATTGGTTGTGCTTACAAGCTCCTTTGTGAGTCATAGAGAATTTTAAGAACGTTCTATTGATATTTTAAAAAAATAAAATCAATAAATCCTGGTGCACGAGTATTTTCATTACGAAACTTGGTCTGTATTATGAATCCTTTTATCGAAATGAAAGTCTACTGTATGAACTCCAAAAATGATGTACTGTAAATAATGGCTGTGACTATAACCACAGTGATCGACGTTTGCGTCCATTTGTAGGGCAACCAAGGCGAAGTAGGTCACTTTGGAGCGAAAGGTTACCGGGGGGAGTCGGTAAGTTTTTATTTTTTTTAAGAGTTAGATTTCTGTTTGACGTATTGAAACCTTGCATCATCGTGATTGATATGCTAACCCACTGATTCGCAGATGAGTATGCAGTTACGGTCGATGGTGAGGACGGGTCATTAACATAAACGGAATGACACTCATCCGTACTATAAGCGAGATGTTATACTGTCTGTGTCGCCAGCCAAACGGATCTTGGTCAAACTTTCAGAGGTTCATCAGTGAGTGCCAGGGATTGTTTGAGGCAAAAACATTTTTTGAAATTTTTGAAAAAAAAAAGTTGGATTTATTTGGATTCTTTTTTAATGTGAAAGTAATATTACATGACCCCCAACCCCATTCATTGGAGGGTTTAGGGACGTCTTTTAGGCCACCGTAAAGAAAGGGGAAATCTACAAGGGTGGTGATGTCACCAGACTTTGAAGTGGTGATGTCACCAGATAGGCCTCCACCCACATTATTACATCATTAAACGTACAGTGGAAAATCGATATAACGCTAAGCGTTATAGCGCTTGTACTGATATAACGCTCATACACCTTGGACCCCAAAAAATACTACTATTTCATGTTTAAAGGCAAAAAATTGAGAAAATAGAGACAAAGTTAGTCCAAAATAGCGCTAAGTGGCGAAAAAAAATTCAAGCTGTCATCGCCCTGTGTTGAGTTGACATGTGGTGTGAAAATACTCACGAGCTGTCATCTTCTCGCACCTTTCCCGTATAAATGGCGAAGCTGAGATGAACAAAATCAATTCAATTCAAATCATCATCGCATCCGTATCTCCTGTAACTCACTTGACCGCTTCGTCATCAACCCCAACAATCCAAGATGGCGGACGTACATGTCCACGTGTTTTGGCTCTGGTTTGTATGTAATATAAAATATTTTTCACTGCATCAGTATAGTGCTGTATCATTTATAACGCCCTAGTCACTTTGGACCCCACCGGTGAGCGTTATATCGATTTCCCACTGTACTTGTACCAAGTTTGATTTATATCCCTGAACCCAGATTCAAAATATTAAATGATTCTGGCTGCCGGACAATGCGTCCAATCAGGTTGAAATTTAAAACATTTATTCCCCATGATGACTGGATCTTAATTGTGAAGTTTCACGTCAATTGATGAAGCAGTTCAAGAGAATATTTTTTTAAAAGATTTTCGTTTAATCCAATATCGCTGCCAGACCATTTGACCGATTAATTATTCGTGAACACCCTGGTATCCCCAAGACTTGGGGAATATGTGAGTGAACTTTCCCCTCGATCTGTCAAGCCATTCTGGAGAAGAAGATTTTTTTAATGTTTTAGTCTTAAAAAAAACAAAAAAGAACATAGCTGCCAAACCTGTGACGTCATATTTGGAGAACTTTTTGGTACTCATGGATAGACGATCATACCTGTAAAGTTTTGCCTCGATCCGTTCATCTGTTTTGGAGAAGATTTTTGAAGATTTTTATGTTTTAAAAAAAGGCTGCTGAACCACGTGACCGATGATGTCATCATTCCCCCCCCCCCCCCCCCCCCTACAATTTAGCCCTGGATGACCCTCAACATTTTCATACGATCAGATAAAGAGTTCTACTTATGCAATTATGACGTCATAACGAATCCACCTATGACATCATCACAAAAATCACACTTGTTTCCCAATGGGGAGTACTTGACATGTGCCAAGTTTCAATTTTTTCCCATGGGCCAGTTTAGTTGATACAGGGGTCCAAAGTTTTTCCTTTTTTTCCAACATGGCTGCCACACCATGTGACCTATCGCCGCATAATTATAATTACAACATTCCACATGAGAAGTCACACGTATGGTGAAAATTTTATGTCATTCGGATAAGCGGTTGCAGAGAAAACAGAGAAAATAAGCATTAAACGGACGCGTGTACGTACAGACGGACGGACAACCCTAAGACATGATGCCTCCGGCGACTTCGTCAGTGAAGGCACAAAAACCAAATTTTATTTCTTCAAAATGCCAACAGGATTAGAGCAGCACCAGGCAACGCCGGGTACCCCTGCGAGTCGTCGATAACATGTTCATGGGTCTTAATGACTGATCGGCCACCCTGGCAGTGCCGTCTTTGCATTCCCACCCTTGCAGGATGAATTCAACATGGGTCGTGACCTCCAAAGTCACCGACTGTTGGCTAACACTGCCAGAATACCGAGTGCTTCGTGTAGGTGTTAACACAATTGTGCACGAACTGTAACGCCTGTCGTAGTTGCCATTTTTCCAATGCAAATGAACTCGACCAAGCAGGGCGAAGAGGTCCATTTTGGGTATGGACAGGCAGAGGAGTATAGAAACCAGGCATGGAGAATGGGTTTCTGCTCCAGCTCAGCTCCTAGAAATCACACACCAAAACGTCGTCGCCGTGACTTTGTCCTTCCTGAGACCCATGCTCCCTGATGGCGATGCGTGCTGATTGGACAGCCCCCCCCCCACCGCCCCGAGTACATGGTTTTTGGCCGCGTCGCTTGGGTGAGCTGATTGGTGCACCCCAGGTCGGACCGTGGTAAGAGCAACAATAGGTGACAGGGACTGATTTACAACATGGGTGGTTTATATACAACAACAAGTAATATAGTGGGAAAGGTGGAGTTGTAGACACAACGTAGTGCAAGGAGCGACAAGGAGCTTTTGTATACGAACTCTCAGCACCTCCTGAACATGGAGGGAATGCCACACACTTAAACTACATGCATTAAGAAATAACTACTCTACCCTATCCAATTGATCCCACGAGGCTTCCCACAACAATACCTTCCATTGTTGAACAGAAAGGAGTAAAATCACGCCCTTTTTTTTCCATCTGTGGCTTTTCATTCACAGCCTTTGACTCTTGATGTCCTCAGAACTAGTTAAGATGGAAACTAAGATGATATCTATGACATGGCAGTTATCATTAACACTTTGCAAACAAAATTTGCTGTGTATGCCATCGTTTTATGTTCTCTTACCTATGGACTTGAAACTTTTCCCCTGTACGCCAACCAAATTCGACTGCTCGACACCCTGCAGCGTCACTTGCATCAAATTCTGAAAACCAATTGCTCTGACTTTGTATCTTATGGTGAAGTTGAGTGCATTTTTAACAAAAGTTGAGTTGAGTTGAGTGCATTGCCAGAGCAAAGCTGCATTGCGTCAGCCACGCGTGTCGTACGGACGACGACCGACTGCCAAGGTCAATTTGATATCCTGAAATTGGTGCTGCCCATCGTAGTCGTGGCGGTCAATATCTACGCTTCAAAAGACCATCTCAAAATAATTTTGAGGAAAAAAATATGAATTTGGCATTTCCACACGTGAACAATCTTGTCACCGTCTTAACAATTGGAAAGACTTTTTGTTTGCGAAAATGATCGACAAGCAAAATTACATTCTCGAGCAACGCAGTTTTTATAGAAATCACCCTTATAACCCAAATCAATTATAATCGGTGACTTCTGCTTCGTCCGTTTCTGCTCTTTGGAATTACTTGTTGTAACTTAATGATTGCACGAATTGTCCTTGTCCTACAATAGGATGGTGAATGATGATGATCATTAACACTGAGGTTTAAAAGACCTCTCTCTCTCTCTCTCTCTCTCTCTCTCTCTCTCTCTCTCTCTCTCTCTCTCTCTCTCTCTCTATTATCCTTATCTGGATTTAAATGAATGGGCACTCTGGTTTAAATATGTTTTGCAGAGATTGCTGGTTACTTTTCCTATGAAAGTAGACTGTAGAAGTTACCTTGTACACACTTCATAAGGTCTGAACACTGGCTGTTCCCTACAGGCATTTGCAGATGCGGTTGGCATGAAGGGAGAGAAAGGAATCATCGGACTTCCTGGTCCAAGGGTATGTGACAAAGGAGGTCAAAGGCCAGAGCATGTATAACCATCCAAAGCACTTTATTCTATACAAAGTCAAGGCTTGTGGAGGAGCTTGAACACAGAACAGATCAGGACGTAACAGAACAAAGGAACAGCAGAAAGAGGGGAGGGAAACACCAACAGCAGTGTTGAAGGATAAAGCAGAAGGGAGACTCGGACAAGTAAGGAATGTGGAGAAGAAAGAGGAGTAGGGGAGGATGGATGCAGAGGGTGGACAAGGTGGATACACAAGCAGACTCTCATGAAGGAAAAATTGGAAATTTGGGGGAGGGTCGGGGGAGTGGTTTAACGGGGTAGAAAAGAACATCGTTTTGAATGGGAATGATCTGACATAGTGATGAACAGCTGTCTTGATGACTTGGAGGGAAGAATAAGATGAAGAGGATGGAAGCTGGTTCCATAGGTGGGGAAAAAGGAATGAATGAGTGGAGGTGAGCAGCGGTCCTGGATTCAAGGTAGTTTCACCAGATGGGGGTTGATGGTGGACCGTGTGTACCCTGTAGAAACCTGTGTGGTTTGTGGTGGGGGACAAAGCATGGAAAGAGCAGAGGGTACAAGACCAGACAGGAGACGGTAGAATACAGAAAGACCACCGACCTGTCTGTGATGGGGAAGTGATTGGTCCATCGTCTCAGCTTCATCGTGGGAGATTTTACATGAACATTTGCATAAGAAATGAGGAATTAAAGCATTCACTGAAACTCAAGACAAAAATATTTTTTTAATTAAACATTTCATTTTCTGTTTTTACTTGAATTTGTAACATAGAAATGTATTTATTTTCTTTGAAATATTCAAATTTCATCAAATATCCCCCCATCATTCCATTAGGGCCCCCCTGGAGCCTACGGCATCGCTGTACCTGGACGAAAAGTGAGTTTTTCCACTTTTCCTTATTTACCTCGTTTATTTTCTATAATTAATAACAGCAGTAAATAGTTTTATGGAAATTAAAATAACATAAAACTCTCATTTAAATGATACATGTCTAATATATTCATTTACTCAAAATAATTCAAAACTTTAAAACAATTCAGGTGAAAAAAATCAATGGAAGTCCAATCTATTTGTTGTGTTCGATTACTATATCCAATTGAACCATCATGAAAGATGTAAGGCATATCAGAGCTGCTGTAAGCTGGCTATCTCATCTGCCATTATAACAACCTAAAAATCTGGATTTAGTATTATCTTGTGTAAAACCATTGTTTCAGGTGAGAATCTCTCCCCCTCCCCCCAACTCCTTATCTTCTTCTAGGGTGCAACAGGATATGATGGTCGTATGGGGCCAGACGGGGGTCCTGGAATGAAAGTAATTTCCACAGTTTGATTACATATTGATCGGAAACACCAATCTCAGGATGATAATACATCAGTGAACATTCTCCCCTTGTTTCCTTGCTGTTCAGGGAGAAAGAGGAGACAGGGGACCACCAGGTCCCATCACGTACCTGCCCCCTGGAATTCCACAGATAAAAGGTACCTATCATTACCTTGTTTATGCAAATTGTTAATTGTTGAGACTTTCTGACATGTTATTTTATTTGCAGTGTGTGTTTTTTTAAATCCGTAAAGCATGGGTTAAATGTCTGGTTGAATTGGATCTGGTTAAAATGTCCGTTTGGAGTGGTATTAGTGGGCTGGCAGGATGGCCTAGAGGTATGCACACTCACCTCTAAGCCGTCTGGCTTGGATTTGAATCTCAGCCTAGGTATAAACTGTCATCCCAGTGTTTCACTGGCAGGGTGATTCATCAATGTGTGTCAATGTCTGTCCTCAGATGGACGTTAAAGTAGGTGTCCAGGCTGCCAGTATTAGTTGGTGGACGTTAAAGATCCCTTGGTGTCCTTCACGAAGAGTTGACAAGCTTTTGCCAGCACCATGAACAGATTCCAAATTCCTGCCTCACCTACTTAGTCCAACATCAAGCTTGGCCAGATGGTTTGTGAAACACTTGGGCCAACCCTACTTGAATGTGTGAATAATTGTGACCACTAAAGAAAGAAGAAGAAGAAGGTGGGTGTCAATAAGGGGGGCTTGCATCGTGGAGCACACCATATTTCAGAGGAAATCCATCCATCCATCGGGACCATACTCTGTGCAGAGCATTGGTGCTCCCTAAGCAGTCTCCTGGGCTATTGGGCACAATCCTGGACGGGCCGCTACTCCGACACAGGACACCAGCAAGCTGGCACTCATTTTTCCCACCTCAGAAGGATGACAGGCAGAGTCAACCCCACCTGGTATTAATTCAACAGCGAAGTGGGATTTGAACTCAGAATCCTAGGATCCCAAGCCCACCACCCGAACCATTAAACCAACACCAGGCATATGGAGGAAATCCGACCTGCATTATGATTTTTAGATCTCACTGAATTTTAATTGTCGCCATAATTCCAAATGTATTGTATCCATTGAAAATATGGGTTGGCCACCTGTTACTCATTTTAACACTGTCACAACAAACCAATGAGGAGGAGCTGGAATAATTGACAGTCTCCGATGGGAGTGGAGATCAGACCAAATCAACTCGAAGGGATATTCTATCTTTAACTCGAATGGACACTGAGCGGTGTTTTTTGTTGGGGTTTTGTTTTTATTTTTGGTTAGGGGAATTTGTGTGCTGTTGATTTTTTCATAGGTTGCATTTTAGTACCCAGTCCAAGTTAGCCCAAGTAGTGGGGCAGATAACAGCAATTTTTGAGAGGAATCGTGCAAATGATGATACAAGCATCAAATTTGGCACATTTGTTCTCCAGGGGATTCTAATCAAATGTGCCTGATTGGCCATTTGAAAATCCAAATTTCGAAAAATTTGATTTTTTTTTTTTTTGTTAAAGAAGTCAATATCACGAATCAATGTTGGATGCTGGCTGAGATTGGTGAATGTTTCAGAAACATCATCAAAGACGTTCCAAGTCTGCCATGCAGTTTTCTTCCCTTTACCGCGGAAGGCAGACACGACGTCACATCCAGTGAACGCATGGAAGTATGGGATCCCTCTAGCTTTCTCAGGCCCTATTGCAGAAACTACCTCATGGACTGGAATCCATCGTGCCTTGGCTCCTTGGCCAAAGGCAATCCACATGTTCTCAAGACCTAGTTCCTGTAAGGATGGCAGTACAGATATTGCTATGACTAGTACGTCCATGTCATTAGCCTTAAGGATAATGGACTTGCTATCATCCGTCGTTGCATCCCTGGCGTGTACAAATATTCGAGTGTCAGCTTCTTCATGACAACATGGAGACACAGCATCCAGTGACTTCCTTGTGTTGCCAATGGCATCTTCTCCTTTTGTGACAATGACTGTGCTTGTCGTCTGTGCTTCACACATCTTTTCCGCAAGGAAGTGAAACAGCTCAGTCTTGTTGCTGTCATCTCGAAGAAAGCTTCTCCAGTTACTTTGGGTCTTACTGGTTCCTGTCACTCTTCTTCTGATTCCTTGCCCCCTTTTCGACCTTGCCTCGGACTTCAGACTTGACTTCTTGTACACATCAAACACTACGCCCACCCTCTCGTACCTGGCACCATAGGATTCCACCTTTGGGATGATGTCTTCTTTAGCATAGTCATCAAATACCTTTGAAGTGCGTGGAGGTAGGGCATTGATAAGTGCTGATCCATCAATGATGACTGCATCTCCCCTTGGTTCTCTGTCTGGGATGTTCACTTGCGCTTCAAGAATTTCAGCTAGCTGTGACTTCAAAATTTTTTGAATTTTTTTTTTTTTTCAAATTTTTCAAAATTTGGATTTAAGAATGGCCAATCGGGCAGATTTGATCAGAAAGCCCTGCAGAACAGAAATGCCAAATTTGATGCTTTTAGCATAATTTGCACGATTTTTCTACTATCTACTACACTAAAGGGCATTCAGAGGTGACTCCAATATGGGAGCTGTTGGATATCGCTTTCCTCTAGGTCTAGGTCATCAGAGAGCTAGCTGGATTTGACATGGAAATTATCCTGAGACTCGCTGGAATTATTTCTGCTGGAAAATAATTAAATACTTATAGGTTTGTTCTGAAATTGTTTTTTCAACAAATAAAACATCATTTTTGTCTTTGCATTTAACTGTATTTTTCAGTTTTCACCACCAATGGGGTCACCAACATGCCAAATGGACTTGTAAAAGAGGTGTTGCTTGATAGAAATACTTCATTCATGTAGTAGTAGTAGGTATAATTGTTGAACCAATTTAACAGGTTACCCGGGAGATCCAGGTCCGATGGGACGACCTGGTTTACAGGGAAATCCTGGATTCGAAGGTCCAAGGGGTCCACCTGGTCCTCCTGGCTACCGTACCGGACTTCCTACCGATAATGGTACGTGCTGATTTTGTCTCCTCAAACCCGTTTCATGATGATGCACCTTGTGCACCTTACTGCGGTGCAGTTAATCCCTTCTCTTGGATTCCGCTTTACTCTGCAACTTGAGGGAGGGTTTTTAGAAGACTTCATTTGTGATATTTCATCAACAGGGTATGTTGCTTGATCTACTTTGGCCAAAGCAACTCTCTTCCATCATTACCAATGCCTACATCCTTGTCTGTTTTCCAGACGTATTGCAGTAATACCTCACTTCGCGCTCAGGATGCGTTCCTGGAAAAGAGAGCGCTAATCGAAAATGTGCTAAAAGGGATCACTATACAATTGCTTAAATGGAGAAGCGTTCCCGACATAGTTATTTCTTATGCATGAGCGGTATATAAGGGCTTCAATTGGGGTATTAGTAATAGTGCTAATAATAATAATACAGATGTAAACATGATTTTACAAATCTATTTAAAAAAAAAATTTATACTAATAACATTAGTAAGTACAGTACTGTACTAACTAAAACATAAAATACATACAAACTTTCATAAAAATAATAACTGCCATCGCTCGCTACTCTGCTAATACTCCTGCATGGCAGTGGTAGGAGACGGGGTGGGTGGAAGCTCATCCTGCATACAGTACACACAATGGCGGTGGGTGCATTTACTCGGCGAGCGCTGCGCGTTATGGATTTTAAAAATAAAAAAATTTCATGAAGATTTTCTCCAGGAGAAAGAGCTCTATAACGAATCAGCATTCTACGGAGCATCATTAAGCGAGGTATTACTGTATTACATTGTTAAACACCTGGTCCTCCATTGTTAACAAAATCACATGCCTTTGATAAGCATGACATTGAGTCCATAACATCACCATCTTCTGAGTCGGGATGTTCTGCATTAAGAGTGAAACTTTGCATGCCATGATATTACTTCTTCTTTTTTTTTTGTCCACTTTTTTGTCTCACCTTTGCCATCAGTGCTAACCATTAAAGCAATGTCATGTGATGTTATATCCATTTACCATGAGCAGAAAAGGAGACTCCTCATCATGTTGTGCTTTCATTACCTTACCATGTTCTCTCTCTTTCTCTTCCCATTCCATGTGTTTACCTCCATTACATCATTTCTCTGGTTTCGGGTCATTCCTCTTGCAGATTGTGCGGGTAAGGTCGTTTTGTTCTGAAGAATTACGATGATGCTTCGCTAGTCATCGGACGTAGCTTTGTGCTTTTATTTTGCTTAACTTTGTGCTTGTTCCTCCAATGGCACAGACTACTAATCAACCTTTTCTCACTCGTAAACTACTGGATAATGTATCTTGAAGAGACTGATAGAATGAATAACGAAAGGAAAAAGAAACATTATGCAATCACTCGGTGATCATGAATAAACAGTGACCAAGTAATAACGGATGAAAACAAATCATCGAAATG
>CM068968.1:16432715-16446114 GCA_035128595.1 Eptatretus atami
TAAGAAGAAAATAATTAATTTAAACTCATATCTGTATCATCTAAACACCAGCAGTACCTGACGGGTTCAATTAGAAGATATCAAGTTGTAATTCACAAACCGATTGCATATCCATCTCTGCATTGCAATGAGGATGTAAAATCAAGTGAAACACAAGAAACTAGAAGGGCAATCGGTAGAGTGCATACCTCCACCATGCAAAGACTGATCCAGTAAAACATATCAGGCCCAATAATTTTTTGAAATGTCATGCGATACATTGTTTTTGACCCCATCTCTCAATGGTGAAGAATCATTTAAAAGATTCTAGTAGCCAGATCCGAATCCAGAACTTCACCAAAATCTAAGCAGTTCATCCTTGTCGCACACCCAACCTGCCTACAAAATTTCATCCGAATCCGTAGAAAACTTTTTGAGATATCCTGCACACAAACAAACAAGAAACAGGCAAAGTGCAGAGCACGATACTTGCAAACCCTCCCCCCCCCACATTCTCCAAAGGTTACCATGGATACATCAAATTGTCCATTTCATTATGATTAAAATTTACAATCTTAATCAAAGCTTAGGTCAATCGGATTATTTTTCAGATTGAACTGATGATTTTAGAAGTTTGACCTTGGGTTGACCTTCGACCCTTTGAGCTCAAAAATAGTTCGTTTTCAAAATCAGTGATGCACGCTGCAATTGCTGCTTCATTTTCAGATTAATCAGATGAAAATTGACGATTTTTCAGATGAAATTTGATGATTTTATAAGCTTGACTTTGAGTTGACATTTGACCTTTTGACCTGAAAATAGTTGCCTTCCCAAATCAGTGATGGACTGTGCAATCCTGTTCAACTTTCACATTAATAGGATGTAAATTGATGATTATTCAGTTGAAAATAGATGATTTTAGAAATTTGACCTTGCTGACCTTTGACCTTTTGATCCCAAATATAGTTTGTTTCCAAAATCAGTAATGTACTGTGCAATTGCTGTTTAATATTCAAGTCAATCGGATGAAAATTGACGATTTTTCAGATAAAAATTGATAATTTTTGAAGTTTGACCTTGAGTTGACTTTTGACCTTTTGATCTCAAGAATAGTTGCTTTCCCAATTCAGTGATGGACTATGCAAATCCTCTTCAACTTTCAAGTTAAGAGGATGTAAATTGACGATTTTTTTCCATTGAAAATAGATTTTATAAGTTTGACCTTGAGTTGCCCTTTGACCTTTTGATCCCAAAAATAGTTGGTTTCCCAAATCAGTAATGTACTGTGCAATTGCTGTTTAATTTTCAATTCAACCAGATGAAAATTGATGATTTTAGAAATTTGACCTCAAGATGACCTTTGACCTTTGACCACCAAATCTGCTCAGTTGAGAGTTCCTCTACGACTTGGTAAAGTTTCATGACGATCGGTTTTGAATTGTGACCGTAGGTGATAAGCGACAGACAAACAAGCAGATGGGGAATCGTTGACAATGAGCCAGGTCTCAAATTTTTCTCTGGAGCGGTTTCAAAGATTTTGAGGTGTGAAGTTTTTTCCAAGATGGCGCCTGTACCACGCGACCTATGACGTCATAATTATAATTAACATATTCCACAGGAGGCGCTCTGATGGTGAAAATTTAGTGTCAGTTGGACCAAGAATTGCAGAGAAATAAAATTCATACTGATCGAATCAAGCGTTGTACTTGTCGAATTATGACATCATAATTAAGGTACCGATGACATCATCATTAACCTATCTTATTCCCCAAGGGGAGTACTTGACAAAAAGCCATGTTTCCATTTTTTTTCCATGGAGCAGTTTCGGAGATATAGAGGTGCAACTATTTTTCCAAGATGGCGCCTGTACCATGTGACGACAGGTCACAATTTTAAACCGATCTTCACAAAACTTTACCACATGGTAGAGTTTGTCATAAGGAAGAAACCTGTTGTTTTGGAGGTCAAAAGGTCAAAAGGTCAACATAATCCCAAGGTCAACAACTTAGGTGATATTTCTGAAATCCTCAATTTTCATCCAATTGACTTGAAATTTGAAGAGGATTTATATTTCAGGTAAATTAATTCAACCAGCCAATGACATTTGAGGTCAACGTCGACCAAAGTGTCAACATAGGCCCAAGGTCAACAACGAATGTGGTACTTCTAAAACACTCAATTTTCATCTAATTGCCTTGAAATTTGAAGAGGATTTATATTTCAGATCACTGAATTCAACGACCAATTATTTTTGAGGTCAACATTGACCAAAAGGTCAACATAGGCCCAAGGTCAACAACTAAGGTGGTATTTCTAAAATCCTCAATTTTCATCTAATTGCCTTGAAATTTGAAGAGGATTTTCATGTCAGGTCACTGAATTCAACCACCAATTATTTTCGAGGTCAACATCGGCCAAAAGGACAACATTAGGCCGAATTTCTAAAATTGCCAATTTTCATCCGATTGACTTGAAATTTGAAGAGGAGTTGCATGTTTGGTAATTCAATTCAACCACCAATTATTTTTGAGGTCAAATTTGTTTTATGGAGGTCAAAAATATGTAGCACGATATCTCAAAAAGTTGTGGATGGATTTGGACGAAACTTGGTGGCCACATTGGGTGTGTGACCATGAATAATTAAATCAATTTTGATGAACATCCGAATCCGGATCCGAGAATTTTTTCACGTGATTCTTCACCATTGAGAGATATGGCTAAAATGATATATGGCACGATATCTCAATAAGTCGCGGACGGATTCGGACAAAACTTAGTGAACCAGTTGGGTGTGTGACAAGGACGAATTGATTTCATTTTGGTGAAGATCCGAATCCAGATTCGGATACGAGAATTTTTTAATTTTTTAATTGATTCTTCACCATAGAAAGATGGGGTTGAAAATGATTTCCAGCATGATATTTCAAAAATATCTTGGACCTGATATGTTCTAGTGGATCAGGCATTGCGTGGCAGAGGTATGCGCTCTCCCAAGTGCCCATCTAGTTTTGTGTGGCGTTCCTTCAGTGTACTTTTATGTCCCTTTATATTGCTTCAAGAAGTATTACTATATATATATATATATATATATATTATATATATATATATATATATATTTGTGTGCTCTTCCTTGTCCTTAGTAGAACGGTTCACGCTGTCATAAAATAATAAATGAACTGCTGCATGAAGCTTCATTCCACTTCTTCTTAAATCATGGAAGAAGAGCTTTTCAAACAGATATCTTTATTATTAAATGGACACAAATTTTTTAGTGCAAGTAAATCAATTATTAGCTTCCAACCAAGGAACTCGATTATTATAAATCGTTCAACGGCAAAGTTTTTATTATTCTGTGACAGCAGGAACAGCTATGTTAAAGCTCGTGGTCCTGCTTCTTCTTCGCATGATGGCTGGATGGATGTGTCCACTTTTAGTAGCTCGTAAACCCACTCCCTATGGGAGCGACAGGAAGGGTCATCTTATTATCCTCTCTGGGGTTTATAGATTGCAGTAGATTTCGGCTCACGTCTGTTAGTCTATGGTGGATGTGGTAAGCGTAGAATGCCTCAAGGATGTCGGGATTCCTCCAGATTTATTTCAGTTCAGTGTTAAACAGCAGTAGTGACCATTTCAAAGGGTAATCAAACGTATTTGTGGTTAATAATATTTTTACTTCTGGTAGGTTTGCCCCAGGATACGCCACGATAAGCTATTTCGACATGTTAACACAGAATTCATCAACGGAGGAAAAACCCCTTGGAGAGAGGGGATATTATTAGTATTAATATTGTTTTGTAATAACATTAATACTATGTGATTATCATTCATGTTGTTAATACTTTTGTTATTAGAAGTGGCCTTGGAAAAACGACAGGATTCGCTATCTTAACATGAATATACGCCTCGACACGGATTTTTCCAAAGGCAGAAACCCCCTTGGTGGAGGGAGGCAATTTAAGTCGCTACAACCTCCACCGTGGGACACTTAGTCCTCCTATCAAGTTTGGTTGAGATTCAATAAGCAATGACCGAATGTATCGCGGTCAAAAAAAACAGTCAGACACAGACAGACAGACAGACACCAAAATTAATTTTGTATTTTAGTATGATTGGAACACCCGTACCTTCCCCAGAGTGAAAAAGGTGTCAATACCCACTTAGGATCAGTGGTTAAACTACTTGCACTATTATCCATGTACAGGAGAAAATCACAAGTCATCTCCCCTATCACACTGGTGGTTGGTGGGTGGAGGTGGGGGGTGGGGGGTATTTAAGGGGTGAATTATTTTGTGCCCATGACGTGACCCTGGGTACACATACACACAAGATGTGGTGGAACTTGACCCAGCGTTTTCAGTTCTATAATTATCAGACTTCATACATACATACATACAATTGCCTTATTTTAGTCTGATTGTATATAACGAAGAAAATAAGCAAAGTTATGATTCCGTAAAGTTTTCCGAAAGGTTTTCATTTGTCTTATAACTCCCTTAATGTTACTCTAGGGATCTAGGGAATGAGTTGACGCTGGTCAAAGAAGGTTAATATGGCCTCGTTGTTTCTGTTTTTTTTCTCCATGTGTTTGACATCAAACACAAAAGTCTGTTTCCGCTTGAGGTTAAACTCCAACCTCACCAGGTTTGCAGCTTTGCATTCTCACAATCGGCATGAAAAATGAATTGCCTTCATCACCCTGAGTCAATGTCCACTCTGCAAGAACCTTTATGTTCTTTTTGTGGAGCAACCTTTTCTTTGATTCATCGCACAGCATCTTACTTCCTGGCTGATACTCTATCACTGCATCTCTGCGCTCTGGCCTTCAGATCTGTTGCGGGATACCCGACATTACGCTGCTTTGCGCTATCCATGATGCTAATTGGCATGCCACTGGTTTCCAGCAGCCCTGCGATGGAACTCATGCTTGATCCAGCAAAGCTCTTTGTCTGTCTGTTTGGTATGCTAAAGGCTCGCGCACTAAAAAAGAGAATTAAACGGTCAATCCTGGAAAAAGAGGACAGTGACTGCTGTGAAAATGTATGTATGAATTCCGCTGTGTGCACGACAGTAGGACTTTGCATGAAAATGTAAATTAATCCAGTGATTAAATCGCAGCAATCTCTTTCTCTGTTGGTGTTTTGCAGTAAATTAAAATGAATTTCTGCAGCTTGTGCTCCTGGCTAAGAAGGTGTTCGATCTTACCGGCAGATATACAGTATTGTGTCAATTATGAGGATGGTTCAAAATGAGACCTGGGTACTTTTGTTTATACGAAGTCGACTATAACGTGTGAAGTTTATTAATTTTTGAGAAACAAAAAAAATCTTCTATGATGTTGCTAACCCATACCCATAATTACGTGTTTACCGCTTCAATACATGTGCTGAGAATATGAGAATCAAGATGGCGGCGGATTAGATCACAAAGAGGATGATGGAGCAGTGAACAACTAATACATTTCTAATCCTCGAAAATATCAAGCTCGTTTATCTTTACAAGCGATTGGCCGCATAGTATGGCGATAGTTGCCTGTAAACGACATCCGCATTTCACTGCTGCGCATCATTTAAATGTGGTTGGAAAAATGTACAAAAAGAACCAGGTGCTCAAAACCGCGGCAACCTTGATCAACAGCAAGGACCTCAGGTTTCCATTCTGACAGACAGAGTACAGCCACTGAGATTGGGGGCATTGTGACATCACTTCCTCGAGCACTCTGGGTACTAGTGCAACACCATCTTTTAATGACAGCATGGAAATTAAAAAAATAAATGTCCCAACTCCATCATGGATGCAAACCAGTGGGGTTTGTCCATGCTCTATCCTTCAAATGCTGAACGCCAAGCAAGGAAGCAGTAAATGCAATTTTTAAAATCCTTGGCATGACTCGGCCAGGGTTCAAATCGCCGATCTCCCAGATTCAAAGCGGATGCTCTTACAATGAAATGACAAGTTAGCGATTGTTCTAACTAATTTAATATAGAGTTGGTAAAAGTCCAGGTCAAATTTTGAACCATGCTCATAACTAACATTTACATAATTCCATTATTTAAGCCGAAGGTCCGCGTGACACTAACTTTGTGACTATATTATTGATGCACATATATTAGTTTATTTTACCCTCTTGTTATCTGTTTCGTTTGTTATGTAATAATTTTGTTAATCTACGTGTCCATATAATTGCATTTTAATACTTTAAAACAACTAATATAGCACTTATTTGGTGGTGAATGTCCGGTATGGTGAGAACTGCTGAATGTCCAACGGTGTTTCTTGCTGAACTTATATACTTTTACACACTTCAGAGAAACATAAATTCTAGTGGAGTAATGTTTCCATGCTCACAATACTTACGGATAGTTCTTCAACAATACTTCCCCACTTGTATGCAAATGTTCTCCAAGAAAGGAGCATTCACTCCACTGGGGGTTGTGGGCGTGAGCTTTGTACATGGTCTCGTACTAGGATGTTCATCATCATCCCTACTATCATGGCCTATTTTAAACCGCAACGGGTTTGAGCGGCATCACCGAACTGTACCGCAATAATGCGATGAGTTGCGCGACATTTAGCTCTCGCAATACTCAAAATGATACCACTGGTTACCGTCCCCTTGAAGTCGTACACAATGAGCCGCCATCTTTGTCTGAGTCCACATTTACGTGGCAGTAATCTACTGAGCAATTAACATCATCATTGTGCCGTGTGTGAGTTAATACGTCGCACACACCCTCAGCTATAAATAAAAGTGTAACTTTCACTTGAAGCAACTCCGTATCTAAGAATATACGATTCAAGGTATATTGAAGGATTTTTATGCTAGATTGCACTTCTTAATTGCAGCTAAAAAAGACTTTTGTCCATTTTTCAGTTGACAGAGGTCCACCAGGACCTCCCGGAGTTATTGGCCCAAAAGGAGAGATGGGAAACCCCGGTCGATCAGGCGGAGGACAACCTGGAGAGCCGGGTCGTGATGGGGCGTCCGGTTTTCAGGGTCCACCAGGAAGACCTGGACCTCCAGGGATGGTTATCCCAGGTTCGTTTGTTCACCGATTTTGTTCCGTCGCTCTTTGGTCATTCCGATTGAGATGCTCAGCTGCCTGTCCCATCTGCATTCATGCAAACATCAAAGATCACCTGATATATTTCACAACTCTCTGCCTTTTGGCTTTTACCCGGCAATTGTTCACATCTAATGGGATGAAAAAGTAACATCAGGTGAAATCTCATGTGTAAGTTCATCATATCGGATGTGTATGTTAAGTTTGTTGTGTGTGCATGTGAAGCAAGCATGACAGATCAAATGCTATCTTTCTATGTTTAAGTTTCATTGTTTGTCCCGAAATTTTGCACAAACTTTGGTGCAGTTCAACAACACCGAGCATTTAACAATACAGAGCCTCGCCAGGTTTTATCCACAACGTGCGTGCGTGCGTGTGTGGGTGCGCGTGCAAACGTGTGTATGTGTGCTTTCTCTTGGTGAGTTTCTTCTTGTCCTCCATCTCTCTGTTCTTCCTTTTTATTTGTCTATACGGAGAGGTGAATCTTGCAAATCGTTTTTGTAAGGTTCATCTGGCTGTGCCTTTATGGGTTTGAGGGTGTAGGAGTAGCAGCCGAAACCCAAATCCTATCCAGGTTCCCCCTGATGACTCCTTCTATGTCTATTTGGATTCCTCCTGATACTCCATTGCTGTCTCTGGTCAGTTATTTGATTACAATGAACGATGTAGATTACAGTACATCTTGGCACGGACAAACACACCCTCAGTAACTGGCATGGCTAACTTGAACAGAATCCACATTTGAAGTATAAAATCGACTTGTGCTTAAATTAGACAACTTTGTGGATTTGTGCTTCAGGCAGCCTGGGCATACTAGTCATGACCGTAGACCCTGCAACAGTCTCAGACCATTGACTCGACTGGCCTGCAAAAAAGATGGTTAAGGCTGCTCCGATGCGCTCGTTGAGCCCGTGGTCTGAATTATACTGCAAGTCCTGAGAAAAATGTGGATGTTATCGAGAACCACAACAAATTGAAAAACACAATTTGCTGCGGTTGGCGCTGCTGTTTGGGATCTGTGAATTATTCACCTTTGATTATATTTAACAGCACACAGACCGAATACAATAACCTGTCCCCCCCGTGGGTGAGGCTAAAAGAGTCCAGGAAATTTAATTGAAGTTGACAATTGATGATTAGTTACTTAATTCCTCTGTTTCTTCCTGTAGTTCCTTCCAACCAAACTGGCCTTCCAGGTATTGCTGGTAAACCAGGAGGCATAGGAAGTCCTGGAAGTCCTGGAAGCATGGGGCAAAGAGGTTCGTGTTTCCACTCTGTACTGAACTTTTCAATGCATTTTTGTTCATTATTTATTCTTATTAATTTTTTAATTGTTTTGATGATTTGATGATTTCATTTTCAGGTAAGGGGATTGGGGGGGGGGGAGGGGGGGGGGTAATCACTTGCCTTTCATATCAATACATTTTAGTGCCTATCTCTAGTTCTCCTGAGAGCACGAGTCCCTTTATAGGTGATCTGAATGGCATGAACGGTCAATAACAGTTTGTTGACTGGAATCACATGTAGACCACACCAGACAGACTACCTCTCTCTGAATGTTATTCATGAGCCATCTGAGTTTTTTGTTTTTTTTAAACGAATCATCTTTGAGTAACATAGCAAGACGACCCTCTTCTTCAGAAGCTTAGAATCCATTTCATAATAATGAGCTGGCTTTGAGACTTCTGGGATGCCAGTGTAGTGTGCTCACCCCCTCAATCAGCACTAAATATATCATATTTTAAATTTGAAAAAATACCTATAACTACAGTGTACAAACCTCAAAAGCACGTTTTTATTTTGACCTTGAGGTCCTGCCATTCTGAAACATTTTGGAACTGTAATGTACAGGAAGTAAACATAAAAATGGAAACATCAATGTAAAGTCACTCAACAGGGCATTGGGCCACCATGCGCAGCAAGTACGGCCTGCATGCACCATGGCATCGAGTCCACCAGCATCTGGAATTCTGTAGGAGGGATGCAGCACCATTGTTCCACGAGAAAGTCAATCAGCTCACACCTGTTTGATGGAGGTGGAAAAATGCTGTCTCAGGAGTCATTCCAGAATATCCCATAAATGCTAGATTGGATTCAGATCTGGTGACTGAGAAGGCCGTGACATATGGATAACATCAGTGTCATGCTTATCAAACCATTGGGTGACCACACGTGCTCTGTGGATGGGGGCATTGTCATTGTGAAAGACAACCTTCCTGGCAGGAAAGAAATGCTGCAACATGGGGTGAAGATGATCACTCAGTACCATAAAGTAGCCATTGGCATTGAGCTTCCCTTCTAAGGGAATGACTGCACTCAAACCATGCCAGGAAAATGTGCCCCACAATATTACAGAACCACCAGACCCCTTCACTGTTGGAACCGAGCACTCAGGGTTATGGAGTTCTTTAGGTTGGTGCCGCACGTGCACTCGTCCGCTTGTCGAGAACACAGTGAAGAACGATTCACCTGACCATATCACATTTCTTCACTGCTCAGTAGTCCATTGCCTTTTTCAATATCCCTATTCGTTGACTCCCTGTGGTCAATGTCTGGGCATTTGTAGGAGAGTCACTTCTTGTGGACCCTTTTCTTATAAATGGTCACTGGACCCGTGTCCAGGGGAGCCTTCCCTTTGTCCAGGCCCCTCCTCTGGTGCTTCTTGGTTTACCAACCATTGGGGTTTTTGGCCTTGTCGACAGAGGAGGAGCTGGATCCTTCATCTTCCCATGGTGGGGTCTCCCGAGTAGAGGCTGCTCCCTCCGCCCCTGCCGCTGGAGCAACCACCTGTCCTTTGGAAGGGTCCTTTGCCCTGACCTGCATGAGCCCAGTGCTTGACGTAGCCACCTCCTGGTCCTTCCTCCCCCTCCTCTTCCTTGCTTCCCTTCACCTCTTCCTTCCCTCTCTTCCTCTTCTCCTCTTTCCCTTCCTTCCTCTTCTCCATCCTCCTTGTCACTCCTTACTGCGGTGGGGGAGGGTGACACGACAGGCACTAGCACCACCATAATTGGTCCTGAGGCAACACCCCCGCCCCTGCCCACAGACGTGCGCATCTTGCTCACATAGTTATGCGGGCAGGAGCAGAAGGTATGCCTGGGCAGGTGAACCACAGAGGTTGCACTACACCTGGGAGATGCAATGCTCTCTTACATGTCCCAGCTGGCCATACTGCAAGCAAAATTGTTCTTTGCACCCAGAGACTAGGTGGCCCAGCTGCCCACATCTGCGGCATATTTTCGGCTGTCTTGCGTAAAAAAACAACTTGCCTACGATCCAGCCCAATGATTATCCCATTTAGGATATGAGTCACCTTGCCATCCTCCTTGACCCGAAACATGACACGAAATTTCTGGTCGAAATACTCAGACTATTTCAGATATACAGTACAGTGGTGGAGTCTTAACATCCACATATCTTGGCAACCAATACTTCACATCGTAATCACATCGTAATTCCACACGAGTTTATAGAATGCGTGTTCTAAGGAATTTACCTTTTGGTGAAAGGAGAACTATATTTGAGAAAGCAAACAGTGCCAAACGCTGGTATTTGAATTGCATTTTCATGTAATTTACACTTCATACATGCAAGTAGAATCTGCAACAAAACCATCAATTTGTTTTTGTATATCATCGCTCCATACAAGGATACGATGTGGGATGGGGGTCTACTGAGTGCCCCACAGGTGTTACGAAGTAAAGATTACGCTGGACATGGTGCTCAACAAACTTCACAAAGATGCTCAAATGAGATACTTCAGCAATATCGTGCAGGTTGCGACCTATCTATGCAAGGTGGCGGTGATGGCAGTTAGTCATCTCGTAGAGTACATAAAGACTTTAAAATGTCAGAAACCCGCAGAAATTATAGAAGAAAACCATTATAGAAAAATGAGGATATGATATAAAAAAAAAAGGAATAATACTACAACACCACTGCAGTAGTAAGGATTGTCCTTGAATGCACTTAACTACTCTCCACCATGCGCAACAAAGCTCCTCCGCCACCTGTAGTTGAAAAGACCGTAAACCATGTACGACACTTCAGAATGATACGCTGCTGAGTGTAATGACTGCTAAGCATGACTTCAGCAAAAAAGAGAATCTTGTGCTTTGCTGTGCAGGAGACCCTGGTGACTGCCTCTGCCAGACCGGTCCACGACCGGATGTGGACGATGGATTTCCTGGTCCTCCAGGGCCGCGGGGCCGGGCAGGAAATCCAGGATTTTCAGGCCTCAAGGGTCTGCCTGGTGACCGGGGCTTCCCTGGAATGCCTGGTGCCGGTGGATTTGGGGTACGATATTTGCTTCTTCTTCGTGTGACCTACGATGTGTGATGGCTAGAAATCGAGATGTAAGGTTATTGCTGTAAAATGTAGAACCGAGTCCTTTTTTTTTTTTTGAAGCATGCATCACTACACTTATGATTATTTGGAGTAATTGGTGGCTGAGCCTTGCCTATGTAATCGTTTTTATTTGGCTGCGATGTGATTTTACACGTCGGATTGTCGTGATTATTATTATTATCTACCCTTATATAAAACACACTGTGTATTGGGTCACCGAAATAGGTGACCTCTTATTGTCAGTATTTCTGTCTGTTTGTTTGGATGTTTGTTTGGATGTTTGTTCGTTTGTCATCAGCATAATTGGTAGTAAACGTGGGCCGATTTTGACCAAACTCGGGTGGTAGGTACATCTTATGACCTAGTGCTTTGGAAATTGTGATGGTTGCTAGGGACGCTTTGGTTCCCCAGCAACAACCGAAAAACCTTCAAAATCTACCGTTCACGCGAAATCAATTCCGAAAGCCATTATCCCACGTAGGGTTATGAAGTTTGGCACGAATGATCTACAGGTGATGCTCTGTCAAATACATTCCGGTTTTTTGTGATATATGGAATATTTACCCGCAGCGCCCCCTACAATTAGGGTAGGCTCGAAAATTGGCGAATATTGAAGGCCCCCTAGCGACCGGGTGAGTGCATCGAACTAATGAAACTTTGCAGGTTCATGGTACTCAATGAGTACTACAACTTTGCCTCAGGACATATTGACAGATTTCGCTTAGGTCAGGGGTCAAAGGTTAATTAGTGCAAAAATCGATAATATGCGAGAGCTGGAGGTGCCTTCGCGCCAAATGCTACTCCTCCGAGGGTTATGGTCGGATGGTCATGAAAATTCACACTAATCGTCTGGAATACATTGTGCACAAACGATCGAGCCGGATTTTCGATTTAGATATTTGTTCACCCACTGCACCCCCTCGAACTTTGGGGATTTCCGATTTCAAACCGCATTTTCGGTACTTTTCATTCAAATGGATACCGAGTAGTTATCAGTAGATGGAACTGGATGAGATTTGATATGCATAATCTTACAGGTGATTCCCTATCCGCTACATGACATCCATTTTGCTCTATATCTTATAGTTTCCATGCTCGGCGGCCCATCGCCGCCTACCGGCTTGTCTGTGTATTTGTCTGTCCCCCTTCAAAAAGATGATTTCAAGTAGGGGTTTAAAGGCCAATCTTTTAACATGACTGTGTGTTCACTATCGGTGTCGTCTATTTTTGAGGATTAAAAAAAACTCATAAAACATTTTCCTTTAAAGAGTAATTACGTCTCTTCTATTGGAATTGTAGATGGTGACTTGCAAACCGGGCATCAATGGCGGCGTACAGAAGTGTTTTTAAAAATAACAATAAATAGAAGGGAGGTGGTTTGGGTTCTTAGATGCTTTGAGGGATGCTTGTCTAGTGATGCCTGCTCATCTAATGTGATGGGGATGGATGCTCGCAAAGACCGGGAGGTGACGGGTGGGCGTCGGGTGAAGGCATCTACTGATGACCCACAAGGAGAGTTGAGGTGCACATCTAGCTTCTTAGTGTGTTGACTCCTTCCCCATGTAGACACGTATTATTCTGCAGGAGCATGCACCAGGGCAAGTGTTGAGGTGCGTAAGGTAGTGAAATCAGCTCTCCAGTTGTGGCCAGCTAGTCTGCGGATAAGGTTAACTCTATCAGCTGTTTTCCCTGCTCCTTTCTATGCATGCTGTTTGAAGGTCAGGTACCTGTCCATTTGCACCCCAAAGTATATGGACACCGGTCATGTATAGGCATGGCCAGAGAAGGGTGGACATTGTGATTGATGCTTGGGACATGAGTGGCCGTACTTCATATGGAGAGCAGGTACAGAGCACGGAACAAGAGCTTGAATAACTTACCCCTGGGGCTTGCTCTAGCTCTGGGATACCATGCTAACTGGCGCGCATTAGCCACTCGTGCTCTTGCAGTCTTCTCTGTAGGTGTGAGCACATTCAGCCAGAGAAACCTTTTATACAAAGTTGAGGCTTGTGGAA
>CM068968.1:16446124-16459661 GCA_035128595.1 Eptatretus atami
AGAACAGAACAGAAAGAACACAGTTTGAAGGAGGTTGGTGGAGGGGGAGGGGGGTGGACACACTCACAGCAGTGTAGAGGACACAACACAGGGACAATTGGATGAATAATGGAACAGATGGGGGGAGACGCAGGGGATGAACAAGCTGGATACAAGTTTAAACACACAAGAAGGACTTGACGAAGAGGAAGGGAAAATCGGAGATGAAACAGCAATGGAACAAAATATTTATTTCACGGCTGAGATTGAGGGCCACCAACCATTGTTGGGAGAGCAAAAGCAGCGTTTCCAAGATACAGTGACCAGGTGGAAACTGAACTGATGGTCTGAGATCAAACCATTATAGAAAAATGCGGATATGATGTCAAATGTGATGATCAATTCCATGTGTTTGTTGACATAATTGGAGGTAAGGTAATAAGCTTAGAGTGAAGAGGATGTGCTGTTGTGCCATTTTGTGTAATCCACTGACATTGGTTGATTTTGAAGTAGATCTTCTTCTTCTTCTTCTTCTTCTTCTTCTTCTTCATGTGCATGAGCCCATGGCTGCTGGTTACATCATTAATTGAAGGTGCAGCTATGCCGCTGACGCATTGTCCCTATTACCAGTACACTGGTCCTCGTTTCGCCGACCTCGGAAGGATGATAGGCTGTCAACCCCACCTGGTGTTAATTAAACGGCTGACAGGGGCTCAAACTCAGGAGCTTAAGATCCCAAGCCCCCACCCTAACCGTGAAGCCAACACTCGGCTTTTTTAAGTAAATGATAGGTGACCCAGAGAAAATTATAGGAGAAACAGCAAAATGAGGATATGCAAGAGTGGTAGAGCTGAAATTTAGGACACGGGCACCGATGTCATCTGGGTCCATTGTGGAGTCACAATCAAGAGTTGGCAGAAACATCTCACCTTTTCAGGTGAGAAGGAGAGTGTCCAGGAGTGGTTGAGTGCAAGTGAATAGGATAGGTACAGGGAGCAAGGGGACGGGTATGCGAGATTTTGAAGCAAACACAGGATTGAGACATTCAGCCTTCTCATGGGCAGAATTGGATCTGATGCCATTTGAAGTGAGGGAAGGAATGAAGAGCGACCATACGCCAGAGACAGACTTACCAAGGAGACAGCAGGTTGTTGAGGAAGAAGACAGCTTTGAAAGTTCAGTCTTGAGGTTGATGATGTTATTTTCTGACTGTCCTGAGAGTGAACATACACTTATTTCGTGTCTTTTTTTGGAATGACTTGAGATTGCCTTCAGTTGGATTTGCCTTCCATGAAGAGAAGGCAAGTTGTTTGAAGGCAACTGCCTTACCACTGGGTTCATTGGACCATGGATGGGAAGATGGGTATGATAGCTGCAGACAAGATGGGATAGATCTATGCATGAGAGAAAGCAGGCTTTTCTTAGAACAATTCCCAGGTGGCATCATCGGTGGTGGTGGAGGTGGAATAGCAATCCTTGTCAGTTGGTGAAACCTCCAACAAATTTAGTATTGCTCCACAGATGCTGCGAGTGAGCCGTTCATGACACTTGAGAGTTGGTGTACGTCAAGGCAAGACCCTTCCAATCCTTTGTACAGCTGGAGAGACATGATGTGCGTCTTTTGTTTTTTGTGGCTCACTGACGCTGCAAACTTTTTGTGAGCCCGGTGGTGGCGCTCCATCCTGTTCATCGTTCTGACAATACCCAGTTACGAGGTGGGACCTTTCCTTTATGAAAACATCGATGTGCCGTTGCTTCTGAAAGGCAGAAGCCATTGTGATTTGTGACCCGGTATGTTTGTAGCCCTCCTGAATGAGCCATTCAATGCCTCATCATCTCTCGATGATACCGTTCCAGTTCAATCATGCATGTCCTTCAGTTCATTGTTACCTTGTTATCCTTACAGACCACTTTGTTGTGAAAATGGATGTGCCTACTTCAGGTTTGTATTGCACCGACCAGTTCTTAACTGACAGTTTGATTTTCTGCACAGCCCAAATTGATGCACCTCCATTTAGCCTGCTTAATACACCTTGCATTGAATGGAAATACCGAACACTGCCTGCAGCCTCTGTTTTAAATGCTGCTTGAGCATAAGTAAGATTTTAAAAGGATTTTTTTAAAGGATTTGCCCTTCATTGGATCCAAAGAGATTTTGATTTGACGAAGGGCGAACACCCAAAACGTCAGCTTCATTTTTACCTCTGACAGCAAGAGTTAACATACATTTGTCAACTTATACTTGATTTAAAAAAATTTGTTTGATGGACCGCCAACAAAGATCACCAGGAACCTTGGGAAATGTACCGGACTCGTATTCCTCCAAGGTAAGGTTCAACTTAGGATAAGATTAATGACGTTGATATAATAGGGTAATATCACTGTGCCATTTATAAAGTAAATATTTATTTTCACATTACCACATTCGGGCATTTTAATGTGCCATTTCTTAACTGCTCTGCAACTGGTCCAAACACCCAAGTACATTATCCATCCATCCATCCATCCAGAGTGTTGGTGCTGCCCAAGCAGTGTCCTTGGCTATTCAGCACAATCCTGGACAGGTCACCACTCCGACACAGGATACCAGCAAGCTGGTGCTCATTTTGCCAACCTCAGAGGATGACAGGCAGAGTCAACCCCACCTGGTATTAATTCAACAGCTAAGTGGGATTTAAACTCAGGACCCTAGGGATCCCAAGCCCACCACCCGAACCATTAAGCCAACACTAGGCGTACATGACGCTACCTGACTTGATATTAATTATTAGCCCCATTGGACTTAGTTCGAAACAGGGGCTTATGGATTTGTTCTCGATTTTCATGTCGTGCGTGCGTGTGTCCACAACCATATCTCGGACATGTGTGGACAGATTTTTTTTTTTTTTTTTTGCCGGTTGGCCTGCCAGGAGAAGTGGGTCTGAAAGGACCAAAAGGCAGTAAAGGAGAATCCTTTTTTGCAACTGATAAAGGTGCTGCACAATGCCACACAAAAAAATCCATGATGTGCCATCCCATCTGCCTTTGTTGAAGAATTATTGAAAGATTTGCCAGATTTCTGCAAATGGCAGATTTCTATTTGTTCTAACCTCACGTGCACAAAGAGAAAAGCAGGGTTATTAAAGCAATTGGTTCACTTTGTCGGTCGGTCTGTCTGGCTACAGACCTCAGTCGAGGATCGAGGAACTACTTCATTTTAATTGAATGTTATATTTTGAACACTGTAGAACATGAATCAGACAGAACATGAATCGGAACATGAACCTGTGGTTTAGCAGCATTTTGGCCCTGAATCTGGAAAATCATACGGAATCTGATTCCGAGCGAGCACGCACACAGAGGAGTAAAGTTAAAAAAAAATTTTTTTTAGTCTGTCTGCCTGTCTGGCAGTCAAACAAAATTGAAAAGAGGAGGGGGGCCATTTATCGGCTCTTGGATTCCTCCATCTCATGACCAATGTCCATTTCCCTGATGATGGAGAGAGCCAGCAGGACCTGATCTGTTTCAGCCAGTACCACTTAATGCATGTTACACCCTGTTTGGGCCTGTTGTGTATTGGGTTTTTTTTCTGGCCTTCAGGATGAAGCTGCGGCATTTTGTGGAGAACATCCATTAGCTTCGTCTTTAAAACAAGACAGAGGCAGCAACTAACTTCCAATGGCATGGCACAAATTGTTTACACCTGAGTATGGAACGTGTGCAACATATGAAGCTGTTTTGGGTATAATTTGTCATTAGTTTGTGTTGGTCGTAAAGGAGTTCACAACCAGTTCTGAACAAAAAGTGTATTTCTGCTCAATACTACATTATCCTACCTTTCTGTTCACATGAGGTTGCCAAAGATCAATGTTTACTTTGTAACTTTCTCTAAATATAATTTTTCTTTAAATTAAAAAGATGTTTGCATTGCCTTGTGCTTTTCTCATTCAAACTCTCTCCCATTTATCCACTTGTTTCCTAAACTGGACTTGTATATGTTTGCAGGATGTAAAGGAAAAGCAGGAAGTCAAGGGAACCGAGGTCCATCTGGCCCAGTAGGACAGCCAGGCAGAAATGGTGTTCCTGGGACTCCCGGTCTGAAAGGAACTCCCGTAAGCCAAATCTGACATCTTAGCTAGTCTTGCTTTAAAATATGCACAAGTTGCACAAAATGTGCACAAAGATGTGCACAAAATGCACGAGTTGTAGAAAATACAAAATGACATTATTTTTGAATATTATTATTTGTTTCAGGGTGATGCTGGTGTGGGCTACAGAGGAGACAAAGGATTCCCTGGTGCAACAGGAACTCCAGGTCGCCCTGGCTTTCCTGGTGCTCCCGGTCAAGGCTTTCCTGGTGGGCCTGGCCAAAGAGGTTCACCCGGGGATGCTGGTTTCATGGGCATGCCAGGAACACCTGGTCCCAAAGGCATACCAGGTGTGGCCTTATACCTTGTCTGCACCATTGTACACCAGAGAATCAGACACCTCTTTGCATTCTATGGGATTGGTATTCACCAATCTTTTTTTGTTTACTTATTGTGTTATTGTTATTCAATTTTTCTTTTATCATTATACATGTTTCAATATTTATGGACAAAGCCAATTAATGCATCAGAGCACTTTTAGACCAAATGCAGCTGAACACCGCTAGACCGACTACAGGACTGAATGCAGCTGCTATTGGACCGAATGTATCAGAATGGAATTTCACTGAATGCAGCCAAATACCCATGAGACCAATGGCATACGAATAGTGTTGCTGTGTGACTCGTCAAATTCATTTTGATGGATGTTTATCTTAGCAGGAGAGTCTTCTCATACTGCACCATCTTTGAATCTGGAATGGCGATGATCGGTTTGAATCTGGAGAGGCAATGTTCCGTTACAATTCCAATCTCAATTGTTTGCTGCTATGAAATGTATACGGAGTCATTTTATCCCAAATGTGCAAGCTTACATGTCTGGGTAAAGAATTTTAACATTAACTCTGATGATTCCTGGATGAACTGCTCTGATATCCTGCTTTGCTCTTGAAGCTTCCCCTTTTGCTTTTGCTGCATTTGGAGCAATTAACCAGTTGCTCTATCGTGGAATTTAACAAGAATACATTTGTATTAAGGCTTTTGAACTAAAACTCTGTCACTGGAGGGTTCACTGGAGTTGATAGCATCGATTAGTAATGGAATTTATTTGGCTCTTTACCAACAATACATGGTTAACCCTTTGAACCCTGAACCCTGAACTCTTAGGACTTTCGCCCCCCCTCCCCTTCCCTACCCCACCCTGGGCTCCCTCGAGAAAAATGCAGCCGCTCAGCTATATGGAGGTTTGAATAGCGGCTGGTAAAATGGCCGCTAGGGTTCAAAGGGTTAAAAAAAAAGAAGCTTTTTTGGTGCACTTTGGTAAGCCCTTGAAGCTACAGATATAATTATTTATCATTGCTAATCTGCCTTTCATTTACTATCTTCTGAGGTCTGCTTCTTCTGCCTGCTGGTTTGAACAGCCAAGTTTCCTTTTCGTAGATTAACTTCTTTTTTTTCTTCCTTTTTTTGCATATTGATTTTCATTGTCACCAATTTGTTTTGTTCTTTTCCATTTGCTTGCTCGTTTTTTCTTTGGCTGCCTCGTACTTTCTACTGCCTGACTATAGGCGAACCCAGCTGCTGTCCCTGCAAAGGAATGGGCGCTAATGAAGCGCAGGGGTCGATGGGAGGTGAGGGATGGAGGCTGGTAATGTGTTTGAAGGAGAAAACAATCCAATGTCCCTCCACGTGCTTTGCTGGAAAGGTCTCCAGATCATACCACTGCCTCGGAAGGAGAACGTTTTGCTTTCTGTTATTCTAATAATTTCCCTGTAAATTGCTTGGCAGAAAAATTTGGGGGGGAAAATGGTTTTCGAACTGGAAATTGAACGGAAATTATATATTTTGTGTAATTCTATCATTTATTTTTGGGGTAAATCATAATTGAACTCGACGAGAAACGTATCATGGATTTTTTTTCAGCAATAAATGTAATTATGTTCACATTTCCTCCTAATTGCTAAATACAGCTTCACAAAGCAAAACTCTTCTTGTTTTGGCTGGTGGGTCAAGCTTCCACAAAGCTCTGTACATCACCCATCAAGGTCCATGGTCCACTTCATGAAACAATGTCAGGCACATTCATTATTGGTCAGAATACAAAAAAAAAACCCCGAATCTTTCATGAGATGCACATTTATGCCTCGACCTGGCAAATATTTAACAACAATTTATTGGAGATCTGCTGAGCCAGTTATTCCCGGCCTCAGTCTTCCTTAGGGACGAGACCGGATTTGTAAATGTGCCTGACAAGGTTTGTCAAAACGACTGTGCGTGCTCAGTTCATCGGCACCGGACATCTACGCATCGGCACCAAAAGTTTATTTTTTTTTTTCCATTTCCATCCTCATCTCTCAATGTTTCTGAGGAACAAATGTCTGTTTGAATCCGTCCATAATGTTCAAACCATTTCCACATCCATTTCTCACTGTGCTGGGGAGTGCTGTTTAAATGCAGCCATTCCGTGCGACCATCTCAACACGTAAATTGCATCAACCTATCATTTTGCTCAAGGCCCGGGCTGTTCCACTGACTCCAATATGGTCATTCAGAAAACATTTTGAGTTTTGTTTTTGTGGGATATAAAACTTTTCAACTCAACATCACTTGACCTTTGGTAAATTATTGGCTTAACGGTTGTTTCAACCAATTGGGATCGAAGGATGTTGAGGCATTGATCCTTATTCTCTACTACTGCACACATGAAAACTAAATATTAATGAAAGGAGAACATTTAATCTCTAATTATTTTTCTTGAAACACATATAAATATTTGTTACTTTCTTTAAAGTTTTGATCATCCAAACTTTTCTCGATTAAAAAGGACACAACTTGTTTCGACCTACACCTGCCCCCTCCATTCTCCCTGGCATACTCATTTAGGGTTTCACAATAAGGAAAGCCTGGGCCGATATGACACGTGATTCCCTCTTAATCTGTTCATTATCCTTCCGTATCTTTTCTATTCCACTCCCATTCTCTCCTTCAATTCCCACAGGTGACACGTGTGCGAAGAAAAGGCATGGTCTACCTGGTCCCCCAGGCCCTGCTGGTTACCCGGGTAAGTAGATGGAACTTTCTCATGCTTTGACCTGTTTGGCATTGCCATCTGAACTCATGACTCATGATGCTGGTAACCCAGTTCGTCATCATTATTTAGTATGCAGCGCATGGCTGCTGGCTTGCATCTTGCTGGGGCCACTGCTGTGCTACTGATACATTAGGTTAGCAGAGGAATTTCTAATTTGTTCATGGTGCTGACGATAGCTCGCCTACTCTTCGTGAAGGATGCCATTTAATCTTTATCGTCCACCAACTAATGTTGGCAGATGGAACACCAAGCTTAACGTCCGTCTGAGGGACGGCACCCACATATCAATGCCTCACATTGTTTGCAAAACACCAGCATGACCGTTTATAGCTGGGTCAAGATTCGAACCCAGGCTAGATAGAGTGTGCATACCTATAGACTGCCCTGCCATGCTGTGAAACCCAGGTTTAAATCCCATGTACTATCAGCTTGTCCATTATTACCCGGTGTGTGAAGCGAAAAGCGGGGTTAAGCAATTAGTTCACTCTGTCTGTCTCTCTTCACATGTCAGTTGATGATCGAGGAAATACTTCATCTCAATTTAATTGTATATTTTGAACACTGTGGAACACAAATCGGAACATGATCCTGCAGTTTAGTAGTACTTTGGCTCTGAATTTGGCAAATTGTACGGAATCTCATCCCGAGTGCACATGTGCACAGAGGAGTGAGGAAATTTTTTTACTGTCTGTCTGTCTGTCTGTCTGGCAGTCAAACAAATTGAAAATAATTCCTAACAGGAAACTTACTGTTTTTAGCGATGTCATAAAGGACACAAACAACAGGCACAAAGAACTAATGTAACGTGTTCAATAAGGTGCTGAAAAAGACGATCCATCAAAGGCGGTAAACTTCCGAATAAAAGTATTTTCCAACAGTCTTTAAAACTTATTGAATTTTACTGTAAACTTGAACACTATAAAACACAAATCATGTTGTTGGCACTTCTGAAAACCTCCAGTTGAGCAGTACTTGGACAAAACATGATGCCATTTTAACGCCGTTTCAGTTATTGCCCTTAAAGATAAAATGGAACGCAACAGGTCGTCGTGTCTTAGTTGAAAATAAGATGTACAGGTCAAAATTTTGCCTGGTGTTGGCTTAATGGTTATGGTGGTGGGCTTGGAATCCTGGGATCCTGAGTTCAAATCCCACTCGGCTGTTGAATTAATACCAGGTGGGGTTGACTCTGCCTGTCATCCTTCCGAGGTCGGCAAAATGAGTGTCAGCTTGCTGGTATCCTGTGCTGGAGTGGTGACCCATCCAGGGTTGTGCCTAATAGCCAAGGAGACTGCTTAGGCAGCACCAACGCTCTGCACAGAGTATGGCCCCGATGGATGGATGGATGGATGGGTCAAAATTGTTGACAAATTGCATCAAGAAGTCTCGTTAACATGCGTTAAAGAGCAATCGCTTGCCAGACATTAAGTTGATCAGCCGAGAAGGCGACAAGTGCTTTGAAATTGAAGATAGCCTGTCCACAATCTGATACTGAACCGCACATTTGAGGTTTTGATAGACAAGCCAATATGAAACTTGAAGAAGCTGTTCACAGAACATCACTGGAAGTGCATTGTGTGGAGGGATGAATAGCAATGCACATTGTTTGCATCTGAATGGTGAGTTTGGATTTGGCGTCAACGCGGTGAAAGCGTTCTCTGAAATTTAAATCCAACAACGAAAGGTGGAGATTGAACCGTTTGATGACACGGACTGGGTACTTTGGTTATGCCTCATCCTGGGGATAACAGGAATGGAAGGGAACAATGAATGCTTCATCCTACTTGTGGAATTCTGGAACATGCTGCACTTCAGGATTTGATACGAGGCCTTTACATCTACCACAATGACTGACAACACACCTTGCCACAATGCTGTATGTATGAAGAATTGCATCAAGGACAACGATGTTGAAATATACAGTGACTTCAACCCGATGTATGATGTTTTGGAATGTGGCCAGGGGACTAGAATCAGAAGAGCACAATCCGACACTGAACCTACACTTGCTGTTAAGAAGGACTGGTGTAATTGTTACTGTGGATAACTACCTGAGCATTTGGTTCAGTATCAGTGACAGTGACCCTGTATTTGAAATAGAATGAGTGGTTATCTATACTAATAAAAGTCAATGTGTGTGTGTGCATCAATGTGTGTGTCTCCTCCATAACTCCAAAACCATGAAACCTCGCAGCCTGAAACTTTGCATGTACACTAAGGGAACTGCAAAGAAGTGTAGGAGTGAAAATTGGTGTTTGGGTTAATTAAAACACCCCTTTTGAACATAATTAATGGCCTTATTTAATTATATCCTTCATCAGGTGGCATCCTCGGCTGCCTCACTCTATATGGGGTCTTAAGGCGTTTCCTGGGTTACCTTGCTGGGGTCTGAAGCCGCCATGTTTTTTGGCCTGCTCAACCTTACCCTGACTTGGAACAGGCCACAACGATTTCCTAACGATAAAGTTTTTTTTTCCAGTTTCCTCACTCGTATTATCGAATGCCTGCTCATCATAGCTATGAATTGCTGGGTACATTGCAAAGCTTATAAACGCCCGGAGACGCCAGTGTTCTTGGCTTCATTTCATTTCTGCACATGCGATCACCACAAGTATCTCTTCAACTTAGCAAAATTACAAAATTTAAGCTCCAAATTTTAACTTAGCAGCAGTTCTAACTGCTAAAAAAACAAACAAAAAAAAGTGGTCATTTGTCTATTTCGGACATAGTTTGGGCATTTACGGGTTTACGGGTTTATATGACCGACGGCAATGGGTAATCGCTTGCCAAACCAGGCATTCCATTGGAGTGCTTGCTTGAGTGCTTAAGCCACTAGGCAAGTGCTCACCAAGCTGCTGGTTGTTCGTTTCAAAACCAGTACAAGTAAGATCTGCCGCTTCACTGATGGAAATAACAATGTTTGCGTAATTGCTAAATAAATAAAAAATTAAAAAAACAATAAAAATTAACATTGAAATTAATTTTTTTCTTCTGTTCGGATGATTATATTTAGTAAAGAAAAGATTAAGAAATGTGCAGAAAGTGGAACTTCATTTGGCTCAATGCCGTGCTCTCGAACCTGCTTTTACAACCAATGATGATAGATGCAACAGGGGTCCTCTTTTTGGCAATTATGTACACACTTTGCTTTTCCCTGTTTTGTGCAATCTGCTTTCATGACAAAATATTGATATAAATACACTAATAGTTTCTGCAATACATTAATAGTCGGCAGTGGCTCAAAACGAAGAGACATGTCAATAGCACACACGGAGATCGGACGTGGCGGGGCTTTTGTGTGCCTGCACGTGAGCAGGTTGGAAAAATGCGTATGGGTTGGGGGGGGGCATGCATGCGGGCAGGCCTTTACCAGGTAGATAGCGTAGGTTTTATTTTTTAAATGCTCCCTCCTGGTTTTACTTGGAACATGGCGGTTAACAATAAAACGTTGCTGTTTGGGCGTGTTTTATCACAATGGTAATGCCCTGGTACACTGCCTACACTCCCCTCATGCTTCCTTCCCCTGCCCTTACACTGCCTTCCCTTCACCTTACGCAGCCTGCCCCTCCCCTCACACTGCTTTACCCTCCCCTCGCACTGCCTTCCCATTCCCTCCCCCTCACACTGCCTCCCCTTTCCTTAATACAATTTCCTTCCCCCCCCTGCTACCCCTACACACACACACAACACACACACACACACACACACCACACCACCACACACACACACAACAACACACACACTGCCTCCACCCTCTCACGCTTCCTCCCCTCACGCTGCCTCCACTTTCCCCCATGCTGCCTTCCTCCCCCCTCATGCTGCCTTCCGTCCTCACGCTGCCTCCCCCCCCCCTCAGGCTGCCTCCCTCCCCCCCTCTCATGCTTTCTTCCTGCCCTTCATGCACTGCTTCCCTCCACTCACACTACTTCCCTTCCCTCCCTCACGCTATCCTCCTCCCAAATCCCCCCCCCCCACAACACAACTTCCAGAGGTCAAGGAGAAGAAGGGTGGTCAAAGAATGTGTGAATTGGACAAATGAAAGCTTTTTTTTTGGCAGTTTGTCCCCCCGCCCCCGGGCTTCCCTCAAGTCCCCTATCAAACGCATGTCCAGAACACCCCTTCCCCTCCCCACTACCCCATCTACCCCCATCCTCCTACATCCCTCCTCTCCCTTCTCCTCTCCCTCCCCATCCTCTTTCTCTCCCCACCCCCCTTAATACTCCCATCAGCAAAGCGACGGTTGTATTTATGAGTTAATTAATAATTTTGCACATTCTTTACTGTCCCACTACTTTTGGTAATGTTGTACAGACACATCAATTTCACAAAATCGTATAGCACAGTTACCTTTTTGCTCGTATGAACAATAATATTTCTCTTGAGAAGGTATCAGTTGATTATATGAGAAACTATTGGAGAACAATAACAAGAGATGTTGAAGTAGTGTCCACCTCTCATCTGCAGGACCTAAAGGCTTGCCAGGCATCCCAGGAGATGACGGACAGCCGGGGTTTTCAGGAGCTAAGGGCGAGAATGGGGATCCCGGCGCTGCTGGTCCTCACTTCTTACCAGGTCTGCTTGGAAATGAGGACTGCTTTTGGTCTCTCGCTCTCAAGCTTGAATGTTTGGACACTTATTGGTGAATCGTACTGTGTCTGCATCTAATACATTATTGGAATGATAAATCTGGAATATCACAACCATATATACCTGCTTGGACTGCAAGAGAATGGGAAGTGGTGCAAAATATTTTGGAGGGGGATTTGGAGGTATGCTTCACTTGTTGATTAAACAATTCAGTAAAATTGAAAAGGCAACTTGAACAAACACGATGCTTGCTTTGGAAACAAAATGTAGCCTCATGCAAGAGCATAATGATGAAACGAGGGTACAATGAACAGTTAGACACAGCAAGCAAGGGGATGAACGAACGGGAAGAGAGGAGGGGAGAAAACACAGGAACCTGCATGTAAGTGGGTTTGGTTAGGCAGGGTTAAAGGGGGTAGAAAAGATCATGGTTATGGATTGGAGGCAGCATGAGATGATAGTGCACCGTTTGCTCGAAGCCGTAGAAGAAAGAACCAGCTCTGGAAGGTGGTTTAACAAATGGGAATAAAGAGAAATAAAACAGTGAGGTTGTGCAGTAAGTCTGGATTTTTGGAGTTTAATCAGGAAGGAGTTACTGGACGAAGGTGTGGGCCACAAAGTATCTGGGGAGGTCCAGTGACTGAGAGAGCAGAGCAAGATAGACCGAAAGTGAGATCTTTAAAAATAGAGGCCAGAGTAACATGCTTTGTTCTGGCTTGGAAAATGTGACAATCGGTCAATGCCAGCTGAATTGTGACTGCCTATCAATTCGAACATTTCTTCCTGAAAGTCTTACCATGATGAGAAACTCTCAGTAATATAAAGCCATGCATAACTGGAACTATGCCTTACATTCCCAGGTTTCCCAGGGATAATTGGAGATCCAGGAAGTCCAGGATCCCGTGGAAGTGATGGAGCTTCAGGAGAGCCAGGACGTCCAGGAAGTCCAGGGATCCCGGGAGCTAAGGGTGATCCAGGCGAAGTGACATTTTCGTCCATCGGACCTCCTGGAGAGCAAGGTCGCCCTGGATTTCCTGGAGCCAAAGGAAAACCTGGAGTGCCGGGATTGCCAGGACGGAGAGGTATATCATCCAGCAATGAAATATTTTAAAATGTAACATGAAATATAAGTGTGGGGGGTAACATAGGCTATGTGGCCGCGGCCTCACGCGGGGGTGTGTGGGGGGCCAGGGTAATGGGGGTGGGGTGTCAATTATCGATGTTAATGTCTACATTGTAGTGCCACCTGGTGGTGGCAGAGAGGGTATTACAATGTCGTTTTTTTAACCTGGACAGTGCTGAGGTGAAAGCACACCACACTGGTAAATTTGTCTTCCTTCCCTTCAACAGTCAGGTCAGGTCAGATTAGATCTGTGACTTGATGCAGGTACCATGTAAACCTGCCCTAACCTGTTTCATGGTCGGGTTGGCGGCGACTAAACCGTCTCCCCCACCAAGTTTCTTCGTGAGGAGAGTGCATGATACGGACACCCAGCAGGATGAAGAACAAAACCTGTCAAAGGGCGGAGGAGCTCCTTGTGAGCCAACGGCCATCCATATCTAGTGCCCAACTGTGTCTGCAGACGTCCTCTTGCAGTTGGGTTACTTTTTATGAGGAGGTTGGTGGCAGGATTTGCACTCTGGCCACCGTAAAACCCTTCATTCCGCAAAACATTCCAAAAGCATAAAAAAAATTCCGAAAACCCACTCCGTGGGAGTACCTCCTGTGCAGCTTCCTTTTCGCAGGGCAGCTCAACGGATGACAGGATTGGGGCAAAGCCTTCGGGGCCCCCAACCTTTGATGATAGGAGGGAAA
>CM068968.1:16469838-16485729 GCA_035128595.1 Eptatretus atami
TCTTTTTTTTTTACCTTATGTCACTTTGCTCTTCCATGAAACTCAATTTTGTATAGAAATAAAATTTTTCACAGAAAATAAACTGGTTTTTGATTTTTTTTATTTTCCAGGTGAAAAGGGAAGCTACGGTGTTCGAGGTTTTCCTGGACAAGCAGGCCGTCCAGGTCCTCCTGGATTGGTCATCGGGAAAGGATCACCTGGAGATAATGGTTTTCCAGGTCCACATGGGAATCCTGGCACCTACGGCAGAAAAGGTACATATTTTCTTTCATCTTCAATTGGTGCTGGTGGTACTAAGACTTTATAAGGTGGTTGTACATGACCTAACATGTTGTATACAGAGCATGTTTCTTGGGAGTGTGTACAAATTTTGTTCTGTAGAAGACAACTTGCAAACATTGGCAAACTTTACAAAGACTTCTCCATCTCCTGAATCCTGACAGAGTCGAGCTGCATCCCACATTCCTTTTCCCATTGGCCAAGGGTGTCTATGGTGTTTATTCATTGACCAAAAGCACAGACATTAGGTGGTGAAATAGAAAATCTAATTTCTCCAATTACATACAACATATGCATATGGTACATTAAATGTTGTGATGGCATAAACAGGCTAGATTTGTCCAATATAAAAAAATTTTGGAAAATAATTTGAGTGACAGTTTGCCCTCTTTTATTATAATACGAGCAAATACAACCTGTCGCTTCGCTGACAGGTATATTCCAAGGGGCGGGAGGAAGGGGAGCGAGAGGAGGGAGAGAGCAAGAGAAAGGAGGATGGAGGGGAGAGGAGAGACAGAGGAGAGAGAGGATGGAGGAGGGGAGGGGAGAAGACAGAGGAAGGGGAGAGGACTGAGGGGGGAGGGGAGAAGGCAGAGGAGGGGAGTGTTGAGGAGGGACCGAGGAGAGAGGAGAGGAGAGGACTGAGGGGAGAGAAGAGGAGAGGATGGAGGGAGGGGAGAGGAAGGGAGAGGAGAGGACGGAGGGAGGGGATGGAGAGGAGAGGACGGAGGGAGAGGAGAGGATGAGGGAGGGGAAGGAGAGGAGAGGACGAGGAGAGAGAGATGGAGGAAGGGGAGAGGAGAGGATGAGAGAGCGGGGGAGAGAGAGAAGAGGGGAGGTAGAGGAGAGATGTAGGGGAGGAGAGAGAGGAGGGGAGGGAGAGGAAAGGAGGGGAGAGAAGAAGAGGAGGGAGGGGAGAGGAGAGGATGGAGGAAGGGAGAGGAGAGACGGAGATGAGGAGAGGATGGAGGGAGGAAGAGGAGAGGACGGAGGTGAGAGAGATGGAGCAGGGGAGAGGATGGGGGGGAGGGAGAGGACGGGGTGAGAGAGGGACGGAGGGAGAGGAGAGGATGAGGAAGGGAGGAGACTGAGGAGGGGAGGGAGAAGACAGAGGGAGGGGAGAGTTGAGGAGAGGACCGAGGAGAGAGGAGAGGAGAGACGGAGGAGAGAAGAGGAGAGGATGGAGGAGGGAGAGGATGGAGGAGGGAGAGGATGGAGGGAGGAGAGAGGAAGGGAGAGGAGAGAGGAGAGGAGAGGATGGAGGAGGGGAAGGGAGACGAGGACAGAGAGAGGGAGAGATAGGAGAGGATGGAGGGAGGAGAGGAGAGGAGAGGACGGAGGGAGGTGAGAGGACAGAGGGAGCAGAGGGAGGGAAAAGAAGGAGGGAGAGGAGAGGATGGAGGGAGAGGAGAGGGATGGAGAGAGGGAGGAGAGAGAGGACAGAGGGAGGGAGAGGAGAGGACTAGGGGAGAGAGAGAGGACGGAGGGAGCGAGAGGAGAGAGGAGAGAAGAGAGGAGGAGAGGAGAGGAGGGAGGGAGGGAGGGAGAGGAGAGGATAGAGGGGAGGGGAGAGGATGGAGGCAGGGGAGAGGATGGAGGGAGTGAGAAGGACAGGACGGAGGATATACTGTAAGGTATCATTCAGGGATGTGAGATGTGTATGCTATTTTTAATATATCTATAATATATAATTTGAAGCTTTGTTGTCTTGCTTGTGTCTGCACACGCTAATCTCTTAACTGTGAAAGATAGGAGGCAACCTCTGAAACAAAAATGTTGGGACGGGCCCCGGAAGGTTATAGCGAGGTGGCGAGGCCCCTCGGTCGAGGGGAGGGGGATGTTTCCCCCTCACCAACCCCCTTAGGCTATGACTGCTGTGGCCCAATAGGAACTGATACTGGGCTCACGTCAGACCTATGTACAGAATATTAAATTCATTCAAAAAGAACCCTGGCAATGCCGGGTCATTCACCTAGCAAATATATATATATATAATATAATATATAATATAGTATATATCGATGTCGAAGTGATGGGTCGTTTAATGAATGAACAAAAGGGGAACATTGTGGAAAATAAAATTTCACATTTTCATGAGCCAGCCACCACCTGTTCTGCACCGCACGTGGCCAACAACGTCCGTGAGTGCCCTCGAACTTTGTTCAAGTCAATCGACATTCAGGAATCAGTGACAGTGCAAAATTGTAGAGCACTCGCCAAGTGGCTTAAGCACTCCAACGAAACGGTTGATAAGAAATGGCTCGCTTGGCACGTGATCAGCAATCACTGAACTGTCACGTCAAACATACACCTTACAGAGACGCCTGAAATGTCAAATATGTCCGAATTTAACAAATGAACACTTTTTTGAGGAATCGGAGCTGTTTGTAAGTTCGATTCTGGAGCTTAAATTTTGTAGTTCTTCTTAGTTTAAGAGATTCTCGAGGTGATCACATGCGTAAAAATGAATAAAGCCATGAACGATGGCATCTCCGGTGTTTATAAGCATTGCAATGTACCCAGCAATTTGTAGGTATGATGATCAAGCATTCGATGATATGGTGAGGAAAGTGAAAAAAAACTATCGTAAGAAATCGTTGCAGGCTGTTCCAAGTCAAAGGTGGTTGAGCAGGCCAAAAAACATGCGGCTTCAGACCCCAGCGAGGTTACTCAGGAAAAGCCTTAAGTCCCCATAGAGAGTGTGACTGAGGATGCGCCTAATTACTGATATAATTAAATAAGGCCGTTAATTAACTTCAAAAGGATGTTTTAATGAACCTAAACATCCAATTTCACTCTTGCACTTTCTTGGAGATTTCTTAGTATGCCGTGCAAAGTTTCAGGATGTTAGGTTGTTTAGTTTTGGACTTATGGAGAGACACGCGTACACACACACACACACACACACACACACACACACACACACACACATACACACACACACACACACTTATTAGTATATAGAGAACAAAGTTTTGTCATATATTTAATGCAAAGTCCACAAAGCAATCATTTCATGACTGGTGAAAATTAACCTCCCACCGAAAGTGGGCTCTCCCGAGTGCCGTTCTAGTTTTCCTTGTACTAACTAAGACTGATAATATTGCTTATAGTTTCGTGTTTATTTACCTCTGCTACCGAAGGTGCAGGAGGTTATGTTTTCACCCCTTTCTGTCTGTTTGTCTGTTTGTGTGCAGGATATCTCAAAAAGTTGTAGACGGATCCGGATGAAATTTTGTGGACAGGTTCCATGTGTGACACAGACGAACTGATTAGATTTTGGTGAAGGTCCGGATCCGGATCCGACTACTCAAAAATTTTAAGTGATTCTTCACCATTGAGAGATCGGGCTAAAATGATATATAGCACGATATCTCAAAAAGTTGTCTACAGATTCAGACGAAACTTGGTGGACAGGTTGGTTGTGCGACGAGGACGAATTGATTAGATTTTGGTGAAGATCCGATTCCACATCTGGATACGAGAATTATTTAATTCTGAAAGTGATTCTTCACCATTGAGAGATCGGGCCAAAAGCAATATAGTACTGCATAGCATGATATTTCAAAAATGTATCAGGAGCAATATGTTCTCGTGGATCAGGCATTACGTGGCGGAGGTGTGTGCTCTACCGAGTTCCCTTCTAGTTGTTATTGTTGTCATTGTTACTTAATCTTTTAACAAGATAACTTGTAATTATTTGAATGCATTTCTGTTGCTGCTCCCGATATAGGAGAGCGTGGAGACCCGGGGCTGCCAGGACGTCCCGCAAGGTATCAACCAGGGAGGCATCTTCCAGGAATCCCTGGTGATCCAGGCTCGTCAGGTCGTCCTGGATACAGTGGTCCACCAGGTAATTTTTGTTTTTTAATATAAACCATGCTCAACAAGTAATTGGCATTTAGAACGAAAAGGATGCATGAGGAACCAAAATCAAACTGTGCCACCACAGGTTACTGCTGGCAAGACTTCCTTTACCACTGCTGATAAGACAACTTATGAAGGAAATTACAAAGAGGGGAAAGAAAAATCATATGCATCAAAAATATAATACATATGAATAAAAGTACAAGAGAAAAACAGAGCAGGAATAAAATAAAGACGAAAATAATTAATGACAGCAACCATGTAGCACCACCCATCCATTGGGACCATACTCTGTGCAGATCGTTGGTGCTGCCTAATCAGTCTCCTTGACTATTGGGCACAATCCTGGACAGGTCACCACTCCGACACAGGACACCAGCAAGTTGGTACTCATTTTGCCGACCTCAGAAGGATGACAGGCAGAGTCAACCCCACCTGGTATTAATTCAACAGCCAAGCAGGATTTGAACTCAGGATCTTAGGATCCCAAGCCCACCAGCCTAACCATTAAGCCAACACCAGGCATCATGTGGCACAAATATATCAAAATAAATCTTTTGTTATTATTTAACAGATTATTCAACTTCTCATTGTTTTTATATCAAATGATTAGCCTGTTAATGATAATAATAATGGTATGTAAAGTGATCACAACATGTGAGCCATCTATTCACAATGTGCATAATTTAGGATGGACTCAGGCAAGTGTACACATGGGGCATGTAAATGTCGAAGGGTGGTGAGGAGGGGTTGCCACAGTGTGATGGCATGCGTCTAGTGCAATGGTCTCGATCCATTGCCGCTGGCAAGCTTAAGGCGAAGAGAGCCTAGTGCGCAAGTCTCTGCTGCCAGTATACAGCCTCTGTCTCATCAAGACTCCTGTCGTGCCTCCTCACGGCAACATGGTCACTAGGCACCTTGCGGACCTAGACTAATCTACAGGGGATCTCAGAGAAACTTCAGCCCCCACAGATGCGACATGATGGTCCACCAGCGTGTGGACATGGCCTGGCGTCCCACCACCCAGGTCCCAGCTACCGGTCAAATATCACTCACTGCCTTGTGAGTCGGGCTTTGGTGAGCGCAAGGCTAAGGGAGCCTCTCCAGAAAAGTTATGGTGGAGTGGAGCCCCATTAGGTGGATAGTGATCCCTTTCAGCAAGCACCTTCCCGGCAAAACTCCTACAACCAAACAGGCTCAGACGTAGGGAATTCTGTCTTTCCTCTGGATTTAGCCTGTGAGGTCAAGAGGGGACTTAGATACTAGGCCAGTCTGAGCCCCCAAATCTTCCAGGCTTGGCAGCCACATACACAACACACACAACACACCACACAACACACACACACACACACAACACACACACACACACACACACACACACAACACACACACACTGTCATAGATAAGTGTACACCCCATTTTAAAATTTTCACCTTTGTTGCCTTATAGCCTGGAATGAAATTGCATTAAATTTTTCCACTTTATTTACACATCGTAACCCACAACTTCCAAGTGAAAAACAAATTCTACAAATTTACAAATTAATTAACAATAACAAACAGAACATTTTCTGTAAATCCTCTTCTAATAGCATAATAGTATTCTTATAATAGAATACCCTCTTATAATAGCAATTGTAAATTAGCTGAGGTGTAACCAATCACCTTCAAAATCACACACAAAGTAATTGGCCTCCACCTGTGTTAAATTGTTGTGATTCTGATTATTTCAGAATAAAATCAGCTGTTCCTTTAGGTTTCTCTGCTGGGTATGCATTTCACAGAAAAATCACACATGAGCACCAAGGAGCTTTCAAAGAACACCGGATAAAGTGTGGAAAGGCACAAATCAGGGGATGGTTAAAAAAAACATTTCAAAGGCCTTGAATATCCCTTAGAGCACAGTCAAGACAATTATAAAGAACTGGAAGGCATATGGTACCACCAACCCAATATATCAGGCCGTCTCTCCAAACTGGATGACCAAGCAAGGAGGAGACTGATCAGAGAGGCCCCCAAGAGGCCAATGGCAACTTTAAAAGAGCTACATGCCTTTGTGGCAAAGACTAGTCACTGTGTGCATGTGACAACAATATCCCAAGCACTCCACAAGTTGCCTGCATGGTAGGGTGGCAATAAGGAAGCCATTACTCAAAATAGCCCACCTTGAGTCCCGTTTGAGGTATGCAAAAAACCACTGCAGAGATTCTGAAGTCATGTGGCAAAACGTTTTTGTGATCTGATGAAACCAAGATGGAACTTTTGGCCTAAATTAAAAACGTTATGCTTGGCGCAAAACCCAAACAAAGCACATCACCCAAAGAACACCCTCCCTACTGTGAGCATGGTGGTGAGCATCATGTTATGGGATGTTCTCATCACAGGGACAGGGGCACTTGTCAGGATAGAAGGGAAATGGATGAGCAAAATAAAGAAAAATCCTAGAGGAAAACCTGCTGCCCTCTGTAAGAAAGCTGAAACTGGGACGGAAGTTCACCTTTCAGCATGACAACGACCTGAAGCACACAACCAAAGCTACACTGGAGTAACTAAGGAACAAAAGATAAATGTCCTTGAATGGCCGAGTCAGAGTCCGAGACCTAAATCCAATCAAAATCTGTGGCATGACTTGAAGATTGCTGTCCATCGACACTCCCCATGGCAACTTGACTGAGCTGAACAGTTTTGTACAGAACAATGGGTAAATATTGTCCAATCAAGGTGTGCAAGGTGGTAGAGACCTATCCCAACAGACTCACAGCTGTAATTGCTGTCAAAGTTGCTTCCATCAAGTATTAACTGAGGGGGGGGGGGGGGGGGGGGGGGGGGGAGGTGGAGTGACACTTGTCCAACCAAGTATTCTAGTTTTGTATTGTTAATTAATTTTGTGAAATTTGTAGAATTTGTTTTTCACTTCGAATTGTGGGTTATGATGTGTAAATAAGGTGAAAAAAGTCTGATTTAATGCAATTGAATTCCAGGCAAAGCAACAAAAGGAGAAAAAAATGTAAATGGTGGTGAGACTTTCTATAGACACTGTACACACTACACGTATACACACACACACATACAAAGCTGTGTAAAAAACCAAATGGAGAGGACACTTCATCCTTACTTTGACAAGTGAGGAACCAACAGGGTGGTAGCAGTTTACATGTTATAAGTTCACTCGACTGCATAGAGCAAAGGCATCCAGCGAGGCATAGAGCAAGGCCATGGTTACTCGAACGGTGGGAAGGACCATAGCGTCTATTGTTCAGTCACTGCCCGCCTTAACTGGGCAGCCCCCATCCAGTAAGCTACTGTTCTGCCAACGTCTACCTTCTCCTCTGGGTGCATGTTGATTAGGGATCTTTATCCTGACAAGTCGACGTAAGAATGTGCCCAGCAAACCAAGAAAGTAAATTATCCGGCTTGGTAGCTGGAACGTCAAGACTATGTGTCCTGGCATCAATGAAAGACTTACTTTCAACTTTAAATGTACGTAAGACAGCACTGATGGATCGTGAGCTTTACAAGCTTAACATTGACATTGCTGCTCTTCAAGAGACAAGATTGGCCGATTCCAGATCTATTGGGGAGACCAACTCTACCAAGAGGGTGGCAAGAGCGCAGAGACCTCCGTCAACATGGTGTAGGCTTTGCAGTCAGCAACAGCATGATGCAGTCAATTGAGACACAGATGGCAACATCTGAATATCTTATGTCTCTACATCTTTCATTGAAAGGAGGCTTTATGACTATCATCTGTGCTTCTGCCACAACTCTGCATGCCAATGCTGAGAACAAAGATTACTTCTACGACACTATCCATGAACTTCTTGAACATGTCCCTTCATGGGGAAAGCCTTACATTCTCGGGATTTCAATGCAATGGGTTGGAATTGACAGGGCCTCATGGCAATATGCCTAGGCCATCATGGTGTTGGTAAAATCAACGAAAATGGGCAACAGGTGTTGGAGCTGTGTGTGCTCAAAAGAGCTCTTGGTCACCAACACTTTCTTTCAAGGCAAACGTCCGGCATAAAGTGTCTCGGCGTCACCAAGGTCGGGCCATTGGCACCAAATTGACCTCATCATCACTAGGAGACGAGACTGTCCAGCAACTCTTCACACGTTCCTCGTATAATGCAGATTGTTGATACTGACCACTCCCTTGTCGTAAGCAAAGTGAAGATGCAGCCCCAGAGGCTTCACACCTCCAAGCAAGGAGCTTGCCATGCATCAATATTCCTAGCAAAAATAATAACGACAAATGTAAGCAGTTTTTGGACATTCTCCAACAGTCTCTACCGATTGAAGGCCTAACTGGCAATATCAATGAAGCCTGGAAGTCCCTGAGGTTAGTCATCTACGAGAGTGCAGTAGTCACGTTCGGTAAAGGTAAAGCTCACAGGAAAGACTGGTTTGAAACCTTTTCAGGACAATGGAGCCAGCCATCGAAGCAAAGAGCGCAGCCTACTTAATGCACACATAAACCCAAATGCCCAAACCCTACAGACTTGAAGCTAGCTAGCTAAGGCTATTGTGCAAAAAGAAAGCAAGGTTTTTGCAAACAAATATTGGATCAACCTTTGCCAAGATATTCAGATGGCCTTTGACAACAGAAACTTTCACGCCATGTATGATGGAATAAAAAGAGCACATTGGTCCGACCATCAGCAAAGCTGCCCCCTGAAATCAGCAGATGGTAAGATACTTACCGACAGAGCAAGCAGACGGCTCGTTAGGTGGAACATTATCTTGAATTGTACTCCCATGGAAACGGCTATTTCTCAGCCTGTGCTCAACACTCTTCCTCAACTACCTGTTATGTATGAGTTAGATGCGGAACCATCATCACCTGAGCTTGAGAAGGCAATTGATTTACTGGCAAGCAGGAAAGCACCTGGCAAGGATGGAATTCCAGCATAACTGCTCAGTACAGAAGGTCTCACCTGCTGCCTTACCTGGATGACTTCCTTCTCCTCTGCTGGAGGGAAAGATCTGTTCCACAAGACATGCGCAATGCAAACATCATCACGTTGTACAACAAGAAAGGCAATCGGGAGATTGCAACAATTACGGTGGCACCTTGCCCTCAGTGTTATTACTTTATAGCTGTGAAACGTGGACGACTTAAAGCTGTCAAGAACGGAACTTAAAATTTCCAACTTCACTGTCTACGAAGATCCTTGGCATCATATGGAAGGACAGAATGCACAAAGGCAAAAATCTCTCCCAGGCAAATCTGCCATGCTTCTTGCACTCATTAAGCAAAGATGACTTTGATGGCTTGGGCATATGCACAGGAGAAGATGGAAGTATCCCAAAGGATGCCCTATATGGGAAGATAGCTGGAAGCAAAAGACCAAGCTGAGGATAAGGATGTCTGTAAGCGCGGCTGCACATCAATTTTGACACGTGGAAACTGTAGCTAACTCCAGAGGCATATGGCGAAATCAATTATGGGCTGGGATAAGCCTATGATGACCAGTGGCTGGAGCAGCTGCACAACAGATGTTGTCGCCACAAAACAACAACATCCCACAACTACAGGAGATGACAACCATGCCAACTACAGTACTTCAAATGCGGCACCTGTGGTAGACGCTGTCGTCCCAAATCAGTCTGTACAATCACCAATGGAAGTGCAATACAATACAACACAACACAACACATGACTGACCTCACCAATAGTGCTGTATACCCACAATCTTGCGTAGATGAACGATGCATTGCATTGGTGGAGAGGTGTTTGGGGGGGAGGGGGGGGGAAGAGATTGGTTTTTTTGTATATTCATGATCGGGGTTCGTGGAAGAGCAAGTTTTAGGGGGTTGCATACATATAAATCATGATCTTCGGTGTTTATTGACATTTTTCTTGTATACAGATATCTAAGCTATTGGAGGAGCTAAATGACAGATGGTGGCAAGTTATAGAGTGAGAAAGAACCAAGGGCATAGACAGGCAAAGACTCCTACATGAGTGGCAGAAAGGTAATTAGGGGGAGAGGAAGTGACGAGGTGACAATGGGTGGGACCCTTGAAAGACTAGAGGAAGGATCATGAGACAACAGATACAGGGAGAGTTCTTACAGATAAGAGAATAGAGGGATGAAGGATCAAGTGAGTGTTCAGTTTATAAGTGGGGAAGGAACCAGGTGTGGTTCTGGAAGCATGTGACCTGGATGGGCTAAGGGAGAATGAAGGGATGAGAGGGTGGAACAGCGATGCAAAAAGTGAAGTGTGGAAAACTGAGAGTCCACCAACCTGCGAGACCTCATGTTTGTATCTAATGGTTTACTTGATTACAATTAGAATTTGAAAACACTTTCATCCTTTGTTTGTTGTCAATCATCAGGCATGGTCCCGCCCTGTTTCCTTCCTGCCCCACAGGAGACGCGGGATTTCCAGGCCCTCTTGGACTTCCTGGACGCCCGGGGACTCCTGGATTCCTGGCCGTAGCAAGGGTTCACGTGGAGACCCTGGTAGGTCAGCTTTCCCTGGTTCACCTGGTTTTCCGGGTCCTAAAGGAGCTCCTGGAATGAACGGCTTTCCAGGAATGAAAGGCGAGATGGTGAGTTTGACCGTCATCCTTTTAAAATCAAGTAATTCATCATCTGTATCGAGAGCATTCACAAAAAGACAAGTGAATTCGAGCTTTTATCTTTTGGTGTTTGTTTAGGTAATCCTGTTTCAAACTTGTTCAGCATTGATAAAATTTAACACCCAAATGTCAAAAGTAAGCATTAAGTTTGTTTTTATCAAGGCCAATGCCATACATGCTGAGTGGGAGACAAATATGGAGTAATGGAGGGATGGGTCCAGAAGAACATTTGGAAGGTAGATATGAGATGTGCAAAGAAGCAGAAAGGAGTACGAGAGCAGGAACTATGTGTAAGAAGATAAGAGAAAGGATGGAGAAGGAAAAAGCAGATATGTATGAGAGAAAGGGCAGATATCTTCTTCATGCTTATGGCAGCTATCATTTTGTTGGGCACGGCTGTGCCACTGATGCTGTGCCCCTATACCAGTACACGTCTCATTTCACCAACCTCAGAGGGATAACAGGATGAGTCAACCCCACCTGCTGTTAATTCAGGAGGAAAGCAGGGCTCAAACTCAGACCCTAAGATCCCAAGCCAGCCACCCTAACCGCTAAGCCAACACCAGGAAAGAGCAGATGAAGAAAGGAAAGAGATGGAGATCATGATTTGGAAATGTCTTGGAATTTTTCATTATTTCCATCCACAGACGTACCAACATTCAGCATCAGACCTACTTGAGATCCGAACTGCAGGTCTTTCACTGTCCAAAATTTTATGGGGCAGTCAATGAGGTCCATCTTTGCAACATGCTCATCACCTGTTTGTCATTCTTGAATAATGGGGTAATGATGATACTGCTCATGCTAATGGCTGACTGGCTTAACTATGACTTTGCAGAAAATCCCAACATCCCAACTTCCTCTCCTCTTGTACCATTCCTACACCTTCTCACTGAAACCGTCTAGGTGTAGAAAGGTGTAGAAATTCTATCAATTTCCCTCCTGCTGTGGTGTAGAATTCCTAGCCTCTCTTAATTCTCCAGCGCTACTAATCCAGATGACACCAATGCCCTAATACTCAAAAATGTTCATCCGTATTGTCTCCTCATCTTTCTATGCTCTCTTCCAGGTAATTTTTGGGAGGGTCACCAGCTACCTTAATTGTTTATTATTTATTTAGACGATGTGGCGTTGACAACAAAACCAGCATGATTATACGACTTGCCCTGAAAAGGCAAAAATGGTCTACCTTCTTAAACGACTGCAGTTTATGCGGTGACAGGATGCCTACAATGCTGTTTGTATTGGGAGTTCCAGTACTATGGCCCAGTGATGATGGAGTAATGGAAATATATGCACAAGTTTGGATGGTATCATGAAAAATCACCAACATTACCCACATTCATAAGAATGGTGCTATAACTGATCCTCTTTAATTACCAAGCCTTCTCCTCATCATAAGCATAGTGATGGAATGGATAACTGCAGACAACTTTAAACTCATCTTTTAATTCTCTAACTCTCTGATCTCCAACCATCAGTTTGCCTTCCACCTTGGTCATTCTTCCTCGGACATACTGCTCTGCTATTTCAGCAATGGCTGGATGCCCTCGATCTCAAAAAAATAGGCCACAGCAATCTACTGATACTTCCTTCCACTGTCCCCTTCTGCATATTAATGACTTCATCTAAATTGTCATAAAATATGGCTCCCCATTGTGGACTGGTGCTGTGCTTCACATCCTGTCCCCCTTGTAGTACTGGAATCTAAAGCTCTCCACGTCATTAGATCTCGTGTCAGGAGGATGATTATCAGGTTATGTTTCGTTTTGTTTTTTTTTCTGTATACATTGTTGAGTTCTCATATAAGAGCTAACACTCAGCACATTGACCAAGTGGAGCAGAGACAAGAGGGGTGGGAGGGGGAAGCACAAAACAGGAGGAACAGAGACATTAGGAGATCTTGGAAGGGAGAGGATGGAGCGGGATACATGGGTAAATAAGATGGTACTACAGTGACTTTCAGGAAGGCAAACAGGGAATTTGAATGAGGTTGGTTTGGAGTGGATTTTTGGGGTTTTGAGGTGAGGGTGAAAGAGTGAAGGTGAGCAGTGATTCTTGATTTTGACAGTTTTACCAGAAGGGTTTTTTGGCAGACCTTGAGCGTCCTGCAGAAATATAGGGTGGACGAAGCACAGACAGTGCAGGTGGCAGCAAGGCCGGAGAGGAGACGGTAGAAGACAGAAAGACCACCGACCTGCCTGCGGTGGAGAGTGAGAGACCAAAGACTCAGCTTCAATCGTGGGAGATACCAATGATCCTAAAAGCATTGGTTTTCTACAGCGTTAAGCTGAGCCATTTGTGAGGCAGGAGCACCAGTTCAGAGGGGAGAGCAGTGCTCCAACAGGCTGTGAATGAAAGCTTTTCTTGCTCACCATCAGTAGGTTGGTGTCCTTGCAGATTTTTTGCTTTGTTTTACACACTCTATTTGATTGCCTGTCTGACCTCTCAGCTCTCCACTCCCGCCCAGGTCACAGAAATGCTTTCTCTCTGCCCAGAAACTCTTTCCCTGTTACACTCCTCAAATATTCACTGAACACCTACTCCATTCTTTCACATCGGCTCTTTTCAGTTATGGAACTGTCTTCCTGAATCTCAAAATTATTTCAAATTTGCTGCTTACTGCCACCTTATGGTCTATCCTTTCCATTACTGTACCTTACTAAACCCATTGAGACGCTGTTCCCACCCTTTTCTAGCAGTTCTCTTCTTTTGCTTTGGTACATCTGTTGTTGTCACCTTATTTTCCCCTTAACCTTTTCTTTGATCCATTGCTGCCGTTGTGCTTGATTTTCCATGAGTGTCGATACTTGCATATAAAAATATTATTCATTCATTGGTCCCTCGAGAGCGAGGATGACCAAGACAGTCCTCATCGATTGGGATCAATCCTAAAGTAGCTGTTGAAGCACTGGATTTGTAGTAGTACACTGGACAGTAAAGTTCATTTATGACATACCTGATCAAGAAAGGTTATGTCGTTATTTTGAAACGTTCATTGCTTGCACCTTGCCTTGATCTATCTCAAAGAAATAAGACAGGTCAAAGAAAAAGGAAGAGGAGCAAAGTATGAGTTGCGATGCTTTTTGGCATTAGCCTGAGGAAGGAGACTGGTTAAAGAGTTCAGCCTTGAGTTCTGCAAGATGATGATGTTTTCTGGTTTGCTTACGGATTTACACATAGCATTTGTATGCAGCACACAACTGTAGGGTAAAGCATCATTGGCTGAGGGTGCAACTTGGTTGTTAATTCAATGCTCTCAGCTGGTTAGGGGCAGGAATTTGTAATTTCTTCAAGGTGCCAGCGATAGCTCACCTCCTCTTCGCAAAAGACACCATGTGATCTTTAACGTCCACACAATGAACGCTGACAGACGGGAATGCCAGTTTATCGTCCATTCGAGGGACAACACACCCACATTGCTGAATCATCCTGCTGCAAAACACTGGGATGACAGTTTATAGCTGGGTCAGGATTCAAACCCAGGCTAGACGGCTTAGGAGTGAGTGTGCGTACCTTTCGGCCATCCTGTCAGCCCACAATATTGATGAGCAGTTTCAAAATACAAGTCAATTTTGTGACAGAATAGACTGAGAAATTGAAGCAAAACAACCCCACCTGTCCCCAAATCATTGTTGTCATCTTTATGATGAGGATGTTGTTGTTGGTGTTTGTTCGTCTTTCGGCTGCTCCCGTTAAGGGTCGCCACAGCAGATCATCCGTTATGATCCGCATAGTGATTTGGCATAGGTTTTACACCGGATGCCCTTCCTGACGCAACCCTGGTCACCTCTTACGACACAGGGATAAGGATTGGGTTCGCCATGATTCCGGGCTACCCTACACCTCTCATAGCACGGCCAGTGCAGGGCTCCCGTCCTGCGATCCTCCACCCAAGCCTCCGAATAGCCAGATTACAGGCGCACGCCACTACGCCCAGTATCTTTATGACGAGGATGAAATACAAAAGAAAATGATGAATAAAAAAAAAGAATTCTTTTTCACCCATGAAGTAAAACGCTATTTATTTTTCTTTTGTACGATTCTATTGAAATTATTACCAACAATCGAATGATTATGCTTAGGATGTTCTGATTTTTTTCTTCTGAATGCTGACTATGTACTTGCGGCTCTCCACAGGGAAGCAGAGGTCCCTCAGGGCCACCTGGTTTTGTTGGCGAGCATGGAAAGAAAGGCTTTATGGGTATTAACCAGTTTTTAATTACTCTACTTCTACACTTATTACACCCATCCAATAAGGGGTTTGAAGGACATTTCACATCTGATGTGATCAAAACTGGAATCTCACGTTCAAAAAAGCCACATCGACAATTATAGATTAAAAATAAATGATTATTTTTGTCTTGTTAATAAAACATTATTCCTATTTTCTTTTTCAGGGGAACCTGGAGACCAAACTGGGAGTCAGGTTTCCTGGTGCGAAAGGAGAACGCGGAGATGCTGGATATCCTGGTGAGTTTCCGAAGTGTCGTAATCTCAAATTTTACCAGCTTGATCAACCTTTTATCAGCCAATAACATTATCAACAATTATCAATAACAACAAAAAAGTTGGATGCTTTTTCCCAAATGTTTTGCTCCTCAATTTGAAATATGCCTGTAATAAGTGTGTTATGGAACAATAATGATTCAAATAAGTCTGTTAAAACAACTCATACATAATTCCTTCTGAAATTTCTAATCCTGATCCTTTATGCAAGTGAGAAATTGAGATCAAGAAATTCTTGCTATCACAGTTGTAATGATTATAAGTATTATATGGAAAAATTACATGCTCAGGCCAGGGCCGAGAATCAAACCAAGGTCTCTGGTGGACTGTACCGAGTGCTCTACCATCTGAGCTATCTGGGTGACCCACTGGCTGAGGCATGCAATTCTTCCAAATATAGAGATGCCACCTTCTTTCTCCCCTGCTTCCAGGGCACTCACTGCCACCATAGGAGCAGCGAGGACCTGTCCATGAAGAGGTCTTCCCCCCGTGGGGGACAAATCCATGTCCGCAATTAATCACCACAGGACAGGATATAAAATATTATAGAAGAATGACAGGGAAAAGAGCAACAAAAGTTGACCGAGAATGTATCCTTGGTGATCAATGACAGATAGTAAAATAAGTCTGGTGAACAGCCTGCAATGT
>CM068968.1:16485754-16504254 GCA_035128595.1 Eptatretus atami
AAAAAAACATTTCAAAGGCCTTGAATATCCCTTAGAGCACAGTCAAGACAATTATAAAGAACTGGAAGGCATATGGTACCACCAAGACCCCACCTATATCAGGCCGTCTCTCCAAACTGGATGACCAAGCAAGGAGGAGACTGATCAGAGAGGCCTCCAAGAGGCCAATGGCAACTTTAAAAGAGCTACATGCCTTTGTGGCAAAGACTAGTCACTGTGTGCATGTGACAACAATATCCCAAGCACTCCACAAGTTTTGCCTGCATGGTAGGGTGGCAATAAGGAAGCCATTACTCAAAATAGCCCACCTTGAGTCCCGTTTGAGGTATGCAAAAAACCACTGCGGAGATTCTGAAGTCATGTGGCAAAACGTTTTCTGATCTGACGAAACCAAGATGGAACTTTTTGGCCTAAATTAAAAACGTTATGCTTGGCACAAACCCAAACAAAGCACATCACCCAAAGAACACCCTCCCTACTGTGAGGCATGGTGGTGGCAGCATCATGTTATGGGATGTTTCTCATCAGCAGGGACAGGGGCACTTGTCAGGATAGAAGGGAAAATGGATGGAGCAAAATAAAGAAAAATCCTAGAGGAAAACCTGCTGCCCTCTGTAAGAAAGCTGAAACTGGGACGGAAGTTCACCTTTCAGCATGACAACGACCTGAAGCACACAACCAAAGCTACACTGGAGTAACTAAGGAACAAAAAGATAAATGTCCTTGAATGGCGAGTCAGAGTCCGACCTAAATCCAATCAAAATCGGTGGCATGACTTTGAAGATTGCTGTCCATCGACACTCCCATGCAACTTGACTGAGCTTGAACAGTTTTGTACAGAACAATGGGTAAATATTGTCCAATCAAGGTGTGCAAGGGTGGTAGAGACCTATCCCAACAGACTCACAGCTGTAATTGCTGTCAAAGTTGCTTCCATCAAGTATTAACATGAGGGGGGGGGGGGGGGTGGAGGTGTGACACTTGTCCAACCAAGTATTCTAGTTTTGTATTGTTAATTAATTTTGTGAAATTTGTAGAATTTGTTTTTAACTTTGAAGTTGTGAGTTATGATGTGTAAATAAGGTGAAAAAAGTCTGATTTAATGCAATTGAATTCCAGGCTAATAGGCAACAAAAGGGGAAAAAAATGTAAATGGTGGTGAGACTTTCTATAGACACTGTACACACGTACACGTATCACCACACACCATACAAAGCTGTCGTAAAAACCAAATGGAGAGGACACTTCATCCTTACTTTGACAAGTGAGGGAACCAACATGGGTGGTAGCAGTTTACATGTTATAAGTTCAGCTCGACTGGCATAGAGCAAAGGCATCCAGCTTGATTGGCATAGAGCAAAGGTCCTATGGGTTACCTCGAATGGTGGGAAGGACCATAGCGTCCTATTGTTCAGTCAACGCCCGCCTTAAGCTGGGCAGCCCCCATCCAGTAAGCTACTGTTCTGCCAACGTCTACCTTCTCCTCTGGGTGCATGTTGATTAGGGATCTTTATCCTGACAAGTCGACGGTAAGAATGTGCCCAGCAAACCAAGAAAGTAAATTATCCGGCTTGGTAGCTGGAACGTCAAGACTATGTGTCCTGGCATCAATGAAGAAGACTTACTTTCAACTTTAAATGTACGTAAGACAGCACTGATGGATCGTGAGCTTTACAAGCTTAACATTGACATTGCTGCTCTTCAAGAGACAAGATTGGCCGATTCCAGATCTATTGGGGAGACCAACTCTACCAAGAGGGGTGGCAAGAGCGCAGAAGACCTCCGTCAACATGGTGTAGGCTTTGCAGTCAGCAACAGCATGATGCAGTCAATTGAGACACAGATGGCAACATCTGAATATCTTATGTCTCTACATCTTTCATTGAAAGGAGGCTTTATGACTATCATCTGTGCTTCTGCCACAACTCTGCATGCCAATGCTGAAGACAAAGATTACTTCTACGACACTATCCATGAACTTCTTGAACATGTCCTTCATGGGGAAAAGCCTTACATTCTCGGCGATTTCAATGCATGGGTTGGAATTGACAGGGCCTCATGGCCAATATGCCTAGGCCATCATGGTGTTGGTAAAATCAACGAAAATGGGCAACAGGTGTTGGAGCTGTGTGCTCAAAATGAGCTCTGTGTCACCAACACTTTCTTTCAAGGCAAACGTCGGCATAAAGTGTCTCGGCGTCACCCAAGGTCGGGCCATTGGCACCAAATTGACCTCATCATCACTAGGAGACGAGACCTGTCCAGAACTCTTCACACGTTCCTCGTATAATGCAGATTGTGATACTGACCACTCCCTTGTCGTAAGCAAAGTGAAGATGCAGCCCCAGAGGCTTCACACCTCCAAGCAAGGAAGCTTGCCATGCATCAATATTCCTAGCAAAAATAAATAATGACAAATGTAAGCAGTTTTTGGACATTCTCCAACAGTCTCTACCGATTGAAGGCCTAACTGGCAATATCAATGAAGCCTGGAAGTCCCTGAGGTTAGTCATCTACGAGAGTGCAGTAGTCACGTTCGGTAAAGGTAAAGCTCACAGGAAAGACTGGTTTGAAACCTTTTCAGGACAATGGAGCCAGCCATCGAAGCAAAGAGCGCAGCCTACTTAATGCACAACATAAACCCAAATGCCCAAACCCTACACGACTTGAAGCTAGCTAGCTAAGGCTATTGTGCAAAAGAAAGCAAGGTTTTATGCAAACAAATATTGGATCAACCTTTGCCAAGATATTCAGATGGCCTTTGACAACAGAAACTTTCACGCCATGTATGATGGAATAAAAAGAGCACTTGGTCCGACCATCAGCAAAGCTGCCCCCCTGAAATCAGCAGATGGTAAGATACTTACCGACAGGAGCAAGCAGACGGCTCGTTAGGTGGAACATTATCTTGAATTGTACTCCCATGGAAACGGCTATTTCTCAGCCTGTGCTCAACACTCTTCCTCAACTACCTGTTATGTATGAGTTAGATGCGGAACCATCATCACCTGAGCTTGAGAAGGCAATTGATTTACTGGCAAGCAGGAAAGCACCTGGCAAGGATGGAATTCCAGCATAACTGCTCAAGTACAGAAGGTCTCACCTGCTGCCTTACCTGGATGACTTCCTTCTCCTCTGCTGGAGGGAAAGATCTGTTCCACAAGACATGCGCAATGCAAACATCATCACGTTGTACAACAAGAAAGGCAATCGGGGAGATTGCAACAATTACGGTGGCACCTTGCTCCTCAGTGTTATTACTTTATAGCTGTGAAACGTGGACGACTTAAAGCTGTCAAGAACGGAGACTTAACAATTTCCAACTTCACTGTCTACGAAGCATCCTTGGCATCATATGGAAGGACAGATGCACAAAGGCAAAAATCCTCTCCCAGGCAAATCTGCCATGCGTTCTTGCACTCATTAAGCAAAGATGACTTTGATGGCTTGGGCATATGCACAGGATGGAAGATGGAAGTATCCCAAAGGATGCCCTATATGGGAAGATAGCTGGAAGCAAAAGACCAAGCTGAGGTATAAGGATGTCTGTAAGCGGGCTGCACATCAATTTTGACACGTAGGAAACTGTAGCTAACTCCAGAGGCATATGGCGAAATCAATTATGGGCTGGGATAAGCTATGATGATGACCAGTGGCTGGAGCAGCTGCACAACAGATGTTGTCGCCACAAACAACAACATCCCACAACTACAGGAGATGACAACCATGCCAACTACAGTACTTCAAATGCGGCACCTGTGGTAGACGCTGTCGGTCCCAAATCAGTCTGTACAATCACCAATGGAAGTGCAATACAATACAACACAACACAACACATGACTGACCTCACCAATACGTGCTGTATACCCACAATCTTGCGTAGATGAAGCGATGCTATTGCATTGGTGGAGGAGGTGTTTGGGTGGGGAGGGGGGGGGGGAAGAGATTGGTTTTTTTTTGTATTCTTTTTTTTGTATTCATGATCGGGGTTCGTGGGAAGAGCAAGTTTTAGGGGTTGCATACATATAAATCATGATCTTCGGTGTTTATTGACATTTTTCTTGTATACAGATATCTAAGCTATTGGAGGAGCTAAATGACAGATGGTGGCAAGTTATAGAGTGAGAAAGAACCAAGGGCATAGACAGGCAAAGACGTCCTACATGAGTGGCAGAAAGGTAATTAGGGGGAGAGGAGTGACGAGGTGACAATGGGTGGGACCCTTGAAAGACTAGAGGAAGGATCATGAGACAACAGATACAGGGAGAGAGTTCTGTACAGATAAGAGAATAGAGGGATGAAGGATCAAGTGAGTGTTCAGTTTATAAGTGGGAAGGAAACCAGGTGTGGTTCTGGAAGCATGTGACCTGGATGGGCTAAGGGAGAATGAAGGGATGAGAGGGTGGGAACAGCGATGCGAAAAAGTGAAGTGATGGAAAAACTGAGAGTCCACCAACCTGCGAGACCTCATGTTTGTATCTAATGGTTTACTTGATTACAATTAGAATTTGAAAACACTTTCATCCTTTGTTTGTTGTCAATCATCAGGCATGGTCCCGCCCTGTTTCCTTCCTGCCCCACAGGAGACGCGGGATTTCCAGGCCCTCTTGGACTTCCTGGACGCCCGGGGACTCCTGGGATTCCTGGCCGTAGCAAGGGTTCACGTGGAGACCCTGGTAGGTCAGCTTTCCCTGGTTCACCTGGTTTTCCGGGTCCTAAAGGAGCTCCTGGAATGAACGGCTTTCCAGGAATGAAAGGCGAGATGGTGAGTTTGACCGTCATCCTTTTAAAATCAAGTAATTCATCATCTGTATCGAGAGCATTCACAAAAAGTACAAGTGAATTCGAGCTTTTATCTTTTGAGTGTTTGTTTAGGTAATCCTGTTCAAACTTGTTCAGCATTGATAAAATTTAACACCCAAATGTAAAACAAAGTAAGCATTAAGTTTGTTTTTATCAAGGCCAATGCCATACATGCTGAGTGGGAGACAAATATGGAGTAATGGAGGGATGGGGTCCAGAAGAACATTTGGAAGGTAGATATGAGATGTGCAAAGAAGCAGTAAAGGAGTACGAGAGCAGGAACTATGTGTAAGGAAGATAAGAGAAAGGATGGAGAAGGAATAAGCAGATATGTATGAGAGAAAGGGCAGATACTCTTCTTCATGCTTATGGCAGCTATCATTTTGTTGGGGCACGGCTGTGCCACTGATGCTGTGCCCCTATACCAGTACACGTACTCATTTCACCAACCTCAGAGGGATAACAGGATGAGTCAACCCCACCTGCTGTTAATTCAGGAGGAAAGCAGGGCTCAAACTCAAGACCCTAAGATCCCAAGCCAGCCACCCTAACCGCTAAGCCAACACCAGGAAAGAGCAGATGAAGAAAGGAAAGAGATGGAGATATGATTTGGAAATGTCTTGGAATTTTTCATTATTTCCATCCACAGACGTACCAACATTCAGCATCAGACCTACTTGAGATCCGAACGTGCAGGTCTTTCACTGTCCAAAATTTTATGGGGCAGTCAATGAGGTCCATCTTTGGAACATGCTCATCACCTGTTTAGTCATTCTTGAATAATGGGGTAATGATGGATACTGCTCATGCTAATGCTGACTGGCTTAACTATGACTTTGCAGAAAATCCCAACATCCCAACTTCCTCTCCTCTTGTACCATTCCTACACCTTCTCACTGAAACCGTCCTAGGTGTAGAAAGGTGTAGAAATTCTATCAATTTCCCTCCTGCTGTGGTGTAGAAATTCCTAGCCTCTCTTAATTCCTCCAGCGCTACTAATCCAGATGACACCAATGCCCTAATACTCAAAAATGTTCATCCGTATTGTCTCCTCATCTTTCTATGCTCTCTTCCAGGTAATTTTGGAGGGTCACCAGCTACCTTAATTGTTTAATTATTTATTTAGACGATGTGGGCGTTGACAACAAAACCAGCATGATTATACGACTTGCCCTGAAAAGGCAAAAATGGTCTACCTTCTTAAACGACTGCAGTTTATGCGGTGACAGGATGCCTACAATGCTGTTGTATTGGGAGTTCCAGTACTATGGCCCAGTGATGATGGAGTAATGGAAATATATGCACAAGTTTGGATGGTATCATGAAAAATCACCAACATTACCCACATTCATAAGAATGGTGCTATAACTGATCCTCTTTAATTAACCAAGCCTTCTCCTCATCATAAGCATAGTGATGGAATGGATAACTGCAGACAACTTTAAGACTCATCTTTTAATTCTCTAACTCTCTGATCTCCAACCATCAGTTTGCCTTCCACCTTGGTCATTCTTCCTCGGACATACTGCTCTGCTATTTCAGCAATGGCTGGATGCCCTCGATCTCAAAAAAATAGGCCACAGCAATCTTACTGATACTTCCTTCCACTGTCCCCTTCTGCATATTAATGACTTCATCTAAATTGTCATAAAATATGGCTCCCCATTGTGGACTGGTGCTGCTGCTTCACATCCTGTCCCCCTTGTAGTACTGGAATCTAAAGCTCTCCACGTCATTAGAATCTCGTGTCAGGAGGATGATTATCAGGTTATGTTTCGTTTTGTTTTTTTTCTGTATACATTGTTGAGTTCTCATATAAGAGCTAACACTCAGCACATTGACCAAGTGGAGCAGGAGACAAGAGGGGTGGGAGGGGGAAGCACAAAACAGGAGGGAACAGAGACATTAGGAGATCTTTGGAAGGGAGAGGGATGGAGCGGGGTACATGGGGTAAATAAGATGGTACTACAGTGACTTTCAGGAAGGCAAACAGGGAATTTGAATGAGGTTGGTTTGGAGTGGATTTTTGGGGGTTTTGAGGTGAGGGGTGAAAGAGTGAAGGTGAGCAGTGATTCTTGATTTTGACAGTTTTACCAGAAGGGTTTTTTGGCAGACCTTGAGCGTCCTGCAGAAATATAGGGTGGACGAAGCACAGACAGTGCAGGTGGCAGCAAGGCCGGAGAGGAGACGGTAGAAGACAGAAAGACCACCGACCTGCCTGCGGTGGGAGAGTGAGAGACCCAAAGACTCAGCTTCATCGTGGGAGATACCAATGATCCTAAAAGCATTGGTTTCTACAGCGTTAAGCTGAGCCATTTGTGAGGCAGGAGCACCAGTTCAGAGGGGAGAGCAGTGCTCCAACAGGCTGTGAATGAAAGCTTTTCTTGCTCACCATCAGTAGGTTGGTGTCCTTGCAGATTTTTTTTGCTTTGTTTTACACACTCTATTTTGATTGCGCTGTCTGACCTCTCAGCTCTCCACTCTGCCTCCAGGTCACAGAAATGCTTTCTCTCTGCCAGAAACTCTTTCCCTGTTACACTCCTCAAATATTCACTGAACACCTACGTCCATTCTTTCACATCGGCTTCTTTTCAGTTATGGAACTGTCTTCCTTGAATCTCAAAATTATTTCAAATTTGCTGCTTACTGCCACCTTATGGTCTATCCTAATCCATTACTGTACCTTACTAAACCCATTGAGACGCTGTTCCCACCCTTTTCTAGCAGTTCATCTTCTTTTGCTTTGGTACATCTGTTGTTGTCACCTTATTTTCCCCTTACCTTTGTCTTTGATCCATTGCTGCCCTGTTGTGCTGATTTTCCATGAGTGTCGATACTTGCATATAAAAATATTATTCATTCATTGGTCCCTCGAGAGCGAGGATGACCAAGACAGTCCTCATCGATTGGGATCAATCCATAAGTAGCTGTTGAAGCACTGGATTTGTAGTAGTACACTGGACAGTAAAGTTCATTTATGACATACCTGATCAAGAAAGGTTATGTCGTTATTTTGAAACGTTCATTGCTTGCACCTTGCCTTGATCTATCTCAAAGAAATAAGACAGGTCAAAGAAAAAGGAAGAGGAGCAAAGTATGAGTTGCGATGCTTTTTGGCCATTAGCCTGAGGAAGGAGACTGGTTAAAGAGTTCAGCCTTGAGTTCTGCAAGATGATGATGTTTTCTGGTTTGCTTACGGATTTACACATACGCATTTGTATGCAGCACAAGACTGTAGGGTAAAGCATCATTGGCTGAGGGTGCAACTTGGTTGTTAATTCAATGCTCTCAGCTGGTTAGGGGCAGGAATTTGTAATTTCTTCAAGGTGCCAGCGATAGCTCACCTCCTCTTCGCAAAAGACACCATGTGATCTTTAACGTCCACCAATGAACGCTGACAGACGGGATGCCAGTTTATCGTCCATTCGAGGGACAACACACACACATTGCTGAATCATCCTGCCTGCAAAACACTGGGATGACAGTTTATAGCTGGGTCAGGATTCAAACCCAGGCTAGACGGCTTAGGAGTGAGTGTGCGTACCTTTCGGCCATCCTGTCAGCCCACAATATTGATGAGCAGTTTCAAAATACAAGTCAATTTTGTTGACAGAATAGACTGAGAAATTGAAGCAAAACAACCCCACCTGTCCCCCAAATCATTGTTGTCATCTTTATGATGAGGATGTTGTTGTTGGTGTTGTTCGTCTTTCGGCTGCTCCCGTTAAGGGTCGCCACAGCAGATCATCCGTTATGATCCGCATAGTGATTTGGCATAGGTTTTACACCGGATGCCCTTCCTGACGCAACCCTGGTCACCATCTTACGACACAGGGATAAGGATTGGGTTTCGCCATGATTCCGGGCTACCCTACACCCTCTCATAGCACGGCCCAGTGCAGGGCTCCCGTCCTGAAGCATCTCCAACCCAAGCCTCCGAATAGCCAGATTACAGGCGCACGCCACTACGCCCAGTATCTTTATGACGAGGATGAAAATACAAAAGAAAATGATGAATAAAAAAAAAGAATTCTTTTTCCACCCATGAAGTAAAACGCTATTTATTTTTCTTTTGTACGATTCTATTGAAATTATTACCAACAATCGAATGATTATGCTTAGGATGTTCTGATTTTTTTTCTTCTGAATGCTGACTATGTACTTGCGGGCTCTCCACAGGGAAGCAGAGGTCCCTCAGGGCCACCTGGTTTTGTTGGCGAGCATGGAAAGAAAGGCTTTATGGGTATTAACCAGTTTTTAATTACTCTACTCTACACTTATTACACCCATCCATAAGGGGTTTGAAGGACATTTCACATCTGATGTGATCAAAACTGGAATCTCACGTTCAAAAAAGCCACATCGACAATTATAGATTAAAAATAAATGATTATTTTGTCTTGTTAATAAAACATTATTCCTATTTTCTTTTTCAGGGGAACCTGGAGACCAAACTGGGAGTCCAGGTTTCCCTGGTGCGAAAGGAGAACGCGGAGATGCTGGATATCCTGGTGAGTTTCCGAAGTGTCGTAATCTCAAATTTTACCAGCTTGATCAACTTTTATCAGCAATACATTATCAACAATTATCAATAACAACAAAAAAGTTGGATGCTTTTTTCCCAAAATGTTGCTCCTCAATTTGAAATATGCCTTGTAATAAGTGTGTTATGGAACATAATGATTCAAATAAGTCTGTTAAACAACTCATACATAATTCTTTCTGAAATTTTCTAATCCTTGATCCTTTATGCAAGTTGAGAAATTGAGATCAAGAAATTCTTGCTATCACAGTTGTATGATATTATAAGTATATATGGAAAAATTACATGCTCAGGCCAGCGGCCGAGAATCAAACCAAGGTCCTCTGGTGGACTGTACCAGTGCTCTACCATCTGAGCTATCTGGGTGACCCACTGGCTGAGCATGCAATTCTTCCAAATATAGAGATGCCACCTTCTTTCTCCCTCTGCTTCCAGGGCACTCACTGCCAACCATAGGAGCAGCGAGGACCTGTCCATGAGAGGGTCTTCCCCCCCGTGGGGGGACAAATCCATGTCCGCAATTAATCACCACAGGACAGGATATAAAATAGTTATAGAAGAATGACAGGGAAAAGAGCAACAAAAGTTGACCGAGAATGTATCCCTTGGTGATCAATGACAGATAGATAAAATAAGTCTGGTGAACAGCCTGCAATGTTTCCAGTCAATGTTCATTCTGTGAGATATGAGGTCCAGAGATGCCAAAACAATTGTGAAGATGGACAAATAGGATACATATAATCGTTGACATTGTCAAAAGAAGAGCTGATAGGTCCGAAACGATGAGAATCATCACTGATCCTTGGTCCGCTTTGTACAGAAAATTCTTTTTGACGTTCAGAAGGGCAGGCTAACTCGTTTCTCCGGCCGACCCCATAAGGTGGCGGAAATAATTTGGACCTTCATAGAAGTGGTGTATTTGTAAAGTGGTTGTAATGCGTGGAAGATGTCAACATGGCTGTTCAACTTGTGGACTTCCACTTCCGGTTCCTCGTTGAAGGATGCGTGCGGCTGTTTACTCCGAGCGATATACCTCAAAAGATAAAGATATCATCCGGAATTGTCTTGTTTTTCGTTTTATTGCTGGATGTACCTGTTGACGGTTGTGTATTTTCGGTACTTTGTGTATGTAGATATTATATATATATTATATATATATATATATATATATTATTATATATAATACACACATACATGGGTATGCTTATATATGTATGACATCCAGAGATGCCATAACCCTTTTTCACACACACACACACACACACACAACATTCTTATTATCATTGCTTTCCAATAATTATTTGTGCCACCAAACAGGCAATCGTTGTCTGGATGGTCCATCGGGAAACCCAGGAGTAGATGGGATCCCAGGGCCCAACAGAACCAGAGGCGAGCGTGGTGACCCTGGTGTACCTGGATTTCCTGGTAAGGTCTATGCTTTTGTGGTGCTGGCCTATCATCAGAGCAGGGTACATGCTTGATTTCTATCCAAAGTCTTTGCATAAATTTTTCCAACAAAACTTATATCCAGCCATTTCCTGGAGGCTATTCCTCTCGCTGTGTTCAATAATGATTTGAGTGCTTGATACTATTTTCTTCAACCAAAAAATGTTCTCACAAATTACTGCACTGCCATAACTAATCATGAGGTGTCTTAGAAAGTTTTTTTGAAGGGGGGGGGGGGATGCAAAATTGTGATAAATGAGGTGACGTAAAAAGAATGGCAAAAATGTATGACAGAATAGGCAAAATACTGATAACAACAAATGAGGGAATGAATAAACAAGAAAAAGATCAATCAGAGATGGCAGACCCTCGCCAGGACATGTTTTGTGTGGTGTTTGTGTAGTTTTGTGCCTTGTATTTTGTGTGGCGCTTGTGTCCTGGTGTGTTGTGTTACGTAATTAATGACATGATTAGAACTGCCACTTTATAACTGCTGGCTGTGATGACCAGGTACCAAGACGTCCCGCTTTAATGAAACCTGTTTTGATTGGACACCTGACCCTGACCCTGACCAATGACATTTTTTATTATTATTTAATTGAATTCAGAATAGGATTAAAATATATTCAATTCAAATCAAATGGAAGACCAAATAAGTACAGTCCTGCATTGTAGTCATCAGAAGGAACCTGGATAGGATTTGCATTTCAGCTGCTACTTCTCTCCCCTCAAACCCACCCAGACACAGCCAGGTGAGCCTTATTCAAAAAAATAATAATCATCATAAAAATTCAAAAAAAAACAGATAAAAAAATTAAATAATTCTGGCTGCCAGACCATGTTCCCGATCAAGTTGAAATTTAAAACATGTATTCCCCATCACTACTAGATCATAATTGTGAAGGTTTTCACATCAATTGATGAAGCGGTTCCAGAGAAAACTATTTAATATTTTTCTTCAATCCAATATGGCTGCCAAACCATGTGACCTATCAATTATTCCTTAACAAACTTGTATTCCCATGACTTGGGGAACATTTGTGTGAAGTTTACCCTCAATCTGTCCAGCCATTCTGGAGAATAAGATTGTTCATAGGTTTTAGGGTAATCCAATATGGCTGCCAAACCACGTCATATGTGTGAACCTTTCGTTCCTCATGGATAGGCAGTCATACGTGTAAAGTTTCACCTCGATATGTTCAGCCACTTCAGAGAAGAAGATTTTTGAAGGTCTTTTTAAAAAACAATATGGCTGCCAAATCACGTGACCAATGACGTCATCAATTTTTTTTAATCTGTGGGTCATTTTATCCCTAGGTGACCTTCAAAAATTTTCATACTGATCAGATTTAGCTTTCTACATATGCAATTATGATGTCATAAAATAAATCACACTCATTCCTCGTGAGGAGTACTTGCCATGTGCCAAGTTTCATTTTTTTTCTTGGTGTGGTTTCAGAGATACAGAGATCCCAAAAATTTTCCGTTTTTTCAACATGGCTGCCACACCATGTGACCTATGACATCATAATGATAAATCAAACATTCCACTTGAGTAGTTGCTCGTATGGCGAAAATTTTATCTCAATCCGACAAGCGGTTGCGGAGAAAAACACTAAAGTTCTGTGTGGAGAAACAAACAAAAACAGAGTAACCTGCAAATAAGTGGTATGGGTTAGCTTTGCGAAGAGTAGCAAAAGAAGGATTACTAAAGCCTAGTAACTAGAGTTCTGTAGAGTACACAAAACTTTATCAAAGGACACGTCAATGACAATATAATTAATATTTCACCCCAGGCTTCATCAACATTCTATTTGTAATGTTGTAGCAATTTTCATGTTGGTTCATATCATGTATATGTTATATTTAAAATCACAAATTGGTGTTTGCACTAATGGGTGGGTTACATACTACAAGTACACAAGTGCACACGGATGCTTTTCTATTTTGTTGCAGGACCTCCTGGTCAACCTGGTCCTCCAGGGACATCGGGTGGCCCCAGCCCTGACGGGCTGCCTGGCCCTCCTGGACCTACTGGTTCACCTGGATCTCCTGGTTCTCCAGGTAAAGACCCTTGATTAAGTTTTTGGTTTTATATTTAAGACGATGAGCAGAATGCTAGTGCAGTGCCGCAGTTTTCACTCAGAATGATGGATAGTGATGACTTATCCAAAAGGACAGTGAAGAACGAGTGAACACCTGCAGGAATGCACTTCTTCTTCTTCCTTCGTATGTAGTGCAAGGCTGCAGGGTAGCATCGTTGGCTGAGGGCGTAGCTGTGCCGCTGATGCAATTCTCTGTACTGGTTAGGGCAGGAATTTGTAATTTGGCCATGGTGCCAGCGATAGCTCACCTGCTCTTCACGAAGGACACCGTAAGATCTTTAATGTCCACCAACAAAGGCTGGCAGACATGATTCCCATTTAACATCCCATCCGATGGACAACACACACATTAATGAATCACCCTGTCTGTGAAACACCAGGATGACAGTTTACAGCTGTATAGATTAGAACCAGGAATGCAATGAAGCACCTCCAGAAGGAGAGCAAAAAGGACGAATAAGCACTTCTCCCTAAGGTGCTACTCAACCTTGGCATTAACCATCTAAATGCCCATGCAGTTAGCATCAGTATTGTCTGTCATTATGAACTTCTTCTCCTTCTTCTTCTTCTTCTTCTAGCATATGGCAGCTCAGCTGCCAGGTAACTATCATTTTGTTGGGGGCACAACTATGCCACTGATGCTGTGTCCCTAGACCAGTACACTGGTTCTCATTTTGCCAACCTCAGAAGGATGGCAGGCTGAATCAACCCCACCTGGTGTTAATTCAGCAGCCAACAGGGCTCAAACTCAGGACCCTAAGATCCAAAGCCAGCCACCCTAACCACCAAACCAACACCAAGCTTGATTAGGAACTGAAAATCATAAAGCAAGAGCTAGATTACTTTTGATGTAATATCACTTTTGCTCCCAATGATCATGTTCCCATACTAGAAATGAGATTCTTTCTTGCAGAGTTTGATACATATCCTGAAGGTTTTCTCTCAAATTATGTTTGTATGTTTGTTCATTACCAAACTGTTCACCTTTAATGTACAAATAACAGCAGCAACAATTGTGGTGGTGCTGCATACCAGCCCCTCTTAACACCGGATTTTATTTCTCTTGTGTTGATGATAAAAGTTTTCAAGGTAAGATTAAAGGATTATGGATTGTGGAAAAAAATCGTTCGAGATTTCAACCCAAACCTTCAACATTTTGGGTTGGGGTTTTTATTTTCTATTTTGTTGCAGGTTTTCCTGGCTCACCTGGTCTACAAGGATTGAATGGATTACCAGGTTCTAAAGGTTCTCCAGGCACTCCAGGTTTGTTGATGCAAATTTTCTACTACATAAAAACCTCTCGATTTTACACACGTGTACTTACAAACACACACACACACACACACACAGCACACACACACCCCAACACACACACACCACACCCACACACCACATTAATCCATTTCTTTTTCACCAAGTTAATTTTATTTAAGACCTAAACATGTTATCCTGCAGGTTTTTCCCTTCCTGGCCAGAAAGGACAACCTGGTTTTCCTGGACCAAAAGGAATGCCTGGAGACCCAGGTTATGGGTTTGGTGGGCCTGGCTTTCCTGGCAATAAGGGAAGCAAGGGAAACAGTGGTATGTATTTTTTTTAAGCCATATTCATTCCCCATTCTTTCTATGCATTTATCAACTATGTTTAACTGACTGTTACTTCCATAGGAGTTAATGGATCTCCAGGATTTCCTGGACCACGGGGTCCACCTGGTGTGGTGATTGGACGTTATCCCAAAGGTGTTGTCGGTGACCCAGGTCCTTCAGGACTTCCAGGTCGTAAAGGTGGGTGTGGATAATATTCACTATCTGTCAGTTGCAGGGATCTTGAGTAACTGTCAAGTATATGGCCACAATATAACTATATGTACTAATGTTCATCAGCATGTTATTTTATGCTTTTCAGGTTCCACAGGTCCTCCTGGACCTCCTGGACAATCAACAGCATTTGCTGCCAAAGGAGATCCTGGAGATCCTGGTAGTAATGGACGGCCTGGAACACCTGGACCACGGGGTGATGATGGACAACCAGGAACTCCTGGTCTCCCTGGACAGTCTGGGCAAAAAGGTCTGCATTGGCTGAAGACACAGAGAAATATCTTAAGAAGAAAATAATTAATCTGAAATACTGTATGCAAAACTTGCATGCATTCACACAGTCACATTGGCTGAATTATCCTCAGTTGAAATCCCTTTATTGTATGCTCATGCCACAATGACAGAGAAAGTTTTCTTGCATCCATTTAATTGCCTCCGTTTCCACCCTGGCTGTGGCATTTCTGACAATGTGTTGGAACTTGGATGGCAAAAGTGTGGATGAGGTTGTTATGAAGTCCAGCATCTGGCTGAAAACCCTTCTACATATCCCCTTCCTCTCCTGCAGCTCCTTTCACCCCTCCACGCAGGTCTCCCCACCCTCCCTTCAGCTTGCCAGCCTCCAACATCTCACCAACCCTTCCACTCATCTCATCATCTTGATCTTTGCCTCCCCCCACCCCCTATCCTCATCCTCTTGATCTGGAAAAAAATGGCATTGGTCAGAAACCTGGAATATGACTCCAACACAGACAAATGCTGTCCCTCACTTTGTGCCTCTGAAAAATATCAGCTTAAAAACCTCCAGTGTTCTTCTCTGACAAACCCTTGGAAGAAGTGCAGCCCCAGGACATCCTCTCCAGGTATAGGCCCTGTCACACCTTGACGTTTTAGCCAGGCGTATCCGATGTATGAAAAATTTGGCAATACGCTGGCACACGTCGAATACGTTATGGGTAAGTTTTGTATACGTTAAGAGCACGCTGAAGCACGCTGGCATACGTCGTAGTACGCCGAGCTCGTCGACAAATTTTAAGCATGCTCAAAAATTTTCGACGTATGCCAGCGTATGACTCACACGTTCGCATACGCTGGCCATAAGTTGTAGGCACGTTATGCGATCGTTGACACACGTCGACACACGTTACTTGTAAGTTACTCATTAGTTGAAACACGTCGAGGTAATGTTTAGCGTACCCGAAACTTATTTCTAACCTATGAGTAACGTGCTTTGAACCTATGTGTAACGTGTCTCCAACGCATATTGACGTATGTAGATGTATTTGACGTCTTCCGGACGACCACAGAACTTACTGAACGTGCTTCTAACTTACAGCTACCGTTAAATGGCGTATTGGCAGCGTTTAGGGGAATTGGTATATAAAAATGGGTTCACAGGAGGAACCCATCAGTGTTCCAGACTCCATGTTTTTTTTTTTCCTTCAGCATGACGGTGATGTTGACACTTCGATGTCTAGTGCGGTTATGATTTGAATCGTCGAGCGGCAGCCTTTTAATAGGCTACACCACGTGATCGTCGGCGATACGCTGCGTGCTATGCATAAGTTAGACTATCGTTGGACATAAGTTGTGAACGCCAACAACACGCTAAGCATTCGTTGGTAAGTTATCTATAAGTTATCGAAACGTTCTGTGTAGTTACTAATACGTTATGCATACTCCAACTCGTTATATAACGCCAAAACTGAAAAAAACATCAATTTTCACGTACGCCAGCGTTTTAGATACATTTTGATACGTTGCCATACGCTGGCTAAAACGTCAAGGTGTGAACAGGGCCTTATGTTGATGCAAAGATTGTGAAGCTTCATTCACATGTGAGGCATGTGAATGAAGCCTCAGGATGTCTGTCACAACTTGTCTTGGGTGGACCACATCACTGAACTGGCTTCTGAGGTAGGCTGACATTTCGGTATTCTCCATAGAGTAAAGCTCATTATGAGTCACTCAGAGAACATTCATGTATTCGGCCTTCATCCAAAGTATCACGGATTAAATGGTCCACCCTCTAGGCTGGTGTACTGCTTCTCATTTACTCCCCTGGAGGTGATTAATTCCAAGGCTCACTGTGTTCTTGGCATATTTTGGCAAGAGGTAAAGCCTCACAGACTGCTTATCATCCTCTTTTGCTTCCTGGCTATGATGCTCTCACTCCCTCCAACACTCTTGTCCCTCTGTCCTCCCCCAACTCTCCTCGATCAAAAATGGTCTTTCAGAACCCCACACCTGGTTACCTGCTGCAATTCCAAGCGAAATTCTCACATCCATTCCTTTATCCCTTAATTCTCTCTTACGTGGAACCCACTCCCTATGGTGGCTGTCTCGTGCTCCTCCATAAACTCTCTCAAAATCCCTCGTCTCAAAAGTGTCTTTAGCTTTTAAAGTTTCTTACCTTTTGATACATGTAAGCCCAGGTAAACAGACTGGTTTTGATTTGAATTAATGAACTTACTTGACATAATCATTAATATCAACTTATGGACAATGTCTTGTCATTTTTCTTTGTAGGTGCTCCTGGCGACCATGGTCTTATGGGCTTTCCAGGCACAAATGGACTCCCAGGGGACAATGGCTATCCTGGTCTGAAAGGAGAACGAGGAGCAAGAGGTAATAGTATTTAATTTTAGGTACAGATCATCTGAGACCATATTGTGATTGACAAAAGTGAGTATTTGTCATGATGTAAATCTGCAGTCCAATTAAAGTCTTGATATTTTCGAAATTTTACTCAAACTCTGGAAAATGAATTTTTGGACTTATATTTTTTGGCATTTAACGACTTGGACATAGACTTGTGACATGGTGGCATAAGACATTTGAAGAACTGTATCGCACTCAATCTAGTCTATATAGTAGAGCAAATGTATGTATGTATGTATGCATGTATGTATGTATGTATGTATGTATGTACAGTGCCTTCATAAAGTATTCACACCCCTCGACTTTTGTCACATTTTGTTGTGTTACAGCCTGAATTTAAAATGGATTGAATTAAAATTTGTCACTGATCTACACAAAATACCCCATAATGACAAAGTGAAAACATGTTTTTAGAATTTTTTACAAATTAATTAAAAATGAAAGGCTGAAATGTCTTGCGTCAATAAGTGTTCAACCCCCTGAGTCAATACTTTGTAGAAGCACCTTTGGCAGTGATTACAGCTTCGAGTCTTCTTGGGTATGTCTGTAACAGCTTTACACATCTGGATTTGGGGATTTTCTCCGAGTGTTCCTTGCAGATTTGCTCAAGTTGGGGAGTGTCAGTGAACAGCACTCTTCAAATCATTCCACAGATTCTCAATGGGAATCAAGTCTGGGGTTTAGGAAGAGTCTGGGTAGTTACATATTCTTTCCATTTCCTAATGATGAAGCTCACACTGCTCTTCAGAACTTTCAACACTGTAGAAATTGTTTTGTACCCTTCCCCAGATCTATGCTTCCTCAAAAAATTATCTGAGTTCTACAGAAATTCCTTGGACTTCTTGGTAGAGTTTCTGCTCTGACACGCATTGTCAACTGTGGGACCTTATATTGAAAGGTGTGTTTCTTTCTAAATCACATTCAATCAATTCAATTGGCCACAGGTGGACTCCAATCAAGTTTTAGAGACATCTCAAGATGAACAAAGGAAATTGGATGCACCTGAGCTCAATTTGGAGTGTCATAGCAAAGGGGTTGAACACATATTGACATTTCAGCTTTTGATTTTCAAATGATTTGTAAAAATTTCGAAAAACATGTTTTCACTTTGTCATTATGGGGTATTTTGT
>CM068968.1:16521385-16542393 GCA_035128595.1 Eptatretus atami
GGCTGCAACTCAACCCGACGTTAGCGCAACGAACGAGAATCCGACATATACTACGGTGGTGCCCATAATCGCGATGATACGACGGTGATCGCATATACGACGGATTTGCCAGCATCCATGAGAAATGGAGCTGAAAAATTGCCCATCGCGAGTTATTAGGCCGACGTAGCGCTGACAAGTCGTATAAAAAATAAGCAACATACTAATTATTGTACAGTACATAATATGTGATAATGATTAATAAACAACGATTTTACTGGGTATTATGTATTTATATACTGTACTTTTTATCGTATTAGTAGAGTGTCACTCTTTCTACTTAAAAAAAAAAAGTTTACTGTAAAAACAGCAAAAATGCTGTTCAACGCAGCATTCTTCTAACTGTACATCTTCGTTTTACCGCGTCGTCTTGATTGCATGCATTTTTTCCGTAGTGCTTGATTTATCTCGTGTTGTTTTGTTCATCATGGCCCCCTGGAGCATAAATTCAGACGAGAAGATTTTGAATAAAATAATGAGAGCATATTAACTTATAGATAGAGACCACAAAGTTTGCCTCCAGCTAACGGTTCACCACTTTCAATTATAGAGAGAAGAAGAGAAGTTTTTTTAAATTACACTCGAGGTCGCATAAGTCGAGAGGTTATCAGTTGAAGTTATATGGAGCTCACTACAGAGAATAGGCCAGCTTCTGTCTCCACAGGTGTACCAATCTTGATAATTTATTTCTTAACTCTCTTAGAGCCATGAGGTTTGAAGATAACTTGTTCCTCATACTAGAAGAAGTACCACAGAGATGAGCTATTACTATTCATGTGGTGTTCACTCCAACGCCTTCTGTGGCCATCTCAACCCTCATTGGCCAGCGTGTCATGGGAAAGCCGCCTTCTGTGGCCTGATTGAACAAGGGGCACACCCCTGCCTTCCTTGACGGAGTCCCGGTCTGAGGCGATGGAAATCTCCGCCCACGTATGTGGCCGAACGCACGTGGGCAATGGCGTCGGGGTGTGAAGTGGAGTGGAGGTTTGTTGTAAACGAATCTCCGCAGCGCACACAGTTAATTCCCTTTAGACACAGGTAGGGGGCCTAACTATAAACACACACTTACCGATATAAATGTTCTATAGGGACCTGAATGTTGAATGCAATAAGCTTCCAAATTCGTAACAATATTTCTATACATGTATATATATATATAATTATATATATATTATATATATATATAAATATATACATGAGCCTACCTGGTCTGTTCAGCTGATTGTCGAGGCAGGGATCACTCTTCAGTACTCCAGACCATGGCAAAATACCATCTTCTCGTTCATCATAATAATAACAATCATTTTCAGATGGCGTATTTCCAGCGCCTCTCGCAATGGCAATGACTCTGTGTACCACTCGACAGAGTTTTACTTGGTGCAATATCTTTTGCTGCACCAGAATACACTCCACGGAGAAGGAGTGTCTAGAGTCAACAATTTACAGGGGCTGGACTTGCCCGGTCATCACTATTGTGTCTGCAATTTGCACTTGCAGTGTAACACCCTCCTCCCACCCCCCCCCACACACACACACACACACTCACACACTTTTAAGTAGTGATGGATGCCCATATATGTGCAAGTGCTGTGCTTTGTTTCAATGATTGGCTGCAAGTACACAGCATTCTGGCCAGTTATCACGTGACATGCAGTGATTTAAAATATTTACACATTCCAATAAATATTTTGCTTTATCTTGAGTTCCTCCTCTACCTTATTTTTTTCTGCACCCCTCTACTCCATCTTTGTCACAAGAAACACATTAAACGCTTGCTTACAGGCTGGATTTGGCCAATTCATTTGATGCAGATGCATAACCAGTTGAGATATTGTACAGGCTGGATGAATGCTGTATCTCCTGTTTCTTGTACCTCTACAGGAGGTCCGGGTTTCAAAGGAGCTCAAGGCCAACCTGGAATGCCAGGTCGTGGAGTCTCCGTTGGCTTGCTGCTTGTGAAACACAGCCAGTCAGAGGATGTCCCTCAGTGCCCACTGAACATGCCACACCTGTGGGATGGCTACAGTCTTTTCTATGTGGAAGGCAGTGAAACAGCACACAATCAAGACCTGGGTATGTTGAAAATTGGACCACCTACTGCATTAGTCACTCAACCACATGCAATCGACGAACTCTGGCACTCAGTGCTGCCAAAGCAAGTTCAGTGCTGCCAAAGCAGCACGGCAAGGATTACACTTAGTGGTTTGCTATTGCCTACCCAGTTGCGCTCATGGCAGCAATTTGGAAATTGGCCAGACTGATGGTGATAGCTCGCCTACTTTTAGCAAACGACACTGCAACCACATGCACCAACTCATAAATAGTGTATTAACCAAACTTTGATAATTATACTTTTCATTCAATAGCAATGCCTTTATTTCTCTGGGTGCTCGACTTTGATGTGGCTCGGGGGTTAACCTTTCAGGGGGCATCTATTTATTATTTATACACATTGGGTGGAAAGGGGGTTGATGGGAGTAAAATGAAAAGGTTTTATAAATTGAAGAGTGGAGAGGATATGAGAGTATGAGAGGGGGGAGAAGAAAATACAAAGAGATCAAGAGGATATGGGAGTAAAGGAAGGGAGATGTAGAGAGAATCCTTAAATGATGTTGAAGAAATGGCGGGATAGTGCAGTGTAACCTGATGGTTCAACGAGGGTAAGGAGAGCAAGCTTCATGAAATGGGTAATGGGGTCTTGGGGACAGGCACAAGGAGGTATTTCATTTTTTTTAATTTTAAATTCTCGCTTTGCTTTCAAATCGAGGAAGGCTAAACATTGTTTCTTTGAATGATGCAGATAACGTTAAATGGAATTACTTGTGCTTGTCGTCATTTATTTTTACCGATTTGTTACTTGAACCTAATGCGACGAACAGAAATACCATGCCTGTGGATTTTATTTTCTACAAGAGCGAGCAAGGTTGAATTGACATTGAGGGTAGCGAGGCAACAATTGGGCATGCTTGGCAAGGGAATAATAAAATAAGAACAGAAGAGAGAGAGAGAGAGAGAGAGATGAGAGAGAAGAGAGAGAGAGAGAGAGAGAGAGTGAGAGTGAGAGAGAGAGAGAGAGAGAGAAGAGGAGAGAGAGAGAGAGAGAGAGAGAGAGAGGAGAGAGAGAGAGGAGAGAGAGGTGAGAGAGAAGAGGAGAGAGAGGAGAGAGAGAGAGAGAGAAGAGAGAGAGGAGAGAGAGAGAGAGAGAGGAGAGAGAGAGAGAGAGAGAGAGAGAGAAGAGAGTGAGAGAGAGTGAGAGTGAGAGTGAGAAGAGATGTGAGGTGAGAGTGAGAGTGAGAGTGAGAGTGAGAGTGAGAGTGAGAGTGAGAGTTATGAGAGTGAGGAGTGAGATGAGAGTGAGAGTGAGAGTGAGAGTGAGAGTGGAGAGTGAGGTTGAGAGAGAGACACTGAAACCAGCAAGTAAGAGAGTTGGGTTAAGAAGGGTTCATGGAGTAATAAATATCATGGGTCAGGAAGGGGTGATGTGGGGGTGGGGTGTTGGTGCACTGCCTGCTTGAATCCCTGGAGGGGAAGTGGGAAAGAATCGCTACTGGAGTATGAGGTTCAGACAATAGACATATCCTAAAGGATGTGGGTTTGCAAAGAGTAATGGCTGAAGGTAGCAGTATTTTAATTCATAGTAATGTTGAATTGCGATCACGTCATAATTACCAGGTCTTTATTAGGTGCTCGATAAAGGCTACTTGGCTCATTTTATGAAATTGAGGAAGAAGGTAATGTGTCTACTTCACTTGTATGGTCTTCATATGATGCCAATACTTACTATGTGGTTGATTTTTCAATTTCCTCATGGCATCGTGGGATAGGTACTCTCTTGGTGGAATTAGCTGTTTTTACTTTCCTTATTTGTTAGATTAGATTTGGTATAGGATTATGATATGTTATGACATATACTTTGCTGCTTAACAAATAACTTTCAACTTTAACCCTAATACTGCAGGTCTTGCTGGTTCTTGTCTGCCACGCTTCAACACCATGCCCTTTGTCTACTGCAACGTCAACGAAGTGTGCAACTATGGCTCACGTAATGACAAATCCTACTGGCTCTCCACCAATGCCCCTATTCCAATGATGCCTGTAGCGGAAGACGCAATCCGGGCGTACATCAGTCGTTGCACTGTCTGTGAGGCTCCTTCTGTAGCCATAGCCATGCACAGCCAGAGTAGGTCCATCCCACCATGCCCCAGGGGTTACAGGAGCCTCTGGATTGGTTACTCCTTCCTTATGGTGAGATTATTTTCCTTTCTGAAACTCACTCAATCAATGTACTCATTCATTAATGAGGTTGAAGAGCAACCACTGCACCGGATCAGAGCATGGAATGGTTTAACATTATCTTTCTGTCATTGATAATACAACTTCCTATGTTTCCCTCATGTGCCCAAATTATCCAGCACACGGCAGCAGGTGGAGAGGGCGGTGGGCAGTCACTTTCATCTCCAGGATCGTGCCTCGAAGACTTCCGTTCAACACCCTTTGTGGAGTGCCAGGGCGCTCGGGGAACCTGCCATTATTTCACCAACAAGTACAGCTTTTGGCTCACGGCCATCGACGAGACACGCCAGTTTGACGCAGACCCTATACCTGAGACATTAAAGGCGGGACAGCCACGCAGTCGAGCCAGCCGCTGTCAAGTCTGTATGAAGAACCTGTGATCAGAGATTCTTCCTGTGCTCCCCTACCCTTGTCTAAATCCTTTCCTCTTCCTCTGCATTCATTCACCTCATGCCTTTCTATCATGAATGCTTGCAAATCCTCTTTTTATTGAAAAAAAAACTTTCATATTTCCCTGCCAGATTGTACATGTTAATTAAAAATTGCTTATTGATATTTTATTATACGTTATGCATGTGATATTGCCAGCTTAAGACAAGGTGTGAACAATAACATAACTTTTATATGTTTAATTGTTTTGAAGTTCCCTGAAGCCTCATATTTGTTGACTCTAATTGTATTAAATAGTCACAAGAAAGTCCTTTTACAAAAAAAAAAAATAAGAAAAAGGAAATTACAGTTTCGTTCAATCAAATGTGGGGAATAAATCTTTGCACAGAATATCTATCTATCTCAAAACATTTATTTCTCAGCTGTTCTGCTCCAGCACCAGGATATACAACATGTGCCTTAATATAAGTAAAATTATAAATAATCTCTTGTAGCAGCTGTTAGTGCAACACGTAGTCAGCGGCCTTATCCTGTTAACGAGATTCGATCCTATAAACAGTGGCTTCATTTCGATTCTCTCTTGTTACTGTGTGATGTCTTTTACAATGGTGCTAATGTGTCCTAAACAAAGGTAATGTTTTACATGGTGACAATCATTCAACATTTCACAGAAACCACATTCAACACAGGTGATGTTTTCAATGCATGAGATAAACTGCCAACCTTTAATACAGTGCTGAAAAACCACCTTAGATACACTCACAAAGAATTTATATATGATCGGCACCTATTAGAGGTGAACGCTCACCTTTTGCAACCTTTCAGTAGATCACGTGGTTGTCCATTTAATGGAGCACTTGTACAGTATGATAGTAGTTATAATTTGACATGGACGTTTGTTTAAATAAATAAATAAAAAGGTAGAGTGAGTGTTTTTTAAAATCATTTTTGAGGGAATATAGACTGGTGTTGACAAGCAATATCCATTAACGATGAGTTTCCCCACTTTCATGCACATTCTGAAAATGAAGATGGTGAAAAGTGAGGTAACGAGGATGGAACGGCGAATAACCATTAAATTTCTGGTCAATGGAAACATCAAAGCCGTTAAGATTTATGGATATGGAGATGTATACGAGCTTCGTTCTTACAATAGTTGAGCTCAAATTTGAACCACCCACGTATAAAATTTCCAAATGGATCTCAAAACGCTGTTCCTTGGTTGATTTACCCAAGGTTTTCCCATTTTATCAACGAAAAATAACCGACTCAGACATCCAGGCCTTCTTCAAGGAAAACCTATCCTTATGCGACCTCCGATCAACGCATTTTAACCGATACCTATCCGACTCTCGGTGTGTCCTTCAATGTAAACCGCCTCGCCTCCTTTGTTGACACTCATTTTTGTTGTGAGATTTCTTTTTTCTATAATCGATTGTTTGATGTATATTCTCATTTTAACCATTTGGTGCTATGCATGTTGAGGATGTCTTCGAAAACAGTGTGGCCTTAATACTTGTGAATAAACTGCCGGTAAACCTTTTGATGATCAAGAATCGATGAAAGCGTGTTTTCAGCTCTCGGAATTTCATGGTAGTTTGCACATCAATACCAAAGTGAAAATGATTTGTAGTAGTTATATTTTATTGCTCTGGATGTCATTGTCACTGTATTATTAATATTATTGTTTAAGCATATAGTTAGCTGGTTTGTCATTATTAAAATTCAAAACCAACAGCACTTTGTTTCCTTTACAAGAAATCCCAAAATTATTCCATAGACACTGTGTAGTTTCCATTGAGTCATTCTAGTTTTTCTTTTATAATTTAGTTCCTTAATCACCAGATTGTTTCCATGCAGTGAATGGCTACTTGTATCCTTGCTTCCTTGATCTATTTTGCTGATTGGGGAGCTGACATGCCCTTGGGGAAAATGGGTAAGTTAACTTATAAAATGAGAATCCTTACTTCTCACCAAGGTGCTTTATCGGTTACCTCCTTCGGCTATTTTACTACTCACTGGCAAGTTGCCTGTGCCTGCATGGGATTCTCAACGGGGTCGGCATGGAGATGGAAAAAATGTAAATGGCATCTTCTATCATTGAGCCGGAAAGAAGGGAGCAACAATTCACATTTATTTCCACATCTGATGCAATTTACATTCTCCAATGGTGGTGAGGTGCTCCATTTGAAACCGTTTGTTCGATATATGCAGCTTTTTATGCCTAGGGTCCATAATAAAAATTGTATTTGTGCCAAAGCCAGTGACTAATTGTAAATTAATAGGACTACATACAGGAAGTCGCTTTGCTGATATCGACATCATATGCATCCTAAAAGATCTTTTTCATGTAATCACCTTTCATGGATGTGTGGATGTACAATAGAAAATGTGGAATCAAAATTATTTGCTTGGTAATTTTTTGGGGTTTATGCAACTGTAATCCACTCTTGTTGCCCGAAGCTGCTATCCATATAATTTGTGCTAGAGATTCTACTCGCACTGGCAACTGTAGCTGCTGTGCCTTAAACCATCCATTTCAATCACAACCCCCATCAACCCCACACTCTCCCCCCCCCCCCGCCAACACCACCACCATCAACCGACATGCAAAATTATTTTAGAATAAGTGGCCAGAGTTTAACAAAGTTACCCACTAAGGAACATCTTTCTTTCTGACCACAAGACAATATCAGTGCTTTTTGCCGTTTATATGTAAAATCAACTTTCTATGAAGATTCTGAAAGGGACAAGAAATGACCAATTTTTTTTATTCATCCAATGTATTTCTTTGACATAATCACACAACTTTGGATTTATTTGCAATGAAATTTGACTCTGTGTTAACAGGAAACGTCAATGTAAAGATTGTGTACACGAGTGATGATATAACTGGTGGTAAACCAATCACGATGTTCGAGCTCCTCCATGAGCCTCGACATTCTATAAAAAAAAAAAACTTAAGCTGACTCGGTATATATATATATGTATATATATATAATATATATAAACGAAGATTAAGGTGAAGCCGTGAAGCCTTGTGACTATATGTCTATTAATTACGTGCTGTTTCAATGTCAGTTGCACCCTGACTTCACACACATATGTCTATTAACTATGTACTATTTGAATGTACCTTTCGACCATTTCGACTGCTGAGACCCCTTTGACCGTTGAAAACCCTTTAAGACCCCCCAAGACCCTTTAGAGTCGAAACCCCTTTTTCCTTTCAGACCCCCTTTACCTTGAAGATTCTTTCAACACTTTAGACGTCTTTAGATCCCTTCACGCTTTCGACATTTTATACCATTTTGACCCTGAGAACATTTAGACCTTTACACCATTAAGACCTCTTACACCCTTCAGACAGATTAGACAACTTAGACCCTTGACCATTTAGAGCTTTAGACCACTTGGACCTTTTTCTATTACAAATAGATTTCAAATAAATATATTGCCAGTTTTACAAAGAAATTTATACAAAATAAACTTTTGTATTATGATTGGTGTGAATAACGACACACAGCAAATCTGTGATGGAAATCTCTGTAACAACATGTGGAGAGGAGAGCGTAGCGAGCCAATCCACACAAGTCACGTATTTGTTTCAAAGAAACTTGTGCCAAAAATGTGACATTCCAACCAGTTTTGTTTTTTTCAAACATTTTACTTTTTCTCTTCCTTTTGACAATTGAGGTACCAATGATGTCATCAAGCTACATACAGTATGGTACAATATTGACATTTTATTAAGTGCTTTGGCAATTGATTTGCATGAGGTTATTAATTTTGATCAATTTCTAAATCTCCAATTAAACTAAAATAGCACATTCATGTGAAAGGATCCAATAAACTTGATAAACACATTCCATCAAGCAGCGATATAGAGAAATAAGTTTGTTTTGTTGTTGTTGAATCACTCCTATTAAAATTCTTGCATCGTAAAGGAACAATGAGATGATTATAAGAGTATATATATCTAGTGAAACTGGGGCATCACAAGGGTCTTTCAAAGTTTGTGTGAGGTGGAATTTGGGAGTAAATCTCTTCCTAAGCTTAAGCCTCAAGTAACTAATGCAGGAACCAAATAAATACTTTGTTACTGAGTTTGTGGATGTGGAACCTTTCTTTTGTACCAAGTATGAAATCCTTTTGTTTTCAGTTCCGCAATGTGAGAATGCAGTAACGCTTGGTGTGACAAATATTTTAACTCTTCTGGATATCATATTTACCTCGGACACACTCTACGCTTCTTGTGCTATTTGGTGAAACCCAGGAATGTAATAAAGCTGATATGTACCAATGACAGTCACTCAACTTCTCATTTATCATGAATTGTATTTGAAAGAATTATATTCCAGTGACCTGACCCACCCCCACCAACCTCCCATCACAGATGGTGTTTTTGAGGAGTCCTAAATTACAGGAACGATTGCTTTACAAACTCTAGTTCATTTCTCGAGATGTCAGTTCATTGTCAGTTGTTCAAACAAATTCTGCAGGATTTATTCCGTCGGTCACTAGCACCTGTTTTATATATTTACAGTACGTGAACCTCTGATTTGAATAGTATCATTCAAGTGTCATTACGTACATTACGGAAGGTAGACTGAGGTTATGTTTTCACCTCTCTCTGTGTCTGTCTGTTTGTTTGTTTGTCTGTGAGCAGGATATCTCAAAAAGTTATGGACGGATTCGGATGAAACTTGGTGGACAGGTTTGGTGTGTGACAAGGACTAATTGTTTCGATTTTGGTGAAGATCTGAATCTGGATACGAAAATTCTTTTTTATTTTTAAAGCAATTCTTCACCATTGAGAGATGAGGCCAATAAAAATATATAGCACGATATATAAAAAGGTGTGGACGGATTATGACAAAACTTGGTGGATGATTTGGGAAGGTGACAAGAACAAGCCGATTAGATTTTGGTTCACGTCCTGATGCCGATCCAGTCTATCAGTGGGATACAAAACGTAAACTGTTCAGCCTGGTTTGATTATGTTTGTACCTTATCCTGATGCTGTGTCGACTATGCTTCCCCGCTGACGGCCCCTGGTAGCTTGTACCTGTTGCTGTGTTTGAGCCTTTGGGGAGTAAGTGCTATAATCTATCAATCCGGGTTCTTTCTGACATCTTTTATCTTTCTTCCTTTCTCTTTCACACTTTCCTACTTTTTCACATTTCTCTTTATTCGTGCAAATTCTTGCGTTTTCTTTTATTTTTGTTCATTTTCCTCTCTTTTTTTCTCTTGATTTCTCTCTTTCTTTATCTATGTCTAGGGAGAAGTGAATTCTTACAATTTGTTTTTGTAAGGCTCACTTGGTTGTTCCTAGATGAGTTTAAGGGTAGAGGAGTGGTAGCTGAAACCTGAATCCTATCGAGGTTCCTCCTGATAACTAACTTCGCTCTGTTTATTCGGGTTCCTTCTGATGACTCCAATGCAGTATTTGGTATTTTGTTTGATTAACCATAAAAAAAACATGAAACCCTTCACTCCAATAAATAATCCTAAAGTAGTTATGGAAATGAGAATTTTTGTATTTAATTGAGGCGTTTTGATCAGAATGAGTAGAATGGTTCATGATGTACTATAATTACTACTTTGTACATTGAGACGTAAATACGACCATTCTTAACTTTGTGACAACAGCTGGCCTCTCCTTCGGTATCAGAATGACAATTGTATCCTTCCAAAACCGAGGAACCTTGCCTTTTCTTTGTGATGAGTTTCGAAAAATATCAGTTGAAGGAATTCTGAATTCACATGCAAATATCCTTTGTAACGCTATTTGCTGTGTCTTCAAGACCAATAGGTTTCCTAATATTGATCTTACTCAATTCACGATACATTTCCCAAACTTCAACTTCAGGAGGCTTTCTATCTGGAAGGTATGTAGGAAGTTTATCTTCTATAAGGGGCCGTACACAACATTTGTGATGCTTTGGGGAGTGGGGAGGAGGGGGGATGTTTCCCAGAGTGTAACAGGGCGGGAGGAGGGTGGCAGAGCCACAGTCACGTGACTTTAACTTCATGGGCATAGCCATCTTGGATTTCCCCTCACCATGATGGGACATCTCGATTTCAAATGACCTTGCCTTCAGTTGAATTCGTCCAAAAATGGCAGAGGTGCTTTTAAAATCATGAATTTGAAGCTATTGGAGGGCATATTCGAAAAGGAGAGAGCAGGAAGTTCAACTAGAAGTTTGTAAAATTTGGAAGGAGCTGAAGTTCAACACTATCTAATACGACACTTTCAAAATGACACATGAATGCTCAATGAGACCTTTTGCACATGTGCTGTGTGTGTTTCCACTGATTCAGTTTAGCTTGCAGGGCACTTTTAACCTGCCATCCATCCATCCATTGGGACCATACTCTGTGCAGAGCGTTAGTGCTGCCTAAGCAGTCTCCTTGGCTATTGGGCACAATCCTGGATGGGTCACCACTCCGACACAGGAAACCAGCAAGCTGGCACTCATTTTGCCGACCTCGGAAGGATGACAGGCAGATTCAACCCCACCTGGTATTAATTCAACAGCCAAGTGGGATTTGAACTCAGGACCCTAGGATCCCAAGACGACCACCGAGTGGGATTTGAACTCAGGACCCTAGGATCCTAAGACGACCACCGAGTGGGATTTGAACTCAGGACCCTAGGATCCCAAGACGACCACCATCCCAAGATGACCATGAAGCCAACACCAAGCATAACTGTCATTGCTCGCACTAAATCTGTAATTCAAATCATCTTTTAAACATAACTTTCAGCATTTAGACGAAAGAGTGGCAATTTCAAAATGGTTAACAACAATTGTTGTTTTCTAAAATGGAAATCCGATTCAGGGGAAATATAGGAAATATCCGTGGATGAAAGATGTTGAGTTCGTACTATTTCCTGTAAGCACAAGCAAGCAGTGGCAGTGGATATAACACACATGGACAGGCGTTTTTCCTTTTACCAAATCGATGCAAAAATCGAGCATAGTTACCTCTGCCATCGAAGATGAAGGACGTTATGTTTTCTTCCCTTTCTGTTTGATTGTTTGTTTGTCTATGTACAGGATATCTCAAAAAGTGGAGAGATCTGGATGAAATTTTGTGGACAGGTTCAGTGTGGGACAAGGACGAACTGATTAGATTTTGGTGAAGAACCGGATCCGGATCCGACTACGACAATTTTTTTAAGTGATTCTTCACCATTGAGAGAGAGCGCTAAACCAATATATAGCATGATATCTCAAAAAGTTATGGACGGATTCGGATGAAGCTTGGTGGACACGTTGGGTGTGTGGCAAGGACGAATTGATTCGATTTTGATGAAGACACAAATCCGGATCTGGATACGATAATTATTTAATTTTTAAAGCGATTCTTCACCATTAAGAGATAGGGCCAAAGACGATATATAGCATGATATTTCAAAAATGTATTGGGCCAGATATGTTCTCGTGGATCAGGCATTACATGGCGGAGGTATTCTCTCTACCGAGTGCCCTTCCAGTTATGAAGTGGAAATGTCTAAGATCAACAACAGCTCAGCCATGAAGTGGGAGGCCACACAAGCTCATAGAACGGGCCCACCGAGTGCTGAAGCACGTAGCACGGAAAAATCATCTGTCGTCGGTCGCAATACTCACTACCGAATTCCAAACTGACTCTGGAAGCAAGGTCAGCACAAGCACTGTTCGGCAAGAGCTTCATGAAATGGGTTTCCATGGCCGATCAGCCGCACACAAGCCTAAGATCACCATGCGCAATGCCAAGCGTCGGCTGGAGTGGTGTAAAGCTCACCGCCATTGGATTCTGAAGCAGTGGAAACACGTTCTCTGGAGTGATGAATCACGCTTCACCATCTGGCAGTCCGACGGATGAATCTGGGTTCGGCAGATGCCAGGAGAATGCTACCTGCCCGAATGCATAGTGCCAACTGTAAAGTTTGGTGGAGGAAGAATAATGGTCTGGGGCTGTTTTTCATGGTTCGGGCTAGGCCCCTTCGTTCCAGCGAAGGGAAATCTTAACGCTACAACATGCAATGACATTCTTGACGATTCTGTGCTTCCAACATTGTGACAAAAGTTTGGGGAAGGCGCTTTCCCGTTTCAGCATGATAATGCCCCCGTGCACAAAGCAAGGTCCATACAGAGGTTTGTCGAGATCGGTGTGGAAGAACTTGACTGGCCTGAACAGAGCCCTGACCTCAACCCCATCGAAACAACTTTGGGATGAATTTGAACGCCATTTGTGAGCCAGACCTAATCGCCCAACATCAGTGCTCGACCTCACTCATACTCTTGTGACTGAATGGAAGCATATCCCAGCAGCAATGTTCCAACATCTTGTGGAAAGCCTTCCCAGAAGAGTGGAGGCTGTTGTAGCAGCAAAGGGGGGGGGGGGGACAAACTCCATATTAATGCCCATGATTTTGAATGAGATTTGGACGAGCAGGTGTCCACATACTTTTGGCCATGTCGTGTTGCTGCCGCACAGAGGGTTCAGCACTGGGTTGATTCTGGGCAGAGGTGGCGTTCGTCATTGAGGGCCCGATGCAAAATGCAATTGTGCCCAGTGGGCCCTGCCCTGTCAATCTATCATCACACTAAAATACCACATCTGGTGTCCGGCTGTCTGACGTCGATGTTATCGTTCGTTACTTAAGCAATCTCAACCAACTAAACTTGACAAGCGGACTAAGTACGCGTCATATATATATATATATATATATATAATATATATATATATATATATATATATATATACATATATATATATATATATATATATATATATATATATATATATATATATATATATATATATATATATATATATATATATATATATATATATATATATATATATATATATATATATATGACAAAGGTTCTAGCGACTCCCCCCCCCCCTCTCTCTCACCAGGAGTTCAAAGATGGGGTGACGCAAATTCTCTTCATCAATGTGTACCATGTAGCTCCACTCCTTGCGCTGATGGAAAAGAGTATTACAAGAAAAACGAATAAGAGAACTCCGTATTATTTTTCACACTCGCTTTGCCTATGTTGCTCGAGACTCAACTGCAAAGAAATCCCGAGGTATTCCCGTTTTATGACCCCTTTTTGCACATTGGAAAGTGTGTAAAATATATATATATATATATATATATATATAGCAGCTTGAGCGTCGTTCCCCTTATCACGGCATTTTTTTCCAAGGCCACCTCAAATGTCAAAATTAATAACAAGAATAATGATAATAACATATTAGTAATAATATTAAAAACATTACCGGCGTGCAAAATAATCATATTAACAATAGTACAATAATTGGCAGGAATAAAAAAAAAAAATAACGTGATCCCCTCTGTGACTGTGTGGCCATTCCGTCGAGAAAAATATTTCAGACTATTTTTATGCGATTCTAATAACGTAAAACCTCCTCATCTCGCCGGACACCGCCAGGCGGAAACACAAACACAACGTCGTCGGGGTGCTGCTCCCTGGGTGCTTCACAGCGACTCGGCGAGCCCTCTGCAAGCCGATCGCTAACGGAACAGCCAGCACATTAGCGAGACCGAAGACCTTCTGCGGTTCTGCTGCTTGTGTAATGAAGAAAGGTAATTTCGGGTGATTTTCAACCCTTTCCCCTATTGTTGACCCATTTACGCTTTTCAGCACTGCTGGGGTCGTTTCGTTTCATCCCCCCCCGACAGGTGCTTTGACATATCTCTGATTGGTTCAGAGCGCCAGCCAGAGTGACCACTATATTCGTTATGTCTGTCTGTCTGTCTGTGTGTGTCTGTCTGTCCAGAGCATAACTCCGTGGACTTTGATCCGATCTTGATGAAACTCGGTAATGTGTTCGATATCGATGTCTAGTTGTTTTTCCTGGATGGGGCGTGCTAGGCCATTGTGGGCGGACCACGCCCAAAAAATAGCCATTTTTAGGGGGTAGTCGGATTGAAAATCCATCTTCTCCGAGGAATTGACTGAATGGAATGGGTTCTTCGGTATTTGAATAGCAAAATGAATTATCTAAAACTTGTTGTTGTCGATTTTTCATTTTCCGTCCCAAGGTCAAGGTCACAAGGTCAAAAACTTGAAAATTTGCGAATTTTGACATAAAAATCAACGACCGCCCAAACTTGAGAGCTAGGATGACAATATTTTTATGCATAATCTTGAGGTCATTCCCCACCTAAAGTCTTGAAACCATTTTGCTCTATCTCGAACACCTTGCCCGTGGACCCCTTTCAAGCTTGTTTTTACGCTGATTTCATCAAGGATGGATAATCCGAGGAGTGCGAAATCCATATAGCCTATATGACGTTATATTGTTCCTGCAATGTTCCGGAGGAAGTTTTGCACCAAAGGTCATAATCCTTGACCTTTGACCTTAAAGGCCACAAAGGTCAAATTTTAAAGTTGTGGGAATCGAACCGGGTTTTCGACCTTCTTCGATGAACTAACTCCAATAAGCTAGACACGTTCCTCTTTCCTTATTTTAATGTCCACAACATTGTTTTGTGACCTTTAAAGGTTATGCAAAGGTCAAATTTTAAAAGTTGTTGAACGAAACCGGGTTTTCGACATTTTGCAGCTGTTGCTTGAAGGCCACGATTATTAATTATAATTGGTCAAAAATTATCACATTGTCTCATCCTTGACTTCTGAAACAATCTACATCGTCAAATACCACTCGTGAACATTGTCGTCTTCAGACTTGTTTTGCTTTTTTTATCACAACGTTGTGCCCTGTGCATGGTTAGTCCATTTACTAATAAGGGATTGTTTTATGATCGTAAAATAAATTGTTAGTGTGGATTTGCTGAACAATGTCGCTATATATTAACATCAGGAATTATACAACTTTTATTGTTGCATTTGTCGGCATCAAACGTTGTTATTATTCCATTTATTTTCTCTGCTAACCTAACCTCACCCCCTAATTTTCGAGTAGTCCTGTCCAGTTATACATCAGGGAAAACATTTTTAATAGATTCATTACGTCACAATGCTTTCTTTCCTCAAGATGGAGCATTCCCTTTGCACTGTATTTATCACCACTCACAAGGTGATATTTTTTTGTCGGCAAATTGAAACCCCACCTTCAGGAGCCCCATCTCGAAAAATTGTGCATCCATGTTATCTGGGGGTGCTTCGTTCTCTCGGGGCCCTGTGGAATTGCATGGGATGCATGCCCCTAATGCCGCCTCTGATCCCAGGCCTAGCTTGACTTAGCTATGAGGAGCTGCTGAAGGAGACAGGGCTTTATACACTAGAAATGAGGCGGTTACAAGGAGATATGATAGAGATGCTTAAGATAATTAAAGGGATAGACATAATAAGTGCAGATTAATTATTCAACAGAGTAGACACTGATAGAATTAGGGGGCATAGCCTGAGAGTAAAGAAGAGGAGAGTTAAGACAGGGAGGGGACTTTTACTCAGAGAATAGTTAATGCATGGAATGGACTCCCTGGAAAGGTAGTGACAGCAGAAACAGTAGATAAGTTTAAATTAGAATTAGATAGGTACCTGGAGGGTATGGGGATGTTGGTATGACTGTTTGGTAGCTTGAGTATTCATGGGTGATTGTGTGCATGTGTACGGAGTGCTGTTGGTGGGGTTCTCGCCAAGGGGTGTTGTGTGGTTGACGTGTGTGTGTTTTTTAACCCAAATTCAGGCCCCTCCCCTTGGGGGGGGGGGGGGGGAGAGAACCCACAAATCTTCAAAAACTACAAAAATCAAAAATTAAAAGACCCCAAAATTTTTGCATTTTCTTATCTTGATCTTGTGTTGATAAATTGGTGTGGTGTTGATGTGGTGCAGTCATCATGGGCTGAATGGTCTCCACCTGTGTCTAATTTCCTTGTGTTTACTTCCTGTTATGTATTGACGTCATACGTTTCACTGTTCCTGTTCCATGTTTAGCCGAGACGCCGAGTGTACTCTGATGTTAATACATAGTATTTTTAAATCGTGCAGGGTGTTCAAAGATTGTAAACAACCTTCTTCAATTTGTTGGTGATATGCTGGGTTTTTTTGTCATGTCAATTTTTTTCGGTTTACCGGAACATTCAGAATTCCAAGACCGGTATATCAATATGAAAAATTATTTCAATACAACCAGTGTATCGATATATCGCCAGACCCTTTAAAACTCATTAAGATTGTGTATCGGGAAAGAATTCCTTTGAGCTCTTCAATCATCCTAGACAGACCAGCGTATGAGAGAGAACGATGCGACAAGACTCGATTGTTCGACAGCCTCGGAGGACGAGGTGAACCTGCTTGAGTTGAGCCAGCAGGACAGGGACACTGGGCAGAAACAACTCGATGCGGGGATTGGAGTTGGACATTGTATGTAACGATGAACTTCCTCATTTGACTTTGTATCTGTTTATTTGAAATACAAGTTTCAAAAACGTCATGTGGTTGATCTGATCACTGTAACGTCACTCGTCACAGACCCCAACTGACAAAGATCCATTTGATTGGTAGCCGACCATTACGATCGTTCATACTCATGAAGTGCAAACCTTGGATTGCAGTTGTTAGAGAACGAGCTTGGTTCCGCACCGCAAACAACATACATAAACCAAAGGAAGGAAGCCCAAAGGTGCATGTATTCACACAAGGTAATCCACCACCCACCGACCTGACAAGAGAGACCACCAACCTGTCTGACAAGAGAGACCACCGACCTGTCTGCAACGGGAAATTGAAAAGCCCATGGATTCAACTTCAACATGGGAGATTCCAATGATCTAGAAAAGCCTTGTTTCTATGACGACAAGCTGAGCAGGGTGTGAGGCAGGAGAGCCAGCCCAGAGGGGACAGCAGTATGACATAAAACTGCAGATGAAGGCATTGTAGGTGGACAGTAGAGTTAAGGCATGCCAAGGAAGGACATTGTACAATGGAAGATGCACAGTTGGCAACTGGCTTTGGAAGCCATCTTGGAAATATGATCTGCCCAAGAAAGATTATGAGTGACAACTTTGAGTGACTTAACTTCTTCAAGTGGGTTGTTTCGGAAGTTACATGGGTGAAACTCCTACCGTATTTTACGGAAATCCGTATTTTTGTAACGACCCATATGGAGGATTCCATGTTCATCATCAGAAAGGCACGCTGTGATTATGGAGTATTGAGGTACTACTCTGATATGCCGATTCGTTTATTTACCCATTTCATCCACATAGGGTGAAATGCTAACACAATAATGCATCATGACCACGATTATGTGAATTCCTCCCATCGTAGTTTTTATTATGAGCTATTTTTGTAGAAGTTAGCCTGAAGCCGGGTACAAAAGCTTGCAAGCACATTACCGTGATTGGATGTCTGCCAGGCAGGAGACCGTGTGTATATGTCGGTGTTGCGTATCCACCTTTCCTCGCTGGCAGAGTCGTCTGTACTGGTTATCACGTTGGAATGGCATTTATATTCGTTTACATCACGAGTGTTTAACATTTGATTTTGTTATATTAATGGTGTAGTATTAATTTGTGATTGGAATGATGCTGTTTGGAATGAAAATATAGAGATTGAGCTTATAAGGTGACAGAGGAAAATATAAAAGGGGGACAGGGAAAAGGAAAAAGCGGGGTTTCCCTGATCAGAATGGAAGACTGTGACGTTCATTCACAATTATCAATATAATACCTGGAGGAAATTGTTTGAGTTATCACGGAGACGAGACTTATTATTTATCCTTTGGAAGAATTCTTCTTCAATCGTCTCACAAGAGGTCGAGGAGAACTTGCGTGCCATTATGATCTGTTGCGGCATCATTTTCATGTTATAATATGTAAATATTCTCGAGCTCGGGTTGATCGGAACCAATTGCAACCGGAAGAGAGACGAGCAGGTTGTTGGGTCGCGAGTAGCATAAAGGATCAACTCGGATTCCGAACGCCTCTGGACGTATTTTTTTTTCCATGCTAAAGATCTGTCTGCTTGGCGTTTTAGGCACAAACGATTTTCATTCAGACACATTCCACTCTACAGAGATCTGTGCCTGGTGTTGTGTGTAAAGGACTCTTCTTTGCTTTTGTGGCACCTTGCACATCTCTCATTGCCTTACGTGGGTTGGTGAAGTTCGTCTGAAGAGTCCGAAGTCAATTTCTAATTGGATCTTTCAGTAAGATTCCTGCCTTCGGCCCTGCCTGGTGCCAGAGGGCTATTCAGCTACGTTGAGTACCTCAGTAACTTACCATTCCCTTATGGCATTTTTACTCCTTTCAGACGTATTCCCATCACTTATACATTCACGACTCCAACCGCTGGCCAACGCTGATGCAATGCCCCCTGTTACTCGTTTGGCTAACCTCGGAAAGATGACGGACTGAGTCAACCCACCTGGTGTGAATTCAACAGTTGGGAGAGGGACTCAAACACAAGGTCCTTCGATCTTAAGCCAGCCACTCTCACCGTTAAGCCAGCACCAGGCTCCAGCAATGAATAACAGCCTTTTTACAGCCATTTTTGCCTGCTGAGCAGAGGTTAGCTTTTTGCGGGCTCCATGCAATCATGGTTCCCTTCTTGATGCAATGTTTTTTATGACCGGATGCCCTTCCTGACGCCAACCCTGGTCGCCTCTTATGACACACAAGGATATGGTACACCTACTCTAACCGGGGCATACAACGGGACCAGTACACTGGTACTCATTTCGTCGACCTCGGAAGGATGACAGGCTGAGTCAAACCCCCTGGTGTTAATTCAGTGGCCACTGGGGCTCGAACTCAGGACCCTCGGATTCCGAGCCAGCCACCCTAACCGTTAAGCCAGCACCATGCTCTCGCAATGAATGTTCAGGTGAAATAAAAAAAAAAATTCTTCCCCAAATATCACTTTCATTTGCATAGTTTGTTGTTTTTTTTGTTGCAAAATGGATAGAATCACCCCCAAAATGCACATTTTGACATCAATTTTTCAAAATCTCCCCCGAAGAGCATACCCCTAGACCCCCCTCGGAAATCTCCTTTTTCACTTTTTCAAAAGCTCTGCAGTTTCACTCATAGAAGTAGATGGGAGGGTTTTCCAGACTCCTTTCAGAGAGATAGGATGAAAGTGTGGGGTTTGTCAGGATTGAAAGACATATTCCAAGTGTTTGACCAGTCTCAAGGGTTTGTGATCAGTCTCAATGGTAATATGTCTTCCAAAGACATATTAGTGCATCTTTAAGGTGCCCCAGACACACGCTAATGCCTCTCGTTCTACTTGAGCATAGCGACGTTCAGTGTCAGATGTGGTTCGTGATGCATACGCAACAGGCTGGAGATTACCGGTTCTATTTGTTTGCAAGAACACACACCCAATGCCATATGAAGAGCTATCACAACTGAGAATAAGTTCCTTGGATGGGTCGTAATGGATAAGTAACGGCGAGGAGGACAGCATGGTTTTAGTGGCCATGAACGCTCTTGTTTGGGCAGCTTCCCATTTCCAGACAACGCCTTTCCTGAGGAGAAGATGCAGAGGCTCGACAGTTGTGTTTAGTTGAGGCAGGAAATTTCCAAAGTCTGTCAACATACCCAGGAATGCACGAAGTTCTGAAATGTGTTGTGGCATTGGTGCATTCGCAATTGCTTCAACTTTGCTTGGAGAGGGCAAAATGCCTTGACGAGATTTGATGACCCAGGTATTCAACTTCACGCGCCGTAAAGGTACACTTCTCATGCCTTAGGTGTAACCCAGCTTGTAACAGCCGATTGAGGACTTCGCTTAGGTTCTCGAGGTGTTCATGTTGTGACTTGCCAGTCGCTAGTATGTCGTCCTGAAATATGACTGTCTTTGGTACAGTTTTCAATAATGTTTCCATCTTGCATTGGAAGATTGGTGCAGCAGAGCGTTATGCCAAATGGCAAATGTTGTACATGTAGAGTCCTCGATGAGTGTTGATGCATGTATAGGGCTTGGAATCATCATGCAGTTCCATTTGAGCAATAGGCATTCGTCAAGTCAAGCTTAGTGAATGTCTGGCCACCCATGAGAGTGGTGAACAGATCCTCTGCTTTGGGCAAATGGTAGCCATCCAGCTTGAATCGAGTTGATAGTCATTTAGTAGTCCCCACAAATGCGCACTGTTCCATCTGCTTTGAGTGTTGAATGATAGTGCTGCCCAGTCGGAGTACTCAACTGGTGAGATGATGCCCTCACTCTGCAGGCAGTCAAGCTCACATTCGACCATTGATCGCATCATGTAGGGCACAGGTCTAGCTTTTTGGAACAATGGCTGAGCATCTGCAAAACATGAATCCTCACTTTGGGCCCTGCAAA
>CM068968.1:16542403-16552501 GCA_035128595.1 Eptatretus atami
CCATTGCTGAACAGGCCAGGGTACTTGTTGAACACGGTGTCGTGTCCAGCATCAGAGTTGGAGACTCTGTTTAAGTCGCTACAATTAAGTCTGATTATTCGTAACCAATCTCGGCCTAAGAGGGTTGGTCCTTCTCCTCGCACTATCAGTAGTGGTAGGACATGAGTGCTGTTTCCATATCCTACAGTTACGTTGGCTGAGCCAACTACAGGAAACACCTCGTTGGTGTATGTTCTCAAGTCGGTGGAAACAGGCCAGAGTGCAGGAGCTGTTCTCGGAGGGTAGATGGAGGTGAACTTGCTCTCGCTCATAATTGATCTGGAAGTGCCGTTATCAATTTCTATCCTCACCGGGATCTTATCGATTTTGTTACATCAACTATAATTGGAGCATCGGAGCTCTTTCTTCCAACAGAGAAAACCTCATTAAGTTCCGCACTTGACTCTTGGCTGCAGACTGTGCTCTGTGACCTATCGTCCGCTACATCAGGGTTCACCCCAATGTGATGAGCAGTTGACAAGTTCTTCGACTTGGATCGAGAACAACGACACGTCAAGTGTCCCCACATACCACAGTTGTCACAGGTATAATTCCTGTAGTAATATTGGAAAGCTTGATGATTACCACTACAACGCCAACAAGTTACCCCAACCTTCTGGGTAGATTCAGAAATGTCAGGAGGTGGAGGTGAATTTGGTGGCTTGCTAAAACACTTTTGCTTGTCGCCAAAGGTTACCTTGTTACCCGATGGGTCCTGCTGGATAACTTTTGACTTGTTAGAGATCACACGCAGGCTCTCGGCAGTTTTCATACACGCATTAGCTATTTCCATGACTTTAGCCAAATTGGGGTCGGATTCAGGAAGGAGTTTCCGCAGAATTGAGTCGTTATTGATGCCTATTATAAAGAAATCACGAAACATCTCTTCGAGTTTATCTGTAAACTCACAATGGTTACGGCGAGTCGCGTAAATCAGCACTGAACTCAGATGCTGACTGACCATCTCTGACAATGGAGGGTATAAAATTATATCTCGAGAATTCTACCCGGCTTCGGGTGAAAATGTCTTTCCACGAGAATGACGAGCTCTTCATATGACTTGTCAGAATGTTTGGCTGAGACAAGAAGATCTTTATGAGGCTGTACGTCGGGCGCCGCATAGGTCAGTAATACGCTCTCCGCCTTTCAGCGTCCTCATCGGTGTCCATTTTGTTTGCCACGAAGTACTGCTTCAGACGAGTATGTATTCATTATGTATAAACTTCTGATACATCACAGTATCAACACCGCAAGATATGTCCAGAGAGACATATGTCCACAACTTTGTGAGATATGCTCTATATCGTTTTTGGCCCCATTTCTCAATGGTGAAGAGTCACTTGTAAAAATTCTCTTAACCAAATTCGGATTTTCACCAGAATCGAAATCGAAACATTCTCAAAAGTAAACCTTGGGGCAAGACCTTCATGTCCATTTGTAGTTTAGATCATCCATGTCCATGCGACCGAAAGCAATTACAGTCTCTGTGGACCTGTTGGACTAAAACCATATCAGGTCAGGTATGGGAGCATGTGCCGGAGCAGCGGGGGCTAAAACCCTGTTACTCAAACTCGAAACGCTTTTTTACTTCTTCAAGCTCGTAAGCAGAACGACGGAGTCTGGGTGAGTCACCGTGGGACTCTCCAAATTGTTATCGTTTTTGCGAGCTGTGGCCGATGGTGCTCTGATTCGGAGGTTACACTGGTGCAGGATCTTTCGAAGTGGGTGAAGGAAAGGGAAGTCTGCAGAATTACAATGTCGTTGGAAGAATCATTCGTGATTAAAAAGTTGCCTGGCTCGTCAATGACTTCCAATGAAGAAGAATCGTTCTCACCATCATCATCATCATCATCATCATCATCATCATCATCGATTTCATCAAGGTATGATAATCCGAGAGTGCGAAATGCCATATAGCCTATATGACGTTATATTGTTCCTGCAATGTTCCGAGGAAGTTTTGCACCAAAGGTCATAATCCTTGACCTTTGACCTTTAAAGCCACAAAGGTCAAATTTAAAAGTTGTGGAATCGAACCGGGTTTTCGACTTCTTCGATGAACAACTCCAATAAGCTAGAGCACGTATCTCTTTCCTTATTTTAATGTCCACAACATTGTTTGTGACCTTAAAGGTTATGCAAAGGTCAAATTTTAAAAGTTGTTGAACGAAACCGGGTTTTCGACATTTTGCAGCTGTTGCTTGAAGGCCACGATTATTAATTATAAACTTGGTCAAAAATTATCACTTGTCTCATCCTTGACTCTGAAACAATCTACATCGTCAAATACCACTCGTGAACATTGTCGTCTTCAGACTTGTTTTGCTTTTTTATACAACGTTGTGCCCTGTGCATGGGTTAGTCCATTTACTAATAAGGGATTGTTTTATGATCGTAAAATAAATTGTAGTGTGATTTGCTGAACAATGTCGCTATAATATTACATCAGGGATTATACAACTTTTATTGTTGCATTTGTCGGCATCAAACGTTGTTATTATCCATTACTTTCTTTGCTAACCTAACCTCACCCCCTAATTTTCGAGTAGTCCTGTCCGTTTACATCAGGGAAAACATTTTAATAGATTCATTACGTCACAATGCTTTCTGTTCCTCAAGATGGAGCATTCCTTTGCACTGTATTTATCACACTCACAAGGTGATATTTTTTGTCGGCAAATTGAAACCCCACCTTCAGGAGCCCATCTCGAAAAATTGTGCATCCATGTTATCTGGGGTGCTTCGTTCTCTCGGGGCCCTGTGGAATTGCATGGGATGCATGCCCCTAATGCCGCCTCTGATCCCAGGCCTAGCTTGACTTAGCTATGAGGAGCTGCTGAAGGAGACAGGGCTTTATACACTAGAAATGAGCGGTTACAAGAGAGATGTATAGAGATGCTTAAGATAATTAAAGGGATAGACATATAAAGTGCAGATTAATTATTCAACAGAGTAGACACTGATAGAATTAGGGCATAGCCTGAGAGTAAAGAAGAGGAGAGTTAAGACAGGAGGGGACTTTACTCAGAGAATAGTTAATGCATGAATGGACTCCCTGGAAAGGTAGTGACAGCAGAAACAGTAGATTAAGTTTAAATTAGAATAGATAGGTACCTGGAGGGTATGGGATGTTGGTATGACTGTTTGTAGCTTGAGTATTCATGGGTGATTGTGGCATGTGTACGGAGTGCTGTTGGTGGGTTCTCGCCAAGGGGTGTGTGTGGTTGACGTGTGTTTTTAACCCAAATTCAGCCCCTCCCTTGGGGGGGGGGGGGGAGAGAGAACCCACAAATCTTCAAAAACTACAAAAATCAAAAAATTAAAAAAACCCCCAAAAAATTTGCATTTTCTTATCTTGATCTTGTGTTGATAAATTGTGTGGTGTTGATGTGTGCAGTCATGATGGGCTGAATGGTCTCCACCTGTGTCTAATTTCCTTGTGTTTACTTCCTGTTATGTATTGACGTCATATGTTCACTGTTCCTGTTCCATGTTTAGCCGAGACGCCGAGTGTACCTGATGTTAATACATAGTATTTTAAATCGTGCAGGTGTTCAAGATTGTAAACAAACCTCTTTCAATTTGTTGGTGATATGCTGGGTTTTTTTGTCATGTCAATTTTTTTCGGTTACGGAACATTCAGAATTCCAAGACCGGTATATCAATATGAAAAATTATTTCAATACAACCAGTGTATCGATATTATCGCCAGACCCTTTAAAACTCATTAAGATTGTGTATCGGGAAAGAATTCCTTTGAGCTCTCAATCATCCTAGACAGACCAGCGTATGAGAGAGAACGATGGACAAGACTCGATGTTCGACAGCCTCGGAGGACGAGGTGAACATGCTTTGAGTTGAGCCAGCAGGACAGGGACACTGGGCAGAAACAACTCGATGCGGGAATTGGAGTTGGACATTGTATGTAACGATGAACTCCTCATTTGACTTTGTATCTGTTTATTTGAAATACAAGTTTCAAAAACGTCATGTGGTTGATGTGATCACTGTAACGTCACTCGTCACAGACCCCAACTGACAAAGATCCATTTGATTGGTAGCCGACCGTTACGATCGTTCATACTCATGAAGTGCAAACCTTGGATTGCAGTTGTTAGAGAACGAGCTTGGTTCGCACCGCAAACAACATACATAAACCAAAGGAAGGAAGCCCAAAGGTGCATGTATTCAAACAAGGTAATCCACCACCCACCGACCTGACAAGAGAGACCACCAACCTGTCTGACAAGAGAGACCACCGACCTGTCTGCAACGGGAAATTGAAAGGCCCATGGATTCAATTCAACATGGGAGATTCCAATGATCTAGAAAAGCCTTGTTTCTATGACGACAAGCTGAGCAGGGTGTGAGGCAGGAGAGCAGCCCAGAGGGACAGCAGTATGACATAAACTGCAGATGAAGGCATTGTAGTGACAGTAGGTTATTGGCATGCAAGTAAGGACATTGTACAATGAAAATGCACGTTAGTGCAACGGTCTTGTAAGCCACTTAGGAATATGACTTGCCCAAGATAGAGGACAACTTTGAGTGACTAACTTCTTCAAGTGGGTTGTTTCGGAATTACATGGGTGAAACTCCTACCGTATTTACGGAAATCCGTTATTTGTAACGACCCATACGGAGATTCCATGTTCATCATCAGAAAGAGCACGCTGTGATTATGGAGTAATGGAGTACTACTCTGATATGCCGATTCGTTATTTACCCATTTCACCACATAGGGTGAAATGCTAACACAATAATGCATCATGACCACGATTAGAATTCCTCCATCGTAGTTTTATTATGAGCTATTTTTGTAGAAGTTAGCCTGAAGCCGGGTACAAAGCTTGCAAGCACATTACCGTGATTGGATGTCTGCCGGCAGGAGACGTGTGTATATGTCGGTGTTGCGTATCCACCTTTCCTCGCTGGCAGAGTCGTCTGTACTGGTTATCACGTTGAATGCATTTATATTCGTTTACATCACGAGTGTTTAACATTTGATTTTGTTATATTAATGGTGTAGTATTAATTTGTGATTGGAATGATGCTGTTTGGAATGAAAATATAGAGATTGAGCTTATAAGGTGACAGAGGAAAATATAAAAGGGGACAGGGAAAAGGAAAAAGCGGGGTTTCCCTGATCAGAATGGAAGACTGTGACGTTCATTCACAATTATAAATATAATACCTGGAGGAAATTGTTGAGTATCACGGAGACGAGACTTATTATTATACTTTGGAAGAATTCTTCTTCAATCGTCTCACAAGAGGTCGAGGAGAACTTGCGTGCCATTATGATCTGTTGCGGCATCATTTTCATGTTATAAATGTAAATATTCTCGAGCTCGGTTGATCAGAACCAGTTGCAACCGGAAGAGAGACGAGCAGGTTGTTGGGTCGCGAGTAGCATAAAGGATCAACTCGGATTCCGAACGCCTCTGGACATGTTTTTTTTTTCCATGCTAAAATCTGTCTGCTTGGCGTTTTAGGCACGAACGATTTTCATTCAGACACATTCCACTCTACAGAGATCTGTGCCTGTGTTGTGTGAAAGGACTCTTCTTTGCTTTTGTGGCACCTTGCACATCTCTCATTGCCTTACGTGGGTTGGTGAAGTTCGTCTGAAGAGTCCGAAGTCAATTTCTAATTGGATCTTTCAGTAACATTCCTGCCTTCGGCCCTGCCTGGTGCCAGAGGGCTATTCAGCTACGTTGAGTACCTCAGTAACTTACCATTCCCTTATGGCATTTTTACTCCTTTCAGACGTATTCCCATCACTTATACATTCACGACTCCAACGCTGGCCAACGCTGATGCAATGCCCCTGTTACTCGTTTGGCTAACCTCGGAAAGATGACGGACTGAGTCAACCACCTGGTGTGAATTCAACAGTTGGGAGAGGGACTCAAACACAAGGTCCTTCGATCTTAAGCCAGCCACTCTCACCGTTAAGCCAGCACCAGGCTCCAGCAATGAATAACAGCCTTTTTACAGCCATTTTTGCCTGCTGAGCAGAGGTTAGCTTTTGCGGGCTCCATGCAATCATGGTTCCTCTTGAGGCAATGTTTTTATGACCGGATGCCCTTCCTGACGCCAACCCTGGTCGCCTCTTATGACACACAAGGATATGGTACACCTACTCTAACCGGGGCATACAACGGGACCAGTACACTGGTACTCATTTCGTCGACCTCGGAAGGATGACAGGCTGAGTCAAACCCCCTGGTGTTAATTCAGTGGCCACTGGAGCTCGAACTCAGGACCCTCGGATTCCGAGCCAGCCACCCTAACCGTTAAGCCAGCACCATGCTCCGCAATGAATGTTCAGGTGAAATAAAAAAAAAATTCTTCCCCAAATATCACTTTCATTTGCATAGTTTGTTGTTTTTTTTGTTGCAAAATGGACAGAATCACCCCCAAATGCACATTTTGACATCAATTTTTCAAAATCTCCTCCGAAGAGCATACCCCTAGACCCCCCTCGGAAATCTCCTTTTTCACTTTTTCAAAAGCTCTGCAGTTTCACTCATCGAAGTAGATGGAGGGTTTTCCAGACTCCTTTCAGAGAGATAGGATGAAAGTGTGGGTTTGTCAGGATTGAAAGACATATTCCAAGTGTTTGACCAGTCTCAAGGTTTGTGATCAGTCTCAATGGTAATATGTCTTCCAAAGACATATTAGTGCATCTTTAAGGTGCCCCAGACACACGCTAATGCCTCTCGTCTTACTTGAGCAAGCGACGTTCAGTGTCAGATGTGGTTCGTGATGCATACGCAACAGGCTGGAGATTACCGGTTCTATTGTTTGCAAGAACACACACCCAATGCCATATGAAGAGCTATCACAACTGAGAATAAGTTCCTTGGATGGTCGTAATGGATAAGTAACAGCGAGGAGGACAGCATGTTTTAGTGGCCATGAACGCTCTTGTTTGGGCAGCTTCCCATTTCCAGACAACGCCTTTCCTGAGGAGAAGATGCAGAGGCTCGACAGTTGTGTTTAGTTGAGGCAGGAAATTTCCAAAGTCTGTCAACATACCAGGAATGCACGAAGTCTGAAATGTGTTGTGGCATTGGTGCATTCGCAATTGCTTCAACTTTGCTTGGAGAGGGCAAAATGCCTTGACGAGATTTGATGACCCAGGTATTCAACTTCACGCGCCGTAAAGGTACACTCTCATGCCTTAGGTGTAACCCATGTGTAACAGCCGATTGAGACTTCGCTTAGGTTCTCGAGGTGTTCATGTTGTGACTTGCCAGTCGCTAGTATGTCGTCCTGAAATACGACTGTCTTTGGTACAGTTTTCAATAATGTTCCATCTTGCATTGGAAGATTGGTGCAGCAGAGCGTATGCCAAATGGGCAACTGTTGTACATGTAAGATCTCGATGAGTGTTGATGCATGTATAGGGCTTGGAATCATCATGCAGTTCCATTTGAGCATAGGCATTCGTCAAGTCAAGCTTAGTGAATGTCTGGCCACCCATGAGAGTGGTGAACAGTCCTCTGCTTTGGCAAATGGTAGCCATCCAGCTTTGAATCGAGGTTGATAGTCATTTAGTAGTCCCACAAATGCGCACTGTTCCATCTGCTTTGAGTGTTGGAATGATAGGTGCTGCCCAGTCGAGTACTCAACTGGTGAGATGATGCCTCACTCTGCAGGCAGTCAAGCTCACATTCGACCATTGATCGCATCATGTAGGGCACAGGTCTAGCTTTTTGGAACAATGGCTGAGCATCTGCAAAACATGAATCCTCACTTTGGGCCCTGCAAAGGTGCAACACCATTGCTGAACAGGCCAGGGTACTTGTTGAACACGGTGTCGTGTCCAGCATCAGAGTTGGAGACTCTGTTTAAGTCGCTACAATTAAGTCTGATTATTCGTAACCAATCTCGGCCTAAGAGGGTTGGTCCTTCTCCTCGCACTATCAGTAGTGGTAGGACATGAGTGCTGTTTCCATATCCTACAGTTACGTTGGCGAGCCAACTACAGGAAACACCTCGTTGGTGTATGTTCTCAAGTCGGTGAAACAGGCAGTGCAGGAGCTGTTCTCGGAGGTAGATGGAGGTGAACTTGCTCTCGCTCATAATTGATCTGGAAGTGCCGTTATCAATTTCTATCCTCACCGGATCTTTACGATTTTGTTGCATCAACTATAATTGGAGCATCGGAGCTCTTCTTCCAACAGAGAAAACCTCATTAAGTTCCGCACTTGACTCTTGCTGCAGACTGTGCTCTGTGACCTATCGTCCGCTACATCAGGGTTCACCCCAATGTGATGAGCAGTTGACAAGTTCTTCGACTTGGATCGAGAACAACGACACGTCAAGTGTCCCCACATACCACAGTTGTCACAGGTATAATTCCTGTAGTAATATTGGAAAGCTTGATGATTACCACTACAACGCCAACAAGTTACCCCAACCTTCTGGGTAGATTCAGAAATGTCAGGAGGTGGAGGTGAATTTGGTGGCTTGCTAAAACACTTTTGCTTGTCGCAAAGGTTACCTGTTACCGATGGGTCCTGCTGGATAACTTTTGACTTGTTAGAGATCACACGCAGAGCTCTCGGCAGTTTTCATACACGCATTAGCTATTTCCATGACTTTAGCCAAATTGGGTCGGATTCAGGAAGGTTTCCGCAGAATATGAGTCGTTATTGATGCCTATTATAAAGAAATCACGAAACATCTCTTCGAGTTTATCTGTAAACTCACAATGTTCGGCGAGTCGGCGTAAATCAGCCATGAACTCAGATGCTGACTGACCATCTGACAATGGAGGGTATAAATTTATATCTCGAGACGATCTTACCCGGCTTCGGGTGAAAATGTCTTTCCACGAGAATGACGAACTCTTCATATGACTTGTCAGAATTGTTTGGCTGAGACAAGAAGATCTTTTATGAGGCTGTACGTCGGGGCGCCGCATACGGTCAGTAATACAGCTCTCCGCCTTTCAGCGTCCTCATCGGTGTCCATTTTGTTGCCACGAAGTACTGCTTCAGACGAGTATGTATTCATTATGTATAAACTTCTGATACATCACAGTATCAACACCGCAAGATATGTCCAGAGAGACATATGTCCACAACTTTGTGAGATATGCTCTATATCGTTTTTGCCCCATTTCTCAATGGTGAAGAGTCACTTGTAAAAATTCTCTTAACCAAATTCGGATTTTCACCAGAATCGAAATCGAAACATTCTCAAAAGTAAACCTTGGGGCAAGACCTTCATGTCCATTTGTAGTTTAGATCATCCATGTCCATGCGACGAAAGCAATTACAGTCTCTGTGGACCTGTTGGACTAAAACCATATCAGGTCAGTATAGGGAGCATGTGCCGGAGCAGCGGGGCTAAAACCCTGTTACTCAAACTCGAAACGCTTTTTACTTCTTCAAGCTCGTAAGCAGAACGACGGAGCCGGGTGAGTCACCGTGGGACTCTCCAAATTGTTATCGTTTTTGCGAGCTGTGGCCGATGGTGCTCTGATTCGGAGGTTACACTGGTGCAGGATCTTTCGAAGTGGGTGAAGGAAAGGGAAGTCTGCAGAATTACAATGTCGTTGGAAGAATCATCGTGATTAAAAAGTTGCCTGGCTCGTCAATGACTTCCAATGAAGAAGAATCGTTCTCACCATCATCTCATCATCATCATCATCATCATCATCATCAAGGTACCTTCCTTACGTCACGTGTGATATGACCTGTAATCAATGACTTCCATGAAGAAAATCATCTCACCAGCCTGGTTTTCCTTACGTCACGTGTGATATGACGCTGTAATCAATGACTTCCAGTGAAGAAGAATCTCTCACCAGCATGGTTTTCCTTACGTCACGTGTGATATGACGCTGTAATCAATGACTTCCAGTGAAGAAGAATCTCTCACCAGCAGTTTTCTTTACGTCACGTGTGATATGACGCTGTAATCAATGACTTCCAATGAAGAAGAATCTCTCACCAGCATGGTTTTCTTTACGTCACGTGTGATATGACGCTGTAATCAATGACTTCCAATGAAGAAGAATCTCTCACCAGCATGGTTCCT
>CM068968.1:16555038-16566187 GCA_035128595.1 Eptatretus atami
CGAGAAGAGATATCATAAACAAAAAAAATAGAATACTGTTTTGGCTGAGACAAGAAGATTTTTATGAGGCTGTAAGTCGGGGCGCCGCATACGGTCGTAATACAGTCCGCCTTTCAGCGTCCCTCATACGGTGTCCATTTTGTTTGCCACGAAGTACTTGTTCAGACGATTGTATTCATTATGTATCACTTCTGATACTATAAGTATCAACACCGAAGATATGCCAGAAGACATATGTCACAACTTTGTGAGATATGCTCTATATCGTTTTTGGCCCCATTTCTCAATGGTGAAGAGTCACTTGTAAAAATTCTCTTAACCAAATTCGGATTTTCACCAGAATGAAATCGAAACATTCTCAAAAGTACCTGGGGCAAGACCTTCATGTCCATTTGTAGTTTAGATAACCATGTCCATGCGACGAAAGCAATTACAGTCTCTGTGGACCTGTTGGACTAAAACCATATCAGGTCAGGTATGGGAGCATGTGCGGAGCACGCGGGGCGATAAAACTGTTACTCAACACGAAAGCTTTTTACTTCTTCAAGCTCGTAAGCAGAACGACGGAGTCTGGGTGAGTCACCGTGGGACCTCCAAATTGTTATCGTTTTGCGAGCTGTGGCCGATGGTGTTCTGATTCGGAGGTTGCACTGGTGCAGGATCTTTCGAAGTGGGTGAAGGAAAGGGAGTCTGCAGATACAATGTCGTTGGAAGAATCATTCGTGATTAAAAAGTTGCCTGGCTCGTACATGACTTCCAATGAAGAAGAATTCAGTTCTCACCATCATCATCATATCATCATCATCATCATACTCATCAAATCCTCATCATCATCGTACTTCCTTACGTACGTGTGATATGACGCTGTATCAATGATTCCAGTGAGAAGAAATCTCTCACAGCTGGTTTTCTTACGTCACGTGTGATATGACGCTGTAATCAATGACTTCCAGTGAAGAAGAATCTCTCACCAGCATGGTTTTTCTTTTACGTCACGTGTGATATGACGCTGTAATCAATGACTTCCAATGAAGAAGAATCTCTCACGCATGGTTCTTTAACGTCACGTGTGAATATGACGCTGTAATCAATGACTTCCAATGAAGAAGAATCTCTCACCAGCATGGTTTTCCTTACGTCACGTGTGATATGACGCTGTAATCAATGACTTCATGAAGAAGAATCTCTCACCAGTATGGTTTTCTTACGTCATGTGATATGCGCTGTAATCAATGACTTCCAGTGAAGAAGACTTCTCACAGCATGGTTTTCTTTACGTCACGTGTGATATGACGCTGTAATCAATGACTTCCAGTGAAGAAGAATCTCTACCAGATGGTTTTCCTTTCGTCACGTGATATGAGCTGTAATCATGACTTCCATGAGAAGAATCTCTCACCAGCATGGTTTTCCTTATACGCACGTGTGATATGACGCTGTAATCAATGACTTCAGTGAAAGAAGAATCTCCAGCCTGGTTTTCCTTACGTCATGTGTGATATGACGCTGTAATGCAATGTCTTACAATGAAGAAGAATCTCTCACAGCATGGTTTTCTTTACGTCACGTGTGATATGTCGCTGTAATCAACGACTTCCAGTGAAGAAGAATCTCTCACCAGAATGGTTTTCTTTACGTCACGTGTGATATGCGCTGTAATCAACGACTTCCAGTGAAGAAGAATCTCTCACCAGAATGGTTTTCTTTACGTCAGTGTTGATATGACGCTGTAATCAACGATTCCAGTGAAGAAGAATCTCTCACCAGCAATGGTTTTCTTTACGTCACGTGTGATATGACGCTGTAATCAATGACTTCCAGTGAAGAAGAATCTCCACCAGCATGGTTTTCCTTACGTCACGTGTGATATGACGCTGTAATCAATGACTTCCAGTGAAGAAGAATCTCTCACCCGAATGGTTTTCCTTACGTCACGTGTGCTGCCAATATCATTTTGCATTTTCCCTCCTTTTTCTTTTCCTGAGAATGAATTAATTAATCCACAATTTAGCAACGAATGTAACCGGTACAGCCACGTCTGTGAACAGGGTAAAAAAATCAAGTGTTTGTTCAGATTGGTTACTGTGTGAATGATTCTGCACCGACCGATCCGTCGCTCTTCACACGGTTAACCATAACATTGTAACGAAAATGGTCATTATTTTAATGAATGGAACAAGTTGACGTCATGATTCCGTTAAATATACGATGTTACCTCATAATTGAGCAGTGTAGGATCGGTGTTAGATTACCAAGCAGGTTTTAATTGTTTTATTAATTTATTCTGGAGTTCTTCTCATCCCGCGCCCTCAACCTCCCCTCACCCTCGTCCTGCGGACGTCCAACGCCGCGTTGCACAACGCGCGCTTTCGGGAGGGGCGGAGCCAAACCGAATTCATCTCTATTGTAATTATATAAATTCCTGATAATTCGTGTCAGGAAGGATTTATCGATAACTGATTTTATCGAGCTTCTCCCGACGGAGCCGCATCGTTGGAGAAATTCAAAGTCTTGAGTTCGAGTATCCTCACAACTTGAGAGTCCGCCAGTCCTGAGGTAGGTACTGCATTTGGCGATTGTGAACAATTCAGAACGTGCGTGTAAATTACCCACTTGAAGTAAATGGTGTGTGAAAATAACCCTACTTGAAGTAAATGTGTGTGAAAATAACCTACTTGATGTAAAGGTGTGTAAATAACCTACTTGAAGTAAATGGTGTGTGAAAAATAACCTACTTGATGTAAATGGTGTGTGTAAATAACCCACTTGAAGTAAATGGTGTGTGAAAATAACCTACTTGATGTAAATGGTGTGTGAAAATAACCTACGAAGTAAATGGTGTGTGAAATAACCTCCTTGAAGTAAATGGTGTGTGAAAATAACCTCCTTGAAGTAAATGGTGTGTGAAATAACCACTTGAAGTAAATGGTGTGTGAAAATAACTACTTGAAGTAAATGGTGTGTGAAAATAACCTCCTTGAAGTAAATGGTTTGTGAAAATAACCTACTTGGAGTAAATGGTGTGTGAAAATAACCTACTGAAGTAAATGGTTTGTGAAAATAACCTATTTAAGTAATGGTGTGTGAAAACAACCTACTTGAAGTAAATGGTGTGTGTAAAATAACCTACTTGAAGTAAATGGTGTGTGAAAAACCTACTTGAAGTAAATGGTGTGTGAAAATAACCTACTTGAAGTAAATGGGTGTGTGAAAATAACCTACTTGAAGTAAATGGTGTGTGAAAATAATCTACTTGAAGTAAATGGTTTTTGTGAAAATAACCACTTGAAGTAAATGGTGTGAAAATAACCTACTTGAAGTAAATGGTGTGTGAAAAATCACCACTTGAAGAAAATGTTGTGAAAAACTACTTGAAGTAAATGGTGTGTGTAAATAACCCACTTGAAGTAAATGGTGTGTAAATAACCTACTTGAAGTAAATGGTGTGTGTGTAAATAACCACTTGAAGTAAATGGTGTGTGTAAATAACCTACTTGAAGTAAATGGTGTGTGAAAATAACCTACTTGAAGTAAATGGTGTGTGAAAATAATCTACTTGAAGTAAAGGTTTTGTGAAATAACCCACTTGAAGTAATGGTGTGTAAATAACCTACTTGAAGTAAATGTGTGTGTAAAAACCCACTTGAAGTAAATGGTGTGTAAAATAACCTACTTGAAGTAAATGGTGTGTAAATAACTCATTGAAGTAAATGGTGTGTAAATCCCACTTGACATAAATGGTGTGTGTGTAAATAACCCCTTGAAGTAAATGGTGTGTGAAATAACCCACTTGAAGTAAATGCTGTGTGTGTAATAACCCACTTGAAGTAAATGCTGTGTAAATCGATTTTAAGTAAATGGTGTGTAAATAACCCACTTGAAGTAAAATGGTGTGTGTGTAAATACCCACTTGAAGTACATGGTGTGTGTAAATAACCCACTTGAAAGTATATGGGGTGTGTAAATAACCTACTTGAAGTAATGCTGTGTAAATAACCATTGGAAGTAAATGGTGTGTAAATAACGCTACTTGAAGTAATGGTGTGTAAATAACCCACTTGAAGTAAATGGTTTGTGTAAAAACGCCACTTGAAGTAAATGGTGTGTGTAAATAACCCGTTTGGAAGTAAATGGTGTTTGTAAATAACCCACTTGAAGTAAACGGTGTGTTGTAAAAAAAACCCAACTTGAAGTAAATGGTGTATGTAAATAACCTACTTGAAGTAAATGGTGTAAAAACCCCTTGAAGTAAATGCTGTGTCAAATAACCACTTGAAGGAAATGGTTGTAAATAACCTACTTGAAAGTAAATGGTGTGTGTAAATAACCCATTGAAGTAAATGGTGTGTAAATAACCATTGAAGTAAATGGTGTGTGTAATTAACCCATTTTGAGTAATGGTGTTTGTAAATAACCTTCTGAAGTAAATGGTGTGTGTAAAGAACCATTTGAAGTAAATGGTGTATGTAAATAACCTACTTGAAGTAAATGGTGTTTAAATAACCCACTTGAAGTAAATGTGTGTATGTAAATAACCTACTTGAAGTAAATAGTGTGTAAATAACATCATTTGAAAGTAAATGGTGTGTGTAAATACCTTGAAGTAAATGGTGTTTGTAAATAACCATTTGAAGTAAATGGGGTGTGTAAATAACCACTTGAAGTAAATGTGTGTGTGTAAATAACCACTTGAGTAAATGTTGTGTGTAAATAACCCATTGATGTAAATGGTGTGTGTGTAAATAACCACTTGAAGTAAATGGTGTGTGTGTAAATAACCACTTGAAGTAAATGGTGTGTGTAAATAACCCTTGAATAAATGGTGTTTGTAAATAACCCACTTGAAGTAAATGGTGTGTAAATAACCTACTTGAAGTAAGTGGTGGTGTTAATTAACCCACTTGAAGTAAATGGTGTGTAATAACCCACTGAAGTAATGGTGTGTGTAAATACCCATTTTGAAGTAAATGGTGTTTGTAAATAACCTACTTGAAGTAAATGGTGTGTGTAAATAACCCATTTGAATAATGGTGTATGTAAATAACCTACTTGAAGTAAATGGTGTTTAAATAACCCACTTGAAGTAATGGTGTATGTAATACTACTTGAAGTAAATGGTGTGTAAATAACTCATTTGAAGTAAATGGGTGTGTAAATAACCTCCTTGAAGTTAAATGGTGTTTGTAAATTACACATTTGAAGTAAATGGGGTGTGTAAATAACCACTTGAAAGTAAATTGTGTGTGTGTAAATAACCACTTGAAGTAAATTGGTGTGTGTAAATAACCCATTGAAGTAAATGGTGTGTGTAAATAACCCATTTTGAAGTAAATTGTGTTGTAAATAACCTTCTTGAAGTAAATGGTGTGTGTAAAGAACCCTTTGAAGTAATGGTGTATGTATAACCTACTTGAAGTAAATGGTGTTTAATAACCAACTGAAGTAAATGGTGTATGTAAATAACCTACTTGAAGTAAATAGTGTGTAAATAACTCATTTGAAAGTAAATGGTGTGTGTAAATAACCTCCTTGAAGTAAATGGTGTTTGTAAATAACCCATTTGAAGTAAATGGGGTGTGTAAATAACCACTTGAAGTAAATGGTGTGTGTGTAAATAACCACTTGAAGTAAAATTGTGTGTGTGGTAATAACCACCTTGAAGTAAATGTTGTGTGTAAATAACCACTTGATGTAAATGGTGTGTGTGTAAATAACCCATTGAAGTAAATGGTGTGTGTGTAAATAACCACTTGAAGTAAATGGTGTTGTGTAAATAACTCCTTGAAGTAAAATGTGTTTGTGTAAATAACCCATTGAAGTAAAACGGTGGTGTGTAAAAACCCATTGAAGTAAATGGTGTGTAAAAAACCACTGAAAGTTAAATGGTGTGTAAGATAACCCACTTGAAGTAAATGGTGTGTTAAATAATCTACTTAAGTAAAGTGGTGTTGTAATTTAACCACTTGAAGTAATGGTGTGTAAAATAAACCACTTGAAAGTAATGGTGTGGTGTAATAACCCATTTTGGAAGTAAATGGTGTTTGTAAATAACTACTGAAGTAAATGGTGGTGTAAATAACCATTTGAATCAAATGGTGTATGTAAATAACCTACTTGAAGTAAATGGTGTTTAAATAACCCACTTGAAAGTAAATGGTGTTGTAAATAACCTATGAAGTAAATGTGTGGTAAAAACTCATTTGAAAGTACAGGTGTGTGTAAATAAACCTCCTTGAAAGTAAATGGTGTTTGTAAATAACCCATTGAAGTAAATGGGGTGGTAAATACCCACTTGAGTAAATTTGTGTGTGTTGTAAATAAACCCAACTTGAAGTAAATTGTGTGTGTGTATTAACCCACTTGAGTAAATGGTGTGTGTAATAACCACTGAAGTAAAATGGTGTGTGTGTAAATAACCCACATGAAGTAAATGGTGTGGTGTGTACAAAACCCACTTGAAGTAAATGGTGTTTGAAAATAACCTACTTGAAGTAAATGGTGTTTGTAAATAACCTACTTGAAGTAAATGGGGTGTAAATAACCCATTTGAAGTAAATGGTGTGTAATAACGTCTTGAAGTCAATGGTGGTGGTAAATAACCATTTGAAGTAAATGGTGTGTAAATAACCCACTGGAAGTAAATGGTGTTTTGTAAATAACCCATTTGAAGTAATGGTGTGTGTAAATAAACCACTTGCAGTGAAATGGTGTGTAAATAACCAACTTGAAGTAAATGGTGTGTGTAATCACATTAAGTAATGGTGTGTGTGTGTAAATAACCCACTTGAAGTAAAATGGTGTGTGTGTAATAACCCACTGAAGTAAATTGGTGTGGTGTTTAAATAACCCACTTGAAGTAAATAACGGTTCAGGTCAAAAATAAACGTCGGGTAATTACTCGGTATGATGTAAATATAAATTTCGAATGTGAGGTAAATATAAATTTAATAATGTGAGGTAAATGTAAATTTAGAATTTATAGGCATGTTATATTATTTATGGAGGAAAATCAAACGTTTGCAAATAATGGAACCATTCATTTTAATGACGTAATTAACCTCCCGCCATCGCAGATGGACGGAAAGTTAACTGTTTCACCCCTGTCTGTTGTTTGTTTGTTTGTGAACAGTAATTACGGAGAAACTCGCTGGACGGATTTCGACGAAACTTGTGGGGGGATATAAGGTATGTCCAAGGATCCATAGCATTAAGATTTTGGGACTTGGTCAAAGTCCAATAGGCCGCTATGGCTGCATTTCTGAAAAATATTTGAATTTTTTTTTTTTGCATTTTTACAATGTTTTAAGTGATTTCCGAACCCCCCCCCCCAAAAAATTGGTTGCAGAAAAAAAAACAAATTTGCAGCTTTTTTTTCAAAAAATTTCGATTTTTTTTTGCATTTCCTACATGCGTGTCGATCTAGTTTTCGTTTATTCAATCGTGGTTCAGTAGAGTCTGATTCCGTTTTGGACGTACAATGAATAGATATAGGTCTCACTAAAGTGACCCGCAGTATGGCGGCGGAGGTTTTGCTACTCTACGAGTGCTTCCCCTCTAGTTCTGTGCTGTTCTTGTATATGGCGTCATTTCTTGGAAGTTGTGGCTTGTGCTTCGCTGATGCCTTGCTCCTCTCAGTACATGCGGTACTCATTTTGCAGACCTCAGACGGATGCACAGGCCGAAGTCCAACCACAACCTGGTGTTAGTTTATTGAGTGCCAATAGGGGCTCGAACTCAGGACGCAAAGATCCTAAAGCGAGCCACGCTAACACTGAAGTAAACAACTAGGCTGAATGTAATAAATAATAGATAGTCCATTCAGCTTTTAATAAACACAGTATGATGACAAAAATTTTTTATTAATAGTGGGTCTGAACTGTCTGTGAGGATGCAGTTGAATGAAGAAAAAAAAATCGAAATGGTTATATATAGTCGCTAACAACCCTTATTTCGTGCCAGAAAATTGGAAATTATCGAAAATGAGTACCCCCTAAGGATATTAAATGTTTTCAAAAGTATAACCTCCAACTAATTAAGGGATGACGACACGTTTTTTTACCTCCGAAGAAGAGGGTATTTGCATTTGCTCTGTTTGTTTGTCCGCACATTCGAACTTTAGTGTTTTTCTCCACAACACTTGTTGGATTGAGAACGAAATTTTCAGTGTTGAGCATCACAGATAATGTGGAATGTTTTTAATGATAAGTTATTGATTATCATATGGTCACGTGGTGTGGCAGCCATGTTGGAAAAAACTAAAAAAATTGGAACCTACTGTTCTCTGAAACCGCAACCAAGGAAAAAAGTGAAACTTGGCAAGCGGGGCTAAGTACCCTTGATGGGGAAATGTGATTTTTTTAGTGACATCATAATTGCTTATGTAAAACACTACATCTGATCGGTATGAAATTTTTGAGGGTTCGATCTAGGGTTAAAAATGGGTTCTACAGAAAAAAAAAAAAATAAGATGACTCTTCAGTCACATGATTTGGGGCAGCCATTAATATATATATAAATATATATGATATAGATATATATATATAATATATTTTTTTAAACCTTCAAAATCGTCTCTTTAAGTGGCTGACACAGATCAAGGCTAAGACTTTACAGTGTAGATAAACGTGTAAAGTTTACACGTATGACCGCCTAACCATGAGTGTAACAAAGGGGTTGTCACATATGACGTCATAGTCACATGTTTGGGGCAGAACTATTGGATTTGAATTTTAATATATTTTTAATCCCATTCGAAGTTTTCAATGAAATAATGATTAAAAACATCATGGGTCAGGGTCAGGTGTCAAATCAATGTGGGCGTTGCACTCCACCAGCCACACGATCTTCATCTCCCCACCACCCCGTCCAGCAACGCCCAACAGTTATAAAGTGGCAGTTCCCTCATTATGTTCATGAATTAACACACGGACACAAACACACAATTCTGTCCATATTGTAACACACACAAAACTATGATTGGATCTCCCCATACCAACCCCACCTCTTTCCTCCACCATTTTGTTATAATATACTGTTCCGGTTTACAACTCTTTAAAATATGAGCTAACAGCCAAATATAGGACAAGCACAACCGTTTTCTCTTACCTCCTCCAACAAATATTTGCTTAGCGTTAATTTCACCGTGAAGGAAAAAGTAACATATCTCGAATGTACAACATAAGTGGTTTGAATTCAAGGCATTCAAACCATAAACGATAATGACAGAGGAAATATACAACAAATAATTACAAATTACTTTCCGATGGACCAGTCAGCATTGGTACCTCATCATTCATTTCTTCAATTCATTTCATGTGCAGCTGTGGCTGCTCGTTTGCATCATGCCTGGTGAGCATGGCTGTGTGCTGAATGCAGTGCCTCCTGTATGTTAAGGTAGGAATTTGTGTAATGTGTCGCAGTGGCTCGGCAATATAACTGCTCCTTTTTGCAAAAAAAACACCCGTAGGTCTTTAAGTCCAGAAAGAAACGCCAGTTAACGTCCTCCGGGGACGATACACCATTATGAAATCACTCTGCTTGTTGCAACACCAGGATACAGTTTATAGCTGGGTGGGCATTCGAACCAGAAGACAGATAGAGGCGAGTGTGTGATCTCGAACATTTCATAACAAATAGATCTTTCAGTGCACTTCAGCTTAACCAGAAGTGGCATTCGTCATTTGGGGGGCCCCGTGCAAAACACTAATATGGCCTTTGGTGCCCCTGTCAACCCTGTCATCAACCAAATATAGTGTATTGACGTCCGTTCTGTCTGACGTCAAAGTAGTCAGTCGTTACTTGTACACACCATCTCAATCATTAAACTTGCCAAATGGGACTTTCAAATCATAATGACAAGTTGTAATGACTTCATTTTCTTCACACTCCCCACACACCGAACCCAACAGAACATCTAGCCAGCTTAAATAACCCCGATAACATCATTCCATAATCACCCCACTAGTAATACGTAGTACACTCAACCAGGTGGTGGTGACATAGGTTTATTTACGACGTGACCTTCAGAACCCCAATTGTGTCACACTCATGAGTAAGAGGACTCAGTTTATTGTACACGCGTCCATCCGCAATTCCATATCCGGCATGTAATGACATCATCGCGGCACGAAGGAAGGGAGTACTTCAGTTTTACTCGTTTGGTTTGTTTGGTTCGGGTGATATCTCAAAGCTATCCTTTATTCCCTCGAAGCTGAAATTTGGGGGACAAAAGTGAAGATGATGCTTTGCAAAAACGATATTTAATATATATATTATATAATATATATATATATCTTTTTTTTTTGATTACATTCATTGATTAGTACTTAATTGTTATTGATTTATTAATATTATTTTGTTTTTATTTCTCAATCTTGGCAAATATCTCAGGCCAACCCTTTGAGCTTGGAAGCTGATATTTGGAAACGACAGTTGAACACAAGTGATTTGCTGTAAAGGGTTTTTTTTGATTTTTTTTGAATTAACAATAATTTATTTAATTTTTCGATTAATACTTAATTCCAAGTTACGATTTCAGAATGAAACGTGGTTGGTTAAGTATGCTTTTAGTCCAATTGATTAAGAAATCAAATTATTTGACGATTATTATTGATTATTTAATTATGCCAATTAATTCATTATTGACACCGTCGCTCCATTCCGATCCATGTGCTGCAACCGCAGCATCTCCGGTGCCTGAAGGTGCTCCGACAGATGTCGTGCGTTGGAGGATGTTATTTATTTATTTGAACCTAGAGGCGTGTACTTTGTACCGCGCACTTGTTTTCACACGTCCTGTTTAGTCTGTGTTGCTTTGACTCGATTACAAAAAAAATCGAGGAATTCCCATTTTTGGCCTTTCCGCATTGAGAAATGGTCTATATTGCTGGTTTGGCTTAATGGGTAGGGTGGTGGGCTTGGGATCAGGATCCGAGTTTCAAATCCCCCTAGCTTGAATTAATACCCACGGTGGGGTTGCTCTGCCTGTCTCCTCTGGGTTGGCAAAACGGTGCCAGCCTCTGGATCCCTATGTCGGATGGCGACCTGTCCAGGATTTTACCCAATAGCGCAAGGAGACGCTGAGGCAGCACCAACTCTTGACAGAGTCTGGTCTGGATGGATTGATGGATGGAAAGTCTAATACATGCAG
>CM068968.1:16568849-16590107 GCA_035128595.1 Eptatretus atami
GCTGAACAGATCAAGGCAAGACTTTACAGTGTAAAACGTGTAAAGTTTACACGTATGACCGCCTATCCATGAGGAACAAAGGGTTGTCACATATGACGTCATAGTCACATGGTTTGGCAGACATATTGGATTTGAATTTAATATATTTTAATCCCATTCGAAGTTCAATTGAATAATGATTAAAAACATCATGGGTCAGGGTCAGGTGTCCAATCAAAGTGGGGTTGCATCAAAGCAGGACGTCTTTTTACCCGGTCATCACTGCCAACAGTTATAAAGTGGCAGTCCTCATTATGTCTCATGAATTAACACACCAGGACACAAACACCACACAAATTCTGTCCATATTGTAACACCACACAAAACTATGATTGGGATCTCCCCCATACCAACCACCCACCTCTTTTCCCTCCACCATTTTGTTACATAATATACTGTTCCGAGTTACAGAGCTCTTTTAAATATGAGCTCAAACAGCCAAATATTAGGACAAGCACAAACCGGTTTTCTTACCTCCCTCCACAATATTTTAGCTTAGAGTTTAATTTCACCGTGGAAGGAAAAAGTAACACCATCTCGAATGTACACAAAGTGGTTTATTCAAGGCATTCAAAACCATAAACGAAATGACAGAGAAATATACAACAATAATTACAAATTACTTCCGATGGACCAGCATGGTACCTTCAATCATTCATTCATTCATTCATTTCATGTGCAGACTGTGGCTGCTCGTTTGCATCATTGCTGGGAGCATGGCTGTGCTGCTGATGCAGTGCCTCCTGTATGTTAAGGTAGGAATTTGTAATTTGTCGCAGTGCCGGCAATATAACTTGCCTCCTTTTTGCAAAAAAAACACCGTAGGATCTTTAATGTCCATGAGACGCCCAGTTTAACGTCCATCCGAGGGACGATACACACATTTATGAATCACTCTGCTTGTGAAACACCAGGATGACAGTTTATAGCTGGGTGGGGATTCGAACCCAGGATAGACAGATAAGAGGCGAGTGTGTGTATCTCGACATTGCATACAAAAATAGACCTCCTTCAGGCACTTCAGCTTACCAGAAGTGGCATTCGTCATTTGGGGGCCCCGTGCAAAACACAATAATGGCCCATTGGTGCCCCTGTCAACCTGTCATCACACAAATATATGTATTTTGACGTCCGTCTGTCTGACGTCAAAGTAGTCAGTCGTTACTTACACACATCTCAATCAATTAAACTTGCCAATGGGACTTCAAATCATATGACAAAGGTTGTAATGACTTCATTTTTCCTCCTCACCAGAAATTCTGAAGGTGGTGCGATGCAAATTATCTTCATAAATGTATACCGTGTAGCGCTGCTCCCGGTGGTGGTGACATAGGTTATTACGAGTGACGCTTCAGAACCCCCAATTGTGTCACGACTCATGAGTAAGAGGACTCAGTGTTATTGTACACCGCTCCATCCCAATTCCATATCCAGGCAATGTATGACATCATCGCCGGGCACGAAGGAAGGGAGTACTCAGTTTTTACTCCGTTTGTTTGTTTGTTCGGGTGATATCTCAGCTATCCTTTTATCTCGGAAGCTGAAATTTGGGGACAAAAGTGAAGATATGCTTTGCAAAAACGATATATATATATATATATATATATATATTTATATATATTATTTTTTTTTGATTAATCAATTCATTGATTAGTTACTTAATTGTTATTGATTTATTAATTACTTATTTGTTTTATTTCTAATCTTGGCAATATCTCAGGCACCTTTTGAGCTTGGAAGCTGATATTTGGAAACGACAGTGAACAAGTGATTTGGCTGTAAAGGGTTTTTTGATTTTTTTTGATTAATCAATTAATTATTTAATTTTTCGATTAATTACTTAATTTCCAAAAAGTTACAGATTCAGATGAAACAGTGGTGGTTAAGGTATGCTTTTAGCCAATTGATTAAGAAATCAATTATTTGACGATTATTATTTATTTATTTTAATTATGCAATTAATCAATTATTGTACACCGCTCCCTCTCAATTCCGACTCCATGTGCTGCAAAGCAGCATCTCCGGGTGCCGAAGGTGCCCCGACGATGTCGTGCGTTGGAGGATTTGTTATTTATTTATTTGACATAGAGGCGGTGTACTTTGTACCGCTACTTGTTTTCACACCTGTTTAGTCTGTGTTGCTTTCGACTCGATTACAAAAAAAAATCCAGAGGAATTCCCATTTTATTGCCCTGGTGTTGGCTTAATGGGTAGGGTGGTGGGCTTGGATCCTAGGATCCTGAGTTCAAATCCCCCTCAGCTGTTGAATTAATACCAGGTGGGGTTGACTCTGCCTGTCATCCTTCTGAGGTTGGCAAAACGAGTGCCACTTTCTGGTATCCTATGTCGGAGTGGCGACCTGTCCAGGGATTTTAACCCAATAGCCAAGGAGACTGCTGAGGCAGCACCAACTCTCTGCACAGAGTCTGGTCCTGATGGATGGATGGATGGAAAGATCTATATACAGCAGCTTGAGCGTCGTTCCACCTTATCGTGCCATTTTCCAAGGATATCTCAGAATAATGATAATGTAGCATATTGTTATGTTTGTGGGGGTAGGTCAAATGACTTTAGCTGAGATAGGAATGCATAGTTCAGCATGGGCCGTGTGACTTGGTTAGGAGCGATAATGACGTCACTTTGTCAGGGAACCTGTAGTGTGAAGGTGTATTTTGGTCTGCCCATCCAGGGGGTGGGGGGTCGTGATAATTAGCGTAGGGATTATGGTTAAGATCCCTGTTTGTAACAATCCCTTGTAGCCATCCCTGTGTTTGGGAAATGACGATGAGGCTTTTGCGGTATTGTAGCAGGCCATGATGGAAATGGAAGCTGTAGTGAGCGCAGGATATCACACAAGAAAAATGCACCAGGGTAGGAGGAAGGGAGCTTTGGTGCTGAGAGTATCAGGCTGGGAGAACGGTGTTGCAGAATGTCGGGACCAGGGAGATAATGGGTGTCTTGTATTTACCCCTTTGTCGAGTGCGTCTGTGTGTGGGAGCGCTCCATTTAGGCCTTCATTTATTTGTTCCTTGGTGCCTTATATTTGCTTTTGCTTGATTCCTTTCCTTGTGTATAATTGTTGAACATTTGATTGTTTTGTTTATCATTGCATTACCTGCTTTATTGTACATTTTCTTGGTTCAAGTGATTAAACCCACAAAATCCCCAAAGGTCAAGTCTCCCATTGCTTTGCATTTCCAGCGTGCGCGAAAGGTTCCCGCCAAGAACTCGAACGTTTCAGATGTGACCAACGTGACCACTCCTACTTTTGCAATTTCCCAAGAATGCGCTTTCGAAAATCCCAAGGCGCAGGTTTCGCTGTACAACAAACAATTTATGCTCTCCAGCTTGTGTATTACGATATAAACACATTTTGGCGATCGCATACATCGTCTTAACTGTAAAATAGTCACAATTTTGAATATCATAAACCGCATGTACTAGCCTGGTTCCCCGGCTTGTAGGGTCAAGCCGGGGAACCAGCTACGCATGTACATGGAAAACAAGCGCTTCACGTTTTGATTTTTTTCCATTGATATTTCTCTGGATACCACCAAGGATTGATTTTTCACAAAGTATCATTTTGATACTTCTGTCAAGCAATTACAAAAATCGAAAATTAATAGAATCAATGCGCTCCTCAAAGAGGTGCACCGGTAACAGCAAGCAGTGTCTAAGCTGAGTGTCTCATAATCGTGCTCTACTTTTTGCCAGGTCGGATAAACTGGTGTAGGTCTCAGATTAGGCACTCCTCAGCGACAGTGGCATGATTCCAGAAACCAACTGTTCTCAAGAAGAGACTGGTCGATTTTACGATCTCCGGATCGTAGAATCGAACAGTCTCTTCGTTCTTGCGAGTTTGGTTGGCATCCACGTACCGTTTGTGACATCGTCCGTACATGACGTCTTCCATGATACACTTCGGGGGTTTTCCAGGTATGACACGACGTACCGCTGTCGCGTGCTACGCACTGGCGTGCCAGGATCCGGTTCTGCACAGACGACGCATGTAGACGATTTTGTGCGAGGTGTTTTGATCATATTCACCTCCGAGAAAATGCGTTCCACGCAGGCTTGAGGACTGTGGGAGCACAAGCAAGGCGCACATGAATTTCCCGAGAACGAGGAACTTTGGAACTCCGTTTCCATCTTTGACCTGTTGGATATGATACAGAATTGCGAGGGGTCCATGCTCACGTCCTTCAGCGTGTCTTTGTAATGCATCAGTGCTCTCCATTGATCGTCCAGTACATCAAGGTCCTCTTCGGCTGACCAGCTGCGGCATCTTAATGGCCAACGGAACGACGCTTTTAACGTGGTTGGTGGGAGGGCGTTTTCTGGTCAATACACGGCAGATGTGCGAGAAGACTGTTCGGTGTCAAGTCGAAGCGCTTCCTGATTTCACAGCACAGCTGGACCAGATAACTTCGGCAGTCTTCTCTGAAGTTCTTCTCCTTGTCCTGAAAGTGGCGCCCTCTCCAGATGGGCTGTACATCGCCGCCAACGTTCACTTCTTGCCATGGTTTGAAGATTGCGGTATTAGTCGGGTCAATCTGCGGCGAGGTCGGCACTTTCCATGACGCCTTCCCTCACGAACATACTCAGGATTTCTCTGTAACCATCCCTTATCGACGTGAATACTCGATGAAAGCGGAAGGATTCTGACTGGAACTCCAAATTCAAGGTGTCGATTTTCGGCACGATGTAGTTGAGAAACAGAGAAGTCAACATCATCGTGTGTGTCGTTCCACTGGTTATCATCGGCGGGTTTTATAACTATCGATGCGCGCGTGGTGGGCAATCGGAACAGGTCTTGTCTGGAACAGGAGATTCGGGACTCGTAAGGAGAACATAGAGGCGCGTCCATGTTGTGTCTAAGGTGATTGCGAGCCTGTGTGACCACCGAGGGGTGGTTTTGCGCCTGCCGGTCGAGTAGGTCAAGCATCCGTCTCGTTTGGGTTAAATTCAGTCGAGTAGGTGTGTCCTGTGGGGCCTTTGAAGAGCTCCTGAATCAGATGGAATGCGGTCAGTGTTGGTTCGCGCTGGCCGTCTGCTGCATTGCATGGTGTATAATGGAAATTAGCTCGCATACGTTTCTGGGTTTTATTTCAGTGCCTTGCCCCATGGTCTCAGTGGTAGGTTAAGTGTTCTCGGTGCTGGCAGTCACTCGCACACGAGAACGCGCGCAAGGGGAGAGATGGAGTACTAGCCGAGCCCCAGATACAAATAGTTGTGGAAGCTGCAAGTCGTCCGTTCGTTCAAGTTGGAGGCTGTGAAAAGCCGACACGGTTGTGGCGGCCAGTGGCACGGTACCCATCATGATCGCTATGAAGCAGGGTTGTTCGCTGGCGAAGCGCCAGGATATTATGTTCAGTGGAACTGTCTCTGTCGTCAAGATTTTCTCGTCGGGTAACTTTTAGAGGATAAGCCTGTAAAAGGTATTTTAAGCGGACTGGTCTTCGATGGATATGGGGGTCGTCGTGGGTTTTTCTGATCGATGCGTCTGGGTATGGTTAGGTGCCAGTACTGTGTTGGAAGATTGGCAGACTGGCATGTTACGGATTGATGCTTGTTCTGAGTTTGGTTTCCGGGGGGAGCAGCACGAGGAATGATTAGGGCTAGAATAAAGGTGAGGTTTGATGAGCGATGATGATAGTGCCGTTTTTGGGTTGTTGTTTCCAATTGATTGTGGGAGCAGAACTTCAAAGTTTCTTGCGCCGCTAGAGCGTCTGTTCTGGACAGACGTTAATTTCTTCTTTACGGTCTGATTGAGCGAGGTTCGGCGAGTGTGGTGTAGGCAGCAGACGGCGAGTGCCTTCGAGTCCGGTCCTGTCAGTTTCATGTGTTTGAGTGCGATTAACTGTCGGTGGGAACCCATGGAATGACAAGAGGTTCAGTAGAGATGATATTCTGAGTGGGTGGTCGAAGTAGGCTACTGCCTTCTGGGTAGGTCCACGTGTTGGAGCCGAACGAGACGTAGCTAGGCGCTATTCCTGGGGGCGGCGTCCGCTCTCTATGCCACTTTTTTCAGCCATCAACATCATGGATCGAGGGCTCGGACAGTTTGTGCTTTTGAAGTAACTGGTGGGGAACTGTTGTCATCAGACGGCGAGTGAGTGCGAGAGCCCTGAACGACTCGTGTGTGTTTTGCTTGTAAGCAAGGCCTTGTAGGTTTCTTTAGAGCACCGGGATTTGGATGTGGGCATTGCTTATGTGATCTTGCTAGCTCGGGCACACGTGTGCACTAGACTGTCGATTATGGAGTTCAGAGCAGGTCTCTGGCCGTATTGTCTGCCCGCTCTTATCTGGGGTTTGAATAGAAATCGAGGATTCGTGTGGTAGACTGTTTCGTGTGTTCTTGTATAGCTCATTGAGGATATAGCGTGTGTTACTGGCTTATCGGCGGGTTTCTCGTCATAGAGTCGTATTGGATCCAGTGTTTGTAATTCATTTCTGTCCATTGCGATGCGCCGTGGTGCCTGTGAGGGCATACTTCGGGGCGCGTAGGTCAATAATACAGCAGAAAGGTCTGAATTCGGCTTCGACGACGTCTCAAGCAGCACGTACCAGCGACAAGTATCGTGCGTTGTGCTGGCTTTCTATGCGGGAGACGGCGAGGTGTTTTGCGCCTCTTCGTGTTATCTCTCATGTTCAAGAGATTCTGTCCTGTCTTTTTGTGATGTCGCCTCGCGACTAGACTCGGATCGGGCCAGTTGCTTATACTCCGTGGTGCTGTTGTCTGCTCTTCCTGCATCCCCATGCTCAGCGGAGAGGACGCAATGAGGCTTGGCCCCCGTCCTGGTTTTCATCCACGACTTGTTTTCGCTGTCGCTTTCTTTTGCTGAGGCGCTTGTATCAGAAGTTTCGACGGTGGTCGTTGCTGGTCTCAAATGTGCAGTGTAGGCGGTGTCGATAGATAATGTGTCGTGCTGTCGCGATAGTACCTAAGTATGATGTCCAGAGAGTCGTAGATGTGCGTGTGTATGTGTGTTTTGTGTGTTTTTTGAGCAGTAGGAAAGTCCAACGATCTTCTATGAACCTTACTTTCTGAAGAAGTCTCACATGAATTCTTGGAAACCTTATCTCCAAGGCTAGTGGCTCCACCTGTGTGGTTTTGGGTGTTGTTGCCCCAACCCGTTACGCCATTCCTTATTGCTTTTTTCTTAGTGTTAATATTAGCCTGTGTTATGCAATATATTGTGTCAGTGAAGTGCTGGTGTATCCATGTCCTGTTTCGACTTGATTTCGATCGCGGTCAGTCCTCATTGATTTTTTTTTTTTTGCGCAAGACTTGATTTCCTAGAGTAAGTCAGGTGTGAGCTTATTTGGATCACCGGGTTTTCGCGTATTTGTAATTTGATACACTTGCAGGATATATGCCTGGGGTCCTGGTTACCAAGGCGCCGTCCTTGACGCGATATTGGTGTGCTCTTCGAGTTGTGACTACTCAACTTTGTCAGTGGTGTATACTTACGAGGCTGGGGCGTCTCGCATAGTTAGTGGCGCATGTTATGTCTAGCGTCACGATTGTTCATGTACTACCGGGTGCTGTACTTGACGACTACATTTGGAATTGACTGACTTAATTAATTGTTGTGTGTGACTTTGAGATTGGTTTTTTTTTGCAGCGATTGGTATTAGGATTTTTCTTTTCGTTCTGGTATGCGTCCGCTCCACAAGTATGAGGACACGTTGTGAGCGTACACTGTTTCGTGGCGTATTTTCCCCTGTTTTGCCTTTTAGCGATAGTTTGACTTATGTTTTTCGGTTTATGTGGTATCCTCATCCGGCTCATGCTTCACGGCTGTCTGGTCGTCCTAAGGTGTGTGCTCTCGATATGAGGTTGAAAGCTGCTTGTTGTTTTCCCAAAGTTTTTGAAGTGTTACTGTTCTGCATAGATTATTTAAGTTAATTTTTTTGTCATACCTCCGCCAAGTTCAGAGAGTTTCCTCAATGGAATACATGGGTGTGTTTCTGCTCCAGAGCTTGTTGTTTGAAAGTCTTGTTTGTTGTTCGCTTCAAGGTTTGGATATTGAGTTGTGCTTTGGTGTGGTGAGTTTACTCTCGTATCAATGTGATATTTTGATTTACCAGAGCGAGTAAGGCAGGGGGAGAGAGTGTTATGCGGGGTGAGGCATCGGGAATGTGGGGGGGCAGAGAGGGTTGCGTGGTGGAGAGGGGGTATCGATGAGAGTGCGGGGGCAAGAGAGGGGTGGTGGAAGTGGAGAGAGGAGGCGGCGATGGTAGATGGTAGCGTCGTAGCGCAGAGAGGAGTGGGGACAGAGTAGGGGTTCTGGTGACGCCAGGTGGGAGTAGATGTATGGAGGGGCGATGTGGGGCAGGTGTCGTGCCTTACTTCGGCGAGAGAGAGGGGGCGAGAGAGTTATAGAGGTGTGCAGGGGTGGGGCTTCTTCACTTGCCTGGATAACTGCACGGGTGGTGGCGAAAAAGAGAGAGGGGGCGCATCTAGGCATTACCTTATACCTTCTTCTGTTTCCGTTTGTTGACCGATCCAATGTGAGAAGTAGGCTGAGGACATTTGGAATGGGCTGGTCTCGGCGCCGGCACGCCCGTGAGTAGCTCCTGCAGGCACGGAGGTGGCTACATCATAGTCGAGGTCCTCTCTTTTTTGCGTACTCTCTTACCGCGTTCCGGCACGTGATAGCCGGCTTTCACGGCTCTGGTACCCGGCTTAATTCCTCCGCTTTGTCAGTCCGTTTGAAGTCTCGAGCATCTGGGCCGGCTGCTACATCGAGCTTTCGTTCTCCCTGCTCGTGAGTGCTTCCTGCTCCCGTCATCCATGTCAGGCTGCCCTCGGTCTTGACTTGCTCCCCGCCCACCCCCCCGCGCATGCACTTCCTGACGGTCGGACTCTTTCGTTCCCCTCCGACCGCAGGAAGGCCCGCTGGACGGCATATGTCAATGCACCGCTGATTTCGTTTTGGCCGCGGCCATCGAACACTCCGGCCTTAGCGACACTACTTCTTCAGCCCTCGACCACCCACCCGTGTATTAGGCGTCTCTGGACGCTGCCTGCATCATCATGGCCTCCACGTCCCGATCTTGCAATTCCCCAGAATGCCCCCCAGCTGCTTCTCCGCCTGTCCTACCCTCGTCCTAACGACTGCGTGGGTGGGTTGGCAAAGTCCCACCTCTGCACTCAGTGCCCGGCCAATTGATGTTAGCGTGGTATCCCACAATTCCAGCTCCCGTCCTCGAGATACACGTTCGCCTCCCGTTGTAGTTTTCTTGGCCCGCCTCCGCGACCAGAGTCTCAGGGCTCCGTTCTGAATACTCACATCGTTTGCAGGCTCCCTGCTGTGAGCTGCGACATTCTCGTGCTGCACTTCGGTGGGCCGCGCGACGGCAAGGATTGGTCAAGCTCCCATTCCCATCTTTGGGTGTAGCACGCACTGCTCTGCGTGCTGGAGTGCTCCGCAACGCGCTGGTGGCTGCCGTCTCAAACTGTCTCAGATTGTCCTTTGCTGCCGTAGATGAAGGCGTGCCCTGAGCGACGATGCGCGGCCGGTTTGTTGCCGCCGGATCCTGGTATCAACCCCTTCCTTTCCTTCGAGCGGGAATCCACGGGCCCTCATCGAATCAACTCCGTTGGGATGCTGCTGTGTTCTAGGGCCAGTGCTGCTGCCACGACACGCGTGCATGCTTTCCATGCGAGCTTAGCCCCAGTCAAGGCCACTGGACGCCCCGAATCCTGGCGTTTCCCCCTTGCCTACGTTACTGCGCCCGTGTTCCAACCGAAGTGGCTCACGTGCTTGTAGGGTCAAGTCATTCGCGGTCTCGTCCGTCTGTTCCTCGGCTGCTGGGTGGCTGGCCCTGGCTCAGCGCAACGACTGGCCAAAGCGGCTTCTTCGGACTTTTTCTGGTCCGCCGCCCCCCCTCGGCTCCTGCGTGAACGCCGGCTGGGGTTTGGCACCTCCGCACTTCCTGACGTCAAGGCGCAAAATTCTTGACCCCCCGGGTGATACCTCTAAGCTTCCCCTCCCCGATTCCTGCGAGCATACGCTCTACTTGTCCACCTGCGTCCCGTTTTACGCCTTACCTGGCAAGTCACGCTTTGCAAATTAGGGTGGACCTGTGACTCTGAATCTCTGGGTGATCGGCTGTCCTTAGCAGCACCCTTCTTTCTTTGTCCTTTGGTGAGTTCCCAGCATGTATGGCACAAAAGGATGGGGGTGTGGAACGACACTCACAATACTGCTTCTAGGATTCCGAACTGACCCGCACCCTCCAAAAATGCATGCTGTTTGCAGAGTCATAACGATGCTCAGATCTTAGAGTGAAATCGCAAGTCTGGCTGGGGTTTGGTACTATTGACTCAAAGGTTTACAGCTGCGATTCTTCATAGTTTTCCCACAAGCCTGTGGTTGTATGAGGAATGGGCCAGGTGATCCATGCGCTCCGCTAGATACTGCAGTTTCTTGGATCATCTCAGTGACATCAAGCCTGGCGAGCACTGGTGAGCGGCGCGTTGCCGCAGGGTGCCGCGTCGCGCGCGACAAGAGCCGCGCGTGCTTTGGCGCGGCTGCGCGCCGCGACCGCGAGTGCGGCAAAGGCCGCCAGCCATGCATCTCAGGTGCCCCTGGGCTGGCATCCTAAGAGGGGCGGGGGGCTGATATCTTCTCTTCAGGATAGGACTTTTGGCCTTCACTGTAAGGATGTCGCTGCTCAGAGCTTAACCGACAATAGACTGCTGTTGGTGGATAACTCGCCCGAGCGGACAACCACCGAAAACATTGACCTAAGGTTAACGTGACCCCGGGTGTTATTCACTTATTCTCAAGAGGGTGGGTCAGGAAAGGTTTTGCCCATCCTCCTACTCGGTGAGTGCGCGCGAAGGGAAGCGCCAGGGTATCGGAGTGCTTTAGATTCTTTACGTTTTTCTTGTATTTTTGCGGAGTGAAGGGTCTTTATCGTGGCCGTAGTGGCGAAATCTGTCGACCGATGAACGTCGACTCCAGAAAGTAAAGCAAGTCGGATGGACGTTCGCGCCGTTAGGATTAATTATCGGATGCCGTTGTCACAAGGAGTCCTCACCTGATTGACAGAGATTTTGTTTTTAATCGTTGTGTCATTCATCATCAACCTCCCTCATCAAGGAACCTAGTGGGGAGACGGTTTAGTCGAGAAAGAGGACGACATCCGAAACGGTAGTAGTTTATCCTGTACTGTAGCAGTTAGATCTAAGTTGGTGATGACAGACAGACGATACTAAAAGGCGCAGACTAGACTATTGTTAATTGCTTGTGCTGCTGCATGTGGGGATCATATTCATAAGTTAATGATAATTTCAATTCAGGGATGAGGGGGGGTTGGGGATGAGACAAGTGTTGAAGAATCGGAAATCCACCAGGTGTTAAATTAATGGAATTGATTTTGTCGTGGACTTTTGATATTTTATTAATTTACTTATTAATTATCTTTGATGAGTGGGCGAAGGGGTTTTGGGTAAGAATTGTAAACATGACGCAAGAACTTTGATGAAGACGCTTTACAGACTCCTCCAGCAGATGTACAAATACCCCATTATATCCAGACTTGTAGTCATTTGACTGAATCTGGGACTGTCCTCTGCTCCATGCTTTCAGGTACTCCTGATTCAATTAACTATGATTATCTAAAAGTTCAGACAGATTATGTGGTGATAAGTAAAAGTTAATAAGAAATATCAGTAGGATTGAAGTTCAAGAAATGTCTTCGTTTAGATTATGCTCTATGTGTCTTATGTAAAAATGATATTCGTACGAAAGGGTTGAAGAATTTGTGTCTATACTTTATGTTTATCTCTCTCAAAAGTTGTTTGATGTATAGTTTTGGAGCTTTGTCACGATTGTTTTGAATTAAAGATAATTTGACTTATGATATCTTTTTTTAGTAAGCATTCTTGCTACTGAAATATGCTCAGTACGTTATGCTTCAAAAATGATATAAGGAATAATCCTTCGAGAGTGATGTTATTCACATGTCGACTCTAAGCCTCGACACCCGGTTATTTTGCTGTTGCGAAGTTTATCTGTACTGAGGTGCACTCCGTCTTCAGCTTTTCTCATACATATAGGTTTCATTAGCTATGCTGGGCTTGTTGTCTATTGGACTTTATAAAATTAATTTGCAGATGTTGTATTGCACTATTTATGGTGTGGAATTATAGATATATATGCTGTATGCGTCCAGGAAAGTTTAATAAAGAAACACATGGAGGTATCGAGCAAATAATGTTTTTGGGTTTTTTAACTTTTACCGAGACTATGTTTTGGATTGCGATGTGAGGCGAGGTGGTGGATGAGAACTTATAGACATTGCTATTGGGTTGAAACTTTTCATGAAATTGAAAATGGATTCCAGTGTAGAGTTGCATTGGTTTGTTGCCATGTATTTGCAATTGTTATATATAATGTATAAGATATATATATATTATATATTATATATATATTATATTTATAATATTTTGAAATAGTTAGATGTATATAATGAATATAGTAATTTAGTTATGTTACATTCTATATAATCTATGAATAACTAACTTATATATATTATATTTTGTTGGGTGGGTCAATCCAATTGCTCATTGTTTGTTTGCTTCCATATAAGGTTGAGGTGTGACTTCTATGTATTTATCTTAACTTATTATGATGTTGAATTTCATTTTTCATGAGTTTGTATAGATGGTTAGCTTAGTTTAGAAAGTTTGAGAAATGGAAGAAGTATGGCGCTTTTAAGAGAGGAATATCTTTCACATATCCGTTTTTATGTATATGGTATACTATGGTGGTGGAGGGGGGACTTTTGGTTAGTTATTTCGCGTTTCTCCGTAGGATGCATAAGCATGGGACAGTTTCATTGGCATGGCTTAATCTAAACGGGTGCAGATCACGAGGATAAATGAGAGTGATTTATCTTATTGGCAAATGATTTCCTACTTGTGGGGTTGTATTGGGATGTTTTGCCAAGTTCTTCAATAACTGCTTGACCCCGGGTGACTGAGAAATGAATATGGATTTGAGCAGTCAGCTGGAATGGCATTCGCCATCTCATAAAAAACATATATAAATAGTGATTACATGTATGGAATTGGATAACAGGATGTAGCAGATGACACTTAGTTGAGGGCAATTGGAGGAACTGAATATCCGTGTGAAGTGCATTGATTTAGTAGCTGGAAAGAGATTTTGACAAGCGAAGACCGTCAGAGGCAAGTGTTACGTATTCGCATTTGGCTGACTTATAATGAATGTATATATATTATTATACCTGACAGAAACGCTCTGACGTTTCATTAGGGCATATTGATAATGAGATTTGCTTTTTAATTGTTTTTTTTGGGGGGGGCCAAAAAAATGAACCCGTTTTTATCCTCGCAAAGGTTAAATTTTTGAATTGTGATATGTCTAATCATTGGTAAGCACTTTTTCCAATTTATTGAGGGTGGTGTGGTTACGTTTGGAATTTAAGGCAAAATATATTTTGCTGTTAAGAGTCAAGAAAAAAATTAGAGCATGTAAGGTAGGATGTTTTTTTCTCAGGGATGTTCTTCCAAAGGTGTGGAGCACCTTTTTTGAGGTCAAAGAATCATTGCTTCACTAAACCTGGGCGAGGATATCAATCAAGGACATTTCTGTGTATAATATTTTTGACTTTGAAAGTGTATTTGCAGTACGGCATATATGATTTATCGTTATGAAAAGTGGAATTTGCAGTGGAGTCAGGGTGTTCAAAAAGAATTGGAATTGGTTGTTAAATATTTGACTTACAATGATACAAGATTTTGGTTTTTAGTCGACAAAATCAGAGTTTGTGCAGCATCAAACATTCGATGATGTGTTTGTCCACAATCCAGGAAGTAGTGATAAAAGTTTTTTGTCAGGAACCAGATAGTCTGTGACTTGCTCAGTAATGTAAACTGTACGAAATGCTTCATTGTCGGGTTGTTGGAATAGCATTTCCACAGTTTCATTTGGTGAGAGGGTGTATGATGTTGGAAAGTCAGGATTAAAACGTATAATGGGATGAGAGTTTGTGAGCCGGGCATCCAATATCGTGCGAACTGTGTCTGGGAATCCTACTGAGTTGGTATTTTTTATTAGAATGGTTTTGGAGGATTTGCACCTCCGGCACTGTAGAGTACCGAAAACAGAATAAACCAAAGATTGATACACGCCATCGTGGGAGGATTCTTGGGTTGCTAGGAGGGAGATCTGGTGGGAATGGGGCAATCTTCGGACATACAACTCTTGTGATGTGAGGAAGTGAAACGTACGGTATTGGGTAGTGGGTGTGTGTCTGTGGTGCTGATTGTCGTCAATAGACGTGGTCTGGTTTTTAACTGGTAGACAGCTTCCGTGTGGATCCTGGATGTTAAGATATCTAGCTGAGGATGATATGTCTTCATTATCATTGAGCTATAGCCATTTGAACAGTATTGTTGTTCTGAGGTTCGGGAGAGCGTTCGTGGCGAGATATGGGTGGGTGGTCACATTATATTGGTCGGTTGCTGTGGTTTATGCCAACGGAGTTGCTGTAAGTGAGTAAATAAGTGGACTAATGATATTTGACGTCGACGTATGAATGATGGATTAGGAGTTTGTGAATTTGGGTGTCGTTCTGGATCTGTGATGTCCCGTGAGAGCGAGGATCATATTTAATGACGCGATTTGCACACTCGATTCCGTGTTGATCAGTGCAGCCAGGCGAGGTATCTTCTAGTGGGGATTTCATGCATTGATGGAACTGATAGGGAGGTATAAGCATGTGTTGGTCCATGGTTCTGGCATGTGAAGCTGATACTAAGTTCTTGAGTTTGCAGGAGGATCATGGTTAGGGTGGCTGTTCTGGTATGCACCCCACTTCGTGGACCTTGGGTATACACAACTGGGGTGTGGGAAAGGAGAATTGACCGATGTGCTTGTTGATGCGGCGGATGATCCGAATGCAGAATCGAGCTGACGGCTAGTTCATAAATGAGGTGTTTTGCATGTGAAGTTGAGCTAAAATCTGGGGAATGGTCTTCAGCGAGTGGACGTTGCAATTAAGATGAGAGGATAGTGGTTTGCAACAGGCTGAGTGGGGATTTGGGGTGTCTGGTGCTTTGGCGATCTGAGAGATGTGTGTCCTTAAAGTCATGATCTCAGATTTGCGCGAGTTTGGAACCGAGGGCGATGAGATATTTGTTTTAGGACACTGGAGTTACTTGAACAGGGTTGCAGGCTGCAATGTGTTAGGGACCTGAGGCATACGTACGACAGAGGGTGCATGGAGACTATGGGTAGGATTGTGGGGGAGTATGTGGTAAGTGATCCATCTGCTTGAGGGGAATCACAGCTTGTGTCAGCCTCTAGGTGTATGCAATTGGAGAGGAGGAGGTGTGCCTATTTGACAGGGAGTCAATGACTTACTTTGAGCGGATGTAATGTGATCCTTGTTGAGTTGGATTTGTTTGGGGATTACTATCGCCTATTGTGACTTGCAATAACTGTGTACTATTGTGACTCAGGTCTGTGGTGAATATTTGAAAAGGGTAGGCTTGAGATTTTGGCATCGCAATGCTGAATCTAGGTGGTATAATGCTGCATTCATTGTCTTGCTGTTTCGTTGTGCTACTGCTGGAATGGATGATCCAATGAGGAAGGACACTTGGTTGTCCTTTTGGAAAGGGATAGGGTGATCGCAATTGAACTAAGGAGGATTGACAGAGCTCTTTGTACAAGGGGAAGGTATTTGCTTGGATATTTGCAAGGGTTTGCAACTCGTGCTTGAGCATCCCTCTAGAAAGTCCAGGCTTTAAACCAGAAGGTCCGATTGAGATTCCTTGTCTTGGGTCCTCTACAATGCAGAAGAGGTTTGGCCGGGCTGTTGCAGCCTTGTTGAATTTGTAAGAATTTGATCAGTAATCGGGTCCTTGGAGGATTTTTGCTCTTTTTGTGGGGTGCAAAAATAACTGATGATGATGTTGAACTACTCTGGTATAGAATTGTGAGATGTGGTGGTAATTCTGCTAGATATCCATTGTGTGGGTTCATGCTGGGGTATGTATGGACCTTCATGAGCTTGTATGGATGGGAGTGCTGGGAGGCTACGTCGGAGAGATAGCTGCCGGTGCAGTCATTTGGGATGTCAGATTCTGACTAATCGCAGATGATTGACAGTAATTTTGTGGAGACTCTAATATCCTTTTGGAGCTGAGGTGCTTAATGAGGAGTCGGCACTGGGATTATGGTTCTGGTCAATCTAAGATCAGGCTTTCAATGACATAGTGGATTGCTGGCTGTCTGCTTGTACTGTTTGGGTGAGGATGTGGGTACGGAGAATTTCATCTTGGCAGTGAAGTAAAGGAATGAAGTGTGTCGGAAGAAACTTGAGATGCAAGTGTGGGGAGGTTAAGATGTTAGAGAGATATGGGGGTTATGGTGGTGTGAGGGTAGAAGGTGGAAAGGATTGGAGTTTCGTGTGAGCTCTCCTTGTTTATTTGGTAATATCAATTCCAGAATGCGATAGAGCTTGTGTAATACATGATCAGGATGGGTCGATTCTTGAACTGATGTAGTGGAGAGATAGGGGAGAATAGGAACCAGAAGGTCTCCCTGGGGGAGAGGTCGTTTTCACGATTTGGTTTAGAAGTTGTAGTAATTGGGTGTGAGAGATGACAGAGTTGTATTCGTGGTGAAGAAGTGTTCCATGTGGATTGGCAACCCAAGTACATGCGCTTGTAAAGGAAGAGTAGACCCTGCTGGTAATGGTCATAGTACAATAAGAGTATTGAGATGATGCAGGTATTGGAAGGGTTTTGGAGAGAGAGTAAGGGAAAGAGGTGAAGATTGAGAAATCGATTGACGGACAAACGGTAGATTGCACGATTTATGAGAGAGGAAGACGATGTTGATTTTTATTATGTATTGTAAGTCGTTGCAGGAGAAGTACATGGTGAGGGAAAGATTGTTCTTGGTTGTTTGATTTGGGAGAAGTTGATGGTTCTGTGAGTAATGACATAGGTGAGTTGAGCGAGTTGGAGTGGGAAGGTGATTCATGAGTAAGTGTGGAATGTAGATGAGCGCGAGCAAGGCTGTAGGGAAGACGGGAACGTGGTATTTGAAGTAAGGTGGGAGTCCAAGGGTGCGTTAGTTTAGTGATGAGTTGTGGATGGAGTGTGTGTCAGAGGTAAGGAGGGTTACATGGAGAAAGTGCTGTATGAGTATAGGGTAAAGATGTGTTAGTCCAGAGAGGTGAATAAGAATAATGAGAGGTGAAAGAAGAGAATAAGGTTATATGGTTAAATTATAATTATGTATGGAATAAAATGAAGGATAATAGTATTTTAAATCCTGGATCTTTGTATAGAGAATTAATGAAATGTGTGACGGTGTGGCAAGTTAGTAGTTATATAGTGGTGTGGAAGGAGTGTAAGTAAGCATATAATAGTGGTGTAGAAATTTGGAGTTTTGATAGAGAGTTAAGGTAGAAAACTTATTTTACGAATAGAAAAGCCATGTGTATGATGGATTATTCAACAATGTAGTGGTGTGAGGGGATTTCTTACATCTGTAGGAACGTCTTAAGTATATAAGATTAGAATGACTGTGTGTTACATACCATAGTAGAGATAAGTAAATCGATGGGGAATCTGTATGCATATCTGTTTGGATGTGTGATAAGCCGGTTCTTGGCGATGTGTATAAATGTTTGCTCGTACTTTCAGGATCCCTGCAGTATGTGACTGGATCATGGTTGGTCCCACAACTAGCTAGTTGGTTTTTCTATTGGTGAAAATCTGTTGTGGGATTAGGACATATATTATATCGAGAAAACGAGAGGCGTTTAGATCTGCTCGAGCGCTGGGAAGTGGTATATAGACCAGTAACAGACGGGCGTGTCTTACAACTGTGTCGGAGTACACCAAACTAATATATCTGGGCTTGCGCTGCTCTGCTTCCTGAGGAACACAGGCGCATGCCCCTCATTAAAGGGGGCCAATGCGGCATTAAGAAATTGTGTTTCGACGTCTGGCTGTTGTTTCGAGGAGATCTTCCTTTTCGCCGAAATAGAGCACTACATCGCATGAATCAGGGCTCTCAATTCTTGGGCTCCGTACGTTTTCAACTCCGAACCTGTTTGCTGCGTACGACCGCCGTACTGGACGCCTACCATACTGGGGTCTGGCTTCTCTTGGCTGTCTATGAGGCGCTGCGGTTCGATCATGTGCGTGTGCGAGTGTTCGCCCCGCAGCTGTGTCGGCCCTAGTCCTCTCAAAGCGTCCCTCGCAAAGAGCAAGGTCTCCCACCCTCGACCGAGTCCTCTCCTCAACCTCATCGCCGTCTTTCACCGGTGGTCGCTATAACGCTCTGTGGGCAGGCCTTTCGCGAGGAGGATGCGATACACCGTCCGCGTGCAGACGCCCGTTTTGCCCTCTGGCGCGCTCGACCCTTCGTCCTCTCACAAGCTTGGGGATCTCTGTCTCTCCACATTCAGACCTTGTGGTTTCTCTCTCTGTCATATGAATCTCTCCCTCACTCAGCCTCGTTCTTGACTTCCTTCATCCTCATGAATTGAGTCGCTGCGCAACGCCTCTCACTGCTGCTTGTATACTCATGCGAATCTCCTCCTCATCACCCTTCTACGATCGCTCCAACTCCCCGCACGTGCGTTACTGACCCTCATTCCAAACGTCAGTCCAATCTACGAGGATTTCCGCAGTGCAGCCCGCTCACTTATGCGGATACAACAAGGTGGCTCGGTCTATCCCCGCGCTCGACCCTGGCAATCTTACTTCCACTCGGCGTCACATTCGCAGCATGGCATATCTCAACTTGCTGAGTGGCACTTCCGTATGATGCGTATTAGACTTGCACTTCATCTGTGCCTCGCACAGTAGGTCTACTCGTCTCCATGCCATTAGTGGGTGAGGTGCACTGGGTTCAACCTGTTAGGTCGTAGTCAACGACATTTGCAGTACCAGTTGGCTGGGGTGATAAGTGTCAGTACACCGGAATCTGTCATCTCTTCACTGCCATGGTTACGTTTTCATGCCCGGTAGAACACGTTACTTCTGTCTTTCGACAATCATTTGTGGGGGGACTGCGCGGCCAGACAATCAATCACTACCTGTCAATGAGCTCGCCCGAGTCCGGGATCCCATCAACCATGGTACTGGTCTGATATTGCTGACACCGTCCTTTCCTGGGAGAGGAGATGAATGAGGTTTGGATCTGTTGCAATGTTGACAACTGATTGGAATTACACTTATCCTCGCTGTTGCTCTGAGATTGGGGAAGGTCCTCCTGACTTTGCCCATAGTCTATTGACATGCTGGAGTACTGTTCTTGCCTTTTTTGTGCGAGCGCGTCCGTCTTTGGTTACCCATAGCGTTTGAAGGATAGACATAATTTCTGATCTGCTAATGTCTCGGCAGATGCACTTAGAGCAACCTGAGGGGTTCAGCCCGTAGAACGAGTGAAGCACAGCGAAGCAGAGGCAGTCTGAATGTGTTTTTTCTGCGCGTCAAAGTAACTCAACTGGCAGGGAACTCTGTGGGCTGTCAAATAACAGCCATCAAAAGACTTCTAGAGTCTGGACTGGGTCTCGGTTGCCAGACTTCCCTCAGTTGAGGGTTTCACCCGCAGCCCCTATTTGCCGCGACGACCGGCGCCGGGTCGCCCGTTGGGTGTGAACTGGGTAGTTGGGTGCCCGACGCATTGGTTTGGGACACAACGCTTCGAACGCCCCGCCGCGTTCGGGCCCTTCCCTTTTTTTGGGCCCCACGTGCTGGGTGTATTCTGCTGTTGCGGGCATTTGAGGGTACCGCAGGTCGTGGGGGGGCGGCACCTGCACCAGACCGAGGACATTTGCCTTCCGTCCCCCGGCTTTAGCTGGGACCTCATGTTGAAGGGTTCAAGACTTGAAGTTAGGAAAGATGTTTTTTCACCTCCTTTTGGCTACTCCGCTGAGTAATCGACACACCTATTGTTTGGGGTGACATGATCCTTGAGGAATTGCCCTTTGTGGAAAGGAGGAAATAGATGGGCTTCCCCAGTTGGATTTTGCCTTCTCTGCGGTGAAGGCGATTCCCATGTTTATAACAACAGATTGTTCTTTTACTACCAGGACAGAACGAAACCACCTGCATTCAGATCAACTGACTTTCAGTTCTCCTGGGGGAAATTCTTTCAAAGAAAAAGCTCTCCTCTCTTCTTCGGATGCCGTCTCAGTCCTGAGACTCCTCTCATCTCTCCCTTCATCCTCTATGAACCTCGTCATCCTCGTCCACAAATTCAACCGATGATATCGACGTCGCCGGATCAGGCTCTGTCATCGAACTTTCAGTGTACACCGATCTCTCTCTATCACCCGATGTGTTGGAAAAGCTGCGCGAGCCACGTCGCTCCCCACCGCATCATAGTTCCATCGCCCTCCCCCCTTCTTGCCATCGCTCATCTTCCCTCCCCCTTCTTTCTCAGGCCATCTCCTTCCCTCAGCTTCTCAGTCTGAGTCTTCCTTCCTCGCTATCCCGCTTCTCCTCTCTCTCTCTCTTCCTCCTGTGTGTCTCTGGGTCTCCGTCTTGCTCTCAGTCTGATCTCTCGCTCCTCCTCTTCTCTTTTTCCCTTTTCTCTCTTCTCTCTTTTATCCCCTCTCTCTCTTCAGTTCTCCTTTCCTTCCTCCCAACACAGATGGTACACTGAGCTTGTTGCGAGCAGTTGTTCGCTGAAACAATCTTTAGCCTTACACCTCCGCATGGAAGTGCAAATGTCCAACTGAAGGCAATCCTTATTTTCCGACTTCCAAACAATAACCAAACCTTTAAACGACCTCACAAATCAGCACACATAAAGGTCAGAAGAAACAAGTGTGATCTTATAACTAGGGAAGCCAGAAAACATGACATCTTTTTCCTGAAATCTCAAGCTCTGACTGCTTCAACGATTGTCTCCTATCTAACAATCCTGGAGGGTGACTGGGTTTAAGGTCTCTTTCTGGTGTATATGTTCCCCCTCCATCGACCTGTCCTTACCTCAAATGGCCGCACAGATGCACACGCCGTGAGAAGAGGCTGAATTGCCTAAGACTTCTGATGTTTTGCTTTCCTAATCTTTGTGTCCCAACAAATATTTGCCTTTTCTGCAAAACCAAAAATCTACCAAGTCACAGCCCAACTGGTGCCCTGGACACCTCGCTGTCGTTTTCCTCCTGACAAGGTGGAGAGCTTGCTGCTAAAAC
>CM068968.1:16597824-16612482 GCA_035128595.1 Eptatretus atami
CAACTAGGGCCGAAAAACACAGAAAGTTTGAATTCGCAACTTCTAAGACAGAAAGCGAAACCCACACGGATACGGCGAGGTGTTGCCACTCCATGTTCAAAGATTCCTGTCGCGCGACTAGACTGGATCCGGGCCCACTGCTTTCCGCTGCGCTGCCCAGAGCGGAGAGGACGCAATGAGTCTGTTTTCATCCACACGTTGTTTCGCTTGCCAGCTAGGCCTGTACCGAAAATTGGCGCTGGTCAAGCAGCGGTCGAAATTTCCCACATGACCAAAAATCCCAAGATTCATCCTATTTTTTGAAGAAAATCCCAAGATCCCAAGACGTCTTCAAAATGCCAAGATCTTAGAAAAATCCCAAGGAGTGGTCACGTTGGCTGTGACCGTTTGGCCAGCTGTGCACGGTCGGTTTTAACTGGGTACACGTGACTATATTATTAATCTATCTATAATTCCAGCAATCTGTGTGTGTGTGTGTGTGTGTGTGGTGTGTCTGTGTGTGTTCTGTGTGTGTGTCTGTGACCGTGTTTCTCGACAACCACTGGTCCGATCTAATTGAAACTTTCCAGCTATATTGCTGGGGACCTGAGGATGTGCCTTTCAAGGTTGATATTAATCGGACAAGTGGTTCCCAAGTTATGGCCATTTATTTACCAAACCAATGACAAGACACGTTGTTGCGTGGCTGGCCGATGGGAAGGAATCAGCCGCGTTCCCCATTACGGTTACAACGTACGGGCTTCGGAGAGTGATGACTTCGTGTATTCTAATAATTTCTCGATTTCTTATGCGCATTTATAGATAAACACAATGCCAAGTTATGATCGTTTTCATATTAGACGGTGCATATTTCGGTAACATCAGAGTGCTGGTATGCTCCAACCAGGAAGTAAATTTTTTCTCTCTCTCTTCTCTTCTCTTTTTGTTTTTCCTTGCCACGACTTGCGATAGGTAAAATACGTTGCGCTAATTAATAATTGGGTATTAAAACTAAATTGCGAATAATCGTAACTGAGAATAATATGCGAACTTCCGGGCCACGCACGTACGGGCACGTGAGAGCGAAGAAACGCTTGTGTTGTGTTTGTAAATTAATAATTAAAACTAAATGCGAATAATCGTAACTGAGAATAATATGCGAACTTCCGGGCCACGCACGTACGGCACGTGAGAGCGAAGAACGGCTGTGTGGTTGTTGTTTGTTGCTCGCGGTTTGAATATTTATTTATTATTATTATTAATTTTTTTTTTTTACGGGCACTATAGTAATATTAAATGACATTGTTTCAAATAATAATATTCACAATAATAATAATAGGCAATAATTGGCAGTAATAATAATGATAATAATAATAATATGATACCCCCCCCCCCCCACAGCCGCTCCGTAGATAAATTTCAAATTATTTTGTGTGATTAGAATGACGGTAATCTCACCGCCAGCCGTAACCACAAACTCACGTAAAAAGCTGATCCACACAGGGTGTTCCATACCAATCAGATAGCTATCGCTTGCCTAGCCAGCCGTTCCTTATCGATTGTTTCGTTGGAGTGCTTAAGCCACTTGGCGAGCACTCTACAAGCTGATTGGTAATGGAACACGCCTCGCACGTGCTCGCCGAGGACCCGTTTTCTATTCAGTCCTTGTGTGATGAAAAAGTTAATTTCGGGTGAATTTCACACTTTTCCCCTGTTGTTGAGCTTTTTTTTCCTTCTTTTTTAGCACCGCTGGGGTATTTTTTTTCATCTTTCAGACAGACGTTCTTATTTAAACAGACGTTAGTCCATTTACGAAAGTGGAGGTGTTTTGTGATGATTGTTGTATTTGTTTGTACACATTAAACGTAGTTATTATTCCACTTACTTTATCCACTAATACTAACCTCACCCCTTAATTTTATATTGGTCCTGTCGAGTTAAACATCAAGGAAAACATGTTTTTAATCCATCATTGAGTCCTATCGGGTTGTTTTTTTGTCTTTTCCTTGAGATGGAGCGGTCCCGTTGCGCTATGCTTATAACTACTCACACGGTGATTGATGGGGGCGGTGAGATACGACACGCCCCCTTATGGGATTCCCTTCTCTTTGGTGTGCGTATGTTGTTTGTGGTGCTGGATTCAGTGTGTCTTTTAACGACTACAACCAAGCTTTGAGCTTCACGAGTCTGCACGAACGTAAAGGTAAGCTACCACTCAAAAAGGATATTTGTCAGTTGGTGTCTGTGACTTCTGGGTGGCGTCACAATGACCACATCAATAGAACATTTTTGAAACTTGAATTTCAAACAAACGGATACAAAGTCAAATGAGGAAGTTCACCGTTACACGCAATGTCCAACTCCGGTTTCCGCCACCCAGTGGCTCAGTCCTGCCGGCTCAACTCACGCGTCTTCACCTCGTCCTTCGGGACTGTCGATTCTTCAATTCCCGTCGCGGTGTCCTCTCGTACAATTGCCCGTCCAGATGATTAAAGAGCTCAAAGGAATTCTTTCCCGAAATACAATCTTAATGAGTTTAAATCAACCCGATTATAATCGGCTCCACGCGTTAACAACCGCTCAGGACACTAAGACTTCATTCACTCGGTTAAATTATGGAATGATCTGGGATGATGGAAACAGCTTGTCACATATCGCTCGTCTCGACACCTCAATCTCGTGGGTTTATATAGTAACAGAATAATTCCGTGTCTTCCTGCAAATGCGATTCCAGCCTATACTGGAAAATTTCGCCTGAGAACATTCCAGCATCTTCACGAATCTTACCAGGCAGTTTATAGTACAATACTGCAATCTCCGGTCAAAATTAGCTCATTACATCAAGCAGTTTCTATTGGAATTTACCGATCCGTGCTGCACGAAACGTAAAACGTGTAACCATCAATTTTAATCGTTCATTTACAGGCATTTAATCATGCAAAAAATTTATCAGATCTACCTTTTAACTGACGGTGATATGTTTTTGTTCGCAAAATGAGACATCACCCTCGTGCACCTCGTCTTGAAAGATTGTGAACCGCGATCGGCGTGTGTGCCCCCTTGTCATCTCGGGGCCCCGTGCAATTGCCCCCTTAACGCCGCCTCGGAAGCTTACACTGAGAGGAATTCAACATATTGACTGCACAAGTGGAGGAAGTCAGAAAGGCAGGTATGAAGGCGGCCATGTATGTGAATGCCCAGTCCAGGTAGTAAGCTTGATAAGTTTGTGAGACTGTGTAGTGCACGATGCCAGATATATATTCGGTGGAGTAGCTCTGACTTGTTGGATTTTATCTGCTTGGACAATCCTCACTATAATTCACAGACCGGTGTTTGTGTGTGTGTGTGTGTTTGTGTGTTTGCTTGTCGCACTGCTCCTCCAACAGTTCTGGGCCAAATACATCCAGACTTGCTACAGATGATCAGCATGACCCCAATTAATGTATGGGGGTGTTTTTATCTTGGCCGGTGGTCTTGGTGGGGGTGAGGAGGTGGGGAAGCAAATTCTCTCTGTGAATGTGTATCGTGTAGCGCCACCTCCAGGTGGGGAGGGTATTACAAGTCTCCACCATTTACAGTAAAGTATTCCTGTTCCTACGTTTTACAGTGCAGTGAGGTGTTTTGAATTATAAGCAGGTTTCTTTGGGGGTTTTTTTGCTTCATGTACGTAACCTGGGTTCTTTTATTTTTTTTTTGCCTATACACCACTCAAATAAAGGTATGCGTCAGAAGAACGCAACACCACCCAAATAAAGGTATGCGTCAGAAGAACGCGTTGCATGCTTGGAACAAAATCGTCCGTAGGGCAGGTACTCTGCTTGTTCAATAGAAGGACACAGGATGTTTATTCTCCTGGGATAAGTTTGGGTTCCAGAAGCCTCAAATACATAATGTTGCCTAAAGCTGCACTTGAATGTACAACTTCTGAGATGTTAGTTCAGTGTTTTCATCTTGAGGCAATGACCATACCTGGTTGCTTTTTTACATCAGCAGATTATTTTTCTGAGTTATACTGTTGCTGTTATGGCCCCCCCTTTTTTTTTTTTTGCCAAAACCAGTATTTTTGCTTTTTTTGTAATCTGGTCTGTATTGGGTCTGTTTTGACTGCATAATCCCAAATAATCAAATATTTATTGTTAATTGTTCTTTCCCTCTTAGAATATAGCTAAAGTTGCACTCTCCTTTTTGACATTCTTTCTACCAAAAAGGAGGCAACAATAACGATGGAAGATCAAGAACGGTCTATTCTTCGAATGAAGGATGGAAGAGAAAATGGTACAAACACAGAACAAAAGGTAGGCACAGCAGATGTGATGGACATGGATGGCAATGATACTGGTTTGATGTTTCCTCTGAGCAGAACTCTGGAGCTGCCCATGGAGTTGGTACGGAAATTAAATTACTTATTCCTACCACTTAGTGATGTAGAACTTCAGTCCAGAATTTAAACTCAGTGTTGGAGTTAACACTTTGTGACTTAGATGATGTATTGTAATTCATCCAAAAGGATCTTCTTTTCATTTTATTTACCTACTGCTACTTAACACATGTTCTGCTCAGGTTATCCTGCTGGTAAATAATTCATTGATAAATATGTTTTTTATATCCGTACACATTTAATAAACTGCTACATGATGAATTTCCTGTTTTGTAAGTAGCTTTCTACGTAAAATGTACCAGTAGATTGACCACTGATGTATTTTACGTTCAAACCTACATGGACAGATAAGCAAAAGATTAAAGGATGTCAAAGTGAGACTTCTTGTTGTTTAAATAAGCTCTGGGTCCAAGGTTTTTGAAAGCAGGAAGCTTACCATGATCGTTTTCTCTTGTGTGAATAGAACACAAAAAAGTGTCAAAGCCGTTGTAAGAAAGTTACAAAGCGCCGTGCTACAGCAAGACACTGGACAAAGAAGGAAGATGCAAAAGTAAGGTGTGTGTGTGTGTGTAAATCGCTTCCATGAAATTTTGAATCGAACATTTTCTCAAGACTTATGCCACTCCTTGTAAGCAAAGTGTCGCACATGGAGCATTCAAAAACATGTTTGGATACATTTTTCCAAATGCACTTGCCCATGTATGTGAACAATTCCAACGGTATCTTTTGAACAGGAAATTGAGTCATCCTTTGTGTTGGTTTGATAGGCATTTCAGAGTAGGTGCTGAACAATTTTTCTCAGGTGAGACAACAGTAGGTGGGTTGTCATTGCCTTTCCAGCAGACATGCAGTAATATGCAAAGGTTTGGGTTATTTTCATTTGAGTGATGCTATTCTCCATTAAACATATGTGGGAAGTTAGAAGTGTGCAATATAGGTAGATAATTCAAATTTATGTGAAAGTAAATTTAAAATCGGTTACCTTTAAGTATATAAAATAAATTAGGAAAATGAAAAAGTTTTATTTTTTCTATACGTATACTGAAACGCAAAATAAACTTACCACTTGTTTGAATGTTATATAATTGTAACAGTTCAAAATAAAACAAACCAACAATTGCTAATTGAAACATTGGCATTTTATTGATGACATGTCAAGTTTTTGACCAAGATACACCATCTCATAAGTTTGTTCTACAGTACAGAACAGCACAGGGTGCAATGTCAGTCCCCTTTCAATAGCGTGTGTGGCCACCATTGTTTTGGATACAGGCAGTGCATCGTCGCGCATACTGCCTACCAGTCTTTGGATGGATTGCTGCTGGATTCTGTCCCACTCAGTCCTCAATGTCTGAAGCCATCTGACTTAGGACCATCTGCCTGTCCTGCCTTGCAGTGGTGACTCTTGGCCTCCCTGATCGAGGTCTGTCATCTCAGAGTTGTGGAGGGTGTCTCTGTCCACCAGGGCGATATCGTTTGGTGTGAACAGCCAAGGCGACGTGCCACCTCACCGTAGCTCAATCCGCCTTGCAGTATGCCCAAGGCACACTGCCGTTGATCCCTTGACAATCGTGGCATGTTGATTGAATATGCCATTTTGCACTGGCCTTTTTAAAGCCAATATCAAGACATCACGCGCAGCTCATTAAAATCATCCCCTACCCCTTGGCTATTCACTGACAGTCAAAACGGCTGTTCAACAGCTGTGCTATGAAGTGACCATTGGAGGTTCAAGTGACCATCCGTGACCATTTTGTCTGACAGTGAGGACACTATTGTCCACAAATAAGTTCACACATTTACTACACGCAGTGTTATTGTTGATATTTGAAGGTTTAAAAGGTGGTAAGTTTCTTTTGCGTTTCAGTATATATTATCACGTGTTAGTAATATCCACTTACCACAAAGAAAATATGCAGGAAACAGTTTGTGGATTTTTGTTTAGTAAATAATAATAAACTAAAGTAATCAGCACCAGTTACAATACATCACAATAAAAGTTACAAATTGGTGAAGATGTGAAATTGGTTTTCATCAGCTTGTTCCCTTGTTTGAAAGTCTGAGTATGTTCAGAATGATGCCAACCATCATCATCATTCAACATAGGCATAAACCCATGGTTGCCTCCTCAAATTATACACCACCGAAACCACTGCTGCCACTTTTGGCATCCCGTCTTTCCAGCGCTGCCACTTTGAGTTCAGTGATATTGCCATCATTGTTCAGTGATACCGCTCTTGGATGTTGTCAACCCAACGCATCTTTGTCGACCTATCGAATGACGACATCCCTCTGGGAAAACCATCCACAACAGCAACTGCCAGTCCAAGCCTCATGCTGGCTTAGTGGCTAGGGTGGCTGGCTTAGGATCTTAGGGTCCTGAGTTTGAGCCCCATTGGCTGCTTAATTAACACCAGGTGGGATTGACTCAGTCTGTCATCCTTCTGCGGTCTGCGAAATGAGTACCAGTGTATTGGTAGAGGGGCACAGCATCAGTGGGCACAACTGTGCTTTTGAGAAATGATAGCTACCCGGCAGCCAACCTGCCATACGCAGGAACAGAACTGTCAGTCCACCATGCCAAATCACATGGCCCAGCTATGCTGCCTTGGCTCCATCACATTGCTACTGCTGAGGCACCATCGGTCGCTGATCATCTCCATTATACTCTCGTTTGCAACATGGTCGTGCCACTTGATGTTGAGCAGTTGTTGCCAGATGGTTCAGCCGAAGTTGTCTCGTCGCCTGATATCGGTTGCCTTTAATGACGAGGTGTTGGCACCCTACAGTACCTTGACATGATTAGTGCCTGAGCAAGCTGTGCCTTTGTTTCTATTCCTACATAGGTAGAACACAGGTATTTACACTGCTGAAGGATGGATTTGCCCATACCTGTCTGCATTTGCACCTCCTTGCTGTCATCTAGAGTGTGGTTGATCATCACGCCCAGGTACTTGAAAGATGTGATGCGGGGTATTGTTATCAAGTGGTATGTGATGGTGTTGTCATCCATTGTTGGCTGGACAACCATGTATTCCGTCTTTCCAGGATGGATGACTAGCCTATACCCATCTGATATGTCACCCCGGATAGCAAGCATCTCTTCTGTGTCAGCTCTACCTTGCGCCATCATCACTAGGTCATCTCCATATCTGATCTCCTTTATGGTGATACTACTTACATTTGGTGCCCTTATGTGATGTGCATTCCTACCACTCACACATGTGACATTCGGTGTAGAGGCTGAAGAGTATCAGGGACAATGGACAGCCTAGTTGTAATCTGACTGGTGTCTCAAACGTGTCTCTCATTTGGCCTTTCCAACAAAGCTGCCCATTTGCCTTGATGGAGAGATCCTCAAGCAGTCACATGACATCCTCTTCTTTACCAACATCCTGCAGTTTTGCAAGCAGTAGTGCATGGTTGACAGAGGCAAAGAGGCCTTCTTAAAGTCAACAAAGGCCAGGTGAAGAGGGGGTTTGCCTGCGCAGTAAAATTTGGCCATACCTTTCAGAAGATAGATCCCATCAGTTGTGCTCTCACTGCATGCAAAGCCACATTGGATGTCTCACTTTGACGTAGCAACTTTCAACAGAACATTGTGTGAAGACACAAACTCTGTGAGAAGGGCACACTTTGAAGAAAATAGCATAAAAGCTGAAGACCTGCAATGATGTGAGGTACACTTTGCAATACCTGAAATAAACTGGGTTTGTGTAAGACAAGAAAAGTCCAGGATGACCCAGAACAACTTCCCCAAGGCAGGATGAGCACTTGAAGTTCAGCTTGCGTGATAGAAGAAAATCAAGTCACAAGCTGACAAATTAAATGAGAGTGGGTGTGAGTATTAACATCTCATCCAGCACTATGCACAGAAGGCTGATTGCAGTGGGTCTCCATGGCAGAGTTGCAGCAAAGAAACCACTGCTAAGACCACAGAATACGGTGAAAATATTGAAATTTGCATGTGAACACCAAGATTGGGTGACTGAACAATGCAATCGGATATTTTAGTCTGAATCGAAGTTTGAACTTTTTGGATCTCAGAGACGCCAGTGTGTACGCCAAAGAACTGGAGATAATTTGTTAAAATCTGGTAGGCGGTGGCCGCGGAGACGGGCGCCGGGTAGGCGGTGGCCGCGGAGGCGGGCGCCAGGTAGGCGGTGGCCGTGGAGACGGGCGCCGGGTAGGCGGTGCCGCGGAGACGGGCGCCGGGTAGGCGGATCCAAAGACCTGGAAAACTTGTTAAAATCAATGGGATGCTAACAAAAGTGAAGTACAAGAAGATACTGCAGCAGCATGCAGTTATTAATGGAAATTGCTTCATTGGCAGAGGATTCATTTCCCAACAAAATAGATCGAAAAAAAACACTTCAATATCGTTAAACTATTTGGAGAATAAGGTTACAGCTGGTGTCCTCCAAGTGTTAAAAGAAGCCAGCCCAGAGTCAGGATGCGAGTCCCATCAAGGTGTATGGGATTACATCGAAACGGAGAAAAACAAGAGCAACCCAACTAACCATAAAAAACTGGAATGTGGGACAGGATATGTGGCACAATATTCCTGTGAGTGATTCTGTTCTATACAGGAAGCATGGTACTCAAGAAGGCAAAGGGCCGACATACGAAGTATTAACTGATACTGTAAAATGACACTGTTCTTGTTGGTCGGCTGAAGCCAAGCAAAGCAAGGTGGGGGGCATTTATTCCTGATATGTGAAACACCCTGCAACCCACACCTCCAGAAAACAGACGTTTTTTTTGAAATGATGGCCATTCTCCACTCATCATCATATAACTTTGTTTTAAAAAAAAAGTTATCCATGGGAAGGCGCTCTCGTTGAAAGTTGTGTCAATCGCTCATGTGGTTCTGGAGAAAACTAATGTAAAAGGGGAAAAAGGTGGTGAGGGCGAAATAAAAAAGTGATTTCCTCGGCTGACGTTCCACAACATGGTCAAGGGTGAAGGGTGTAGACGCCTATTACTGGTTTACTTCAGCAGTTTGTTTCACGCACATTTATAAGGGCTGTTATTTTACAATAACTGGTACATTTCCAATGGGAATGGCAGGAAGGGTCATGTTATTTTCCTGTCTGGGGTATTTAGATTATAGTAGATCTCGACTCAGGCCTCAAGAACATTGGGTTTCCTCCCTTTCAGTTTGGTGTTAAGCAGTAGTAGCGACTGTTTAAAAAGGTAATCATACATGTTTGTGTTTTATAATATTTTTAATTCCAGTAGGGGTACTCCACGAAATGCCGCAATGAGCTATGTATAAATGTTAACAGTGTTTGTCCAAGGAGGGAAAAACCCCTTGGGAAGAGGGGATATTATTGTTATTAACATTGTTTTGTAATAACATTAATATTACTAGTACATGCCCGTACGTGCGTGCCCGTACATGCATGCCCGTACGTGCGTTGCCGTACATGCAAAAAAAAAGAAAAGAAAAAAGGAAGAAGAATTGTGACGTCATTCGTGATGTCATAGCACTGTGTCCTATCATTGGTTTGGTAAATAAATGGCCATAACTTGGGAACCACTTGTCCGATTAATATCAAACCTTGAAAAGGCACATACTCAGGTCCCCAGCAATATACCTGGAAAGTTTCAATTAGATCGGACCAGTAGTTGTCAAGAAACAACGGTCACAAACACACACACACACACACACACACACACACACACACACACACACACACACACACACACACACACACACACACACACACACACACACACACTGCTGGAATTATAGATAGATACTATTATGATTTGTATTGCTATTACTTTTGTAATGAGATGCTGTCTTGGAATAACACCATGATAAGCTATCTTAACACAGATATACACTTCAACATGTATTTCACCCAAGGTGGAAAACCCCCTTGCTGAGGGGCTGGTTAGGTGAGGGGGGAGGCAAATGAGGTCGCTACAACCTCCATTGTGTGACCCTTACTCCTCTGGTAAAGTTTGGTTGAGATTGGATAAGTAGCGACCAAATGTATCGGGGTCAAAACACACACAGAGAGACACCAAATTGGGCATTTTAGTATCGTGATTAACCCATATGACTCTTATCATTGATAGTTTGATGAATTTTCCCTGAGGTATGAATACCATTGGAATAACCCAAGCTTTTGTACATTACTGTACTGTACTTGACAGGAATCTTTCAAGGTTATGAACACACATTGACCTACTCTTTCAAAACAACTTATGCAATTTTAACATCTGTGCTGACAGACAAGAAAGACAGCTTAACACGCCCCCCTCAAGAATAACATTCGGTGATGCAAAGCCCTGCTTGGGGAGCATTAAGATGACCGTTTTTTTCATTGGATGTAATTTTGCGAGGAATCATATACAAATTATGGTAGATGTGAATCTGATTCCATATACTTTGTGATTGCTGATTGTTGGAAATATGTAGAGAAAGGTGGGGAAACTTGCTTTAACTTTATTGATCTATCATGCAAATATTATTCAAAATGTCAGCCAGTGTGGAATTTAATTTGATGTTAAAATTAATAACCACAGCATTCATCATACTTGTTCAGCTATTATTTGGCTATGATGCAGTGTGTTGTACAGTGTGAAGTAGATGTGCAAATCATCAGATAATTATTAATCTTTGTTCAAAACTGACTTCCGTTAAATACAGTATACTTGAAAATACTTGCCTGCTTAATTTCATGAAAATATATCGATTTTCAACTCGTGTATGTAGTAATGTGTGAGAAGTTATATTTTTTAACTCAACATGAAATATATGTTACTGAATCTTGAAGAAACATAATAGCAAGAGGTTGGAGGAACTTGAAATGTGATTGCTTCAAAGAATGCAAAGGATTTGCTTGGTAGAGAGGAAAACGTGTAAAGAGGTGCTGCACAGCCACAAGCAAGTAGCTTGTGAAACATTTAGTATAGTCAGTCGCATTAACAGAAGGCAAAAAATTATGGTTGGGACACATAATGAGGTGAAGGTCTATAAAATATGTAATCAAAGGGAAACGACTGGGGAAGATCTGGAAGGAGAATGCTGGACAGCCTGAGAGAAAGAAAAACACCTGTGGAGGATTAAAGAGAAACACAGGAACAGAAGAGATTGTGAAGGAGGTAGCTAAGGACCTGCTGTTAGGCAGAACACCAAGAAGACAAAAACACAAGATAATGGGTGAATAAAATCCACATGTTTTTTTTTTATCACAAGAATGGAGACATTCTCACCTTCATCCCCCCCCCCCCCCCCCCCCTGAAGGTTTGTCAACTTTTTACTTCATTGCATCTTTATGACAACTCGGTTTCAATACCTCTTGCATACCTTTACAAAGCACATTCTACTTTGCAGTGTGTGGAAAATACATATACATGCAGTTTGGGAGTATTCATATTATGTTCAGATGCACTGTCCCAACACTTACAATAATGCAATATATTCTCGATTTACGTTTGAGAGGCATTCCTGCAAACCTGAGTGTAAATCGAAAACGTTTTTCCCAATGGCATTATGTTAAAAACTGAGGATGCGTTCTTGGGCTGTAATTTTCACTTATCCCAAGCAAACTAAAGTGAATACTGAAGACTTATCTGATATTTTGAGGATTACGAAAACAGGAGCAAAGAGGTTACGGCGTAGTTTATCTCTGGGCAAAGTTTAAATAATTTACCTTCGTGAAAAAGCATTAACACGAAAATTATAAAGCGTAAATTGGAAAGTCTCCATACTTTATCAATGGCGTTAAGTTGAAAGAAACGTTAATAGAATGAACATATATAGAACTAGAAGGGCACTCGGAAGATCGCATACCTCCGCCAAGTAATGCCTGATCCACGAGAACATACCAGGTTCAATACATTTAAAAAATATCATTGTATATTTTGTTTTTGGCCTGATTTCTCAATGGTGAAGAATCACTGAAAAAAAAATTCTCAGATCCGGATTTGGATCCTCACCAAAATTGAACCAATTCTTCCTTGTCACACACCCAACATGTTCACCAAGTTTCGTCCGAATCCGTCCACAACTTTTTGCGATATCGTGCTATATATCATTTTTAGCTCTTTCTCTCAATGGTGAAGAATCACTTCAAAAAATTGTAGTATCCAGATCTTCACAAAAATATAATCAGTTCGTCCTTGTCACACACACGACCTGTCCACAAAATTTCATCCAGATCCATCCACGACTTTTTGCGATATCCCCTACACACACAGACAGACAGACAAATAAATGAAAAAAATCACTTGTAGAGTGACAACTTGGCAAAACAGCACAAAGTGGAATGGCACTTGGGAGAGTGCATACCTCTGCCAGGTGGAACAGTTCACGTTTTATATCCCACTGATGGGCTAGATCTGAACCAAAATCCAATCCGCTTGTTCTTGTCATCCTTTCAACTCATCCACCTTGTTTTGTCATAACTCATCAACAACTTTTTGAGATACAGTATAGTGATATATTTAGTTTTTGGCCCTATCTATAATTTTTTGAAATTCGGCTTGTGTTGACCTTTAAAATTAATTGGTAGTTGAATTCAGTGACCTGACATGAAAATGCTCTTCAAATTTCAAGTCAATCGGATGAAAATTGAGGATTTTAGAAAATGTGGTCTATGTTGATCTTTTGGCCTATGTTTACCTCAACATTAATAAGTGGTTGAATTCGGCGACATGATATGCAAATGTTCTTCAAATTTCAAGTCAATCGGATGAAAATTGACAATTTCAGAAACAATTTTAATATTTGGCCTATTTTTGGTTGACCTTTTGACCTATGATAACCTCAAAAGTAATAGGTGGTTGAATTCACTCACCTGATATCCAAATCCTGTTCAAATTTCAAGTCGATCGGATGAAATTTGGTGATTTTAGAATATTTAGCTCAAATTGGCCTATGTAGACCTTTTTCATCGACCAAATTTTACAAAACTACAATGCGGGACCGTCGCAGGGTCGGTGACATTCATCTCTAAAATTTTCAGAACTATCTGTTGAGCGGTTTGGGCTGATAGCGAGTGGACAGAGACAAACAAACACACACACACACACACACAAACACACAAAAAAAATTGCCAAGTAATAAACAAACAGAAACGGCTGAAAACATAACCTCCTTCACCTTTGGTGGCAGAGGTAATAAACTCCCTGTACAGTGCATTGTTCTGCTAAGCAGAATATTTAACTGGATGACAAAGGTTATGTTGTACTTTTTTCTTTCATTCTCTTTCATTCTGCCTTACCAGCTATTGGAACTTGTGGAAGAATATGGCACCAGAAAATGGAAACTGGTGGCAACTGCACTTGCTAGCCGTCAAGCAAAGCAATGTCGTGAACGCTGGTTAAACCAGCTGAACCCATCCATTAACAAGGGAGTGTGGAGCGAGCAAGAGGAACGTATCATCTTTAAGGCACAACAGCAACTGGGCAACTGCTGGTCTCAGATTTCCAAACTTCTTCCAGGACGGTGAGTGGTACATTTTAGAGTACCAGATACATTTATCTGTTTTTCAAAACGATCTCCTTTATCCTGAAGCACCTCTCGCATTCCTTTGTTTTTTAATCCCTTGGTTTTTGTGAGGGCCATTTCTGCTGTATTCCTCCTCCTCCTCCTCCTCCTCCTCTCTTCTCTTTTGTATGCTGCACATGGCTGTGTCCAACACAAAGTCTGACCAAAGGGCGTAAGAGCCTTGTGAGAAAACGGCCATCCATATCTAGTGCCCAACTGTGTCTGTGGACGTCATCCTGCAGTTGGGTTACTTTTTTTAGGAGGTTGGTGGCAGTGATTTGTGTGAAGACTCCGTTCTCCGGCCCGGTATGAAGAGAGTCAGCAGAAGAGGATTCACCAAAATGCAGCTTTATTGAAGGACCACACGCCAGCGGAGTTGGTGTTGGCAGCTCAACCAACAGTGGAGCTCCCAAAACCACCTTTACATTCAAAAACTCTCCCTTATATACAATCTATCTCTAATTCCAATCTATTTCTGGTTATACTTTCACCCTAGTTGGTGTGACAAGAGCTCATTTTTCAGGGCCTAACAGTCGTCTCTCTCCCACGTACAAAAAGTTTTTATCACTGTGGATGGTTGCAGGACAAACAGAAATCCTTTTAAGTTCACATAAATCTAAAGAGAAAGACAGGTCTGGCTTTGGTATCACAGTGAGAGCCCAGCCCTAGTCCATGAACCCAGCTTTATTAGTTTCTCAGAAGTGGAATGTGGGTTGTGCAGTCGGGTGCAGCCCTGTGCCACTGATGGACTTCCTGACAGCATTTACAGGCTATGACCATTTGAACCTAAACA
>CM068968.1:16639680-16661263 GCA_035128595.1 Eptatretus atami
TCCCCCTCCATCCCCTCCCTTACCTCAAATGGCTGCACTGCTGATACCGCACGTGATAAAGCTGAATGTCTAAACTCGGTGTTTGCAGCTAAATTGTGTCCTAAACCCATCACTTTCTCAACCCACCTTACCCAGTCGCACCCAACTGTCCCTGGACTCTGTGTCCTTTTCTTCTAACAAGGTGGAGAGCTTGCTTTCAAACCTCGACTCAGATTCTGCAACCGGTCCAGACGGCATCAGCCCACGTGTCCTCAAAGCCTGCTCTTCTGCCTTGCTCACCTCTCTCTGTTCTATTCACTCTCATTTGCTCAAGGTCATCTGCCATCTGCTTGGAAATCTGCTAACATCACTGCCCTGCATAAAAAAGGTGCCAAAACAGATCCTGTAACTACAGACCAATCAGCCTTCTCCCAATCATCAGCAAGGTTATGGAATCCATCATCGCTTCAGACATGAAATCCTTCCTCTTCTCCAATGGCTTGATTTCCGATCATCAATTTGGTTTCAGGACCAGGTCACTCTACCCTGGATATGCTGCTTCTGCTCTCCCATCAATGGATGGAGGTCCTCAATGCCAGACAGGAAATCCGAGCCGTATCCCTGGACATATCACGTGCTTTTGACACAGTCTGGCACCTGCACTACTCACCAAACTCTCTTCCCATGGTATCCAAGGCCATCTCCACTCATGGCTCGCAGACTTCCTCTCCTGTCGCAGTCAACGTGTGGCCCTAAATGGAGTTCTTTCATCCCCTCTTCCTGTGCAGGCTGGGTTCTCAAGGTAGCGTTCTGGGCCCTTGTTTTCTTTTTTGTTTCATCAATGATCTCTCCGACTCTCTGGAAAATCCTCTATATCTCTTTGCTGATGACGCCACCCTCTGCCGTACCATCTGTCATCCTCAGACCGGCAAGCAGCAGCTTCTTCGCTCACTGCAGATCTGGATAAAATCACAAACTGGTCCAACACATGGAACATGTCTTTCAATCCAGACAAATCTCACACTCTCACTATGTCTCTTCGAAAGGACCGTTTAGAAAACCCCCCCATCCACTTTCTCAACAATCCTCTGGAAGAGTCTTTTCTTTCAAGCTTCTGGGTCTCACTATCTGCCATGACCTTTCCTGGGAAAGTCACATTTCCAACCTCGCCTCAAAAGCCAGTCGCCGATGGGAATCCTCCGTCGTGCAAAGTCCTTCCTCGGCCCTCTTGAGCTCCTGACCACTTACAAAGCTTTTGTCCGTAGCCTGATGGAGTACTGCTCTCCCTCTGGGCTGGTGCTCCTGCCTCCCACCTTTCTCGGCTTCACGCTGTCGGAACCAGGGCATTTAGGATCATCGGCATCTCCCGCAATGAAGCTGAGTCTTTGGGCCTCTCACCAATCACGCAGGTTGGTCGGTGGTCTTTCTGTCTTCTACCGTCTCCTCTCCAGCCTTGCCCCCCCTGCTCTCTCTGCCATTTGTCCCCACCACATTTGCACAGGGCGCTCAAGGTCGCCAACAACCCCCTTTCTGGTAAAACTACCAAAATCACGAACCACTGCTCACCTTCACTCCTTCATTCCTCTTTTTCCCGCCTTTGGAATAACCCCTCACTCTATTCTTTCCCATTTCTCCCTCCAGGCTTTCAAAACAGCTGTTCACCACACCTCTTATCATCCCCATCCAAATCCTCGATCTTTTCTACCCCGATAATCCACCCAAGCCCACTTCCTTCAATTCCCTGCTTTCCTTCCTGAAAGTCCCTGTAATGTCCATCTTCTCTTCCCATGTTCCCCGTCCCATCCCCATCCCTCTCCCTTCCACAGATCACCTAATGTGTATGTTCCCACTGTTTTGTCCCTTCCACTCCCGCCCTCTTGTCTCATGCCCCTTGCTGTGCGTTTTGTGTTAGCTCTCATACGAGCCTCGACATGGTATACAAAAAAAAAAAAATAAAAAAAAAAATAAAAAATGCCATGAACAAACTCTGGTCCATACTTGGTGATGAATGTTGTGGTAAGGTTTCATCGAAATTGTATATGTAGTTTCAGAGAAGAAGTTGCAAGTATTTGTGGATGAATGGACGAATGAGGTGCCATCCCATAAGCTCCCCGGAACAACGTTCCAGGTGAGCTAAAAATTGCTAATTAAATAAGTCGATTTAAAAGTGAAAGGTCATTTCGATTCTGGGATCACTACTTTTGACTTCTTAAAAAGTATTCACCCGATTTCGATGCAACTTCGTAGGAATATTCTCTGCATGGTACTGTCACAAGTTTGTTGAAACCATCGGCTAATTTACATATTCTGTGGGTCATCCATGCCGACCAGTGGTTGCTGGCTCGACCAGGTGAGTTCAGGATCATTGCCTATATTTTTAGCTCACCTGGACGTAGTTCCAGTGAGCTTACGGATGGCGTCATCTGTCCATCTGTCCATCCATCTGTCCACAAATACTTTCAACTTCTGAGGGGGTCTATGGAGGGGGTTTACAGGGGAGTTGCTCCCCAAAATAGTATTTGCTTTCTTGTCAGAAACTACACACACAATTCCGATAAAACTTCACCACAACCTTCATCACCCATGATGTACCAAAGTTTGTTCACACCATTAAAAAATTGAGGTCTAAGGGATAAACGGGGGGGGGGGGGGGGCGGATATATCCAAAATAGATATTTGCTTTCTTCTCAGAAGCTACACACACAATTCCAATTAAAGTTGACCATCACCTGTGATGTACCAAAGATTGTTCACACCATTAAAAGAAAAATAAATTGGGGTTTTGGTGGGCTTCTGGGGGTGGGCGTTGCCCCCTCTAAAATATGTATTTGCTTTCTTCTCAAACTACAAACACGCAATGAAACTTGACCGACCACCTTCTTCACGACATTAAAAAATAAATGGGGTCCAAGGAGTTCTACAGGCTGTTGCCCCCCCACCTTCTCCCCCCAAAATATGTATTTGCTTTCTCCTACAAAACCTCGCACACAGTTTTGATGAAACTTGATGATAACCTTTATCACCCATGATGTACCAAAGTTTGTTTGTGGCATTAAACAAAAAATCCATAGGTGTTTACTTTCTTTGCCGTTACATATTTTGTGGGTCATCCACGCCTACCAGTGGTTCCCTGGTTATCTTCTCCAGCCACTACCAGGTGAGCGCCCAGGGGTATTGCCCCTGTTTTATTGTAGGGACAGGCATAATCATCACTTTCACATCATGGTTTTAATTTAATGTTCATTTGGATCCAGTATAGTGATCCTTTATGATGTGTTTGCTTAAGGCCCAGTCACACCTTGACGTTTTAGCCAGCGATGGCAACGTATTAAAATGTATGTAAAACGCTGGCTTACGTTGAACTTTGATGTTTTTTTTTAAAATATTCGGACGTATTCATAACGACTTGGTCTTATGTATAACGTATTAGTAACGGACACAGAACGTTTCGTTGTGTTATAGCTAACTTATACCAACGAATGCTGAACCTGTTGTCGGCCTACACAACCTATGCCCAACGATAGTCTAACTTATGCATAGCGCACTGCACGTATCGCCGACGATGACGTGACGTAGCCTATTAAAAGGCTGACGCACAACGATTCAAATCATAACCGCCGCAGAAATGGAAGTGTCAACATCGCAGTCACACCTTGGCGATCTTGCCAGCGTATGCCGATCTAAGAAAAATGTGTCTAAAACGCTGGCACACGTCGAATACAGTATGGGTAAGTTTGGTATACGTGAATAGAACGCTAAAGTACGCTATCATACGTCGTAGTAAGTGGAGTACGTCAAGTAATTTTAAACATGTTCAAAATTTTACGACGTACTTGGCGTATGACACACGTTCCGCATGCGATGGGAATAAGTTGTACACGATATGCGGACGCTTACACACGTCGACAAAGGCTACTTGTAAGCTACTCATAAGTCGAAACACGTCGCGGTAATGTCTTTTTTACGCGAAACTTATTTCTAACTTATGTTTGACGTGCTTTGAACCAATTCTTTACGTAGTCCCAACGCACATTGACGTATGTAGACGTATTCCATTGACGTCTTCCGGTCGAAAAAAACTAAATGAACGTGTTTCTAACTTACAACTGCCATATAATGACGTGTTCCCAGCGTTTTGGGGAATTGGTATATATAAAATGGTCTTCACAAGGGGAACCCATCAGTGTTTTCGACTCCTTTTTGAGTCGATGTCCATGTCAGCAGTAACAGTATCAGTATCAGTATCAGTATTAGTAGTAGTTTGTTCATGTTGGCAGTAGTAGGTGAGTGTGATGGGAGGGTGTGGGTGATGATGGATCCTCCTTGCGTCCGCGTGTCCACGGGTAGGAGACATCTTTGCACCATTGTTCGAAGTTCTTCGCGGCTAATTTTTTTGGGGTTTTTCAACAATGAGCTATGGCTTGTTTTTACGTTTTAGGTGTATTCATAACGAGTTGGACAAATGCTCAAGGTACTAATAATGTACATAGAGCGCTTCGATACCTTATAGATACGGTATACCAACGAATAATATCGTGTAGCCGGCGTTCACAACCTATGCCCAACGATAGCCTAACTTATCCATATCGTGCGGCAGTTTATCTTTGCCGGTGACGTGGGGTTTGCTATTCATAGGCTGCCACTCAAAGATTTAAATGGCTGCAACTCCACTATTGAAAGTAGACGCTTGCGCTCAACAATTGGATTTTTTTACACTCAACGACTTTTAAACGGTGCCACTCAACTATTTTAATTGTTTACAATGAACGATTTAAATGCTGTCTCTCGCCTTTGTTTTTGACGCTGGCGCTCGGAAATTTGAAGCGTTTCTATTGAACGTGCTAAATCGCTCAAACTCCACTATTGAAAATAGACGCTTGCGCCAAACAATCGCAATTGTTTACACTTAACGTGTTCTTATCGGTGCAAATCAACTGGTGTCTTATCGGTGCAAATCTTATCGGTGCAAATCAAATCCCGATCCATGGTGTCACCCAGTACCTTCTCCTCCGTTCACGTCTTCTTTCTCTCGGTTCTATTGGCACGCAACTGGTGCAGTGCCAAATCGATGAGGGTATGCTGATGTTGGAGGACAGGTAGATATTGTAGTGTCATCGTTGCCGATACTCCATCTCTCGTAATGTCATGGACATGTACTCGCTATGTAGTCTGCAACACTGACGGGTTCCTCCTGTGAAACCCCTTTTTATTTACCAATTCCCCTAATCGCTGCCATTACATCATTATCTGGTATCTGTAGGTTGGGAACTCATTCGTTAAGTTCTGTAGTCGTCCGGTAAACGTCAAATACGTCTACATACGCCAGTATGCGGCGGAGGTGAGTTACACACAGGTGCAAAGCACGTCACTCATAGGTTAGATAAAAGCCTCTTTTGCCCTAAACAATAACTCGGCGTGATTCGACGTATAAGTAACTTTCAAGCAAGGAGTGTCGAAGTGTGTCAACGATCGCGTAGCGTGTTAGCAACATGTCACTGATAGGTTATAAATAAGTTTCAGGCACGCTAAGCATTATACCGACGTCTTTCAGCCTATGAGTAACTTAAAAGTAACGTGTGTCGACGTGTGTCAACGATCGCGTAACGTGCCTACAACACGTTACTCATAGGCTAGGAATAAGTTTCGGGTACGCTAAACATTACCTCGGCGTGTCTCAACTTATGATTAACTTACAAGTAACATGTGTTGACGTCTGTCAACGATCGCAGAACGTGCCTACAACTTATGGCCAGCATAGTGGAACGTGTGAGTCATACGCCGGCATACGTCGTGAAATTTCAAGCATGCAAAAATTTGAGGACAACCGAAAATACAACGTTTAAAGCCAGCGTGCAACGACGTATGGCAGTGTTTTCCAGCGTGCTCTCAATGTTATCAAAACTACCCATAACGTATTCAACGTGTGCCAGCGTTTTAGACAAATTTTTCAAAAATCGGCATACGTTGGCTAAAACGTCAAGGTGTGACTGGGCCTTTATATAGATAACAAACATGTACACCACCATCATGAAATATTTAGTCTTTCTACTCACATGTATATACGTTTCTACAACATATTTTGAAACACCAATCCCACTTGTAAATCATTTTAATGGATTGTACGTTTCTTATTGTAACCACTCATTGAAATATTACACATGATACAAACCGTGTATTGTTCCTTAGAGTATTTTTCCTGAGGGTGCTGTTCACTCCATGATGAAAATCATTGGTAATCAAAAAACAATGATAGAAACCCAAGAACATAGAATTCAGAATCAGAGCAAGAAAGAGCAGCAAGATGACACCTCCACACACAACTTGGAGCACTTTTATCGCATCAGGAAACACCACTGTAAGGTATATATATTCATCAATATATTTTCTTTGCTTTCTTTGGCAGTTAAGTTTTTTGTTCGCTCACAAATAATTTGAAGTTGATTTCACTTTAGGTGCTGTCCACATGGTCTTTTGTAAAATATTTAATATCTACATATTGTAATTTTTGTATGAACCAATCACATTTAATAATCTATACTATAAAAGTGACTATTTCTTTATTTATATATGCTTCAGAAACTTAAAAAAACTGCTAAACCAAATCCGTTGTCTCCCTGGAAAGGTAGTCGCAGCAGAAATAGTCGACAAGTTTAACCTGGAATTAGATCAGTACCGAGAAGCATTGGAGATAGAGGGATACAGGGGTATTGGCAGGACTTGTAGATAGCTCGTGTGTGGATGAGTAATAGTATCTGGTGTTGTTGTAGCGCAGTCATGATGGGCTAAACGACCTCCTCCTCCACAGGAGTTCCTTGTCATTTCTTGCTCTATCCAAGATATAAGATACTGGACAGGCAGACAAACAGAAAAAAAATGGAGTGAGGCAACAAGGGTAGCTTTGCATTTGTGTCAGCTTTGCCTGATATGAGACTGGTCAGCAAATGTGATGCATCTGGACCAATACTTCATTGCACCAATCACACACTAGAACATGTGAAGGAATTGGTGCTGTGAGTTAGGGTGCTATTATTATTGAGGCTATTGCATGTACAAAACGTCTTTGTTTGCATTTTTATCAATCCCGCACCCATTTTAAGATAATCCATACCAAGACCGAACAAGCTCCTGCAGCCCTGTTACCTACACCATCATCCTTCAAGGCTCCTTGTCCCAGTTATGATCAGTACAAGTCACCATCATTTACGGCTGGACCTTCAGATGAGCATGGCCCACACAACTGTACAGCAGCGACCCCACATAGGAGAACACTACTGGAGATATTGGCTTTTTCATCCTCCCAGGTCAGTCACAAAGTTATTGAAACTGTTCAGCAAGTTGAGTAATCACATGGCCAGCAATATAGATTCATCATAATGCTTGTGCCACAGTGACATCAAACTGACTGCCTCTGGTCATATACAGTATCTCTTGTTACGGCGAGATGTCAGTATATATGTTGTGTTGATATGTAGAAATACTGCAGCGCAGGGCATCTTTGTACTCCATCAATCATAACTAGAGTGTTCAGCCCATTTTCTTTGCATGACTACTCGGATCTCTCAGCCATTGGTGGATGATGAAGGGAATACAAGCGACTGTAATGAGAGTGTCAACTCGTTTGCAAGGGTGTGCAACACGAGTCACAATATTAAAAATGGTAACAAACTTGGCGTTTGGCTGGAGCGGTAAGTTAGTAAAAGCATAATGCAGGCATCCGAAGGTGAGATAAATGTGTACATAAGCCACCTGCAGAGCGCAATGGCAAAAGCTCATTGAGGTATGTGCAGTGAGCCTAGATAATTTAACCATATGGGGGTTACTGGAAGAACGAGTGTGTCGTGGAGGAGCTGGGGTGGGTGGGACTGAGTGAGCGGAGGGAGATGGGCCAGAGGATAGGTGGTAAAAACAAACGCTAACAACCTGTCTGCAATGTGAGAGCAACAGACGTTGTGCTTCAACCTTGATTGCAAAAATTCTGAGAGCTTTTTAGATTCCACAGAATCCAAGAGAGACAGCTGTGAAGCTTGGACACCAGCCCATAGGGAAGAGCAATACTCCATTGAGCTTTGGATAAAGCCCTTGCCCACCTGTGAGTAGCTTTGGTTTTCAAAGAAAGACTTGGAATGACGTAGGATGCCCAGTCCACATCTTGGATTGTCCACTAATATTCTGTCACTCATGTTAAAGTACCCTAATGTCAACTGATATCTTTGTCCTACTTGCAATTTATCCACAAACTCAACCAAGAACATTAGATCAACACAAAAAATTAAAACCCGTCCAAAAATAGTATTGATATAAACTTGTAAATGTCTCACACGTCCATCTGAGTATCTCGCACTGTCCCTTTGGGTCAGGGTCCACTCCAATGTACTCTGGAGATCTCTACCATCTCATGTGTGACTACAACTGCCCCAACCTTACAGTTCATGACAAATGCAGATTTGGAGAGCACAGTTAGCTATTGTCAATTATATTGGACAATGTTTCTGTTCATGCATGTGAGGGTAGGTTCAGACTAATGTGTACATATTTGATGGAAGGGGGGTGGGTTGGCAGAGGATGGGAGAGGGAGGCTTAATTCCATCAGAGCGTACATAATAAATAAATTTGTCCTCACTGCGATCACTATGCATTTCCGACTAAACTAGCAGACCTTTTCTTTCCAACAATCTCTCAAGATTAACAACCTTTTTCAAAAGAAAGAATTCACTCTGGTGATAGTAAAAGAACTGTGAGACGAATAGAAAAAAATCAAATGCTCCATGGGGAATTTTACTCAATTTTCTTCCTGAAACATTAATTATCGTGTCTGGGTGCATTGTAGAAGTGTGTTGTGCTTCACTGTGTGTGCAGATGAGCAAGGAGGTGGTGGATATCGTGCTTGGACAGACAAAAGATCAGCGCTTCATGGAAGAGCATGCTCATGTCTTCCTACAAGACTTAACAGCAGCCACAGGAATGCCGAGTATGGGATGAAGGAAGGCCAACATCACGCACACAAGGCCTTCAATTTACTGGTTACAATACACTGTGTTTTACACTCAAAACCAATAGTTGAAAACAGCCCAACTTCACCAATGGTACCCACATTGGCAACAACAAATCATTTAAAAAGCAATTAAATCATTTTGGCATCACACCGTTTCCAACAATTGATCAATGCAATTCGACAGTGACAATGACATGTGCCTTCATTACAAAACTTAAACTTTGCAGAATCTGCACAGCTGAGTAACATCGTACAAATTACTTTGTTCTTCTAGCTCTCTAGAAAAAACGTATTCCCATCCATCTTTAACTGGTGTTGATATAAACTTGTAAATATCCTCATCTCTCCTCCAATTTGACTGAGAGGTAGAGAGGTAGAAGAATGAGAGGAAGAGAGGTAGAAGAAGTTGTTCGGTGGCCAGGAAGACTATATTTAAAAGCTACAGCAGCAAACACATTTTCGAAGTTTTGTTAAAAAGTCACATTTGTTACTGAAGACAGTATGAAGGTGCGATTTAAGAAAATGGCAAAGTCTTGCATGACACAGCAGTCTCCTTTCTGAGGAATTCAGTCAATCACCCCTACATGGTGCTAATAGGTTGTTGTTGTTGTTTTTTGTCTGTTTCAAAAAAATAAAAATGAAAAAGGATTTCTCAAAAGAGAAAATTTTCAGGAATAGTGTGGTTAGGATCAAAGTCAGAGTCATATAGAACAAAATTAGCCAACCAAAGGCTCTCCCTCACAGAGGGATCTGATGTACAGTCTGTCATGACATTTGGTTTAGGCGCCTGCTTTGCTATGAGACAAAGCTTGGCTTCGTCTTGACACGGAGAAGTTCCGAACTTGCAAGTGGTGGCAAGACACAAGGCTTCCAAATAACCTTCGATACAAGTTAATGATGTGACGATTCATTGTCCACATAACGGCAGGACACAGTAACACTCACCATTATTCAACACACAAACTGGAATCGCAGTGACACTCACAAGCTGGAATCGGAACAATGCTTTGGTAGAAAAGCATATCAAGATAGAGGATGCACACCTTGCAGGATATGATGAAACCCCTGTTGTTCAAGTGGATGCCTCCACAGGGGTTGTTTGAATATGCCTTTATAAGAGAACTTTCAAAACAATAAATTTTGTGTTAAGTTACAAACAAACAATAAATTACGTACGCAAATAAGGTGGATTTTTTCGCGTTGCGCTTCCCTTATCTCATCCCCCATTTCCTCTAATTCTAAACTCAGCACAAAAACCACGCTGTGCGTACATAATAAATAAACACACGGCCACTCGCATCAAAAATATTTACTTTTTTTTTTTTTACTTTATGAATTCAGAATAATTTACTTTTTTATTTACAATACTGTATATATTTTTGGATTTACCCCAAAAACTTTTTACAATCTTCTCCAGAACGGCTGGACAGATCAAGGGGAAACTTCACACACATGTTCCCCAAGCCTTCGGATGCCAGGTTGTTAATGAATAATTAATAGGTCACATGGTTTGGCAGCCATTTTGGATTAAAGTAAAATATTTACAAAATTCTCTCTCTTGAACTGCTGCATCAATTGACATGAAACTTCAAAATTACGATCTTGTCATGATGAGGAATTGATGTTTTGAATTTCAACCTGATTGGATGCATTGTCTGGCAGCCAGAATTATTTAATTTTTGGAATCTGTATTTTTTTTTTTGTTTTTTTTTTAAAATAAGGCTCACTTGGCTGTGCCTGCGCAGTTGAAACCTCAGTCCTATCCATGTTCCTCCTGATGACTTCATCATTGCTTTTTCCTTGTTCAGTTTCCTTCTGATGATTCCAATGCAGGACCTATTTTGTTACTTGCGAAATCGAAGATTTTTCAGGTACATTGGTTAGTCGATCTTGTTATTCCATTTGTCTGTCTGTCTGTCTGTCTGTTTATCACCTACAGGTCACAATTTCAAACTGATCTTCACAAAACTTCACCATATGGTGGAGTTTGTCATAAGGAAGATGCCTATTGTTTTCGAGGTCAAAAGGTCGAAAGGTTAACATAGGCCAAAGGTCAACAACTTAGGTGAGATTTCTAAAATCCTCAATTTTCATTGATTGACTTGAAATTTGAAGAGGATTTACATTTCAGGTCACTGAATTCAACCAACCAATTATTTTTTAGGTCAACATGGACCAAAAGGTCAACATAATCCCAAGGTCAACAACTAGGGTGGTGTTTCTAAAATCCTCAATTTTCATCGGATTGACGTGAAATTTGAAGAGGATTTATATTTCAGATCATTGAATTCAACCACCAATTATTTTTGAGGTCATCATCGACCATAAGGTCAATATAGGTCAAAGGTCAACAACTAAGGTGGTATTTCTAAAATCCTCAAATTTCATCCGTTTGACTTGAAATTTGAAGAGGATTTATATTTCACGTCACTGAATTCCACTAGCCTATTATTTTGAGGTTAACATAGGCCAAAAGGTCAACATTGGCCGAATTTCTTAAATTGTCAATTTTCATCAGATTTACTTGAAATTTGAAGAGGAGTTGCATATTTGGTCATTGAATTCAACTACCAATTATTTTTAAGGTCAAATTTGTTTTATGAATTTTGCAAGTATCGTATTCTGCACGATGGTGTGTTGTTTGGTCTTCCAATTGATTTATATTTATTTATTTATTTTAATTACAATTTTGCTGCCAGAAGAGTTGGCTCACACCAAGTCCTTCTCAAGAGTGCACTGGAAAAGTATTCAATGAATGCCATCTCGTCTAGTGGAGCATTTGGAGCAGATTTTGGCTTTTCCTTTTTTCAGAGGTATGTGAACTAATTTTTCAGTCGATATCAATATAACTGTAATCGGTGTCATTGAAAAGGGCTTGAAAAATACATTAAAATTATATATAAATCCTTGTTCTAGGGTTAATATTAAGGAAATTATCAATGTTTAAAAAATTGGAAAACGGCCAATTTTGGGGCCTGAGATGGAGTTAGATGGGAAGGCTTGTGACCCAGATTCAGGTGTTTAGTGTTTCAAAGTGTAAAACTTCCTTAATACCTGACATTTAAAAGAACTTTCAGTGAACAAAGCCAATGGGATATACTTTTTAATGACTTAATTTATACTTCATAATTATGAAAGTAACATATTAATTACTTACTTTAATTAGCGATATTAATTACTTTAATAAATCAACTGTATGAACTGATAAAGAAAAGCATCTCCTCTGCATAACTTAGTTCACAGATATAGTATTAAAGGAAGAAAGCCCATCTCGACTAATTAAATCATGTTTCATTAGTATTTGATTATGTAAGAGCTTGCAAACAATGAACTCTTTCAGGACAAAAGGAATTTTTCATCACAAATCTGAACCCATAATGTGGTACTCAAAATAATAACTTCCATTTTTAATGTTTCTGGACCCTTTTGAGCACTCGGATAGATAATAATATATATTGCCTATGGAATACTGTCCCTGCTACATGGGCCTCGAAAAATAAAACAGGGATGGCCATGTCAAGGTGTCATTTGATGTGGTACAAGTTTGTGGGGTGACAGAGAAATACATTCAGAGCTTTTGAAGACAACAGATATTGCACTCGCAGTCTCAGTAGATTACTGCAGCCCTCACAACAGCTGTGCTGAGTGAAGAAGCTATGCAAGGTGTGTTTGACCAGCTGTACAAGCACACACTTAATGGTTCTCCCAGTGTAATCATGTGTTCCTGCTCCTCGTGTGTCTGGCGGCATGCCACATTAAAATCCAGATGTGAAGATCACAAGCAGTTCAATGTGAAGATCACAGGGCCCAAAAAGCCTGGTGTTTGCTTAACGGTTAAGGTGGCTGGCTTAACATCTTAGGGGTTTGAGCTCAAGCAGCTGATTAACGTTTAATAAATACTAGGTTCGGTGCAGGTGTTTCAGTAGTGAGGGTTGGAAGAGGAGTCAGGCAGATTATGTGCTTTCTTTGATACATACTATGGATAGCTAGATTTACTTCTGATACATACTATGGATAGTTAGATTTACTTCTGTATTCACACTTTCATTTAGTAGAAAAGGATGTAGTGAAGGACCTTGCCTATTTACATACTCATTTTGTACTCGGTGTACTCTAACAAAGGACAGGTGGAGAAAAACGCATCACATGTTGGGATCTTAGGGTCCTAAGTTTGAGCCCCGTTTACCAGTGAATTAACACTAGGTGGGGTTAACTCAGCCTGTCATCCTGCTTAGGTCGGCAAAATGAGTACAAGCTTACTGGTAATGTGGCAGTATCAGTTGCACAGCTGCACCCTCAGAAAATTATGCAGCCAAGCATCCACAGGCTGCATACAAATAAATAAGTAAGCATGGCCCAAAGTTCGCAAGCAGTTATCAAAGCTGGTTCTATTCAGGACTTAATGAACTCAAGTATCTGTTTGTAAATGGTCAGAGCAGAGACTATGTTTTTATACTTTATGTATATTTTTAAAAATCTATTTGGGGTTTATCAAATGACAAAACGTAGACATTTCTGTGCAATTCCGAAGTCCTAAATTCCAGTGATCTGTTTTTAACATTCAGCTAACAATTTTGACTAATTAATGAAGTATTTACATGCCTGGTGTTAGCTTAATGGTTAGGGTGATGGGGCTTGGGATCCTTGGATCCTGAGTTCAAATCCCACTTAGCTGTTGAATTAATACCAGGTGGGGTTGATTCTGCCTGTCATCCTTCTGAGGTCAGCAAAATGAGTGCCAGCATGCTGGTATCCTGTGTCGGAGTGGCGACCCGTCCAGGATCGTGCCCAATAGCCAAGGAGACTGCTTAGGCAGCACCAACACTCTGCATACATTCTGGTCCCAATGGATGGATGGATTTACATGTGTATGTGTAAATTTTAATAAAATAATTTACCAAATAATTCTTTTTATTACAAAAAACTACTTAAAACACTGTACATCATTTCACCAGCCAAAAATTCATTTGTCATAAGCTTTATTATGGTTTTTGTAAAAGTAGGTTTTTTTTTTCTTCAAAAATTGCAATATATTTATTTTTGCATGAATATTTGGCTTTCGTGGTTTTAATTGATTTTCTCACACAAGTTCTATTTACATATCATGTACCCCATACTAGGTCTTCACTGAGACATGCGAAGCTTGCCAAACTAATGGACAACAGTGTTTTCTCGATATGCACTGAATGTTCCTTTTGCGGGTTCCAAGATGGCCGTGCGGAGGCTTCACAGTTGTGTGCACGTTAATGAGCCGACCCTCTATCCAGTCAGTATAATAGAGATCAGTGGATGTACATCACAATCTCAAATTGCAAGGTGTTGTTTTTATTTCTTGCTGACCACCTCAACTTTTCAAAACATTCCAACTAGCAGTGCATAGAATGATAGAAGTCAAACAAAGTAAATATATGGGAAGGTGTCAAATTACCCCATGGGGAAAAAGTAAAAACATAATTTGGAGGTGGCCACCTAAATTTAGCAGAACCCTATGCACCCCTCCCCCCCCCCATTTGGAACCACCAGCACTTCAAAATATTTTTAATATCTAAAACTTTCCCTATAACAACTCCAATACAACCACAAAATTTAATTCATTCTGTCCAGCGGTTTAGGAGGACATACAAGTCAAACAAAACAAACCCATGAGTGTAATTAAACTCCAACTCCCTGATAGGTATTATCGCTTATCTTAATCCACCACAATACTACATTCAACTGTCCGGACTTCTCAGAAGACACAGCAGTCAGCTTTATATCACTGTCAAACAAACTCACAAACAAAACATTTACAAATGTATTTGCCAGCTTTAGCTTATGTATAACTCGACCATATCGTCCTTAAATGTTTTCACCGAGCGCTCTCAAGTGCTGGTACGCGCTGCTATGGAGTGGTACATGATGTTGAGCGGTTGCGGCTGAATATAATTAATTATGTTCGTACCATATGTGGATCAGGTAAACAATGTTCCCAAAAGGATAGCAATCTTGCTGTATCAGTAATTCATCACTCATTCAAACTTATCATAAAATCGATATTATAAAAGGCGTCGTGTTTGTCCCTTTGTCATGCTATAACTTGAGAACAGATTTCAATGAAAACAATGGTGGTGGATTCAAGAAACTCCTGTAGAAACTGTGACAAAACAAAATAATAATAATAATAGACGGTTTGTGTGTGGGTTCGTGGGCAGATGTGGTGAAACTGCAAATACCAACTTGCGACGCTGGTTATCCCCGCACGGAGGGCAGGACCTCTCTGCAATCCTTTTTTGTTCTTTCCCCAGAGATTAGCCACTGCAGCAAAAATGGGTATTCCCGTCAGTGAATCGACAGGTCTTATGTGCTAGTGTATTCATTAAATTGAAAGGAAAACTGCTTGTAATGCTTTATGTGAGTTTACACAATTTTTGTTTATACGACGAAGGAAAGTTGGGTGGGACAACAATTGATATGTTGTTTTCCCCTTCTCTTTGCCAAAAAGTGATGGGGGGGGGGGGGGGGGGGGGGGTGAGAGAAGGAACGTGTCCCCCACCCCCATCTTCCGTTCCCCACCGATCGATGAGTGAACTCCTTAAACCCTCCAGGAATATAACAAGGAACTTAAATGCAAGAAAAGGTCATTGGGCCCATCAAAGATGAATTGCACTCTGGTTTCTGGCATAACAACATACATGTTTCATGCTCCATCGTTTTTAAATGTTAAGTATCAGGCCAGGAAGCAGGACATGCCATTTCTAAAATCTTTGGTATAACTCGGCCATGGTTCGAACTACCAACCTCCCCAAACTCAGAACAGACCCTTGAACCATATACAGTTGCCCTCAGAAAGTATTCACACCCCTTGACTTTTTCACATTTTGTCTTACAGCCTGAATTTAAAATGGATTTAATTTAGATTTTTTTTGTCACCGATCCACATATAAATACCTCATCATGTCAAAGTGGATTATTTTTTTTTAATTTTCACAAATTTTTTGAAAATTAAAAGCTGAAATTTATTGCATCAATAAGTATTCAACCCCTTTGGTATGACACTCCAAATTGAACTCAGGTGCATCCAATTTCCTTTGATCATCCTTGAGATATCTCTGCAACTTGCATAGAGTCTACCGGTGGCAATTCAATTGATTGGACATGATTTAGAAAGAAACACACCGTTAAGCTGAACAACCATTAAGCCAACACCAGTCTTGGAGGGGAAATATAATAGGGACACAAAAAAAAAGTGCGAACTAAAATTCTCACCAAACAAGAACTTGAATGATAAAAATTATATCAAAATGGTTCGTTGGAATAACGGACACACAGACATTGTCTTTGACTCATGCTTCGTCATCAGGGTATGGAAACGGAGTGAACAGTCTTTCAGAAACAACACCAACCAGGTGTTACATGTGTTTGCATTTACATGTGATGAGTTTTTCTCCACCTGTCCTTTGTAAGAGTACACCGAGTGCAAAATGAGTATGTAAACAGGCAAGGTCCTTCACTCCATCCTTTTCTACCAAATGAAAGTGTGAATGCAGAAGTAAATCTAGCTGTCCATAGTATTCTTCAAAGAAAGCACACAACCTGCCTGACTCCTCTCCCAACCCTCACTACTGAAACAGCTGCAACTAAATTCCCAAGCTTGACAAGTGGATGTCATGAGAGGGAAACTTTGAGGATGTCGAAAATTCAAATGGACTCGAAACTGTGGAGAAAATGTCCAAACGAGTACATAAAAGGAAAAGAACAAAAAAATGTGATGAAAGACATGTTGGGATGGACCTTGCCCATTTTAATTCTCCCACTCTCCCTTATTTGCATATTTTATGGTATTGCCATCCAGACATCAGTGTGTGTTTTTTTGTAAAGCTTTTCACTCTTATCTTTATTTGATTCCACTCGGTATACCCATCTCCTCAATAGAATAGAGAATCGTACACAAAATAATATCGGACTACTTAATGCCTGATGAAAGCTCGAGAATATATTCACAAACTTGTCTGATTCATTGATAATTCGCAGATTACACAACCCGAGCCTTTGGCCCCAAATATGGGTGTAGATTCCAAAACCTGGATCTTGGTCCAAGAGGGCCCATCCTCACTCACCCCTGACGATTACTCTTTGTCTGTGTTTCTTCTTTCCATCAACTCTTTATTTTTCACCTTAAAATACGTAGCTCGTTAAATGCACCTCTACGAGGCCTTAGAGCAGTGTTTCTCAACCGGGGTTCCGCAAGAGGTCGCTCGGGGTTCTGCGAGAAACAGTAATAAATAGGCTAATGTATTTTTGAGTAGTTTTTGTTTGATTTAATATTCGTAATTTTACTATACACGTACGGCATATTGTTTGAAACTCCTGGTTATTATAATAGAGGCTTCAACCTCTATATATTTACAATTATAACAACCATAGGGAATGTATTTAACGATGTCTATATGGGTCAGTGTGAAACCGCCCTCACTGGTTAGTGGACGTCCTGTACGCGGCGGATTCGTGTATCATTGAGTGACTGACTCAGTACGGGACACATGCAGTGTCCATCTATCTTCTCTGTGCTTCCTAGCGCGAAGTCTCTCTCTCTCTCAAGGTGATAAAAAATATTATTTACAAATATATATAAAAAAATTATATAAAAATATAAAAGAGCTAGAGATATTAATAATGGTATATAATAATTTTTATGCAGGGGTTCCCTGAGACATGAAAACTATTCAAGGGTTCCACAAGGGTAAAAAGGTTGAGAAACGCTGCCTTAGAGGATATCTTCCCAGTCAATGTCTTCCTTTTTCAGACTGTTATTAAGATGGAGGAGCCGGATGTTGGGGGGTAGGTGTACGATCAGAAAGAAGAGAAGTGACAGAGGAATACAGTCGTGGCCAAAAATATTGGCACCCTTGCACTTTTTTCAAATGATTCACAATTTTCTCGAAAATTAAGTTGAAATTGACAAAAGTATTTGGTCTCCACAATTCTTTATTTCACTGTTAATATTACACAATCTTTGTTTTTGATTCAGAACTTAATATATCCTTTTAAATCAGAAAATAAAAATAAATGCCATAAACAAAATTATTGAAACCCTCGACTTCATATTTGGTAGCCTAGCCTTTAGACAAAATAACTGCTTTCAAGCACTTCCCACAGCCATGAATGAGCTTCCTTTACCTCTCTACTGGCAGTTTGGCCCACTCTTCTTGTGCAAACTGCTCCAGTTCTCTCAGATTTTAAGGGTGCCTTCTCCCAACTGCTGTTTTCAGATCTCCCCACAGGTGTTCAATGGGATTTAGATCTAGTCTCATTGCTGGCCACTTCAGAACAATCCAGTGTTTTATTCCTGGGTGAGCCATTGAGGTTTTTTATTGAGTTTTATTGAACCATTCCTGGGTGCTTTTTGAAGTGTGTTTGGGGTCATTGTCCTGCTGCAAGACCCACGACCTTCGACGGAGACCAAGCTTTCTGACACTGGGTTGAACATTGTGCTCCAAAATACCTTGGTAATCTCCTGATTTAATGATGTCATGCAAACATTCAAGGCACCCAGTGCCAGAGGCAGCACAGCAACCCCAAAACATCACTGAACCTCCTCCATGTTTAACTGTAGGGAAGGTGTTCTTTTCTTTGAAGGCTTCATTTTGTTTTCTGTAAACAGAGATGATGTGCTTTAGCAAAAATCTCTAATTTGGTCTCATCTGTCCACAGGACATTCTCCCAGAAGGATTTTGACTTATTCAGGTGTGTTTTGGCAAACTTCAGTCAGGCTTTCTTATGTCTCTCTCTTAGCAGTGGCGTCCTCCTGGGTCTCCTTCCACAGAAACCCCTTTCATTGAGTTGGCGACGGGTGGTGTGAGTTGAAACAGTCGTACCTTGTGTCTGAAGATCAGCTTGAATCTGTTTGGCAGTTGATGGAGGTGCTTTCTCCACCATTCAAACAATCCTTCACTGCAATCTTTGATCAAGTTTTCTCTTGCGGCCACATCCAAGGAGGTTGGCTACAGTGCCATGGGCCTTAAACTTCCTGATAACATTGTGGCTGATAACATCCTCCCTGGATGTGGCCGCAAGAGTATGGTGGACACGGGAACCTCAAGGTCTCTGGAGATGGACTTGTAGCCTTGAGATTGTCCATGGTTTGCTACAATCTTGTGTCTGACCTCCTCAGACAATTCTCTGGTTTTCTTTCTTTTTCCATGCTCATTGCGGTTCACACAGTGACACAAAACAGCAGAATGTCTCCTCTCAATTCAAACTGGTTGAATGAGTGGTTTTTATATCGCAGGCACGCACAGTGCTGTACATTGAAACTCACCACAGGTGACTTAAATTCCAAAGTAAAGGAGAATCACCTGCTTGAAATGTCATTATTTCTAACAACTTCTAAAAGGTGCCAAAATATTGTCCGGGCCATTTTAGGATTGCTGTGTGGAATAAGCTTGGGTTTATTAAAAAAAAAATCAACTTTTTTGTTTTGTTCGACTGCAAACTAAAGAAATACATATGTGGATACCAAAAGATTTTTTAATTTCAACAATTTTCTGGAAGAAATGGTGCATTATTTGAAAAAAGTGCACTGGTGCCGATATTTTTGGCCACGACGGAAAGTCATGAGTGTAGGCGGAACACACACGATTTACACACGACACTATATAATGATCTACAGATTTACACGCATTTGGAGAGAGTTAGAAGGAGTTGGAGAATCATCACATCCCAGCTTTTAGCAAAGATAAAGATTTCCTTTTTATTTCATCACAAGGTTTGTTTTTTCACCTCTGTGTTTTCTATCCCTTTGTTCTGCTCTTTAATTACTCTATCTGAAATCCCAAGAGCAATAATTGTGAGAATTTCAACTTTATTTGGATTGAAGGAAAAACAATGAAATGCTCAATGTGTTAATCTTAATGCCGAGGAGTCTGAAATTAATTTTGCGAGTGTGATACATGCACCTGTTGAATCCATTTACAGGTGTGGAAGGCTTGCAAAGTGTTTGTAAATCTTCAATTATAAACAAGACTTACAATTTTACAACATGTCTGTGTAGTTGATATTCTTACATGCGAAGTGGAACAAATTGACACGAAGGTCCTTACAGAAACCTACATTTTATTTTGAAACAAACAGTGTTATGGGAATGCCTTCTTGGGGTTAATAGGTCCTAAGTATAACCTTAGTTATTTCTTCATATGTGTTTTTGATAAGTGTAAAGCAATTAAATGTAATATCAGATATGCTTAGCTATTAGGTTTAGAAAGGCACTTGAACCTTCCACAATGTCTGTGTCTGAGAATCCTCATCCATGTTCTAGTTGTGGCTTTATTTGGCCTAATGGCCTCTTCTGATGTTGATGTTCCTTGTAAGAGAACACAGTACTATATGTGGGTAGTTAAGGGAGTGATTAACAGCATTCTGTGAGAGAGTAATAAAACAAATGAACACCGGAATTGGTCATGATGAGTTTGCAATAAAGTGGCGGCTTCAGCAGCATCGTCAAGCCATGTGATCGGCCAGCCGGCCTGCAGTTTTACCCATAACAGTGGTTCCCATTTGGCCACACAGAGAACGAAATGCAGATTGTCTTTTTAAAAAAAAAAACGACTCCTTGCACATGTAAACCAATCTCCTGTTGCCACCAAATCAAGTGGTTTATCTGTTGGATTTTTCAGGTTACTTGTTCCAGATAATTTGTAAATCTCTATCATCCTTCCCTGCAGAAATCAAAATGCAACCAGGGAAGCTAGGCCAAGACGAGCAAATAACCTTTGTACAACCACAGGGACCATACCATGGCAATCCACAAGCCTTCATGCAACCACAAGGACTCTACTTCAGCAACCCACAAGTCTTCATGCAACCACTGGGACCACAACCTGGCAACATAAACACCTCTGTGAATATGGTGCAAAATGTCACACCTACATCTGACATGAAGCCTTTAAGGACTACTTTGCCTGGTCTCTCTTCAACTTCCTCTTTCTCAATGCATTCTGCCTTGGTTATGTGGCCACGGTGTATTCCATCAGGGTAAGAGTGAAATATAGAACTTTTTTTTTTGTATACATTGTCGTGGCTCGTATGAGAGCTAACACACAACACACAGCAAGGGAGGGCATGAGACAAGAGGGAAGGACTAAACAGTGGAGAACAGAGACATTAGGAGATCTGTGGAAGGGAGGGGGATTGGGCGAGGAACATGGGGTATACAAAATGGACATTACAAGGACTTTCAGGAAGGAAAGCAGGGAATTTGAAGGATGTGGGTTTTGGCGGAATTAGCGGGGGTAGAGAAGATCATGGTTTTGGATGGGGGAAGATAAGAGATGGTGGTGAACAGCTGTTTTGAAGGACCTGGAGGAAAGAGTGGGATTGAAGAGAGTGTGGGAGTTTGTTCCAAAGGCAGGAAAAAAGAGGAATGAAAGAGTGAAGGTGAGCAGTGATTCGTGATTTGGTAGTTTTACCAGAAGGGGTTGCTGGCAGACCTTGAGCACCCTGCGAAAATATAGGGAGGGGGGAGGGGGACATATCTCAGACAGAGCAGGGTAGGCGAGGCTGGAGAGGAGAAGGTGGAAGACAGAAAGTTCACCGATCTACCTGTGGTGAGAGAGTGAGAGACCGAAAGACTCAGCC
>CM068968.1:16661582-16682210 GCA_035128595.1 Eptatretus atami
CGGTCCTTTCAGAGAGACATAGTGAGAGTGTGAGATTTTTCCTGATTGAAAGACATGTTCCACATGTTGGACCAGCTTGTGACTTTATCCAGATCTGCAGAGAGCGAAGAAGCTGTTGCTTGCCATTCTGAGGGATGACAGATGGTACAGCAGAGGGTGGAGTCATCAGTAAAGAGATTAAGAGGATACTCCAGAGAGTCGGAGAGATCATTGATGAAAACCAGAAAAAGAACAGGGGCCAGAACACTGTGTTGAGGTACTCCAGCCTGGACAGGAAGAGGGGATGAGAGAACTAACTTTTCTTTAAATTATCAGATTTCGACATAACATATTATCCCGGGCGACATCCGATCTTCAGAACCGAAATAATATTTCGATGACATACTTTAATTCGTCCGTGAGTGTTTATCGTGGAAAATTGTCTTATATAATGCATGAAATCGCTCCAAGCTCCTAATTTGAAAACTTATCGTACTTACAAAAGCGATGTACACGATGATTCGTAGCTATAATGAACAGGCATTCGATATGAGTGAGGAAAGTGAAAAAAAAAACTATCATTAAGAAATCGTTGCAGTCTGTTACAAGTCAAGGCATGCTTGAGCAGGCCAAAAACATGGTGGCTTCAGACCCCAGCGAGGTTACTCAGGAAAAGCCTTAAGACCCCACAGTGCGAAGTGGCCGAGGATTGCCTGATGAAGATATAATAAAATACAGCCGATATATTATCAAAGGGGTGTTTTAATTAACCAAACACCCAATTTTCGCTCTGCGCTTCCTTGTTTCTATGTATGCTTGCAAGTTTCAGGCTGCAAGGTTTTATGTTTTGGGGTATGGAGGAGACACACTGATGCACACACAAACATTGACATTAAGTATGATATTTGTATATTATATATATATATAATATATATATAATATAATATATATATATAAATATATTATATGTAAACACGGACACGTCTCACTGTATCTTCAAAGACCATGTATCTTTCAGAAAATTTCCTTTTGCAAATACCATCATACTAATATCTTTCATACGTCTTGGTGTGTTCATAAGAAGAAAAACAAAAGATGAGACATTGATTTAATGACATATGAATGTTAGTTAAAACCAATGCCAGTTTCCAATTAAATAAATGATTTTCAATGGTTCAGGAAAACTTGTTGCCAATTCTCAAATCATTGCTGCACGTGAATCTTTTCAATCAAGGAGTAACAAAAAAGGACGGGATTAGATTGACTTATCACTCACACAACTGCTCAGTGCATTACTGGTTGGCTTGTTCAACTTACATGTTGCAATGTGTGCTCTCTATCATTTCATTCTATCATCATGTCTGGTAACTTTAGTTTTCCTCAAAGTTATCCTCCATCCACCCAAAGCAAATAATATTTCTGATAGTGAGGAATCGTCATCTTGATGATCAAACAGAATACGAAGAAGGAACCCGAAGAAGTAAAGAGCAAAGATGGAGTCATCAGAAGGAACCTGGATAGGATTCGGGTTTCAGCACTATTCCTCAACCCTCAAACCCATCCAGAAGCAGCTAAGTGAGCCTCACAGAAAAATTTCTGTAAGAATTCACTTGTCCTTGAAGAGATAGATAAAGAGAGAAATGGAGAGTAAAGATGAAAGAAGAAAAACCAAGATAAGAATGAGTAAAGAGCGTTGTTTTATATAATAATAATAATAATAATAATAATAATTAGGAATATTCTGATGGAATGCATTGGCGCTGAAGCATTGAGAAACATCAGCCAACCTTCTTTGTCGTGTGTAAATTCGGCTTCCTTGCCTCTCGTTTTGATTTTTTTAATTGGTTCCAATAAGCTTGCACTTGAGCAGGTGAGTGCAAATGGATGCAAGGAAGGAGAAGCAAAGCTGTTGCAATTTCATTTTATATACAATATAATAATATATATATATTATATATATATATATATATATATATATATATATATATATATATATACACACAACACATACATACTTGGTCAAGGCTTGTGGAGGACCTAGGACACATAAGAGATCATGACACATTACAAAGGGAACAGCAGGAGAAAGGAAGCAACAAAGCAGGGCGGAGGGAGAAAGTAGACCGAGGTGAACAAATAAGGATGCAGGTAACAATGTGGAGTAAGGGACAACGCAAGCGGTGGGGGATGACTTGAGATGGTGGTGAACAGTTGTCATGAAGACCTGGAGGGAAGAATAGGATTAAGGAGAGTATGGAAGGTGGTTACACAGGTGGGAAAAAAAGAGGAATAAATGAGTGGAGGTGAGCAGTGGTTCTGGATTTAGGCAGTTTCACTAGGAGAGGGTTGCTGGTGGACCATGCATCCTGCCGATACCTCGGGAGCTGGGGAGGAGGTCAAAGCATGGAGAAAGCAGAGGGTGCAAGACCAGAAATGACCAGACCAGGAGGAAGAAGAAAGAGAGACCACTGATCCATCAGCAATGGTGAAGTGACAGGAACATAGACTTAGCTACGAGAGTGGAGGAAGTCAGTAAGCCATGAGTGGAGTTGGGCTGGGATTCCATAGGCAGACAGTTTGGAGAGCAAGGCAGGATGCCAGACTGTATTGAAAGCTCAATATATTTTCAGAGGGACAGCGCTGATCTCATGTCTGATATTGAGGGCCTCCACCATTGTTGGGAGAGGAGAAGCAGCATGTCCAAGGTAGAGTAACCAGGTCTGAATCCGAATTGATGATCTGTGATGAGGCTGTTGGAGAAAAGGAATGATTTTATGCCAACTGTGATGATGAATTCCATGACCTTGCTGATGATTGGAAGTAAGCTAATTAGGCTGTAGTTAAGGGGATCCATTTTTGCACCTTTTTATGTAATGCTGTGATGTTGGCCAATTTCCAAGTGGATGGAAGATGGCCAATGGTAAATGACAGGATTAAAATGGCAGAGAGTTGATGCCATCCAGTCCAGTTGCAGAATCAGAGTTGATGGTTGCCAGAAACTTTTCCACCTTCTCAGGTGCAAAAGACATAATCCAGGAGCAGTTGGGTATGACTGGGAAGGGTGGGTACAGAGTGTGAGAGAGAGGGGAGTTGGGGTCACAAGGCTTTGAAGCAAACACAGAATTGAGGTATTTGGCGTTCTCATGAGCGGAGTCGATACTCGAGACAAACCCGTAGCTCATGGAAGAGCATTTGTTTTTGGAAACAAAATCTTTGCTCATAGAAGAGCAAGGTGACATTGAGCTAGTGGAACTACAGTTGTCCCCATTGAGCCAAGGAACGAACAAAGAGCAAAAGAGGAGAGAAGAATGAAACAAACACAGTAACCTGCATTCTTTTTCCTTGTGCTTTTGCTTGCTTGTTTCCTTTAGCCTTGTCAGAAAATCAAAACCTTTCTTTGATTGCTTCTCTTCATCTACCACATAATGATCAACCATTTTGTTCATTTTGCTTTTGTATTGCATTTTGCAGTTCATTTTTTATTGCATTTTGCTGCAATACGACGATGCTTCACTACCTCATTTGTCCATGTTCACATGTCTGTCATCGGCTCTTCAATGAGTTTAAATCTACAGAAAAATGCAATCACTGAAAACTCAATCATAAATCGCTTACAGCAATACATTTCTTCACAAGTCCCAAAATCATGTAATTAAACATTCATCAAATGTAATTATTATGGAAAGGTTCTCCTTTGAAGTGAGATTGTGAGATCCCGAAGCAAGATTGGACACTGGCAGGAGATTTACGCGAAGGATATGATGGATGATGATAAGTAGAACTTTTAATGTTTTTTTTTCATGACGGTTTGAAACTTGTGGTTCCATGATGCAATTTCTTTTCTTTCCACTCTATCTTGTTCCATCAGTCTCGCGACAGACATCAAATGAATGACATAATTGGTGCCGCAAAGCATGCACGGACATCCAAAAATTTGAACATCGCTACCACGGTCATCACCATCTGCATTCTCATAATTTTTAGTTGTGTCTTGTTGACATATCTTGTATCTGTGCAGCATTATTCAAATTGGAATATTTAGGGATATTACGCTGTTGAAAGAAAGAGGGTTGGAGAAATTCATGGTTGACCACTGCCCAACTGTTTATGCTAACCACAACCACATCTGTGTTTGTTTAAAACGCAGATCAGTTTTGGTAACTCGTCTATATTTCAAATGAAAATTATCCCTTTAATTTTGATTGTTTTATTAAACAAAATTTTGCCAACATTGTCAATGTATTCACTGCTCTGCAGCTGCTCATTTTTGTCCCCCACCCCTCCACCAAGGTCAGAGATGGGAGACATTAAAATGAGCTCCGTCTGACCGACCATTCTTCCGTCCATGTACTTTTGTGTGCGCGATATTTCAAAAACGTTGAACGTTTAGCTTTCATATTACACATAACATATCAATTCCTCATACCACCCAAAAGGCAGGGGACCTAGAATAAACTCCTTGTTTCCCTTCAAATTATCCAAACAATAAACTTCATATTCACTTTCTGTTTGTTTGTAATTTGTTGATGCCGAATAGTGAAGGAAGCTAAAGTGTTAAATTTACAACTGTGCAATATTTGTCATTGATCTTTAAATGGCACTAGCCTGCCTGTTGCAGGGTTGCTTACAAAAGAAAAGTTTATTGATTTTTATGGCAAAAAAATTTATTACAACAAACAATTCAAACCACTTCTCTATTTCCAATGTTTTTGGATTTGTTGAATATTGCCGCCGACATCTACGTAATATACGTGTACGTTCTGCTGGTGTTATTTTATTGCGTTCTCCGAGGAGCAAGAAAAGTTTGATCTTGAGCCTTATTTAATTACTTATTTTCATACCAAATGCGAGCTGTACTAGGAACTGACGTCGCTGCCAAACGAATGGGAAGGACTCATCAGTGGGCTGTATTGCAATGCCGGGAATTTGCACCGGTTTGGGTATTTTCACACTATTCAGCTTTGACAACTCGGCGTTGCTTGCAAACTTATGTTATATCTTAATGCATATGCCGTCAGTGATTTGTTACAATCGGCCCATTGCAGCGTTTCTATGGAGGTTTATGAAAGGGCGGTCATAGATTGCAGCATTTGGTATCCGTTTACGCCAAGAAAATATTTGCATGGGGTTGAAGGGGACCTGTGTCAATGTCAACTGAAGGTGAAATAATTTACAAAATCTCTTTGTAAACCATGTTTTTTGTGTTTTTTCATGCATTCATCTGCATTTGCAAAACGAATGTTGCACAGATGACAGACGTGGAACGTGGAGACAGAGCTGACCATGTGTAAATACGGGTCCACACAAGTACACTCCAACACACTGTCGTGTTTGGCCCTCAGCCTTGTTGATGGTCATAATGAAGTGGAAACTGTCGTCACTGTTACTAAAATGGAAAGGCGTCATCAGTGGGCATCAGTGCATTGCACGGGACCAGCACAGTCTTATCTGTGCCTGCAATAAGTGGCCATTGATTACTTGTTGAACCAAAAGTCATGGACAATTCACATAGGCTGCAACCTGAGGCGACGAATTATGCTCAGGAAATGGATTTCACTCCCATCTCTCGATGAATTGATTTCTATAAGGTTTCGGATAGCTGACAACATGCTTGACCACGTTTAAAAAGTTTAACTTCTGAACTCTTGTCAGTTATTAGTCATGCCAGTCATGCGGAGGGGTCAAAGGAGGTAATGTTGAGCTAAAACATGCCATTTGAGCCCTGATGGCAACTTCTCAGTGCAGTATTTTCCATACGAAATGTATTTGGGGCTCAGTATTCTGGACAATTGTGGACCTTCTTGGGTACTACTGGTAAACCGATTTAGAGGCCCTGTCACACCTTGACGTTTGAATGCGACGACGACGTATGAAAAACGACGACAGCCAGCGTATGCCGACGTATGAAAAATTTGGCGAATCCGTGGCACACGTCGAATATGTTATGGGTAAGTTTTGTATGGTTAAGAGCACGCTGAGCACGCTAGCATACGTCGTAGTACGCCGAGCTCGTCGACAAATTTTAAGCATGCTCAAAATTTTTCGACGTATGCCAGCATATGACTCACACGTTCCATATACGCTGGCATAAGTTGTAGGCACGTTATGCGATCGTTGACACACGTCGACACACGTTACTTGTAAGTTACTCATAAGTCGAAACACGTCGAGGTAATGTTTAGCTTTCCGAAACTTATTTCTAACCAATGAGTAACGTACTTTGTACCTATGTGTAATGTATCTCCAACGCATATTGACGTATGTAGACGTATTTGACGTCTTCCGGACGACCACAGAACTTACTGAACGTGCTTCTAACTTACAGCTACCGTATAATGGCGTATTGGCAGCATTTAGGGAATTGGTATATAAAAATGGGCTTCACAGGAGGAACCCGTCAGTGTTCCAGACTCCATGTTGTTTTTTTTTTTTCTTCAGCATGACGGTGATGTTGGCACTTCGATTTCTAGTGCGGTTATGATTTCAATCGTTGAGCGGCAGCCTATTAATAGGCTACGCCACGTGATCGTCGGCCATACGCTGCCGCGCTATGCATAAGTTAGACTATCGTTGGGCATAGGTTGTGAACGCCGACAACACGCTAAGCATTCGTGGTATAAGTTATCTATAAGTTATCGAAACGTTCTGTGTACGTTACTAATACGTTATGGATACGTCCAACTCGTTATGAATACGCCCAAAACTAAAAAAACATCAATAGTTCAGTGTACGCCAGCGTTTTACATACATTTTGATACGTTGCCATACGCTGGCTAAACGTCAAGGTGTGACAGAGCCCTAAAGGTTTTGTGTGGTACAAACTTGATTCAGTAAAATTGTGAATTGACACTTTTGTCAAAACATTGTAACATACTGTAGTTTCTCTAAGTTTGAGCTTAAATATCTCCAACAGGATTTGAGATAAACCTTCCAAAATCGGTGATCCGTTAGTGTGCAGACAAAGTGACTCGAGAAAAAGTTTTATGACCACAGTAGCAGAGGCGACAGCAAAGGGGCACCAACGAAAATGGTTCCGGAGATTATTGGGGCCAGGTTGTTGGCCAGGTGGAGCAAGCTGGCATCTTTGATGGGACGTGTGTCTCATGTGCTCAAATGAAATATTCCCATCTATCAGGATTTTATCTGTTATTGGACATTGAACCACTATTGATAAGGCATCTCATGATCATATTTTATTGGCAAACACGTTCCACTTTCCATCACACTCAACACACTTTATGATGCCCAATGAAACTGATCATTTCATAGGGATTAACTCTTGGACACAAATTCATTATTATGTATATTATATTATTAGTGGGGTTTGCTTACCCATTGCAAGCAATAACGAACCGTGCTTCCCCATTGTATCAGGTCGCTCACCTGCATTTTCTTTTATCATTTATTTATTTTTATTTATTTATGCTTTCATTTACGGATGCTTTCTGATGGTTCTGTAGTTTTTCCTGGTATAATGGCTTCGATGTCCGTCGGCACACAAAAGTTCAGCTTTCTACGTCACCCAGAAGGTACCGATCTTCAATATCAGTCAGTGAGGAGTGAGTGAGTCAATGGTGAGGAATGAGCTTGAAATGTTAGATTTCAATTCATAGTATACAGAGAGGCAATGAAAATGCATACCAACTTAAAATTGACATTTATTTCATAGCATGTGAAAAAGGATCAGAATAGTGAGTAATAAAACATGCATAACGGACGTCTGTTATCCGTGTTTTATTGTGTTTGAGTCCGGTTTGTTGCTTGTGTATGGAGTATGGACGTTTCAGTCTGAATGCAGCCGTGTGGCAAATCTTGGAAATGATAAGCAGTGGTTAAAAAAACACAAGCTGCACGTGCAACATGTGTATCCATGCCCTATAAAAGCCCAGGTTGCCTTAACTGTGAGGCCGTCAATTAAAATGCCACATCCAATGGATGATCAGAGGAACCAAGCCATGGGTATGCTGAATAGTGGAATCGGTCAAGAAAGAGTCACTCAACAGATTCATGTCCACCAGTCAACAGTTTCTATGGAACCGAAACAGAGCCACGGGAAGGGTCAGCGACTGTCTTCGTCCTGCTGCACAGCGTGTGACGTCAACAAGACAAGGCCGATGCATCGTCGTCATTCACCTCTGCAACCGCTTCAGGACAGCATGAGAAACAGCCAGAACCACCATTGGAACAAGGGGACTACTCATCAGTGACAAATTTTGACACATCATCACCGACTTGCTCAACAACAATGGGCAGCAGCTGGTGATAACTTTGGGAGGAAACAGTGGGATAACATCATCTTTTCCGATGAATCGAGGTTCAACGTCAGTTTTCCACAAAGTCGTCTTCAGATGAACTGTCGGCAAGGACACCGTTTCGCTCAGGGCCGTATTATTGAGAGAGATCATTTTGGAGGGGGCGGTGTTATGGTTTGGGGAGGAATCATCAAATGAACCCTCCACGCAATGTCGCAGAGCTTACTGCAGACTTACAGTTCCATTGGACAGAAATACCACAACCTCTGATGCACAGCCTGTGTTTACCCATGCCCCATAGACTTCAAGAGAGCATCGCTGCCCAAGTTGCTCACACTCAATATTGACGTTACAGACCCCTGCATTGTTTGACCTTTTGTGATGTCACGTGTACATCCCAATTTTCCCGTCTCTGTGCAGATTCTGTAGGACTATCCCTGACAAATCTCATGTGATTGCAAGCATTGATCCTTTCTCACATGCTACAAACTAAATGTCACTTTTAAGTTGGTATGTGTTTTCATTGTCTCTCAATATATTTAGTATGCAGAAACACAAATTAATGCAATAAAATACCGGCATTTCAGATTAATCGTCTATGTCATCAGCCACATCGTCGTCAACATCGACACCCCCACCATCCCACAGGTACTGTTCTTGACCAGTGGCGGTATAATTATTACGTTGCAAGTTCGTTGCTGTCCACAAAAATCGTTGCAAGACAAACTTGACCTTCGACGTGAGCACGGCCCTCCTTCACAATGAGTCTTCACGAAGTTACAATCAACATTCTCATTGAGGACACACTCTGGGGTTTCATGTCCATTGTTATCCATGTGATATACGGTTCATTATTTGTACCGTCCATCCATGTCCATCGGGAGATAATGTATTAATAATTTATCATATCATGGGACGACCCTTAGAAGCCAGGTAAACAATATCTTGGCAGATTGATGTCAATGTGACATTGTTGTCATAATCTATCTCAACGACGTTTGGAGCAGGTGTTCTTTGAAAGGCATTCTTTATGATTAGTGCTGCTTGCTAGATATATGCAAAGTTTCATCAACCCTAGGTGCTGAAGCTACTGAATGCTGACTTCATTCAGTCTCATTGACTGGGACGTCACTGTGCATGATTTTTGAGGCCATTTTCAGATGGCTACCAACAAATGATACCAAGTGCCATTCACTGCATAGCTGCATTTACCTGAAGTCTGTGAGGGTAGCTCCTTCTCTTTCAGCGCATTTCAAGAAGAAAGTGATGAGCTTGGTCATCCGGAATATTTCATGATTCTTGATTCGTTCCTCCTCCATGACCGAAAGAAATGCAAAATGAAGTGTACGTTGGCTGTGGCGTAGTTGGCACTGAAATGACATAAATATAATATCAGATCATGCCCATCCTTAATTTTGAACATAAATTTAGTGTTGCATTTAATATTATTAGCTTGTCTGGAATTTAAATTCCAGATAAGGTGTTGTCATCGCGCACCGTCCGTCTCCTATTTCGACTTTTCCGGCCAAACCGTTGGGCCGATCGGGCTGAAATTTGGCAGCAACGTTCCTCTCCTGACTGGTAACAGCAATTATAACTTAAGAACGGCTGAAGGGATCTAAGTTAAATTGGTACAAGTATATGTATAATGATGAATACATAAACTGATTACATTATGGGGTCAAGAGGTCAAAAGTCAGAGGTCATGTCAGGTAAAAATGTCATGTCAGGTCAGAGGTCACGAGATGCTCATGATCCTTTGCAAATACATATTGGCAAGCACCGGCCATTCCTACCCACTTCATCAAACATTTGCGATATTTCTTCCATCTCGGTGGAATAAATGGGTGAATAAGGTCATTTTAAACATTTTTTGCAGTGCATAAATCACTTCAAACATGATGCTGTGCTTGCATGACGAATCTGTGACAATTGACGCAGCTCCACAATCGTGCACATCATGTGACACAAGCTAGCGAATTGATTGGTCAAGATTAAAAAAGTAGTGCACCATTCATGCTTCAATGTGGAGAAATAGTCCAATCTTAAAGCACACAAAACATCTAAACTGGCAGAAATTTCGAGTTAAACTTTTAGTATATGCTAGATCTTATCTTGTTCTCCGAACACTAATACTTATATTTTAAAATTTCCGACCTCCGAACGAAACTGACCAATAAATGGTCTCAAATTGCAGCCCAACAGACCATCATTTGGCGCAAGATAATGCAACAGCATAATGAACATTCTCGGCTTCAAGCAGAGCATGTGAAGAGGTAGACCTGAAACATCGAGTGAATTGAGGTCCTCAACTGGGTTCGATACATTTTCAGCATTCGTAACAGTATCAGCACTCTGCCAACACCACTGTTCACCTGCTAACCATGCAGCAACTTGGTTGATCTCGATGGTCATTGCATTGTGTGGTACCAGAAATGCTTGCTCGGCCATCGAATGTGGATTGCTCGAATGTGGAATGTGTTAGTGAGTTTTGGGAATGTCCAATGAATGAGGGCAGCAAGATCCAAGGTCATGCACATTTTAGGTAGCAAATCAACAACATCATTGACATTTATTAGTTCACCATTACCCAGTTGTAGAAGCCATTTTGGCAAATTTCTCGCCATGCTTGTCAATGCTGCCACACCTTGCTTACATATTTTTGCACAGCTCATAAATGTGGAAGTGCAGCCATAGAGCAGAGCGTTTAATGCATGCATCTGTTATTTGTGCCCATGAACCACGCTTTACTGCTGGGAGGACTTGGCAGAAGTCACCAAGTAAAATTTCCTTACTTTTATTTGGCGATGCCACCCAGTTTGCCTCAACTCACACTTAATATCATTTTATAAGCTATACATTTTATTCTCAAGCGTTTTGAGAGCTTGCCAGAACGATAAAGACGCTAGAATACATCGCTAAAGTACTAAATTGGGATCTCGCAAAATCTCCGAAAGAACTACAGTACTTTGTGTCGTGCATAAAGAAATGTACTGTACTTCGACTGGCTAAGAGGCAGCATAAAAGTGTTACCTTAGAAGTGAAATTAGATGTTATTCGTCAAATGGATGCAGGTGAAATGGATGCAGTTGACGTCGCCGGGTTATTAAGTTTGCCTTCGACTCAGACAAGGTTATTAAGTTTGCCTCCGACCACCAGATTTGACCGCTTCTGGAAGAGGTTTATTTTTATTTAATTACGTATGTATAGTAATTGTTATTTATTTATTTGTAGTCATGTGTATTTGAATCCAACTGTCATGAACCGAAAAAAGGGTTAATTTCTTAAGTAACTGGAAGGGCACTCGGTAGAGCGCATACCTCCGCCACACAATTCCTGATCCACGAAAACATAGCTGGCACATTAAATTTTTGCAATATCGTGCTATACATCGTTTTTGGCCATATCTCTCAATGGTGAGGAATCACTTTTAAAATTCTAGTCGCTGGATCACATGTAAAATATATAGCAAGCATGTTAACATTGAAATAAACATGTAAATAAACACTGTATAAAATAAACCAAAACACAAGACTTTTACCGTTTAAATTTATTACAAATCAGCAAGGTGGGTGAGGGTAAACGTATTATATATTACTTGCACTTGCTACTCAGAACCTGATTTTTAACATTCATTCCACATATTTGCATCATTGTTTGGAGCATGGCTGTACCACTGACCGACCATCCCTCTGTGGAAGTAAAATAATTAATTCCATCTTGTGAAATGTGAGCATGGACATATATGGTAATAGACAGCTCTATGGATCACATGACTATCGCAAAACACTTCTGTATTTCTGTATTGATCATACTGAAACAAATATTTTTCATATTGAGATAAATGTTCTTTGTCCACAAATTATGTATTTATTTTTCGTTATTTTCTTTAAAATGGTTTTAAACAATATGGAGGCATGGAATCTGTTGTAAAGCATTGGTTAAAGTGACTGTCACCATATAAGGAATGGTTCACCAGGAAACATCATCTGCAAAGGCACTGAGACAGAGTTGAGATAATGATTTAAATTATCTGCAGCATAAAACATGTTTATCAGCTCTTTCGCAATGACGAAATGAAAAGCTCATTGCATTTGCAAATAAGGGCTGCTCATGGTGGGGGCTGCTCATGGTAATGAGTTTCTTTGTTTGCTCAGAACTCACTGTGACAGGCCACAAATGGAGTAGAATCTCTGTTCAAATGTACTATCTATCCATCCATCGGGACCATCCTCTGTGCAGAGCGTTGGTACTGCCCAAGCAGTCTCCTTGGTTATTGGACACAATCCTGGACAGGACACCACTCCAACACAGGATACAAGCAAGCAGGCACTCATTTTGACAACCCCGGTTGGATGACAGGCAGAGTCAAACCCACCTGGTATTAATTCAACAGCCGAGTGGGATTTGAACTCAGGATTCAAGGATCCCAAGCCCACCACCCTAACAATGAAGCCAACACCAGGCATAAATGTACTATGGTCTTGTTAATTACATATAACCAACAAACCTACACTTCAAACCATATGATTATAATAATAACCAATATAATAATAACGAATATATAATCCCCGTACTGGCCCAAGCACATTTGGGCCTGGTGAAAGATCTTGTTATTCGTTCATGCTTCGTTAAATTGATTTATGTACCCATCTGTTATGTTTGCTGCTCTGATACTTCAAAAATATACTTAATAACCGATCATTGCATACTGATGGTTATTTTATAAATGAATAGATATAGTGTGTTAGTAAACCTTGTAACATTATAATCTTTTCTATTATTTATTTCATTTGATTGGCGAGATTAAGCTGCTTCAGCTGACACCAGTGAGTCGTGCCACAAAAGGCATTGCAGAGTCTCGTTAACGTTAACAGTCTTCAATTGTAAAGTTGTACAAACACGAAGCTCATTAACTCTGCCTTCCCATTGTCCTCTTAAAGCAGGAGTCTCATTGAACTGTTGAGGTCCTGGACCTCTCATTGTTCTGCAAAGTTGAGCAAACCAGATGCTCCACCGGCGTGCTACGATAAATGCTTATCATTGCTTATGTAAATGAAGGTTTTCTGTGCATGCATGCCCTGAAGCAAGACATGCATTCTTTCACTGCACTATCTTGTTTTATCTGTACAGAAATGTTTTTCTATTTGCTTTGAAGGACCTCATGTGTAAACAAAGATTTCATGTAGTCTGGCATTGATTAACCAGTACTCTTTGATGCTCTGACCCCTCCCTATCTTCTAACCATGTAAAATACTATGTATTCTGGCTCAGAGGCAAAGATCTGCTTGGACTCTTGAGACAAGCTTTTCTCTGCACATATATGTGTTTTTATATAATAAACAATCTGTTAAATTATAAAGGGTTTTCTCTTTTGTGTAAATTTCCACCACACCTCCCTGTAGGTTTTCATAAGCAATTTAGAATTTCTTCAGGGGGTGCCAGCAATAACTCACTTCGTCTTCATGAAAAATACCTTGGCCCAAGTCTTGGGAATCAACGTTTAAAACTCACATGAGGATCCTTGGCCCAAGTCTTTCACGAAACCGCTGGCCAGGCCTCACACTCGACAAAAATTAGGGCAGGTATTTATAGAATTTGTTTATGGTGCCAGAGATAACTCGCTTACTCTTCGCAAAGTACATTGTGGGATCTGTAATGCCGGGATGCCCAGTTTAATGTATATCCGAGGGACGACACATATTGATGAATCACCCTGCCTGTGAAACACCGGAATGACAGTTTATAACTGGGTCATGATTCAAACCCAGGCTAGACAGCTTAGAGGGGAGTGTGCGTACCTCCACACCATCCTACAACCCACTGTGCATGTACCATACATGCACCAAGTGATGCACTCACATAATGAGCATGTACATCATACTTTGAAGGGTAAAAATGATTTTTCTTTATTTCAGGTAAAACACAGCAGTTGAAATGGAAATATTCACCAACATTGGTCAATTATCATTTTTCCTTTTGAAATCCTTGAAATTAAGGCAGCTGGGTGGGGAAGGAAAATAAAAAATAAAAAAAGTCGAGAACGTCCATTCTCGCCGATAGACAAAGCGAACATTGTTCATCCTTTCTGTTGCAGTTTCTTCCACATCCATTTTTTTTCTACTTCCAGGAATTTTTCTCCTGTTAAATGGTAATACATCTGTTCTGTGACAATTCCTGTTAAAGAGTTTCGATGTTGGCGGTAGGCACGTTATAGGTCAAGAGCTTTTGAGGCAGTTTTAATATTTTAGATATTGAGAATGAGGATGGTGTTTCCTTCACTGTGCCATTTGTCCACTGTCTTTGCTCCTCAGATAAGTTTATTACGTACTTGAGGGTATTGCTTGTGGAGAACATCTCATTGTCTGCGGAACCCATCGTGCCAAGGCCTTGAAAATTTGGCACTTTTGAAAGCAGTTTTCTGATTCTTATTCTTCTTCATTGATTTTCATTTGAACCATTTCCTTTTTTCTTTTCAAGTTTTCAATCCATTCACACTTCTTGAAGTTTTCTTTTCATTCCTTGTAAATTCTTTTTCTCGAGTTTTTCTCGTTTTGATTATTTTCTTGGACGATTTTCCTTTTGTTCTCAATTGTTTCTTTTTTTTCTTCTTCTTCCTTTAATTCATCCCATTTCCTTTCTTAATTGTTCTCTTTGCCTTTTGACTCTCACTGCTGGTGGTGATTTTTTAGGGGGTTGGGGGGGGGGGCAAAATTATTTTAAGGGGTGTTGTTTGCCTGTTACTTTCTCTTGAATAGGCAGTGCTACAAAAAAAAATTGTTAATTTTTATTTTTGGAGAGGGACAACGCAAGGGAGGATGGGAAGAGGAGGCTCCACCAAAATGGTATTTATCTCTCCTCTATTTTCTTGAAAAACTTCCAATTTTCACTGATTTTCATCCTCTCCATCGCTTTCTCAATCTTTGCTCTCCTTCTGTCTTTACCAGTCTCCTCCTGAATTTCGTCCACTTCCCTTGCCTTTGTCATATCTGTCTCTGGCTGTGCCATCCATTTCGAGTTACCGAGATGAATATGCTTTCCTTATATAACTCCATTTGGAGTTACCAAGATGACTATGCTGGAGGTCAGAAGTCATGCCGTCTTGCACAACACCACTATTCCTTTCAAACACCTCGTCTGAGACTCTGGGTCCGCATAACATTCCAACCATCGACAAACCTAGGGTGCCAGATCCTCTTGGGGAGCAGGGGGTCACACCAACGTTCTGTGCCACTCCATCAGTTTGGCCACTCTGTTGAGGTATTAATTTTGTTTGTGGGTCCCAGCCTTTTCTTTTGAGATGTCACAATATTGTTCACTTTTTTTCTCTTTCTCTTTCTCTTTCTCTCTCTCTCTCTCTCTCTCTCTCTCTCTCTCTCTCTCTCTCTCTCTCTCTCGCTCTCTCTCTCTCTCATGTTATAAGTGCTGTAACATATGTTAGTGTCAACTTATTTTGAGGTAGATGTTATTTTTGAATGCTCAGTTTGTTATTCCTTCAAGTTCTTTGGTCGGTTTGTTGTTTTATGTTTGATGGTCATGGTGTGGGCCTCAGTGTTTCCAGTGTGTGGATATTTGTGTGTCTTTTAAGCCCTGATGAGCAAATGAATGATTTATCACACACACTACCAGTGTATGGCTTTTCCAAAGTATGGATCCTCATGTGCCTTTGAAGGTTTGATGCCAAAATGAATGATTTATCGCACACGCTACAATTGTATGGCATTTCCCCAGTGTGTATCCTGGTGTGGGTTTTAAGGTCTGATGCAAAACTGAATGATTTATCACACTGACTACACCTGAACAGCTTTTCCTGAATGTGGATCCTCATGTGAGTTTTAAACGTTGATTCCCAAATGAATGATTTATCGCACATGCTACATGTGTAACGTCTTTCCCCCGTGTGGATCCTGGTGTGGATTTTAAGGTGTGACCCTCGACCAAATGATTTATCGCACACACTGCACTTGTAGGGCCGTTCCCCTGTATGTATCAGTGCGTGACTTTTAAGCCCTGATGAGCAAATGAATGATTTTCCACACACACTGCAAGTGTACGGTTTTTCCAAAGTATGGATCCTCATGTGTCTTTGAAGGTTTGATGTCCAAACGAATGATTTATCACACACACTACAATTGTATGGCCTTTCCCCAGTGTGCATCCTGGTGTGGGTTTTAAGTTTTGATGGAAAAGTGAATGATTTATCACACTGACTACATCTGAACAGCTCTTCCTTCATGTGGATCCTCTTATGATGTTTAAAAGTCGATTCCAAAATGAATGATTTATGGCACATGCTACACTTGTAAGGTCTTTCCCCCGTGTGCAACCTGGTGTGGGTTATAAGGTGTGACCCTTGACCAAATGATTTATTGCACACATTGCACTTGTAGGGCCGTTCCCCTGAATGCATCTGTGTGTGTATTTTAAGGCTTGATGCTCGAATGAATGATTTAGAACACATGCTGCACGAGTACAGATTTTCCCGTGTATGGATCCTCATATGTGTTTGAAGGTTTGATGCCCAAACGAATGATTTCTGGCACACACTGCAATTGTATGGCTTTTCCCCAGAGTGGATCCGGGTGTGGCTTTTAAGGTTCGATGCAAAACTGAATGATTTATCACACTGATTACACTTGAGCAGCTTTTCCTGAATGTGGAACTTCTTGTGACGTTTAAAGGTCGATTCCCAAATGAATGATTTATCGCACATGCTACAGGTGTAAGGTCTTTCCCGCGTGTGGACCCTGGTGTGGCTTTTTAAGTTTGATGCTCGACGAAATGATTTATTGCACACACTGCACTTGTGGGGCCGTTCCTCTGGATGCATCCGTGTGTCTAGTTTAAAGCTTGATGCTCGAATGAATGATTTATCGCTCCCGCTACACGTGTGTGGCTTTTCCAGTGTGTGGATATTCATGTGTCTGTGAAGGTTTGATTCCCAAATGAATGATTTATTACACACACTACATGTGTAAGGTCTTTCCCCCGTATGGCTCCTGGTGTGGCTTTTAAGGTTCGATGCTCGACCAAATGATTTATTGCATTCACTGCACTTGAAGGGCCGCTCCCCTGGATGCATCCGTGTGTGACTTAGAAGCTGTGATGCTCGAACGAATGATTTAGCACACACGCTGCACTTGTACGGCTTTTCCAGTGTATGGATCCTCATGTGTCTTTGAAGGTTTGATTTCCAAACGAATGATTTATTACACACACTACAAATGTTTGGCCTTTCTCCCGTGTGCATCTGTGCGTGACTTTTCAGATGTGATGCCAAAATGAACGATTTATCACACACGCTGCACGTGTACGGCTTTACCAGTGTATGGGTCATCATGTGTCTTTGAAGAGTTGACGCACAAATGAATGATTTATGACACATACTACATTTGTATGGCCTTTCCCCTGTGTGTGTCCGTGTGTGTCTTTTAAGGTGTGATGCAAGAGTGAATGATTTATCACAAAGACTACACCTGAACAGGTTATTCTGAATGTGGATCCTCATGTGAGATTTAAGGGTCGACTCCTCAATGAATGATTCATCACAATTGCTACACGTGTAAGGTCTTTCCGCCGTGTGGATCCTGGTGTGGGCTTTCAGGCTTAATGCCCGACCAAATGATTTTTCACACAAACTGCACTTGTATGGTCGTTCCCCTGTATGCGTTTGCGTGTGACTTTTAAGGTGTGATGCTCGAATGAATGATTTATCACACACGCTGCACTTGTAAGGTTTTTCCCCTGTGTGTGTCCGTGTGTGACGAGTATAGCAGGTTTTAACGTCAGTTCCATAAGGACAATGAGTACATTTGTATTTGGGATCAATGGACACTGCACGGTGACGCTGCTCATGTCGCTGCAAAATAGCCTCAGAGGTGAAGCTCCGACTACACCTGGAACAGGGAAACCTCCTGAAGATCCCAGATATCCCTGTGAAGAACATTCACACAAAGACATGGTTTCTCAATGTTTCTCACAAGAATGTAGAAACAACCTTAAAGTAACAGGAAGAATCACACATGTTTAACAAACGTGAGTTTAAATCATTCTACAAATATTGCTTCAAAACAGTATTATTTAAAGGCTCTTATTTGTGAACGTTCTTTATGAGTGATACATATTTGAATAGGCTTGATACCTGTGAGAGGTGGATGGAACGTTCAGAAACACTGGCCAGAAAATGTCCAATTATTATCATTGATGAAAGAAATTGAGTTGCTAAGGTGAGTTGTGAGCAAAGTTACCTGTATGTTCTCAATACCTGCACGTAGCTGTTCCTGGCGAGGTTTCTCCTGAGTAATCGGAATGCATGCCGTCGATGATCCAGGCTTCAAGATAAGTCGTTGTTTAACTTCCTTCCTGGAACACAAACACATTTCTTTGTTGAGAAAACTTGTACATGTGGTACCACACATGACCCAGGAACTAGAATACAAGCAGTTTCTGAAGATATTGAACACAAGCACAATTCAATGCTTTTCATTTTGAAGTTGAAAAATCAAAGGTTTTTACAAAGAACGCGAAGGGAATAAAGGTAAAATTCAATAAAATGTGAGAAAGCAACTGTTAAAATATGAGAATTTAAAGATTGTAAAACTGTAATTGATAGATAAGACTGTGCAAATGTTAAAATCAGTGAGCTCTGCAGGTTGAGCATGTGTGAAAAATACTCGATCATCCAAAGTTTTCATCCTTCTGCAAGGAACTACACGAGGAGATTTCCGCTGTCAGAGCATGGCATTATTTGCAGCTGTACGATGTGTGATTAGTTCCGAATTTCAGGAAGACACCATTTTTCTTAAGTCTGAAAAATCATGTTGGGATTGAATCCCTCAAAAACAACCACACAAGGAAGGAAGGAATGACAAGCAATGACAAGACAGGAATGACACCACAATCCTTTTACGGATTGTCATCACCACATATTTTGACATTTTTGTCATGGGAGGCAATGGTAACAAATGTATGAAGATGTGTATGGTTAGAGGTAGTTGTAGATTTGTAATGTGGGTTGGTATAATTGTGTATTTTATTAGCCCCCATTGGATTTATTCCGAAACGGGAGCTTATGGATTTGGTCTCGATTTTCGTGTCTGTGCGTGCATGCATGCATGTGTGTGTCCGCAACCATATCTCGGACATGTATGGAACGATTTCATTCGTAATTGCACAACGCCGACACTTGATAGTATACATATGCACGTCATTTTTTGTTCCGACATCAGATCCAAGATTGGCGACTGGCGGTTACTTAAATGTGTCCCCAACCATTTCTCAGACATGCATGGTCTGATTTTGTTCAAACTTGGCAAAAGCACAGTTCATGATGGCAGGCACGTGCACCTCACTTTATTTTGTGATCTCATCAAAGATGGCCAACTGATAGAATGTTGGCCATTTTAGTTGTACACAAGTCTGGAGACGGCGATGGTTCACGAGCAATGTACACGGTTCGCCTTTTTTATTTTTTGACCTTCGAGGGGACGCCAGGAAACTGGCGGGAATTGGAAAACGTAAATGATGAAAGTTGTAGTAAATGAAGAGCACTACAAATCGACCACGAATTGCGAAATCCTAAACGTAGTTCGCCTTTTTAATTTTTTTATGGCGGGAATCGGAAAAACGTAAATGATGAAAGTGTAGTACTCGAAGACACGACTTGCATACCAACTTTCATTCGAAGATTGAAAACCTAGGGGCTCGATGCCCAATTATTGATTTTTTGGACATTTTCTAAGTTTGTGACCTTGTGACCTTGACCTTGGACGAAAATGAAAAATCGAGCTCCGTGGGGTGCCATTGAGCTAACCAAATACCGAAACCCCTGCCAGATTCGACAAACCCCCGCGAGAAGATGTAACTGAAACCAGCTACCCCTAAAAACACATGTATTTGGGCGTGCTCCGCCCATAATGGGCGCAGCACGCCATTCTCAGGGAAACCAACTAGATCATGAAAAACCTCCCACCAAATTTTATCAAATCGGATCAAAACCCACAGAGCTATGCTCGGGACAGACAGACAGACAGAGACAGACAGAGCAGACAGACAGACAGACAGACACACCATAACGAATATAGTGTTTTACTAACTTGTGAACCAATAAATGTGGGCTAGCCCTTTAACTCCATTCAGCAAAATTACTCAAACAACAGGGACTGTGACATTTTACGTCTTTTCTACTTATTTGTTGTGGGATTGAGACGGAAAAATTAAAAAGATGTCATGATGGCAATCCGTAAAAGGATTATGGTATCATTCCTACCGGCCTTGTTTGGTTGTTTTTTTTGGATATTCAATCACGACATTTTTACCCTCGCCAGAGGAGATGGGATTGCATTGGGTCCGTTTGTTTGTTTCTTGGCGAAATCTTCGATTTTGTCAAGTATGTTGG
>CM068968.1:16702461-16713233 GCA_035128595.1 Eptatretus atami
TACAAAAATAAAAGGAAAAGAAAGGACCTCCCTTTCGTGGCCGGTGAACCCTCTCCGGCACTCTCCTCGTACGGACGCGCAGGTCCACCACAGGCCGCACTGCAGCGCCTCCCGTCCACGTCTCCACCAACAGGCCGCTCGCCGGACCACGAGCGCAGGACCGAGAGAGGAAGACAGAGAGCTCAAGCAACGAGAGCTCATGGACCAAGACGAAGCATTCAACCACGAAGAACCAGAAGACAGAAGAACCTGAACCAAGAAGCGCATGAACCAAGAAGACCCAGAAGAGGCAAGAAAAGGAAGAGAGTTACGTTTTGATGATGTTCTGAAACATTCACATCTCAGGCAGCTCCAACATTGTGTGATCTTGACTTTTTTGAAGGTTTTTTTTTCAAATTTTCTGAATTTGGATTTTCAAATGGCAATCAGGCAGATTTGATATAGAAGCCCTGGAGAACAAATGTGGCAATTGATGCTTGTATATATTTGCACGATTCCTCTCAAAATCTGCTGTTATCTGCGTCATATAAAGGATAATAAACGATTCGAAGGAGGATGATTCTTGTTCGGTTTTGCCTCTGTATTGCTCAAGGCTTTAATAACCGAAGTTCATGCACTCGTTTTCCATCATCCATGGAGGTTCAGCCAATCTATGTTTTACAACGCGTCTGATAGATGGGGTGAGAGGGTTTGTTGCCATTGTTTAAAGCACGTATGACGGTCAAGCTCCAGAGGCTATGGATTCTTTATGCCAGTAAAGGTAATTGATAGTGTCGTTTGTAATGAGGTTTTTGTAGGCAACGAAAAGAACGAAGATGGACCACGTTAGCCATAATGAATCATTTCTGCCATTTGTCAAATGGGGTGGTTTGCAGGAAATGAAAAATAGAAGTCTATTTTAATTCCACAGTGATTTTCACACATGATAAGGATAATTTGTACGAGGTTAAGTATATCTGATTCAAGTATCAACAACTATATCGGTATCCTGACATGTGGACTCATGATAAGAGGGGAATGGTTCCGAGGCGAAAGACGGGGGTAGGGTTTTGAGATGGTGGAACGAACGGTGTGGATTGGTGGACGAGAAAAGTAGGAAATCGGGGAACGTTTAGCTGCTGGGATTTAACATGCAAACTCAGAATGCATCTTCCCTCACTAAAATCCCCCGAAACCAGATTGGGGAGGTAAATTCTATAAAAGTAGAATCTGAAAGAAGATATCTGTCTGGGGAAAATCCTATTGTATCTGAAATGCTTGGTGGTTCATTTCATGAGCGGTTGATGTTCCATACTCAACTGACGATGTTGGTGGCTGCCAGAAGCAGTTTCTTGTAAGGTTTACTGGGTGGTTTGCCATTGGGCTTCCAGCGTTGTGTAGTCCATGTCTCTATCCTTTTCAAATGGCGAGCATTGCAGGCCAAGGGGCAGACATTACCATTTTAAAAGTTCTTTATTACGACTCAGACATGGGTTTGAACAAACGACCTCCCAGACTTGGAATGGAAAGAAAGATACAGGGGAGCGACACACAACTGAACTTCTGCGACAGTCAACCTTCGCAATGATTTTAATTTTGTTTTGATAGAAATAAAATTAAGCAGACAGAAAGATAATAAGAAATTAATGGGAAGGTGTCGGTGGCTTGTGTGACACACGGTCTACATTTTATTCAAAATGGTGACTGACAGAGAGGACGACAACACGAGGTTGTAGGTCTGCTGAGCAGATTGTGTCAGAGAGGATCGCGGGAATGAGACGGTTTGGATAGAGAGATGATGGATGAAGCTGAGGGAGGCGATTGGTGTGTGCAGATGAGCTTGATGGGGAAGATTGGTAAAAGTGGGGTGGACACTTGGTCGGATAGAGAAGAATGATGAATGGAAAAGAGATGGGATAGGTCGTTCCTTTAAGTTTGGAATCAGTGTAATGCCTACAGAATTATTGTCCGAGACAGATTGACATTTATCACACGTTTTCGTGATGGACAAATCAATTTTACGACTCTCAATTGGTATTTTAGCGATGTTTTGGGTGTTTTTTTGGGTACAATGTCGGGGCTTGTATAAGAAGCTAAATGCTGGCGTACTTTTTTCATTCTTGTTGGTTGTTGAAACGTTTGAGAATAAAAGTTATAGTTTTAAAATAGCTTATCATTTTCAAGCTCCTATAGTAGTTTTCAGCGTTATAATTTTGTGACATTTGAATGGGGAAGCATTTTTATCCTCTGCCATTCATCCATATGGAGTACTATGTACTCATGATAATTTAATTGCATCGTAATTTGCGTGTTTGGGTAGATGGATTGTAAACCCAACTAGGCTGGCCAGGATAGTTATTAGCACAACATTGTCCTCCCTCCGTCCCTTTGTGATTCTTCCTGTGAAATGTGTTATTTTCTCAGTATTTATTTTGTAATCCATTTTCCTTTCTCTTCACCAGGTCAGAACTAACGCTATCCAGGCTGAAAGCCCACTCTTTCTCTTGAATCGACCAATCGACAGTGTGATCAAGCGGGCACAACCAATCTTTTTTCGTTTGCAGTAAAAAGGCTGCGGGGTAGCATCATTGGCTTTGGATGGGTGGATCGTGGCTCTGTGAATGCCGTGTGTAGGTTAGGGATGAATTTGGACTTTGGCTCGGTGTGCGGGTGAATAGCTAAGACTCTTTGCAAAGGACACTGTGGGATTATTAGGTCCACCAAACGAATGCGAGACAGCACCAAACCGCTTTAACACATCCATACCGAGGGACAAGGCACACACTGATGAATCACCCTGCCATGTGAAATCATGGATGACAGTTTATAGCTGCTTCTGAGATTCAAATCCAGAGGCGAGACGAGCTTTAAAGGTGTGTGAACATCTCGGCATCGTGCCAGCCTCAGGATGTCTTTGATGACATCACGCGATGGACGGTTTGAACGGGTTTTGGAGGAAGAAGGTTGAGTTTTTTTTTTTAAAGCAGGGAACAAAATCCCAAGGGAAAAAAAAGAAGTTTGGGAGAGAAACTTGGTGCTGTTTCTCCAGCCTCTGCCAAAAACAAGAAAAGAGAGACCGTGAGCGCGCTTAGACCGTGGTAGGAAGACCTCACGGGGTAAAAACTCTCAGACAGGAATCCCTATTCGAGCATCACCAGGCTTCTTTTGGAAGCCCCGCTCCTTTCCAACCACCAGACAGTATGGACAGAGTAACCACCCTTTGATTCCTGAAGAGGTAATCATATGTTCGCCTGGACTGGGCCAGAGACAACACCTCACAGATATGTGTAGGGAAACTTATGCATGTTAGTCCATCAAATCGGGCCGAGGTTGGCTCACTGACTTGAAGTGCTTAACTCAACTCATTTACCTCCGCCATAAAGGTGGGGAACGGAGTTATGTTTTTCACCTACTGTTTGTTATTTGTGAATCAGATTTGCCAGTATAATTGCGTTGGCTGGTTGTTATCACACTGTTGCAAGCAAAGGTGAATGGAGGTCATATTTTCACTCCTGTCTGTTCTCAGTGCTGTTACTTGCGAAATCAAAGATTCAACAAATATTGTTAGTTTTGGTCTGTTATTCTGATCTGCTATCGCTTACAGGTACATTTTTACTTCTGATATTCATGACAACTTCAACCTGTGAGAGGTAATGACAAGCGGAAGCTATGTTTTTGGCTCATGGTCACACAGAATAATCACTTTTCAAACTGATTTACTTGATTTATGTTATAATAAACTGAAAAATTCATGGTGGACGGTGAACCTTGGCGAGGTTGAAGCCTCGTCAAACGCCTGTATGTCTATTAATTACATTACTATTTTGAAACGTGAGTTGGACTGTGATACGTCAATTAATTACTATTGGACTTGAGGAACGTCTATTTTAATTCCTGACTAATGGAACATAGCTTTTAGACATGTAGACCTTAGAGCACTTAACCTTTTAGACCCTTGTAAGATCATTTATAACCCTTTGGAACTTTTAAAACCTTGATCCCTTTAAACCGTTTAAACCCCGAAGGACCCCCTGCTCTCTCTTATGGCAAGATTCACCATGCTTCTCTTCCAGTTATCTTACCCATTCTCCCGTCTTTGCGTATTCCAATCCGACGGTTGACGGCAGTTTCTTGGAAACAATTAACTGCATCTCTTCCTGGAAGGTAATCTACTCGAAGGGCACCTCAGACAATTCACAAAGCCGCAACAATTGTGTTATACTCTTCAGGGGGAGCCAGGACAACATTGTCCAATCTCCAAGAGATTGAACTTCAAACTTGTCTGCTTAAAATGTGGTGGTGCCATTGTCAAGTCATACGCTGGGTATATGCTCCCTTCCTTCCATCCTTCCTCACTTCAAAAGGCACCACCAGCCGACTCCGACTTGTGAGAAGGTCTGAATGCCTCAATTCTTTGTTTCCTTTCAAATCCTGTGTCTACTCTCAATCATCAACAATCTCTCCCCCCGCCCTCGCCCCCCCCCCCAATCACACACACACAACACAACACACACACACACAACAGCACACCAAACCCACACACACCATTCCTACCGCAGTCATACCCAGCTGCTCCTGGAGTTGGTTCTTTTGCAACTGAAAACGGTGGAAAAGTTTCTGGCAATCCTCGACTCTGACTCTGCAACTGTTCCAGACCAGATCAAGCTCAGTGTTCTAAAAAGCTTGCTCTGTGCTGCTTGCACTTCCTTTCTCTGCTATTTTTCACCCCATCACTTAATTATGTCATCTTCCATCCGTTGGAAATTCAGCCACAGTCACAGCATTCACATAAAAAAGGGTGCAAAAAACAGGATCCCTTAACTACAGACCAAATTAGCTTACATTCCGATTTCATGCAATGTCATGGAATCCATCATCACAGTTGACATAAAATCATAATTTTCTCCATACAACCTCATCTCAGATCATCATTCAATTCAAACCGGTCACTTATCTTTGGACTGTTGTCTGCTCTCCCAGCACATGGATGGAGGCCCTAATAAACAGACATAGAATTATGGCCATCTCTCTGGGCAATTTGAGCTTGTTGATGCAGTCTGGATCCTGCTTTACTCTCCAAACTGTCTGCTATGGATCCAGGCCAACCTGTACCCGTCTGGATTACTAACTTCCTCACTCTCGTTAGCCAACTGTTCTCTCAATGGACCCTTTCTTCTTCCTCTCCTATAAAGGCTGGAGTACCTTCAGGCAGTGTTCTAGGCCCATCTTATTCTGTAATCTTCATCAATGATGTCACTGATTCTGGAAAATCATCTTTATCTCTTTGCTGATGACTCCACAACTCTGACAGTAACATCTCGTTCATCGTTCTGACAGAAGGCAAGCAACATCTCTTTCTTCAGACCTTGACAAAACCACAAACTGGTGAAACCCTTGCATATTGTTTCATCCCAAGAAGAATCCATACACTCATCCTTTCCGAAATCCTGAAACGCAAATCCTTCCATCTACTTTCTCAAGCAAATGTAAAAAGATTTATGTCATCAACTTCTTGGGACACACTCTCAGCCATGATCGCTTCTTGGGCAGCACATTTCAAGACCACGCCTCCAAAAGCCAGTCGCACGATGGGAATCCTCCGTGGTGCCAAAGTCCTTCTCGGGCCACCTTACATAGCAATATGACCACATACATACATTTCGTCCGCAGCCTGATGGGCTATGTCTCCTCTGCTGGGCTGGTGCTCCTGCCCCTCACCTTTCTCGGCTCACCGCTGTGGAAACCAAGCATTTGGAATCATGGGTATCTCCACGCGTATGAGGCTGAGTCTTTTAAGGCTCTCACTCTCTGCACCGCAGGCAGGTCAGGTGGTCTTTCTGTCTTCTAACCGGTCTCTCTCTCGGTCTCGCCTCCCCCGCCCCGCTTGTCTGCGATAATGTCCCACCATATTTCCGAAGGGTGCTCAAGTCCACCAACAACCGCAATCGGTAAAAGAAACAAATATCACGAATCCACTGCTCACCTTCACTCTTTCATTCCTCTTTTTTCCCGCCTTGAATAAACTCCCTCATACCGTGTCAATCCATTCTTCCTCCAGGCTTCAAAACAGCTGTTCACCACACTGTGTTCATCCCTCCGATCCAAAAACTTCGATGCTTTTCTCTCATCCCAAACCCAACTCCTTCAAATTCCTGTTTTTCCTCTCCCCTCGGAGGAAAGTCCCCTGTAATGTCCACTTGTTACCCGTGTTCCCCGATCCTCTCCTTCCAAATCTTCCTCCGTGGCCTCTGTTCCCACACTGTTTTGTCTTCCTCTCCCGCCCCCTCTTGGCTATGCCCCCCTTGCCTGTGCGTTGTGTGTTGCTCTCATAAGAGCCTCGCAATGTATACAAAAATAAAAAATCCTCCTACACGAGTCACTGAACTTTTCTCGACTATCTTTCGCTCACTCAGTGAGAGAAACGGCTTCCATACTGGGTAGACCGTATTCACCGGCGTGATTACCAAGTGTTGGCAAAAGGTGTAAAAAAAATTTCCGAAGCGATTTCACGCAAAAGCGCAGAAAATTAGTGAAAAGCACCCTTTGCTTGCCATCCCGCCCTTCTGTCTCATGGCCCCCTTCTGGTGCGTTGTGTGTTAGCAGCGCTTTGTTTTGCCCAGGCGCTGATGCAATTGCGTTGTAAAACTAATGCGATGCCTGCACGATGATTTGCAGGATTGCAATCTCTGTCAAACCAGCAGTTTCAACATCATGTCAGTTATAGATGGCAGCTTAGGCACCCCAGTGTGTATTACATTGCATTTACAGGATTCAGTCCGATTTGCCACTTGACGGCCCACTTTTTATAGAAGGGAAAAGATCTTCATGTTACCATTGAATGGTCATACCCTCAAGAGTGTCACCCCAAGATTTTTCACATCGTCCGCAAAATAAGGGCCTTAGATTGTAAATTGTCTACAATATATCAATGTAGGACAAGGGATAATACAGGGCAAGCAGAACTGTGGTATCCACTTAGTACCTCCTTCCATTTGTGACAGGGTACGTTTAGGAGACCCGTAAGGAAATCAATGATGCAGGAGGAGAAACGGTTGCCAATACCCAGCCCTCAATGTTCAGTATTGAGGCACTCGTGCGGTACCAGTGTCAAACGCTTTGGAGAAAGTCAATGAAAGAACATCATGCTCAGCTTTGGTCCATTTCTGGAACACTTAACTCAGTAAGTAAAACGTATACACGTGTTACTCTGGATTGATATTTTATTTCAAGTAATCAAATTTAATTTATAGCTTATAGAAAAGCCGTTTTTCGATTTTTCTGTGTAATTACTCTATTTTGGCTTCATAAGGCTTCGTTTAATTTTTGCAGCTTCTTGCTGGCAAAGCAATCAGTTCATCTGAGCTTAGTTCTTATCTTTCACGACAACTAATGTTTCGTAGTCTTTGGCTACCAGGGTTTGCCCTGCTGGAGCTGGAGATGGCAACGATTTCTGCCTTTCCTGGAATTAAAACATTCACTGAGAGTGTGACGAAGGTGGAAGGCAATTGCAATCGGCATATAAGTGATGTGTTTGCCTTGTTAAATTTTTCTAAACAAAAAAAGCCAATCACTTACTTACTATTTGGATTGCCTGTTTGGGTTTGTATGAACATTCTGCGTTTAAATTGCATCCACCATTTTTTCTCCTTCAAGAGCTCTTCCAGCAGAACTCATCTTCCTCCTCAACGACGCTATAATACAAAAAAGGTTCTCTATTTTTGAAATATACAGTGTGTCATATTTAATTTATTTAGAAAGAATGTGCATGGATTAAAAAAAGAGAATTTTTGATTACTGTATTTCATAAGATGATTTGATATAAAGAAAACCATAATAGAATTGTACCTCAAGTGAGAATCAAGCTGTGCTGGTCGATGGAATATATGAAATAATGTCCAGCTTGCTGCAGCTACCAGCTTCCATGAAAGCATATCATCCACATTCATTCAAGTACTTGATCTAATCTCCAGCTATGATGTCAATATCGGCAACAATTAATTTGCCAGTTCACGCTCGCAGCCTCCACCTCCTATTTTTTTATGGCTATGTCGAGTTTCATTTCACAAGCCAGTGCCGGTTGCCTTCGTCTTATTCTCATTTTCTTCAGAGAACTCCCGAGGTCCAATGGCAGATGATTTGGGCACTCTGCGAAAAATGGGCCATCCTGTTAAATTATTTCCATGCGATTGCTTTTCTTATTCGTACCCGCGTCAACTTCTCCTACCTTTAATTTGCACCTTGGTGAACTTGATTATATTCAACGAAACCATTTCTTGCTCTTAATTGAAAATTTGTCCTCTTTTCATTTTCCAACTATTGCTATCAGCTGGACACCAAACTAAAACCTGACGTACATAAGGTCCAATGCGGAAGTGCATTTCCAGTTGAATTGGTTAGGTAACCTTTATATATGGACAATGAACAAAATAAATGTATGACAAGGCAGTGAAATCAACTTAGGAAGTGCACAGACTAATATGGCTATGTATTCTCTCTTCGTAAATTGATATAATTAAACGGGTGAGAAGCTTGCCATACAAACAGGTTTTTTGTCACCGTTTAAGGGTTAGGAGGTGAGATAAGCAAGATGATTCGCAAAGCATCTTTTTGTAAATATCTACCGCTATAGTCTAATTTGCAATACACAACTAAACTTTTTTAAAGCAAGTAATTATGTGCAATTCTCACTCACCGGAGTCGGGTACTCGCTGTATGACAGAACTTGCAGGGCACCCATCTCGCGGGTTTGTAGATATCTCACCTCATTTTTGAGTGTGTATTTGTAGAAATGAGAACTTCAATTGTAAGTGATGATGTGGACTGTGACAACATGCCGTAATCTTTACCTTATGGAAATGCATCTACGCTCCAGAGCAGAACGATTGTTAGCGATAAATATATATATATATTTATGTATATAAACATCACACACACACACATATTATATATATATGTATATACACATACAGGGTGAGTCAAAAGTAGCGCCTATTTCGTGTTTTTTGGGTGTAGATCTTTCTAGGAAGTCATGTTGTTAATCTGTCTTGCAGATTATTAATTTTCGTAAATTTATTTTATTTTGAGTTTGACTTGCAGGTGTATTGCTGCGAGTTTGGAAAAGTTACTGTATTTGCCACCAAATTTGAGACCATGAATTACCTTCTCAATGAATCACGCATTGTGGCCGTAAAACATTACGACACACATGTTAATGTTAACAAACCAACGATAGTGGAACGCCGTTTGGAACAGGAATTCGATATTAACCCACCTCAGGGAAGAACATACGATTGGATTTGTCGTAGAAAATTTGAAGCAATTATTTATTTTAACCTTCTTGGTACACATGTAATTAGAAATGGCAAACAATAAACTGACAGAAACCCGGGCGCTACTTTGACTCACCCTGTATATTATATATATAATATATATAATTATATTATATATATATATATATTAATATATATATAACATATAACATATATCACACTATTATATACATTATATATATATATCTATATACACACATATAGATATAAATATCACATATATATGTATATAATATACACAATATAGATATACAATATATATATTATTAGTATACACACACTATAGATATACAAATATAATATATATACACCATATATATATATATATAATATTATATACATATATAATATATATATATATATATATAGTTTACGAATTTGGCCCGCCTGGCGTGCGATGGCCGCGTAACTCAATCAGCAGCCGCGTGCCCACCGGTACGGACAATTTCAGTTGTGACCCTCCTTGGAACTACCGCCAGGAAGCCATCACGGGTGGGGGTTTTAACCAACAACAACCAGTCGCATTCTACCCGCTCGCGAAATAGGGTGAATCGCCGAAATGGTCGATATACCTACATACCCGCGCGGGTAACCTACCGAGGGGTCACCACGCCGCAGGTGGCTTAGGACACGAACCGCTTTAAGCGGTTCGTTCCGTGCTACAGGGATAACCGAGCGGTGTTATCGGACCTCAAGGTTCAGAAGATCTTCGTTACTTGGGTGTTTTCAAACCCATACTAATTATTCCACGAAGTAAGGATGGCACTTTCAACAGGAGAAAGGACGCAACGAACGGGGAACAGTTCACGTCAAGCACACTTTATTATTTAGGCACACAACGCAAGGGCAGTCAATGCAATATGTACGCAATGGCTAAAGAAATCATGCAATATGTACAGCCAACGAAAATGCAATAAAAGATACCACCGAATAAAGCAAGGATTTATTTACAAGCACAGACACTTTAAGCAAGTTCTACTTTGGCAGACGGCGCCGCACACATGCATACAAGAATACAAAGGGAAAGAAAGGACCTCCTTTCAGTTGGCCTGTGAACCCTCCCGGCACTCTTCTCTGTACGGAACGCGCAGGTCCACTCACAGGCGACTGCAGCGCTCCGTCCACGTCTCCACCAAACAGGCCCGTCGCGACCAAGAGCGCAGGAACCGAGAGAGGAAGACAGAGGAGCTAAGCAACGAGAGCTCATGGACCTAAGACGAAAGATTCAACCACGAGAACAGAACAGAAGAACCTGAACAAGAAGCGCATGAACAAGAAAGAACACCAGAAGAGAGACAAAAGCGAGAAGAAAAAAGCTCCGGTGCGGTCGCCCTATTTATAGCGCGGGCTCGCCTTTCGCCCACCCCGTTTCTGCGCTCCGGCCTCTTCGAGAAGGTTCCCGAAAAAGGGGGCGTTCCCTCACTCGCCGCCTCACGCCGTGCATCCACCAATCGGCAGCGAGCT